>CAMZMU010000078.1:42857891-43457891 GCA_947311845.1 Poa pratensis
TTAAAATATTTCAAATAAATACTCCGCTTAAGCATCTTTGAATTTTTGCTATAAGACATAGTTTTAAAAAATTCGAATAGAGATTTTATTTAGGTAGCTTGTTTTCTGCTGAGGTGTGTGGATATTTTATTTGTATTTTTAGGAATTTATTTGAATTTTAGGATTTTTGGAATTTGGAAGAATTTCATAATTTGGTGAAATTACCAAAAGACCCCTGGTCAATAACTGGTTGAACCAGGTCAAGGAGTGGGCTGGGTCCGGTCAACCGACCGAGCCACACTCCTTCCTCTCTCCTCTCGCACGCGCCTGTGCTCAAGCTCGCTCTGGCGACCGAGTCGCCCTCGCCGTCGCCGCCTGGCTCCGGCCATCTCCGCCGCCGTGGTTTGGGGCAAAACGATCCCCACACTCCGCTCTACTCTCCTGTCCAAGCGATTTGTCCCTTTCTTCTTCTCTCGGCCACACACAACCCAACCTAGGGTTAGGGTTTCTGGTGCGGGTGCGGTCTCTCTGCTCGTGCTCCAGCTCCGCCATGGCCGGTGCAGGGTTTCGCCCCCTGTGCCGCCGTGGTGCTGGTGTTGAAGCTCCGCTTCATCCACTGGCCCCTCCAATGATAGCGCGAGCACTGCCTCACCGCCATGGAGCTACGACCGTGGACGTACGGTAAGATTTTCTTCCCCTCTTCTTCTATTCCTTCTCCTAGACCTTCTACTAGCTTCAGATAATCACAAGATGTTGCTGGATTTTAGGTTAAACTTGATTTATTATCTGTTAGGTTCTTGATGAACTGAGGGTGATTTCTTGATGAACTGCTACTTTATATGCACTGTCTACCTTCGGTGCACCAAGAAATGAGATGAATGGTGTAGATCTAGCAGATGTAGATCATTTTTTAGAAGTTTCAGATGTAGATCATTCCATCACCTCTGGAATTAATTTTGGAGCATTTCTCGCTCACAAATGATGTATCTGATGATTGGAACATGAATTGAGATAGATAAAAATTGTAGCTGAGCTGGAACATGCACTGCATGATCTAGTAGTGATGTAAGAATTATTTTAGCATGATTTGTGCATGTTTGGCCTGTTGTGATGCCTCCAATTTGGAGTTACACACTGGCTATATTGTATAAACTTCTTTTATGTTTTCCTGTGCTTCTCTCAGTGTATAGATGTGCTTAACACAGCTAATCCAACTCTGCTGGTTCATTGCTTTGTGTATGATTTGGTAAAACAAATAAGAAGAGATGCTACACTGCTTTCTATCTCCCCTTCCACTTTTCTTAACAAACAATTGCTAAGCACATCAACTGCACTCCCTTTCTTTCTGTCCCACATCATATGCCTTGAAAAACAAGGTTCTGTTAAGAACAAATGCTTCTTTTTCTCTCTTAGCATGATTCTGTCAATTACACAACCTGCTACGACACTCTCTAGCACTCAGAATCAACCTGCTGTTGTTGAGCAGCTTGTGCTTCTGGAATATGATGATAACCTACGTCTTGTGGCTGGCCTCCTCCTCCTCGCTGCTTCTATGTTCCTAGAGTGTATTTATCTAGCTGAAATGGCTTTTGGTGGATGGATTCAGGTGACAAACATGGTGGTGATTGTGGTTGTGCTTGTTCTTGATGAAGAACAGATGGTGAATGTGTGTGCTGTGATTGATGCAAGTTGTGTGTGAGTTGAGCTTCGGGTTGGTCCTCTATTTAACAGATTTTGTGATGCCTTATGCTTGTGACACCAGGATAACTTACATGTGATGATTCACCTGCTTACAGTGGCCCTCTTCTACCTCGAGCTGCCCTATTTGATTGCTTAGGTACAATTCTTCACCCCTCGTGGATGAACTTCTGTTGCTGCTGCTTTTGCGCAGAACACTCCCCCTTGAGGATGAACACTTAGTCACCCTTCTTAGCCAAGCTTCGGCTTAGCAGAAATATCTACTGCTGGTGTTGGACTTGTGCTGGAATTCTTGTTGGGCTTACTTTGGCTTGGGCTTATTATAAAGTTTTACTTGTGGGCTTAAGATTTGGGTCCACTTGACTGTTTAGTGTGATTCCTATTTGTTGCCTTTGGTTTTTAATTTGAATTATGGTATAATTTTGGAGAGTGCAAGATTTATTTGCTGCCTTAATCTTAGAGATCATCAGATCATGTTATCAAACAACACTTGTTGCCTTTTACTATTTGTTGCCTAAGATGGATGATTTCCAGTGTTGGAAACTTATATATAAAGGATGATTCATTTATGTGTGAGATATTGAATAGAGAAGTTATAGAATTGATTTGATTTGAAATTCTAGTAGAACTTCTTTTTGAGTCCAAACAGAAATTTTAGGAAAATAATTGCTTTGAAAATATGACTCAGGGTTTATCGACACCTCTCGACTAACTGTCCATGACTGACTCCCAGTTCATCGACACTCGTCTGGCATCGACCCTAGATCCCTTTAACACAAAAGCGCGAAATTTTTCCAGATTTCACCAAAACATGCATGAATTCACAAATGCAATTCCTAAGTTCTACCCTCTCGAGTCCTATAACTGTGGGTTATTACAGAATATACCCAAAACTCGTATTTGGTGCAAAGAGTTCCACAAGAAGCATATCCTTCGTCCCAATGATCTCTAGGGTTGAAGACAAACCCACATGCATACACACTAATATCATCGACCTCTACAAAATTCAAGAACTTTGCAACTTGACAACCAGATTGACACAAAGACGCCTTTCTCATAGGCGTGTTTTCTATCGAGCAGAGCCTTTTTTTAGGGGGAAAATCGCACTGCTAATTTCAGAAAATATCAGAAACTTCTTGCCACAAGATCCAATCAAATTTCAAATACAAATTTATTCTACGCACCAAGTTATATAGAAGATAAAGTTTGCTGTTGACAGCATTTTTTTCAAGAAAACCCAAAGCTTATAATTTAATGTATTGAAAGAGGCAGGAAAAAGTTTAGAAAGAGAATAAAAATGACGTGGGCACTGTTCAGTGCAATTTTGTCCTTTTAACTTCTTTTTACAAATGTGGTGCTTTAAGTTGAATCTATGTATTAAATTATACTTAAATTTATGTACACGATTTTTTTTGAATAGTTAGCCTATTTTCTTTGTGACGGTAGCACCACAGTCAATTACAGAATTTATTATTCTCTAGTTTTTCATTTTATTCGTGCAGAATCAGTGTCTACTGCAGGTTTGTTGCCAACACTTCTGACTTGAATGCAAGCAAAATCTTACGGGATAATATGCAGTTTGGTACTTGATTTTTTCAAGAAACATTAACTTTCAGAGTTTTCAGGGCTGGGAGGGCACCTGGAACACTGGATACCCCTCATCCGCCAATTACCAAGAAATGTGATGCATAAAGAAACATCACAATGTTAAACATAAATCAGCCCAGGGCCACATTAACAGACATCAAAACCATTACGTTATAGGAAAACAAGTGAATGAAGATGGCAACATTAATCGATGATCCATGATTAGTTTAACTCTTCCTCCTATACGTGTCTACGTCTACACCCCAGTATCAATGGGAAACAGGTCAATGAAGATGGCCACCATCCGTCCCTTACTGGCATCGCATGAGATGCTTGTGCTTAATGCATACATACATACATACATAATACATGACAAGTTAAGCAAGCAATTCCATCTATGAAGCAGATTTTACTAGCCGGAGAGATACAATTTACAAGAATTAGATGAGAAAGTTGCTTTGAGCAAGCCCAGGATACAGAAGTATGGTAATTTGAGTAAGTGACCTAACCAATGGTTTAAAACCGGAATGTTTCTCCAAAGCTGCAAAAGGCGAGAAAAAGAAGTGAATGAATTGTGATCGTACTGTTGAATAAATAAAGTGAACATTAAGAATGGTAGTTGCTAGAATCCCCATTTAACTAGTATAAGAAGCATACCATGAAGCATAGCCTTAATTCCCTTGGAGAAATCTTCGAACCGACCCAGTACTGGCCTGATGCCACATGACTGGGACACGCACAGTTCCATGTAAAGTGATGTTTCAAGGATCACCAACAGAAGATGGCATACCCTATCTATCTCACTACATAGAATGCTCGATACATTTGCCTCCAGTACTTCAGTAACAATAGAAACCACTTGATCCTGGAAAGAGTGCAGCAACTGTGATCAGGAAAAAGTACACCCAGGCAAAAGAAAAGGTTTTCACTTTTCTTTTTCTATCACTCACTTCTGAGCTGGACTTTAAGCAATGATGACGCGTCAATGTTGTAAGAATTGTAGGACTGCCCTTTTAGGATTGAGTTCGAAGTTATAGATTTTACAATTTTACCAGATATACATTACTTTTCTACTTTTCATGTATTCCAGAGTGACATGAGTTTTGCTTTATCACTCAGCGCTTAATTTTCTTAATTAATCTGATAGATGGATAGATGGTTTGAATGACACTTTCGATTCAATGTCATTTCGAAGCTAAAGACTAAAGCGGTGATTTTAATGACCTTGTCAATACCTGACCATTCTTTCTTTAAAATAAATATGTAAACAATCAAATTAATCTGATTCGTCCAGGCCTCAAAACCAGTGTCTATACACCTCAAATTAATATAATATTGAAGTCAATACAGCACCAAGTTTTATGACTTCCATCTGCTACTTGTTTATAAACAAGTATGTGTCACTGATCATTCCCTGCAACTTCCGGCCATGTTTCCTAAACCTTAGCAATAGAGAAGGTTAAGCGAATTGGCAATGAGAAGCGGGGATGGCATGAGGCAAAACACATAGCTACTTAGAAAGACATATTGGACCAATCCCGGTTAGATGTATCTTATACAACTCTTTCTTTGTTACTTCATGGTTTAGATGAATCCTATACAACTCTATGCTAAGTTGCTAATAAAGAACACATTAAAAATAAGCACAGGAGTTTTAATTTGAACAATAAAGACTTTGCACAATATCAACAGTTACCCGCAGACATATTTTTCAAAGAACAATGAAAAATAGTTACCTGCAGACTATGAAGAATATCTGGCATGGGAAGCTCGGGAAAATGTGCAAGATCAACAAATTCTAATTCTTCTGCTCTTTTTACTGCCTCCTTGGCTTGACTGCAAAGGAATTTCATAATAAGAAAAGCTATTCTGTACATCTGCACGGCTATCGTCTCAGTAAAACGAGTTTGTTTCACAGAACAAGAATCTCCACTACTTCTGTCCCTGACCGATGCATTGGAAGGAGCAGAAACTGTTGACAAAGTACTGCTTGCGGCAAATCTGAACCACCCATGATTGCTCCTGATGAGTGGTGGATCTTCATGAAGCGCCACTTCTTCTTTAACAATAGGGGGGCAACAGAAAGATGGGTTCCAGTTTGGGGAATCACCAGTCCATGCACTTCCTCTGCTAACAAATGCAAGAAGGTGGATAATAATCTCTCTTAATTCTGAATCTACTTCCATCATACTAGTGTCGTGTGGAAAATGATATTTTGCTAAGATACACAGGAGTGAGAGGATATTCTCAGTTAAACTAAGAGCTGAAAGTGATGTCTGCGACTGTTGCAACACCGCCCTTTTCTTGCTCTGATGCGTACTAACACTTTGTGCAGATAGATAGGACGACATCAGTGGAACTTGTCCTGAAAGGAAGCTGATAGTACTGTTCGCAACACTGTTACGAGAAATATCATCATCCATACAATGGTTGAGAGAGGCGACTATAGCAAGAGCCATACCCCAGATATTCACATCCTTTGCTTGGCTGCTCAAAGAATTTCTGAAACAGGAGTCATCAAGAGACAGCTGACTCAGAAGTACCTTCAAGAAAGCAAAAATATTTGCAGACTGAAGCATTTTAGCACCATCCTTTGTCCGCCCCAAAGTCAAGAGAAAATTCAAAAATACTTGAGTAGACAATATTGCACCATTCTGGCATTTACGCAGTATAGCCTGGAGACGGAAATGCTTTTGTAGAATAGGCAACCATACATTAGGAGGTATAAAACCCTTGAATAGTAAGTCCATTGATCCAACAGCAAGATCAGAATAATCCCTATTCTCAGCCAATTTGCAGAGTACAGGTAACAATCTCATACTTATAATGGATGATTCACCAAACAGATTAACATCACCTGATACATCTTTTATGTCATCCTTGCCGTAAATGAATTCAAATAAAGACAAATTCAGAACAAGGAGGGACTTCACTGGTTTCTTCAGAGCAGGACTAGATGGCATGAGATCAACCAAAAATGATGTGCTAGCACCTGAGGTCTTCATAAGAAGTATAATAACTGGATAGACACGAGCAGAGCTCTTGGTTTGCTTAACTTGCTGAAATAAGAACCTGGTAAGAGTAAGCAGTAAGTCCACTTGCCCAGACAATAGGGGGAACAAAACCTCATTCGTGTCAACTTCAGGAAACAGTGAATCAACAGTTGACTGAAAGTATTTGCATGCACATCTAATCACTGATTCCGTAGCTGTTGTGGAAATCCCTCCATCAGGTAAGGTGACTTTATTACTGGAACTCTGCGAGAGATTGTAAGATTAGTTGATGAATGCAATAATGAGTAAATTACACAAGGTCAAAGAACTCCTATGGCTCTCAATTTTAGGCCCATAAACTGCAGGTCACCTCGGCATGTCTGCTTAGGCCCAGCCACATTACTACTCATCACTTACTGACATATGGACCTTAGTGACACACTAACGTAATCTATTAACCCATGCTAAGGCTGAAATTTAGAGACCTAGGGCGTGACTATCAAAAGACACAGTAGTGCTAACTCTGTCCAAAAAAGTAAGGAATATTGTGTTTGGGCTTTGACCAACAATTACTCTATTGTTTTATGTAGATACATCATACATGGCATACAGTTAATGTCAATAGTATTCTGAAGTATTTATGATTGTAAATTTGTACTCCCTCCGTTCCTATGAATAAGGCGTGCACGCATTACGAGGCAAATTTTGACCGAAAGATTTGAGCAACAACATCTCGATTATATAGTACATAATTGATATTGTTAGATTCGTATTGAAAAATACTTTCTAATGATACCAACTCTATTTCAAAAGTCTTTATATACATGGATTAATTCTTGGTTAAAGACGAATCTTGGAAAACGTGCGTGCCTTATTCATTGGAATGGAGGTAGTATCACATAAACCTCAAAGTACTGTTTAACCAAACAAATACGCCTTACATTTCTAGATGGCGGGAGTAAACAGTGTGGACAAGAGTGGTCTCCAAGCAAATCAAAGGATCTCAAGATACAAACTTACTGTTCCAGTGTAGACGGATAAAAATGTTGTGAAGGACCTTAATGTAGAAAGCTTTGCATCAGCATGACACTTCATCAAATTTGCTTTATGCATAATATACAGCATTTCTTCAGCTACTTCTTTTTCAGGTTTCCAATCTGAATGATTCCAAAGTTCAACTCCAAGATCATCCCGAGTGTGTGCAACATCAAACAAAATATTGCCAGTGGCTGCTGGGAAGGCACTATGTGGTTGCTCCGACGCACTGCGTTCAAAGAACCTAAACTCAAGAAGAAAACACAAGAGCTCCTGAAAGGGACCAGAAGTAATCTGACGACCTTCGAGTTCACCATGTACATGATAGTAAAGATCCTTGATTACCAAACTGGTAAGTTCCTGTTCACCACTGCACACATGTAGGGGATATAATAAAGAACTAAGGAATAATTTTAAAAAAGTCAGTTCAAAAGGGGGACTATTTTAGTATCTTGAACAGATAAGGCCATAAACATATATGGTGCAACCAAATTCAGCGCCTATACTGGGTCAACATGATACATCAGAGAAAAGATAATGTTTCAACAGGCTAATAGACTAATAGGATTCTACTCTTTTCATACTACTTGCCAGTTGCCATCCTACTTTTCATATTTTGTTCCACCGCACTTGTCATGCTTCACTCGCTTTTCCTTGAGCACCCTATCATAGTATAAATGTGATTAACCTTCCCCGTGCACTTCTAATGTGATTAACCATTCTAAGCAGGACTACTACTCCCAAGCATATTTATGCATAGGCTGAGTGCACTAAGTTTCATGCACCAACCAGTAGAACCAAAAGTCCAAACTGCTGGAGAGAAGATGGGCATCCACATACACCAAGGGGCACTATTTAGCCAATGGTATCTATCCTCCGTGGTCTACATTTGTGAAGACAATCCGCAATCCCGAAGGAGAGAAAAATCGTTGGTTTGCTCAACAACAAGAGTCTGCTAGGAAGAATGTGGAGCGAGCATTTCTGCTCCAATCTCGTTGGGCAATTGTTCAGCACCCTGCTAGAACTTGGAGCGCGGAGACGATGTGGTAGGTGACGACTGCTTGTTCATGCACAACATGATAGTTGAGGATGAGCGTGATGATAGCCTCTATGACCAAGGGTGGGAATATCACAGTGAATTGATTGAGCCTCCCCTGGATCAACATTGTTTCAGCAGTTATCGGGTGATCGGGCAACAACGCACAATCAACTTCAAGAAAATCTGGTTGAGCATATGTGGGCTTATCCTTTCAGCAGTTCTTCCATGTGCATCATGAGATCCGTGATCGGGCAACGCACAATCAACTTCAAGAAGATCTGGTTGAGCATATGTGAGCTCACATAGGAAACAACTAAGTCATCTTTTCTCATTTTACTTGATTGTGCGAATTATATTGTTTAATTATGAACTATGTTGTTTATTTTATTATGAACTATTTAAATTTTCTTATCTGTGAACTTTGTTGCTGTATAAAATAGCCAAATTGTAAAAATGGAGAAAAAATAGCAAGCCCGGACCAAATGGAGTGCACCGTTGGGTGCACCCCCCACCCCTAACAGACAAGACCTCTGCCGTGTCCGTGGGGCACCCAAAACGGACCAAAACGGACATTTCCAGTGTCAGCTTGTGGGTGGGTGGTGGGGGGGGGGATTCCCTAATGTTTTCAAAAACTGTATCCAACAAACATATCAAATAATTCAAGAATTATAAATTAAGAACCTTTAGTTATTACATGCAGGGGCAGTAGCACAAACTTCCAACCCTGAAGATGACCATCAGGGAGTGAGATGCTGGGCCACGAAGGTGATTCTATGTTATCAAACTCCCGTGATGTGGGTAGTATGTGAAAAATGGTACTATTATGGAAGAACCCAGTGGAATACTGGAATATCCAGCATCTGAGTGTCTATGGTGCTAACTAAAACGTATGATGTACTAACCCATATATTTAATCAAGTAAAGCTGCCTTTCATATTTCTTATTAAAGAAAAACAAACCCAGAAGGAGAGGGACACCTCGATTTTATCAAAAACAAACACAGGTGTCTTGGAGCACTAGATAGTGCCCTTACAATTGAGCTGCAACTGGCACTTATTCTGGTTCAAACACTTCACATGGCCAAACTTTCTCTAAAACAACTGTTGCAGAAGGACCTTCAAGCAACTATGTTCCTCTTTGAATTGAAGGATAATATAATTACAAAAAGGGGATTTAATATTATAGACTCAATATCAAACATCAAACTGTTCAGTTGAAAACTACGGTCAATAAACCTATCTATTATGCAAATGGATTAAAAAAAGGGTACCTGTAGCCATGCAGGGCATATTGTGAGAGCAGAGCTACGAATGCATGGTGTTGTAACAACTGCATACCAAAAAAATAGAATACAAGACAGAGGTGCGTCAGCAGCTGCAGTGCACATAAAAAGTAAAATATAATCGGCAAACATGCAAAATTATTTTATCGGAAAAAGTGTGCAGAGCTCCTGTAAGGTTTCACCATTCATCTACTTCGACCTGAGGTATAAACCAGGTATTCTACCCATTCAGGTACTGATAACTGTTCAGGAAGGTGGAAAAGATTGAGAGATATTTTGTTTGGGAAGGTCGCTCGTAGGTCAATGGGTGCAATTGCCACGTCAACTGGGACCGGTCTGCTGTCCTCTCCAGTTTGGCAGCCTTGGGATCCAGAACCAACAGCATATGGCCATATGGGATTGTTCTCGAAACTTTTGATGACATTTTAAATGTTAAACCAAGTGTCTATTGCATGAGTACACCTCAGAGTGCTAGTGCACCTAATATGCCCCCTGGTCTTTAAAATTGTAGCATGTAAGATGGCTCAACACTGGCAGTGACTCAACAACTACATTGCAGACACAGTTGCTCCTTTGTACATTTTCTTATTCCTCTCTTCTATTTCTATGTTTCTACCTCCAATCTCCCTACTGTTGTAAGAAGATGGTGTTCTGCTGGGGAGATGACAGCGGGCAACCCGCAGAAAGCAATTGCGAGAGGATGACAGCAGAGAGGGAGGGACAGCATTGTTGCGTATGCAGAGAAGAAGAAAAGAGAAGGAAGGGGGACAAGTAGAGAAGGAAATGACAGTATTAGACATGGTGAGACTTCGTCCGGATACTAACTTGTAAAGGTGCCAAACACGCACGCTAAGGTGGTAAACCCACTCTCGAAACCATCGGAATTGTTCATTTGAACAGTTTAAAATACTTAAGAGAGACAAATATGTGCTTTCATAACTCGGTGGCTAAACTTGAGGTATGATGAAACCTCTCCGGGAAAGGTGTAAAGTGTAAACTCTTATTCTATTTTATTTCACTATCTTTATTCAATTTACATTGAACTGGCATACAGTAACTTAACAGTTGAATACTGTAAAAAAAGAGGCTTAATACATATATTGTACTCCTCCGTACCAATATATAAGACGTTTTGGCAGGTTAATTTAACTTATCAAAACGTATAATCGGACAGAGGAAGTATCTTTTATTTTGTTTAATAAATTCATCATACAACTTATATATTATAAAAATTAACAAGGGGATATAAAGTAACTGGTACACAACTGAGACAAATAGGAGTAGAACATTGCTACACATGATATTGGTGCTACATATTGCACTAAAGTTGGAGTGTGAAACTGAGTGCCTTACTTTGCTAGAGATTAGCTGAATCTTCTTCACTGACGAGAAAGATAAGCTGGCAGTATCACCAGTGGACAACTTCATTATTAGTCGGATGATGCAAATGCATGAAATTACCTGCCAAAGGAAATATGGTATCAATAAGAATTAAAAATATCACATAAGCATGAACCGAAGTAAAAACTTACAAGTGCAAGTATGTCACCGAAATGCACAAATATAAAGAACATGATAAGCTCATGAATTACAATGCGTACAATAAAAATTACCAACTACTCCCTCCGTTCCAAATTAGATGACTACCATTTGTCTAGATATGAATGTATCTAGACTTGTTACACATCTAGATACATCCGTATGTAGACAAATGGAAATCATCTAATTTGGAACGGAGGGAGTAACAAGCAAAAGTTCGAAGAAATCTCACAGACAGAGCAACTGGGTGAGAAGAGAAAACTTGCATCCATCCCTTATTATTTCGGAACTCAAGAACATCCTACCTTGGCACGATGAAAAAGCTCCTTCTGGTATGCGTTGCTTGACAAATGATTGATAAAATCTTCCAGGAAAACACTATCAAACCATCTGAGCACAATGTTGCTTGGACAAGATGCAAAAGGTTCTTTTTGCTCCTTCGTATAATCTGGATCAGGATTAGAAGTTTTTGCTTCCACAAGTAATCTCCCTTTCAAGAACAACTCATGTGACATAATCTCAAAAATTCTAGCCTGACAATTATACCTACAAGTGCAATACATTCCTTATTATTTTATTATACTACTATTTTCAATATAAGAAATCATAAAGTGGACCCAGTGGCCAACATAAAAGACATCAGTCTTAGGACTGCATGTGTAGGACACTGTTGGTGGCACTAACTGAAATACAGTATTATTCAGGAAAATCATGTAATTAAAAATCCAAGACTTACAGCTAATTGGCGTGTAAACGTTAAAAAGGGAAATCATTATAACAATACCTTGAGGACAATTTCTCATCAGTACCGTCAACACTGTCAAGAGGACAAGGATCAAAGATAGCACGAACACACTGTGATAAGCTCTCCCAGAACGTTCTAGAACTTCTCAGCTTATCTAATATGCATATGAATTGGATACCACCTTCCCATAATGCCACGAGTAAGTCAAGAATACTAAGTAACAAAGAAGGAGATCTACAAAGAAAAATATTAGTGATGTTAAATATCATAATTTAGTAAACTGTATACATAAAATGAAACAATTAAGGGTCTCAGAACTGCAACCATGAAGGGACTATTTTCCTAGTAATAGTACAAAGCAGACCCGATAACCTAACTCATACCACCCATGCACACACATTGGATGTAACACATCTCCACTAATTTACCAAATGGGACACACCAGATCTGCTCCTTACCACCTGAACGCTGCTTGCTCGTCATGAAAGGACATGTTACATGTTTTTAATTAAATGCAATTATGTTCAAATAAAGCCAAATCTTACACTTCTCATATAAGAAGATTAAATTGCTCGATTATTTTCCTACAGAGAGGGAACACAAATTATAGGGTAAAAGGCTGTGAGAAACATCATCAAATCATTTACCTATTCAAGAACTCAGTGGAATTCACAATAAATCCTAACATTTCTCAACAAGTTTAGATTGACTTCTTGAACTGCTGAAAACAGAAGAACCATTGATCTGAGAATTTGCAGAATTATTATTCTCCTCTGTCAGCGAAACGAAAAGAGCAGGCTGCAAGAAAGCACATAACAAGTCACAATGTGTGAAATATTTACGGCTAGGTGTATGTAAATATATGAATAAGTCAATCTCTGATCAAACTAAACTTCCTAAGCGACGACGAATGGACACATAGAGGTGATGCACTTTCCGTTAGCTTGGGTTATGGAAGTCCATATTCTTCAACTAGACATGCTCATTAAAGATGTCTATGCTTTTTTGTAGTTGTTGGATACATTTGACACAATTATAGCTGAAAAACTCATAGCTTGATGCTCATATATAAGAAAGATATACATCAATGTTGCGCATAAATTTGTATACAGAAGAGATATATATATGGTGCATGTGTGTGCACTAGCATGATCTTAGATAATTGAACTAGTGTAGAGTACATGTAGTTTGGATTGGAAAATGCAGAGATGCTGATGATTTGACTATTCAACGATTAGTCATAAACTTGGTAACAATGGGGTTGTTATACAAACAGGCTTGGATGTTGGCTCAATCCGAAGTAAATTATGCGGAAGGTTTGCAAAATTATTATGAAGCTATGCAACTTGAAATTGATCCTTATGTTCTTGGTTGCAGGTAATGCATCAAAAAATAATAACAAAGGTCTAAAACAAATAACATGTTCAAGGCCCATTGGTGCAAATAGAGAGAGTACACACGAATCTCGAGTGCATGGCATTACAGAGAACTAGCGACTAGAGAGGGTAAACAGAAAACACTATCCATATATATAATGTAGCGTACAAAAGGTAAAAATATGAACCAAACAATACCTGATAACGAGCAAAAGACGTCAGAAGGTCGAATATAGCCACGATCAAAGCATTGTTAATATTCTCTTCCTTGTCAAGAACGTGGGCAATACATGCTTGCAATCTACAAATCTTTAAAACAGGGAAAAGAGAACATGAAACAGAAGAAGAGAGTTATCAGCACAGCGAGGTAGAGAATTAAACCAGTTACATAAGTCACCACAAACTTTGACTTAATGATGGATCAGCTGCTAACCTCTGAACCATCAATGATAAAGCTACAATTTTCCATGAGTTGAGGTTGGACTTTGTGAGCAGTGAAGCATAATATTGATAATGCTCTACCTGCAGCAACTTGTAAAGCCTTGGGAAAAATATAAGCATTCTTAGTCACAAGGCTTAAAGACAAGATGCCAGAAAGAATATGGATAAAAAAAGACAAAGATTACTGGCCTCATGGGATCACAAGTACTCCCCCTAACAAGCATTATTTGGCTCATGGGAATACAAGTCAGTATTCTTCATTCACAAGGATTAAACTCCTTACATGTATGTGTGGTTTTTAAGGCGGTAAAGCATCCTAAAGCGGGGGGGGGGGGGGGGGGGGGGGGGGGGGGGGGGGTCGCCTTAGGGACACTTTAAAAACCATGCATGTATGTGTATATATTGGCTTCATGGGAATACAAGTGCTTCTTCCTAACAATAAGTTCATAGACAGTACTTGTTTTCGGTTTACTTTCCATGTATACTTTTCAGTAGTAGAAACAAACAAATGTGGTTATGGATAAATGTACTGTTAAGCGAAACTAAGACATACAAGACTGAGGGCAACAATTATCGATGTACTGTCCTGATTAACAGATGCCCCTAAAACCCTAGAACTATCGGGTTGCCATAACCCCATCAGATAAATAAACGTTGCCAGTACAATCTGACATCCCTTCAAAATAAGTCAAAATACAATACATTGCTAAATAAAGCCACATAGCAGTAGTGCATAATAATAAACTATGCACTATAAACCCAAATGACTTACCGGATTCTGAAAGGACATTGACGATATTGCAGCTGTCACGAAAGGAAATGGCTTTGATGAAGATGACAAAACCGTAGTAACAAAAGGTGCAACTGGCATCAACTCCTGAAGAATATACAGGAGTCAAAAAACACAAATGATATCATCTAAAACGAAATGAGGTGACAGCACATAAGGACATGAATCAATATACTGCTACACTAAAGGGAACAAATATATTTGCGATGAAGCAACCAGAATGAAGTTACTCATTTTTGCTTTAGAACAAGATTGAACATTTTTTTGGTGATGCCTCACGTGTGGCTTAACTGTAACTCATCATATTTGTCAACCACATGCAATGAAACAACAAAATAATAATGAAGTTACTCATTACATTTGTCGAACTTCTCATGTTTTCACATACTTGCGTTGAAACATGTCATTTGCATTGTCTGTCACTGTCTGCTGGACGGCTGCCTACCCTTTTTCATAATACTGGAAATGAGAAACAATTTCCAAAGGAACTATGAAAACTATTCCAACAACAACAAAAAATTGGACTTCACAAGCTACCGGATCATCAGTCATTACTTCTACTATTTATAATAGCACCGACTACAACTTTGAGATTTTCTTCATGTTTACTATTTACTACAGCACTCTAAAGAACGCTGACTTGACGGCAAAGCAGTTGATTGAAGTAGTTCTACAATAGCACCGTTATTAGCTTAGTTCGTTCTTAGCAATGCATCTTGTGTGATGAATCACCTGAACAGAGAATCTAGAAAAACATTGGGAATTCAGAAAATAAAAGTATGATGTTGATGTGACAGCTGGACTTGTTCAATATGTGGTGAAAACGATACTCTTACAATATCATACATGTTTTACCTCTGTTAAGTTGGACAGCATGGAAAATATAATATCAAGTCCGCAGCAAAGAACAAGTTGTATATCTTCAATATCCTCAACACCATTATAGAAGTTGCCGCCCGACTGCTGAAAATTTTAACCAGCTCGTTACAGAAAAGGTATTGAAGAGAAAGAAGTATAGCATAATAAAGATGCTTACTTCCAGTAGTTGTGTGGCCATGCACACAATGTGCCACAGAACACTGTGGATAGAAAAATCATATAGTAGAATTTGCCAAATGATGCCACCGAGCCTTGACAAGATTGGTTTGACTTGAATACAGCTCTTCACCAATTCAAACACCTTGCCAATTATAGTTGAATGAAAAATATTCAAACATTTTATTTCCTCGATTATGAATAGCACGTAAAAATGAGAAGGAACTCAACCAAACAAGAATACTTCATTGTATAAATAATGCACTACAGAGTACGTGAACAAATATCAGTGATGACTCTCAAGTATGTCATACAAAAGAGGGTGAGACTTTGCTACGTAAACACCAACTAAAGCTATCAAGCAGTTTCCTCAAGTCTCAAACAGATTTTAAAATTAAATCACCTTCAGGGTTGTCTTCCAGCAACTATACTTCTTGTGTTTCCAGTTCATATGATTGACCATGATGTATTGAATTGAAAAAACAATGAACGATGATATCATATCATCAGCGGCAGCTCCTTTCCGCATAACCTGAATGGCAAAATCAAGCACTAGGAAAATATGGAGTTCATCAGATCATCTATAAACAAAATTAATATATGGGAAGACAAAGATTAAACAATGAGCTCTGTCCAAACGACAACTACGCCACATGTATATGAAACAAGAACACCACATTTATTTGCAACAACAACAGAAACAACAAAAGCCCTTTGTCCCAAGCAAGTTGGGGTAGGCTTTGATATGGAACCCCACAGAAACATAAGGGAACTAAAGAGTGAAAGAGAGAAAAAGTAAACAAGGTACAAGAGAATAAACTAAGGTTCTGGCACAGGGATCGCTGATTGCTTCTAGAGGCTTCTGTTGGATATGCTCAAACCACCTCAATCGGTGTTGGGGAAAGCTTCTCTTCAATCGGTATACCACCCCTACCCTATCATGTATTACACTATAACCTTGTCCCTAATTTGGTCCTTTCTTGTATGGCCACACATCCACCGCAGAATGCGCATCTCTATGACACTCATTTGTTGGATATGTTGTTTTTTAGTGGGCCAACATCTTGCTCCATATAGAATCACGGGTCTGATTGTTGTCCTAAAGAACTTATCTTTTAGCTTTTGTGGGACATTCTTGTCAGAGAGGATTTCAGATGCTTGCCGCCACTTCATCCACCCTGCTTTGATCCTATGGCTAACATCCCCATCAATACCACCACTGTTTTGCAGCATGGACCCCAAGTATCAGAAGGTGTCCCCCTTAGGTACTATTTGTCCTTCTAGACTAACCTTTCCCTCCTCGCACCCAGCACCACTAATAAGTCACGCCTTATATACTCGGACTTGGTCCTAGTCTAAACCCCATGGACCAATACAACTAGTACAATCTTCCATTTCCTACTCTGTACTCTTGTTCATCCTTTTCATGGCCTCACCTAAGCATAAAGGTGGCACAAGGATGGAACTGGAAGCCATGGGCCATGGAGGTTCGCCTTGCCAAATAAGGCAACCGGCCAAATATTCAAGTGTCAACGGAATAGACCAAGTCCTTTTGCGTTAGGTGTATATGATGGTCAACTTGTGTGGTATGTCCAAAGATCTTTTCTGCCGTTAGTTCTAGTTATACCAAATAAACAACTGTATCTAGAAAAATAACAAAAGTGAAAAACTAGAACAAAAATCAACAATAAGCCACAAGTATTTAATCAACCATGATAAAAAGTGTATACAGGTAGAATGGGACATTCAAAAGTATTAAATACTGAGCTAACAAGCAGAAATACATACATGAAGTTGCAAGTGAAGAACAGTCTCCATTTTCCTCAGAGGCAGCAAAAAGTGTTCTAGCTAGTGCACCAGAAAGTACCCAATCACTGCAGAGAGGCAATTGTGGTTGTTACTGACAGGGTTCAACTTTTCATACCTACAGATAAACAGAATCGAAAAGAGAAAATACACCAAGACTACAAGGCTTGGAGGTTTCAAAACAAATGTACATAATAAGTGTACCTGATAAAATATACTTTCACTTTAAATATTTCAAATTTCACTTTGGCTTACTCCAAAAGGGGATGGAGATGACAGTACACATCATTTTAGAGAAGATGCAAAAGCATGCATGTCTCTTTCATTAAGAAGCAAACACAAAATACAAAAGTTTGCCAATGAATGGCGAAAACAAGCCATGCACAAGCAGCCTGGACACATGCAACACCGCCCACTGAACTACAACCGTGGAGATAGCAATGCTCATATCCTATTAGCAAGTAACCAAACTAGCTGTTCTGATTACAATCATTCAGTAATCAAGTAGCAAAGACTTATCAGAAAACAAAGATGCTAATTAAAGCCAAAACTATTTGGAATTAAAGCAAAAAAAAATCCTTTCAAGTACAAATTACAATATGATTTAACAGTTGGTGTAAAAAAGAACAGAGTATGTCAACTACAGTCCCAGTATATACTGTTGCCAACAAATGGAAGTAGTTTAGACTAATAACAGATGATAATATTAACAGATAGTTACAAGAAGATTACCTTGACGGGCCATTTAATTGTGAACTGAAGATGCCGCACTCTAACGCCACATCAAACACGCGGTATGGAACACTAAATATGCATCACAGTAACAGCTTGTTAACCAAAATATTTTCTAAGGCCCATTGGTGCAAATATACAGAGTACATGGCATTACACAGAATTACAGAGGAATTAATAGAAGGGAGAGCTTCACCGAAATGATCCTCAAGTCATTTCGGGATTACTATGCTTAACTATTCTAAGAATACTAAATAAGCAATAGAAGTATGGTATGCCCTAGGCGTATCTCGAAAAAAAAGTACTAAATAAGCAGATTCATTGCTTGGCTGGTACGAGGTACAAATCTCCCTTTATGCAGGGAGAGGGAAAACTTCGCTCCTAAGTAACTGACCACATCTCTCCTAACTACTGGGATCTTATTCCCATGATTCAATAACTATGATGGCACATGAAATTTCTTCCCTCCTCAACATGCAGCTCAACATCAAACTGCGGTGGTCGACATGGCTTACACCCATTTTAACCAATAGGCCCACCCTGATGCACGGGAATACAGGTCCGGATTTATATTTACTACTAATTACCATCTAAAAAAAGTGTGTGCGTCAGGTTGGGCTACATATTGTGCATCAGGCCCATTCATCTAGCCGCACGCCCATGCTGCTATGCACAGAGAATATAGATTGCTTTGCATGTCAGTTTACTCCTCGTTTGCTTGGCTCGATTCATTTGTTTCGGCCAAATTTTAACTCCCGTGTGAAATATTTGCATATCAAATTCAGTATATTAAGGACAAGATTATTCTGAAATAAAAGAACGACACGAGATGTCTGGGGAGAAACCAATTGGAGAGATGAGAAACATGGTCCAGATAAGAAGAAGTTGATAGAACATTACCATTCTAATTTGAAAGCTGTGGTAAAAAGGAAGTAATTGGTCGATGCAAAATTTTGCTATTTAACTATTACTCCCTCCGATACGGTATAAGTGTCGTAAGAGATGTGCTATTCACGTACGCCTTCAACAACAGCTTGCGCCACTTTTTACGGATCAGAGGAGTATCATTTTCGCCGTTCTACTATATTCCATTTGAAAATGAAGTCTACTTTTTATCTTGTAGGTTATTGAGCCTTAGTGTTTGATGTTGTATTTTGGGATTACAAAAATGCAACATGTCTTTTTGAGGTAATTTTGTCCTTTGTTTCATCATTATAGTAGGCATGCACTTCGATTTTCTATTGCGTGTTCTTTGGAATTATACATTCTTTTATTAAATATTATAGATGTTAGAAGTTATGAAGCGCGCCTTTATATGGTAGATTGTTGCTTCAAATTTTTATGCCATGTTAAGAAGTGCATCCGGGTGGGTCACTCGTACTCCAGCTCCGCCCCTGCCCACATTGCAGCTGATATGTCACAAGAGAGCAAGGAAAGCTTTGGCGAGCTGCCAGTGCCACAAGTTCATCAGTTCTCGTTTCCTGGCTGGACTTGTATGTTATCCCTTATCTGAAGATCTTATCTCCTAGATAACTAATCGCATCTCTCCTAACTGCTGGGATCTTATTCCCTTTATTTAATTTCTACAGCACACGACATTTCTTTCCTCCTCGGTATGCAGCTCGACATCAAGCTGCAATGGCGGCCATGGCTTACGCCCAGTGTAACTCTACACTGCAGCTGATATGTCAGAAGGAAGACAGCAAGGAAGCTTTGATGGGCTGCCACAAGTTCATCAGTTTTTGTTTCCTGGCTGGACTGGCGCCTTTTGCTGCGGCCGAAAGGAACAGAACTGCTGTAATGGGCAATTAGTCAAGCCCCTTGTGATTCCCATGCTGATAGGGTTTCACATTAGGGAGACCCAGCACCTTATTTGAAGATCTCCCCTCTCCTAACTACTGGTATCTTATCCCTTATTTGAAGATCTTGTCTCCTAATTGGGTAACCAACTAACCATTGCACATAACACTCACTAGATAGAACACTTCAGCACTAAGTCACTTAATCAAACAAACCAAGGGACTAATGCAGCTTACCACTTGAGAGCTTCTGTTAACACACGAAGGGTTTTTGACATTATGCTGGCATTATTACCATCTTGCACATATTTGAAAATTGATGAGCACAAGATTCTAATAACATCAATCCTGAAAAGAAAAGAGTCGAGTATGTTCATTCCACAACAGTATACTTTTGAAAATGTGTATGTTTCAAACCTGATATGTTCTTCAATTTGCCCCAAACGCTTAGATTTTTTAACAGCCAGTGACTTATCAGTATGCAGCAAAGCAGAGCACAAATCCTACATAGAAGAATACATCAGGCGTCAAGAAAATGATGATAAGGCTGTGAAGCAAAGCGTAAATTTACTGCAGCAATTAAAAAACTTAAACTAATAGGTAAATTGAGGGCCAGCTGATAACACTGGCAGCTAAAACTTCAGAGTAAGTCAATCAAATATTAAAACACACTTAGCAGCTACCTTATTTGACGATATCATCTGATACAGTAAGTCCATTATATCACAGGCTTCCACATAATTGCATGAATATAGATCTTGTGTCAAAGTGATGAGCAAAATGAAAACACCTGAATGTGGGAACTAGACAAATGTAACTCATGTTAGCCAAATGATCCAGCAAATCAATAAGCATTTCGAGAGCAGTGGCAGTTACTGTTTTCATTTTTTCAAAACCCACAAGAAAATGTACGGAAGAGGGACGCATGAATTTAGAAAGTTCAGAAAATGTATACCACCCCTCCTGTAGTTTATGCATCCCAATATTACTAAATTAGTTAGCTGTACAACAGTTCTTCTCATCAAGAGCTACGGTTTGATTTTTACAGCAGACAAACATTATGAAAACAATGCCCAAGTCATACAGGAAACAATGGCACAAATCAGTTAGGATGCACTATTAAATTAGTATACAATGTCAATGTAACAATTTACTGTAGAGCCATGGAGAATGTGGTAATTGATTGATTTCTTTAATGCAAGCTAAACTAAAATTCACTTGACACATCTTGAAGGCCAGGTCATTATTGAGTACTTCAGTTAATGCAACTGGACGAAGCTTTCTACAGAAAAGATAACAGGGACTCATTTGTAATTTCTGTAAGATTATACAAGGCCAGCAGGCTGAAACAAATCTGCTGCTGCCAGTTATGATGTGTCATGGAAAATGAACTGAACTCTCTTTTTCAGTCTGCATGTCCCATCCACGAAAGTAGAAAGGTAGAATCGCAGTTATACTTTCCAGAGGGTTATATTTCACGAACTACTCGGCAACCGCCAGAATACAAGCATTAACAATCTAAATGTAAGAATAAGGATCGAACTTTAGAACTGTAAGGACGTATCGTGAATATTTTTTCTCATTAACTAGATATGCAACGGCTGAAACTCAAGCCTAGAAGATAAGAAGGGAATTTCTTCTTCTTTTACTTGCAAGTTTAGATTAAACACTAACTATATCTCTAGTCCAACAACAAGATGGTAGTCTCTTCCAGCATAAGTGCATAAAGTTACGTACTCAAAAGAATTGTCCCTAAGTTCCCAGTGAAACCTTAAAAAACGAATTCTAGGAATCTACAAAGCATAAACAGATTTAAATAATATCCTGGTTTGCATAGTGTGCCAGTGATAGGCTTCTTAGTCTTAAGTGATGATATATGTGGGCTGCCATGTGATAGTTTATTAAACTGGACCGGCGACCGAACCGGTCAGGCTGTCAGTTTATCGGTTCACTGATCCGACCGCCGGTTAACTGGTTCAATCGTCAGACCGGTAATTAAGGAAAAGAAATATTTTTTAGTAGTGAAATACAGATAAAAGTGATCAACTAAATTAATTCCATACTTTGAACATCAAAGAAGCTTAGTGCAGATGGCTAGTGTGCTGTAGATAACCACGCCTAGGAAGCGCCTAAGCTACCTAGGCTCTAGGCAGTGCCCAAAAGCACAACGAACACCCAGCGCCTTTTTGAACCTTGGTTTATTCCGGTGGAACGACCGGTCCTGTCCGGTTTTTCAACTAGGTTGTGTAGTTTATCTCACTTTTTGATTAGGCTACTATTTGGTGATTTGTGATAAACGGTGTAATAATTAAGGCTGTATGCATCCATGGTGCATAGGCCAGGATAATAAAAGGCTTTCATTTTCTACAAAAAAGAACTGATTTTAAACAATGAAAGCAAAAAAGGAACATGCATAACAGTATTACAGTAATATGAAAAAGCAACAGATTTGGGAGAAACAAAGAGAAAATGTTCTACCAGTGTAAAACTAATACAGAAAAATGAAGCACCACATGAAACTGACCTACAACAGACAAGGATACTTCCTAAACAAGTTGTGACGGTAAAGAGAGCATATAACAAATACTGAAGTATGGCAGCGCAGTAAAGGAATACCTCCCAACGAACTAATGCAACATCGTCTTCAAGAATTTTCAATATGTAACCACGTGTTCCATGGGGTAATGTAATGCCTTCCATACCAGGAATGCTGATTGGATGATGAATTTCAATTTGATCACAGTAGTTCACATTATCAGGAACACTACCAGGAGTTCCATACCGTGTTGTTAGACCATTCATCCTCTCTAGGTAATTATATCTACAGTCAAGAAAGATTAAATGGCAGCATTAGAGTGAAAGTGACAAGAAGCTAGAAACTTCAATAATTAGCATACCTAGTAGATAACCAATGAATATCATAACCATATTACGTTTGTTGTATAAGCACAACAGTCAGAATAATATGTACACTGCTTAACAGGTCACAAATTATCAATAGCTAGGACGTTATTATTACACAACACATACTATTATAACTTGGAACTAAAATTAACAGGATAACAGACATTGCTAAACAGATAATACAGTTACGATAACTAAGAGGCTGCTACACAGCGGCATACAGTCGGTACGAAAGCAGGTTTCAGGTACCAACGTGTCATGTTTGGACGTTTCTAACATTCATGCAGATCTCCAGTTACAGTTCTCAACACGAAAATTAAAAGTTTTGAGCCCGGCTCAACAGTTTCTTTAATGTTAAAGGGAGTTGCTGGTGATGGTGATTTTGAATTTGTGATGGCACGTTGCTCCTCTACACCTGGCACTAACCCTCCCCCGCGACAGTGTTAATCCTCTCCTCAGATTGGCATTCAAATATCCTCCCGCCCGTGGAGTTTGTTGTTGAAGTTAGTTACTCATCAATCCTCTCTCAATTTATAGTTCTCTATTGTTTGAACCCACTTTTGTGATTCATTCTCCACGGTATTAGGCATTTCAGATGTTGCTCCGTATCAGAGCTTGAGACTAATGCCTCTCCAGGCAAAGTGGTGTTTGACGGTTTCAGATGTCAAATTGACAACTGATAGATGTTTTAATAGTTGGGCAGATAAGTAATATGCTGGTGAGCTACAAGTCAGCAATGAATGCCTGAGCAACTGACAAGATGACCTCGAATTGATCCAGGGTTTGAGAATCCAGTGAGCTGTGAGCTTGCGGCAGACGAAGACCTCAAGGGCACAATGTTTCTAAGCAAACCTTTTTGTGGTTGAATATGAGATAAATGCTTATGGTTTTCGCAAATGCACAATCCAGTTTCTAGCTATGTTAGCAAACAAACCACAGCAATCACTAAAAAAATGAGTAGGGTTCTCCCCTACTGTTTCCGACAAAGAAAAAATATACAAAGTGTCACGACCCAGATTGCGTAGGGGGTAGTCGTGAGAGTGGGAGGCCTGGGGAGAACTGGTTTAGGTTTGGGCGCCGTGATGCCCTAGGGTAGATCGGTTCTGGAGGAAATCCTCCCCGTTTCTCTGTTTATTTCTTTGTACCTATTACACGAGTACTGGCTTTATATAGGAGCCAGCCAACTAGAGATAGAAACCTTATCCAACTAGGACTCCTGATTCTAAACAACGACTATTAGTTGGAAATAAAGAAAGGTAACAAATCCTAATATAGGAAGGTTCAGATATGGCCTTATTGCTTGCTCCGCATGACACAAAGAGGAATTTATTAGGAGCACAAAGACAGGCAGTAGCAAATTCATATCAGGAATGGACGGCAGGATGTAAAAAGAAAAAAATGTGACGGGGTAAAAGCAGAAAAAAAAGAATACATACACACATTGAGCAGGCCATGTCCCAAAAGAAACAGCTGATAAAAAGCGAAGCATATCCGTTAAATGGAAAGGATACTCTTTTTCCAGCATTTGAAGAACAGATCTGATTGGACCATCCACGCAACTATCTTTGTCCCAGAATTGCATACAGAGTGATTCCTGAACCATTAGAAGGAACAAACAAGGTAATTTATACAGTGCAAGTAAATGAATGGTTGCACAATCATAGGAAAAATATGTTTAGTCAAACCTCTCCACCATAAATTTCGCAAATGATATCCAATATCATGCCAAGAGAACAGTCTTCTGTCTGCACATACAAATACAAGGAGCCAGTTAAGCACCTTTCTTGTGTTTTTTTGCCCAGGTCCATTTAAAAGCTCAATTCAGATGCAACAATTAATAACTCATATACCTGAAAAGAGATCTCGTATGAAGCAATGAAAGCTGAAATGAAAGTTCTCATTACACCACGAAAACCAGAAACCGGACCCTGAAAATAAGATTTGACGTGCACTTATAAGACTGCTAGATGAGTTTAATAAAAAATTGGAGAGAGCGAAATGACAGAATTTTCAACCATAAGTTTCAAGGCCTACATGATCTCTTTGAATCTATTACAGCGGATTTTAGATCGTGGCAAATCGCCATCTGTAGGTTTTTCCCAGATTCCTAATCCTTCAGCCAGGTTGTTTTGGTCGTTATTTTATTTTATTTTAATGTGGGCCTGTTTTTGCCCCCTAATGGTAGTCCTTTCCCCTTTCTAAGACTTTGTAATACCTCTGCTTTCTATCTAATGCATATGCATGCAGCGAGTTGCAAGTTGCATGAAAAAAGTTCAAGTTAAAATTAAAAAGTATCTAGATAAGACATCATAAAACTAGTGTGGGCTTAATAAATTGTGTGTAACGCATAGTAAATCACTACAGCCCCTACTATTGTGTATGGCATAGTGATATGTACAGAGGCCAAGCCGCCCGGTGCACGTTGTCCTGTTCACACTGTCCGGGACTGTTTGCTGTTGTTCACCATGTTTGGCCCAGGCAACAGCCCGATCCCAGCTCCGCCACTGGATATGTATGACCTATGAGTACAAAACAGAACTAGAACATGGCCCTCTTGCCATACATCAAACTTTTTCCATTTACCAGTCGATTAGAGACAAAAAACGTTCCATAACAAACATGGGACTGAATAATTTTGCAGTGTAAACTTGTGAATAGACTTTCAGAGTTACAGCTGTGTTATGATAATACTAGTTGCTGCTCAGCTAATGTTCTGTACATTGAAAGGACGAGCATATTGACGGGTATGCACATAACAGTAGGGAAAGTTTGTCTCGATACGAAACCTAAAATTGACTAATGACAACATCGCAGATTTTGTGTAATGAAGAAATTTGCTTGTATAACGTCAATCATCTCAGCACCTCACAGAAGTTCTACGAATGTAGTTGATGCCTCACATAAGTTTTACAATCACTTTAATCAACCAATCTAGTACTTTCGAAAAGAACGACATGACGAATACTCTCTTGCCATCAACAATCTCACACTGAATCCTACGGACTGGACCAAGAATGTAGCCTCTTTTTTCTTGGAAGAAAATGTAACCTCGAGGCTCACATAAGTTTAACAATGTCTTTATTGAATGTGCATCTAGGCCGGCACAGCACCTATGTGGCTTTTGGTGATTAATGACAAAACGATGAAGGATAGGGATTTTAGAGTGTTAAACACTACCTCCGTTCCTAAATGTAAGCCTTTTTAGACTTTTTTAGATTCATACATATCTAGATGTATTTATACACACTTTAGTGTGTAGGTTCACTCATTTGGCTCCGTATGTAGTCCACCTTGAGATATACCTAAAAGGTCTTATATTATGGAACGGAGGGAGTAGCTGTTAATCCCATATGCTAATTGAAAGTGTCAATGACAACACTCCTGTAGAGATTGGAAACGAGACGAATCTTGAAAATTAAGGATAACTTTCTTAGCTCTTTTGGTGATCAAGGCTCACACTGAGTCACAGGAAAGACTACTATGACAAGAGGAGCTTGACCAGAGCAAGAAAAGTGATTTCATGCAAAAGAGAATCCTTGTTCTGTACAGAGGCACATGATCCACCATGGCAGCTCCCAATCTCTATGTTAGGTAGTTTATCCTTTAAATTAGGAAGATATCTTTTAGCTTGGGCGTTAAGCCAATTAGGAACAAGATCTATGATGTAATTCTTCTATTTTGCTTCTCGGGCGAGAGCCTTTCTCTAGCCCTAGTACACAACAGTTTGGTGTCAAAGCTAACAGTCTCCGCTGCGCACTCCTGGATCCAAACACCCTCGTCAGCACCACCTTCATTGATCGCATCACACGTCGTCCGTGCTGAGCTAGCGGCCATGGCCCTTTTCTTGGGCGCCGAAGCAACTGTAGCTCTGGCGGGCAACGCTACCAAGGCCAGCCGTGGCATTATTTGCAGCATTCGCAGACACCAAATGCAGCACCGCGGGCCTCACCATAACACTGGAACTGGAGGGGGTTCCATCAATCTATGTAACGTCTACGCCAGGGTCACCGTTGGGCTCAGCAATCACCATCACCACCCCCACACACAGACCAGGCACATTAAAGGATTCGAAGCCCATCGTAGCACTTGGGCAATCTGCAGTGGCGCCCACACGGTGGCCTCGCTGCTCTGTCACTCACGCCTTGCGTTCACCTCCACCGACTAGCAGCTTGAGGACAAGCTGCACATCAAGGCAAGGTGTAGGTGTTCTGGCTTCAGTGTGGGAGGCAGTACAACAGCGCCCTTGCTGCTCAGTGGCTGTGCTGTCTAGTCCTTTAATGGTGACAGCAGCTCTCAGCATGTGGCGCGACATGGTCATTGTTGCTGGAATGGATGAAGACGTTGCCTTCTCCCCTAGGCCAGGAGAACATCCACTTCAAGCACGAGGCTGAAGAGCTGTTGGCTGCTCTGAGCCACAAGATGCAACGACGCCATGCATTATAATCAGTTTGGGGCTTCCTTGGGCTGCAACCATGGCTGCCCCCTAGCAGCTTGAGAACGAGCTGTGTGCGAAGAGGGGTGCGATGTTATGTACGGAAGCACATGGCCCAACAAAGTACGGAAGGCGAAGGCACAGCAGTTGCAGGAGGCAATTGAGTCATCACATTCTGCGACGGTGAGTCCACCGACGATTCCGTGCTGCGGCTCACTGGATCGATCTGCACAGATTACACTATCGATTAAGACTCTCCTCGACACCTGACTTTGTTGATCGAGGAGGTCACGGGCGACTCTAGGCGGCGGAGGACAGACACGAGACAGTCACTGTGCAAGGCACAGCCGTTACTCACCAAGCAGCAGTGGCAGGCTTGCATGAAGGACCAACCGTCAATCGGATGAATCATCATCCAGGGGTGCAAGGGGCAACGGCAATGGCCACGTCACATATGTGCTATCCGTGGTCATGCCGGCAGCCATAATAATGAGGATGATAGAAACAACTCAGACACCAGTGTGCATAGTGGGCGCAAGGCTAGGAAGAAGGGAAAGTGATACGACTGTAGCGTTTGTGGCCACTAATTGTTAGAGTGCCGCAACTCAAAGAAAGAAGAGTTGCTCGCGACAGCGGGTGATGAAGAAATCTATCTAGACATTTTTTTAGTGTGTATGTTCACTTATTTTAGTGTGCATCTAGCCAACATGTGTAACACCTAAAACATCTTACATTTAAAAAAGGAGGGAGCACATCTTAATAGTGAAAATAACTAGCATTGGTGAGAAGAACACTGATGCTTCAAACTAATAGGGTTCAGGGGAAACATTATCATAACAAAAAAATATAGGAACAAACATTTAGTCGTCTAACACTTACATCTGACTCCCTGAAGATGCTTGAGCAAAGAACTCCAAGTAAATATTGAACGGTGCAAGCTCAAAAGCCCGTTGGGCATACGATGCATGATCAATTTCCTGGAAGCATGAAGTAGTAAGACACGGTATTTGCATGCTTTAATGGCATAAATAGTACTCCCTCCGTTCACAAAAGGATGTGTCAACTAACTCCAATTTGGATGTATCTAGACATAATTTAGTGTGTAGATACATCCAAATTTGAAGTTAGTTGAGACATCCTTTTGTGAACAGAGGGAGTATCAGATTGGATATCACAGTTACCAAGTTCGCATTATTTCCAGGAAGGGACAGGACCAAGCAGAGAAAAACTGCCCAGGCAAGAATCAGTGGTCCTGATTCCATTGCAAATTCAGGCAATTTTGATACTTCAATATCCATCTCAAGAATATCAGCAACAGAATATGGAGAATACCCTCCACTGGGACAAAACAAAATATCAGTAAGGTCCTAAATATAAATTACAATGATAGGGTACTCATCATGTTTTGATATGTTAACATGGTCCATAGTAATAGATAGAATCAAGGAAGTTGAAAGACCTGAAAGAGACTTCGTCGTGAACCATCCGGAGGAGATTTTCGAAGTCCAATGTTTCAACGAGAATAAGAAGTAGCTGAGCTTTAGCATAATGAAATGACTTTTTTGCTTCAACAGATACAGCAAATTTTCCAACATCATAAGAGCCAGAGAGCATATCCTAAAAAGTGAAGTATTTCAGAAGTCAAACTAATACATCAAGTAAGAACCAAAAGCTGCAAGGGTAGAAACCCACAAACAATTACCTTAAATATTGAGCACAAAGTTATCCACAGTCCACCATTACACCTTGAAAAGTTATCACAGATAGCAAGAAACAAAATTTCCAGAATCAAGTTAATTTCAATCAAACTTTCTTCCAGCCAAGACACCGTCAAATCAGATGCCTGCAAAATAGTGAAGACCAATGGCAAAGCTGTAATGTCACAGAAGTGTACAAAAAAATGCACCAATAACGCTGGAAATTTGAGCTAACTTTGATCACGACTTTGACAAATAAAATATGAGTCATATTTTACATTAAAAAGTATACTACTGTAAACTTCTTTCGAATAAGAATATAATGCTATAATAATTCACAGCAGTGGGTCTGTGGCAGAGATGCCAGAGAGACTGCCCATGCAGAGGTGAGTAGTTAGCTTGGGGAAGAAAACATGTTTTCAATAAAGGTGCAAAGTCAATCTGAAGAAGCCAGGCAAAAGCAGAAGTGGGCTTCATTTGTGCGGAAGTTGCAGCTTTCTTCCCAAGGTGGCTTCAATGATCAGGTGTTTGCGATAGGACTGAATTCCATGAGTTCACTAATTAGACTAGTTTGGAACAGGCCCAGCCTAAGTTAGTCCTATAAGATACCCTATCATTAGAAATATAAATTCGCTCAAAAACAATCCAAGTAATATGAAATACTGTCTGTTTATAATGGATCTAGTAACATTGTTTCATGCTGGCAATCGAGGTGATTATCTGACCAACATAGACGCAAGAATGACTTAGATCTGAAATCATATGCCTTACAGAAATATTCAAACTCATAAGCATGATCAGATCAGGTGACCAACACATAGTTAGCCTCATCCCCAATAGACCAAGAGCCTAACAAAACCATATCTTCCAGGTGTCTCCTCCAGCAACTAAATTGGAAAACCAGAATTGATAAGGATGCAAGGCCCCTTAAGCACTAGATAGAAAAGTTTACATACATGATTAGCACTTCAAAATTCCTTCGGAATTACTTTCTCTTGTAAAATCAAAGTAATAATAGGAATGATGAGTTAGAATTGTAGCTCTTAATCTTGCTCTGGAAATTCATTATCTCTACAAGTTATGTTGTCACGGTTATGATCCAAAAAAAGATTCTTCAAGACCTACTATGGTCGTGGCTAATAATCAAGGACTCCTACATCTTTACTGTTAGAGGGTAGTTAGTGGGGGGCGGTGGTTGGTGTCACATGTCCCTCCCCATAGGCGAAAGCCACAAGCCTACCAATTAATGTCCGTTTTAGTTTCATATTCCTGTCCCACATAGAAAAAGGGAAGCCGCATCCATGCTAATTAATGTCAGTTTTAGTTTCATATTATTGTCTTCTTACTTTCCATGTCACGATGTTGGTCATAACAAGTATGGATCTGTCAGTTTTTTCATTGAAACTTACGATATGGGAAAAAAAATCAAAAGGCTAATTAAATGGTGCGAAACAGCGATATTCTTTTTGGAACACCCAACAAGTTAATGGTGGGAGATCATTCTTTTAGCAATATTTCCATATCTGAATGTTTTTTATGCACAGATATTGCATATTTATTTTCTATTGATTTCTTGCTATATAAAGAGAAATAAGGAGAAAAAGGAGTTGTTGTGACGTGATAAAAATCACACAAACACATTGCACTCAAGACTCAACACAAACATCCACAAAACAGCAAACCAAATTAAACCATGTATCCATGCACAATTTATTTTTTATCCTGTGGCAAGGCATGGGTATTAAACTACCCCTCCGTTCCGAATCATAAGATGTTTATTTTAATGTAGACTACATACAGACTGAAATGAGTGACGACTCAAAGTGAGTCGCCGACCCCTGCGACTCGCTGTATAATTGCCAAAGTCACTGTATAATCGCCCAAGTCGCCTGATTAGTCGCGAGTCGCTTTCATTTTGAGAAAACGACTTGGTGATTTATCAGCGACTCAAAAACCATGAACAGACAATCAGACATACTGAAACGCGTAGATACATGCGATTCAGAAAAGGCTAAAACATATTGTATTTTGGAATGGAGGGAGTATTTTAAATAGTTGGGATATTAAGTGTATAGTTTAGTCAGATTTATCATAATATCGTAATAGAATGCTTTGAGATAACGTTCCGCATGCACAAAATAAGTACCGCTGCCAACAAATGTAATGATAAGTACTACTAGATAAAATGGCATGCAATGTCTTGTTTTTCATTAAATTAGCAATAGGTTTGTGTATAACATACTGATTTTACAGAAAATGCAGCTGCAAGGGAATCTTCAACGATGGATAATAATCTCCGTTCCATCTCTTCACTAATTAATAGTGAGGCCTCTTCTTTGATGGCATCAGTTGAATCGGAATCGGAATCATCATCTGTACATGCTGACAAAGAGAGCACGAGATGTTCAGTTCGAAACCAATACGGTAATGAATAGTTTTGATTTGTAACGAAAAGCATAAGATTGACTATAAGTAGTAAAGTATTGACTCCATTTTTCCAAAGTCACATCTGAAATATCAATAGAGGACAAATTCAGGCAAATAGTTTAGACTTTTATTTTATGGCAACGCATAATGACTCATTGGGAAGATAACATATCAGACACAAACCTGCATGAAAAGCATTTGGATTTTGGCCCAAGCAAACATGATAATTTTCAATAACTTTGCAGATAGTGTACTTAGTTTTGCAACACTCTTAAAAAATTAATTTCAAATTCCAGTTGTGTTAATGGAGAATTAATGTAAGTAATAAATAAATAAAAGAGAGAAGACTTGATGTGATAGTAACTTCTCTTTATCTTTTCTTCCGTTTGATTACCAATTGTCAGAAATTTTCAATATTTTCATATTGATTTGATGCCTGAACAAAAAAAGGGCGGTCATGCTTCTCCTCAAAGATTCCTTACTTACTACTACCTCCTCTTCAGTTTACTAGGCGTCTCAAAAAATCACTGTAAAGTGTAACCAATGCCGTAATTACTCCCTCCCCTGATTAATCGCTGTTGGACTGTCCCCTTTTCTCGCACTTTGCACTGGCCGTTCGAGTTAACTGCTCATTCTGCATGGCCAGGAAACTCAGCCGAAAGCTTGCATGCACTGAATTGTCATGCATGGCCTCTCGAAGAAAGAACTCTGAGCCTAATGCAGGCTGATTTTTATGTGGAAGGGAAGATTCGCTTTACAATTCTGGATTTAAAATATGAGCCTAATAAACCGAAAAGAGGGAAAAGTTTATACCTAACATTGAGCAAACATTCCATGTTATTGCCCACCCCAACAAATGGTTTACACGCAAATAAATAGAGGTAATGAAACTAGAAAAGGAGGTCCAGAAAATTTACTGAAACTACATTAATAACTACATAGCATTGCCAAATCTGCGAGCGACACAGTTTATGGAAAAAAAATTACTGAACAGACATACTGAATCTAGATTAATAACTACAGAGCATTGCCAAATCTGCGAACAATCACCAATGGTTGATAAGAAAAGCACGAACTACAGAAAGGAGGGTAAAAGCATAGAGATTAAGAAAATAAACTTTGCAGAATTATTCTATCATATTTTTTTCCTTGACTAAAAATACAAACTTACTGGCATGAACAAAGATCCTTCGGATACACTTCAGCAAGCATTGACGCTCAAGGTAATATTGTAGCGATACCTTCAATAAGGTAAATGTTATTCTAAACAAAGGATCGATACTAGATCTGGTAAAATAAGCAATCACAATTGCTGAACCGCTACGAAGGAAAAATAAAGTGGCATATCCACATGAAAGGATTCGCAAAGTGCAACGACACCAGTATTTTTCTACATAAACTGAATAGATTTCATCTTTCGCATGCACATGTAGTTAGCATACCCACCAGTGCCATTCATTAAAAGGGGTAATAATATACATTACAGCTTTCGAAACAACTGTGTGATTAAATCGTACATTTTACTAAACGGATCTAGTAGTGGACACCAGAGGTGTTACTTTTTGTTTATCACTACAATAACTTGATGACTAAAGTTATTCGATCACTCTATGATACCATGTGAATCATCAAATGTTTGGTAATGCATGATATTTAAAATCAATAATTGATCACAGTAATGAACTTTAATGGCAACTAGAATATCAGAAACTAGGCTGGACACTACTCAAGAACAAGTGCGTACTTACAACACTGCATAGTAAACTACAGTAAGAGGTTGGCTCCTTCAATCAACAGAAGTGATCGGCTATCACAGACAGGAACATCTTTTTGACTTCTGAAAGAACAATTAACCTCAAAAGAACATACCAGACGAAGAAACTCTTCAGCATGACCATCATGTGTTGTTGGAGTGCTTTCTGAAGATCTTATTACTAGAATGTATGACTGCACTTCGTCCAAGTTCTGAGAAAATATAAAAAATTAAATGCAGCACAACCACAGAAGTTTGAAAGGAGCTGTCTTTAGACTCCAAATTTGCTGAGAAAATGTTACACTGGTGAAGAGGATATGTAACACTGGTCAAACAAATAAATGTAGTTGTGACGAAGTTCTAATCACGTAGCAGGATTCATGGATATTTTCACCAAGCATGGCATCCGTCTTCGCTGTTTTCATGGATGGAAAAAGCAAGGATCCAAGAATTGGATTGTGGTAGTGAGTGGCTACTAGGCATCAGTAGATTGGTTGTTAGATTTTGCCTAATAAAATAAGGATACTTATGTTTTTCCAATAGTAAAACTTAATGAGTCAAGTATATTGAAAAAGCAAAGCGTACTGAATGGAGGAGCGTGAAGTTTCTGTTACCTACAAGCAATAACTCCTATGTAGTTACGAGGTTCAGCGGACCAGAAAGCGGTATCCATTCGTCCTATGTGAGATACCTTACTGACTGGTTGCAAATCAGTCATCAACCATCTTTTTGGAAGTGAATGTTGTCAAGTGAAAGCATTATATTTTTCATCTTCTGAATACGATATTTAGGTTGAACAAACGAAGTCAACCAAAGTAAGGAGATCGGAAGGTTTTTTTTTACATCCCATGACTACCAAATTAGGTTCGTTCGGATTTTGTTTCTATCTGGACTCTGGATTAGGGAAGAAGATTCTGACTGGCTGGGGCCTGGGAAAGCGCTGGCAACCACATAGAGAAATGGGTCCATGTAGCTGCTGCACCTGACCACTGAGCAGAAGGTTCGGCATCTACTACAAAAGAGGGATCAACTGCAGATAACCACGTCTCTGCTACGCAGCTTGTGGAATGGCCGGGAGCGGACCAAATGGATATATAATCCAAGCCAGGAGTGGAGTTACGTGAATAGCGACAAAGTGGTCACCGGGGAGGGTAGTCATGAAAAGTAGATCATCTGTGGCGCCAATGATCTCTAGTTTAGGATGAGCTCCCTATCATGAGTTTTTCTCTTTACGCCTCTGGGCTACCGACAGGATAAAATGAAAATTCTTGTAGAATCAAGAGTGAAGTTTTCGGGACAATTTGAGTAGAAACCAATATCTATTTTTTAGAATGAATAGTCTGTTTTTTGCCATTTCGTATTGTATAATTCATTTCTTTATGGATCATTTCCTCCAAGGGTTTCCAAACAATGGGGGTGTTGGCTCCCCTAGCTTTGAGTAAGAGGTCATGCGTTTGACCTCGCAAGGAGCACCCAGCAACATTTTTAGGGGGCTATGAATGCTACCCTACAACCTCTCTTTGTGTGCTTGTCTTCTATGACGACATCCTGGTGTACTGTACAGCCAAACTCTCCAGGAGCATACACTCTTGCTATTACCCGCAGGAGCGCAACAACCGACGGTGCATATATTATCATAAAGAAGAAGCGAAGCGTAGCGAAATTCCCGCCAATGTCTGAGATGTTCAGTCAACTCCCTCACCCTTTGTGGGGGTCTGGACCCCTACGAGTGAGAAGAAAAGGGAGGAGGAAAGAGGCCCTGATGAAGCGCCATAATAAGTGAACAAGTGTAAGCTTTGCTGCCCAACAGTATATGTACTGACCGCACTAGGGACAGGCCCTGAAACGACGGACAGGAACAAGCGGAATCAACGTGTTCCAATTTCTGGCCTTTGCACCGACCATCCAATGGACCATGAACTAAACGGCCACTGCCTGGAAGGATTATGCTATGTCCAGGGGACCTCCGCCCTCTACAAGGTAGATCTCGCCTATGGGCCACTCTTTCTTTCTGTGCAGTTGTTGCTTCCTGCTATTTATTCAGTCGTCAATAGGCATTGATCCAGGTAGTTAGTTAGTCGCTCTTTTTGCTTTTTTACTATTCTTCGGTGCAGTTGTGAAATCCACACAATTCCCTCTTCACATATAGTTACCCGATGCTATGGAAGTACCCACTCCAATTTTGCCTCTTATACAAGTAATGAGTTTATTTCTTTAGTAGGTTCCTCTACCCTTGGGCAATTAGTTTCCACGTATTGGGTGTACGAGTGTATCTGTTTTTATCTGCAGAAATTTTTCTAGTAGGTTAGCTAGGCAATGGGCACATAGGCGGGCGGGAATGGCACCAAGGCATATTTAGGCGCCGAGGCAACGATAAACCAACAACACTACAGTTTATTCACACCTCCCGTGCTGCCTGAAGGCTATGTTGCCATCTGCTAGTGCCTTCTTGTGTACACCGTTCCAGACAGAACGGATCAGTGCCTGCTAAGTCCCTGGTGTCGGAAATCGCTGGTTTCACTGCTCTATCATATCCAGAGATAAATAAACCATGCCCTAATTTTCCAATTCGAACTAATGAAAGCACGTACCAGTCTCTACTGATTTCACAAACATCACTGGGAGATACGAAATGGGGATAGGCAACAAATTACCAGAGACTTGCTCACGCGAAGCGCGGTTTCCTTGAGGTCAGGCTTGACGGCCAGACGGTGCTCTCCGACAGCAACTTGGCTGGCGTCCAGCGCAGTCCTCGAAGCGTCGTTTGGCTTCCCAAACATGGAAACCGACCCGCGGAGCCACGCGTGATGGCGCTTGATCCGCTTCCCCTGCAGCACGGAAGGCAGCAAGTTACTTACGGCCACAGTTGTTTGTGGGCGAGGATGGGGTGGGGACTAGAAATTGGCTGTGTGCTTACGAGGGCGTCCGAGATTGCGGCAGAGGGGGAGGCAGCGGCGCGGTCGAGGTCGTCGGAGAGGGCGACGAAAGGGTCCCACCACAGCGAGGCGGACACGGTCTTGGTGCCAGCGCCGCCGCCGCCACCACCGGAGGTAGAGGCGGGGGCACCGCCGCTCGCCATGGCCGATGAGCGGTAGTGGCGCCGAAACCCTAGGTTCGAGAACCCGCCCTTGCCGAGACCGCGGATGGAAGGGAAGGGGAACCAAGAGAGGTGTGGGGGAAAGGACAGGGTTTTGTGTAGTGTTGCTCACAGAGGTGAAATTTCGGAAGGGTTTAGACATCGTGCCTATAGCTGGCCAAACGGGCCGTGCTAAACGGGCCGGCCCGAGGCACGGAACTTTTGGCCTGGCCCAAGCACGGCCCGGCACGAACTAATCGTGCCATGCCACGGCCCGGCACGCAGCGTGCCCGTGCTCAACCTCGTCTCGAGGCACACGGGCTGGCACGGCACGGCACGATTAGCAACCGTGCCGCCGCCGCCGCCCCGACTCCGGCGAGGCCGCTCCTCTTTTTCGATTCCGTGCACACCAGAGCGATTTCGTCCCCTCCTCGTTCGATTCCCCTCCACTTGAGCACACCAGAGCGACGCCGGAGGTGGAGGAGACGCCGGAGATGGAGGAGAAGCCGCCGCCGCCACCGTGGAGGAGACGCCGGAGGTGGAGGAGAAATCGGGCCGGCCGTGCCGTGCCGTGTCGCCGTGCCGCCGCCGTGCTCACCGTGCCGTGCTCCGGTCGGAGTGGAAGCCCGTGTGCCGGCACGGCATGGCACGATTGGAGCCGTGCCGCATCCGTGCCGTGCCGTGTCGTGTCGGCCCGATGGCCAGCTATAATCGTGCCTGGGCTTGGGCTTTAGCTACTTCTCATGACCGAGGCTCGACGGCCTTTGGGACAGACATACAGTACAGTGACATTTTCTCGAAAATTCTGCGAAAATAGACAAAAATACAGTACAGTAACATTTTCTCGAAATTCTGTGAAAACACATTTAAATTAACTTTTGCTTGACTCCATTTGTAAACTAGCGAGTAGCGAGGTTGAACTAAACATTCCCACCCGTGTGACTCCACTACCATACATCAAAAGAGACCGTGTACAAAAAATTAACATTGAATGTAGGGGGGACCTGACCAGTCCCCTATATTCAATGGTAACCATTACCGGTACCAAAATCAGGTTTATAAACTGGTTGTTCCCTATATTCAATGTAGGGGGGCCGGGCCTGACCAGACCCATCAAAACTGTCAGCGCTCATTTGGACATTCCCGAGGATGGTTTATACGAGAAGGGAAAAGGTGAAAAAATCTAAAAGCGTGGGGGCAAAACTGAATAATATTAAGCAAAGTGGCACACGAAAATAGAAAGCCCATATTTATTTGTACAAGTTGAACACAAACAATAATTTTGCAGAATGCTTACCTAACTGTGTACAGACATCTTGAGGCACTGTAAATTTTAAGTATCATATATTGAAGTAAACATGAAGTGCACGCGTATAAAAGTGCAAACATCTTTGCTGGATATCGAAACAAACTATTACTCATTACACCCGCGAAGCTACTCCCCTCGCCATGAAGCTCATGTTGTCATGAAGATGTTGCCGCCAAAGTCCCTGCGCAGTATGAGCCCACGCCGCCTGCACTGCCGCACTCCCTAAACCAGCCGTTGTCGCGCTCCGTATAGCCACCACAACCACACCTTGCCCTTTGGCTGCCGCCCCAACTCCGGCTAGTGCTTGTGCTCCTCCTCAACATGAACATTACATCATGTTAACGCCATCCTTGATGTGTCGCCAATGTTGGCTCGATATGGAGAAATGGAAGAAGGGAAAAAATAGTGGTGGAATGAACTGACCGTCGTGACGTCGCCGCCATTGATGCGTCGTCCCAGATTGCAAAGATGTAAAGGGAAAAGAGGGTTGTTTTCAGGAAGGAGGGGTGAGCAAAAGAGAGAGAAAAATCAGAGGTGAGAGAGCAAAAATGGTTGCCCTTATCCAGTACTTTTGTTGGGATGAGCTCAACCACCGTTTCGGGGGATATTCTCAAAATCTGGCTACCCCTTCCCTTTCCTCCAAACGAAACGGAAGGCAACCAAGCACACCCTTAATATACTACACTAATTTGGTTGTACTAGTGAACGTGCACGATGTAATCACGATCTCCACTACTAATCAATATAATTACAATGCATAGAAACACAAAAAATCTGACTTTCGTTACTACAAGCTTGACGCATTAGTGTGTATTTATTTTTTCAAAGTCAAAGGGATCCAAGAAGTTTGAATTTTACAATTTCTTTAGATATAGTTTGTCGCAGCAAGATGTTTATTTAGGTCATGATACTTAATAATCTTCAAGCGTACATGAAGTAATTTTTGCAACTCCTGTCTCCTGATACAAGTAATAAGAAGCAAGGGTTTCACCTTCTGAGGCGAACGAAAAAGGAAAGAAGCAAGGGTTTCTTTTTAAGCTTTTACTCCACAGTACCAGGTACCCTATGTAACAGTGATCTGGGAGAAATAAATCCACTAACCCCAGCGACAACATTAGGAATTCAACTTCACTATACACACCCAACGACCACCATTTACCTGACACAAATTCATTGTACAAACTAAACGCGCACTGACATTTACCATGTACATTGAGGATATAACTCTTCAGCGAAATAGAAAGTAATGTTTACAGGTGATGAATAAAATCAAAAGGAGTCACATTGTTACAGTACAGTATAAAAGTTTTCATGGCAATTGCCCTCATGCAGTAGATTGACTTTATTTACAAGTGCCGGAGTGTGTTTGGTTCCGTTGACTTACTCTGCAATTTAAGATGGATAGTAGGCAACAAAAAGTCACTAACAGATACTCTCTCCGTATCAAAATATAAAACTTTCTGGCTTACCATGCTCACAGAGTAAAATAAACGGTAAATAGTTGACTTTGCAAGCTCTCAAATAATACTTCAGCTCAAAACTAAATATGGTTATCATCTTTCAGTTCAAAGGGTATATGCACTTGAAATAATTAACAATATGGAACATTAACCTGATGAGGGGAGTGCAAAGCGGAATCTTTTCTAACGATCTGGACAGATGAAGAAAAAAAATGGACATTGAATTACTTTACTATGCACTGAAGAGAACATTCACGCGATGCATATTATATTTATCAGACATATCAGAATCAAGATGAGAATCTGCTTCAGGATCACGTACAAACAGAAGTAGCTTCTTCAATACCCGGTTAAAATAAGTATCTGCTTTATGGATGCACACAGAACACTGAACATTGGATAAATTAATATCAAATAGTAGACAGCGGCTCATGAAAACTACTCAGGTCACTGCAGAAATTCTACTGTAAACCTACAATACTTGTTAAACACTACTGCGAGTGCGGAACCTTGTTCCGAAGAACAAAAATGTACGATCCTGAACCGTTTCAGGTAACTCAAAATAGCATGAAGTTCCCAGACCTAAAAATAGCATGAAGCTCCCAGACCTAAAAACCCCAGCTAAACTGGATTGGATCGGCAGACTTACGTTGTGGTCACAACCCTGGACTACTGCCAATGGCCGAACAAACCATAGACTACTTGTCCCCGGCTTTTTCTCGAGCGATGCGCTCTCGAAAAATTCTGCTCGCCTCTCTCCATACTTTAATTTTGTAGAGATGCACAACACAAGTGTAACAATGCGTTTCCAATTAAACAAGAGTTTCTTGCTAGTACCCTTTTTCGTAGTAACAACACCAATCTCATCAAGTTATAAAAGGGTAAAACTATCCTGACTGAATGTAAGTAGTAGTACTGCACAATTGGTAATGAAATTTCATACTGTACTCGGGTAACGTGAACCAAACTAACCAGTGACAATATACAGGATCATGCTTTATATCTAGTTGAAGTTTGTGCTTCATGTCTTAACTGTTCGTCCAACTTCTTAATCTTGTTTAAAGATATTTCTTTCTCTCTCTGCAGTTCATACACAGTAAGACATCCACATAATCTTTGGCACAGCAGGGACAAACCTTGTGTTCAACAAACTTCAGAGCATTATTAAGAGCTTTCTGATACGCACGTTGTAGCAACATAAGATGGTTGCACATCGTTGCGTTCTGTAGGGAAAAGGCCACAAGATTCAATACAATAAACGATAGTAAAAACTGTAATCATGTCAATGATTTGGCCTCTCAAATACAAATAATCCAGCTGAAAATAATTTGAGACCCAAACTTCGACCAAGAACTGAAGCAAACAGCACATCAAACAATACTCCTATAAACCAATTGATAAAACCCTTATTAAACAATTGAGTGAAACGCACCGGAGATCACGAAGTTGCGCAGAAAGGAAGTATTGGTCACCAAGTTGCAAAACGTCAATTCTTGATCACCAAGTTGTGGATTTGCCAAACTTTGGTCATTCCGTCACGGCGGGTGTTAAGTCGATGACGTGGCAGTCTGTTTTTTACAAAAGACTCCTTGAACTTTTGTTTCTTTTGTTTGTTAGGTCCTTTTCAAAAAAATTACAAAAGACCAAATGAAAGCTGCATGCATGTGTGTATTTTAATGATGGAGTTTGCTAATTAATTACCGGAGTGAGGCGAGGTGGCGCCGCCGCCACCGCAGAGGGTGGTGAGCTGCGAGCGGATGGTGGTGAGGAAGGAGGCGACCAAACGAGAGCAGCTCGAGCTACAGCATGCAAGATCCGCGGTGCCTGGCGATCTGCGCCTTCATCAGCTCCGTCAGATCCGCGGTCGCCGGAGGGTGCGCAGCCGCGGGCTGTGGAGGAGAGCCGGCGACCCGGACGCCTCGCTGCAGGCCGCGTCGTCGCCGCCGCACGAGATCCCCGGGTGGATGCTGTACAAATCCTCCATATTTCGGCCGATCTCCTCGCTGGCTCGCTGCTGGTGCTAGAGAGCTGCAGCTAGCTCACTGCTCACCTACTACTACTCGCCGTCTCAGTCGACGGCACAGCTAGCTAGCAATCTGCCTCCCTGGCGGTGAGTTCGAGCCAGCGTTGACTTTCTCTAGAGAGGAATAAAATCAAAGGGACCTAGCAATTGAAAGACACAAAATTTGAAGGTTTTTTTTTGCAAAAAAAACAGACTGCCACGTCACCAACTTAACGTCCGTTTTGACGGAGTGACCAAAGTTTGGTAAATCCACAACTTGATGATCAAGAATTGATGTTTCGCGGTGACCAGTACTTCCTTTCTGCTCAACTTCGTGACCTCCGGTGCCTTTCACTCTAAAATTTTTATCAAGAACTGGTTTAAGCATTTGATAAATCCCTTATTGAACAATTGACCTAACAAGTGAAGACTTATAATTACCCAAAGACTTTTGCTAATACACATACTGCAACCTCTGGTAATTGAACCTATGTATCACAGATAATATAGATAACAGAGAAGAGAGAATATAGAGTTAATACGTGGATCAGCGTCTTCAGTTCCGTGCTGGAGCAGAGGGTCGAGGACGGAATTGCGGCGCCGCCGTCCCAGCCAGCACGATCGCCATTCTCATATAGTTCTTCTCCACCTCCAGCAACCTCCTGCCCGCCCAACACCGACGCCACCCAGCCCCATTCCTCAAATCTCACCACCAGGCGACTTCGATACGCTTGCCCCTTCCACCCCTCTCCCTCGACATGCAGCGGCGCAGCGTGCCTCTCCGTCTTGATTGCCTCCAACGAAGGCCGCGATGCGCGTCCCAGCCCCTGATCTCTCCAATGGGTGGGAGAAAGGGGTGAAAGGACAAGGATGTCGCCTAGAGTGGGGTGAATAGGCGATTAAAACTTTTCCGGTTTAGGTTTGCTAATTGCGGAATAAAAATAGGTGTTTAAATTAACAAGCCAACAATCTAAATAAACTAGGCTCACCTAAGTGCACCAACAACTTATGCTAAGCAAGACAAGCAACAAGGTGATAGCAATATAGAATACTTCAAGCACGAAGTCTATCACAATGTAAAGTGCATAAGTAAAGAGCTCGGTTATAGAAATAATCGAGGCACGCGGAGACGAGGATGTATTCCCGAGTTCCTCCTTTTTAGGGGAGTACGTCTCGTTGGAGAGGTGTGAGGCACCACAAAGGTCGATCTCAACGCCACAAAGGCTCACCCTATTCTCCGATGAACCGCACCACAAATGTTTGGTTCACCTTCCACTATCGGAATCCTTCGAGGCGGAAATCCGGAGCCTTTCAACAACGATCCGGGGCACAACCCACAACGGGATTGGGGGCTCCCGAACAGCCACAAGTGACCACACAAGGGTCTCAACCACCACACGGGCGTCTAGGGTCCAAAGACCCAAGAGTAACAAGTTCACAAGCTTTCAACTTTCACGAATCCTCGTGGAGAGCACACCGATGCACCAAATGCAAAAGGCAAGAGCACAAGTGCTCAAATCTTTCACTCTCAAATCTCACCACAAGCAACTAATGCTTATGGGGGGAGAAGAGAGGAAGAACAACGAAGAACACAACGAATGGAACTTCAAGAACTAGATCGAAAGGGTTCCCCTCACTTAGAGGAGAAATTGATTGGTGGAAATGTGGATCTAGATCTCCTCTCACTTTCCCACAAAGATATGCAAGAATCATGGGAGGGATTGAGAGGTAGGCAATCTTTTCCAAAGGTCAACAATGGAGGAGAAAGAGGGGAAAACAAGCTCAAGTCGTATCGTAACCGTTGGGGAAGAAGCCCCTTTAAATAGTTTGCCCGAAACCAACCGTTATGCCCAGAAACTGCGAGCCCGGCCTGGGAGCCGGCCTGGCCGGCCTGGGGGCTGGCCAGACAGACAAGACCGATAAAAGTGCAATATCTTTTTCATCCGGACTCCGACGTCGATGATCTTGGGCTCGTTGGAATCGTAATGAAGAGCTTTACAAGATCATGCAGAGAAACATCATAGTCCAACAATGGAGGATAAAAACAAATGGGGAAAGGTTAGACCTCTCGATAAAAGAACAACCGATAAAACCTCCAAACCAAAACCGCAATATGTTTCTCATCCGGACTCCGTTTTCTATGATCTTGGGCTTGTTAGAAGATACTCACAAACACTATAAGATCATGCATATACACATCATAGTCCATCATGTGAGGAGGATAACACAAGAGGAGAGTTTGACCTCTCTACAAGAGACGAACCGGTAAAACCTCCAACATCAAAAACACCACAAGATATTCAAATGAAATCCATTTTTGATGAACTAGAGCTTGGTATGGAGATGAACACAAGCTCTAAATTCTCACATGGAGAAAAGCCAAATAAGAACCAAGAAAGATGATATGCCAAATATGCAAAGGTTTGAGCTCTCCACAAAGATGCGATCAAGTTACTCACTTGAGAGCCCCTCTTGATAGTACGCCGTCTATCCTATAACCCGGTCTCCCACTAACACCACGAGACCGGTAAAATAGAAAACCTATCAAGATCGTACCTTTGCCTTGCGCATTCTACTTGAGCTCGATGATGACGATCTTGACTCTCTCAAGTTGGAACACCTTTCTTGATTGTGCTTGCTAGCACATGTTTGATGAAGACTTCTCCAAATACTCCCCATGCTCCAATATGGGAGAGCCTTGCTTAGCTCCGTCTTCATGTATCCACTTGCTCTTCATCTTCTTCTCTTGATGTATATGATGGCTTGGAGATAAACATGAATATTCACCCAATCTTCTTTCCAAGCTATGCATGCAATAAGCTCAACTCTAGATAACCATTCTTCATATGAACCCATTGGATAGAACCTTGGTCATCATATAATCTTCTAGAGTCCAACACATGAACTCCAATCTTTTCCTATGGACAAGATCTACAAGTATATCTCAATGCAAACATTAGTCCATAAGGATTGTCATTAATTACCAAAACCACGCATGGGGCAACACATGCACTTTCAAGGGGGGCACGGGAGAGAGAAGAGGAAGCTGCGTTTTCTGGGCGTGATTTCAGGGCCATCGTGGGATCGTGGGGGACGCGGAGTGAGCAGTTTTTGGCGGAGTTTTCGTCCCCCAGGCGGAACAAGGAAATCTCGTTCGTTGATTGCAGTGGAAGACCACCGATGCAATATGGACTGTTCGATGTGATTGGATCGGAGGCTTCTGGTAACCCTGTGTGCAACAACTCGTGTGGACGTAGGAAAACTCAAGTTCGCTCTTTTATAAGTAGTATAGATGAGCAGTTTTTGGCAGAGTTTTCATCCCCCAGGCGGAACAACGAAATCTCGTTCGTTGATTGCAGTGGAAGACCACCGATGCAATATGGGCTGTTCGGTGTGATTGGATCGGAGGCTCCTGGTAATCCTGTGTGCAACAACTCGTTTGGACGTAGGAAAACTCAAGTTCGCTCTTTTATAAGTAGTGTAGATATGTCGCATCTGGACCAATGGATCTTAAAAGTAAGCGGATGAAAATAATTTGATGTACTATAAAATGACTCTTGATGAAGATGTCTTGTAGGAGAATATTTAAGGAAAATATTGCATAACAAATCATAACTCCTTCCATCTTCGGCGGGAGAACCTGCACAAGTTTGAATCGCCTCCAAAAGTGGCAAGACAAAAAGCTTGACCATTCGCAGATCGGATGGGGGACAAGCTCTGAGCTTGGCAGGCAATGCGATCTGGTATTGTTATTCTGTTTTGGAGATGTTGAATGAAATAGTAATTGTTTATCTCGATTCATATTACTACTATACAATGAAAAAATTACCCCCTCTATGTCCGAAATAGGCAAATTTGTAGTTACGTTATGAAACAAACAAAAAAAGCAATCCATAATATTTCCGCAGATTATAGATCTGATACTACAGTATCACATGACACTTTGACAATCAGAGAGCACACGCAAGAATTCGGCAGAACTACTGCATCATCGTTCACTGTGAACTTTGTGCTTCACATCCAAATGATTTCATCGTCTCATCGCCAGTCTTCACCTATGCCCTCTGAAATACATGTATACTCGCTGCAAAATAGTAAAATTTAAGGATGTCACCGAGCCACGGGAAAATATGTATATTCATTAATCGTGTGTGTAATAGCATGATAAAGACACAACAAAAGCTGATCATTGCAGTAGTTGCACAAGATTAGGAAGTAAAGAAACATCCAAAATATAATTGCAATCATATATTTATTCCTTCATCACGATGTCACTAGATGGAAATGGTGAATGATATGTGCATGCAAGGCAACGACAAATAAGTCATGCAATTGGACTCTGCCACAACCAAGCAAGTTAATAAGAGCAATGGTAGTAACAATAAGAGCAATGGTAGTAACAATCAAGCCAAAATATTTCATGGCAATATAATTGTTGAAAGAAATGAGGAGATGAAATGGAGATCAACCTCAAGCACCCAAATGCTCATAAGCGACTCCACCGTGAACAATACAAATCCAATTAGATAAAGTACCTGCATTACAAAAATAACAGAATTAAGGGTTCATAGAGTGTTATAGAACTGAAGTGAGATACGATCTTAGGTAACAACAATTATGCAGAATAACATACCCCGACGAACACTTCTTCATTAAAAACCTCGATAGCAACAAGAATTCCCCTGAATTCAGGTAAAGAAACTTTACTGAACTACTGCAGCTGGAAACTTTAGTAAGTAATCGGCACTTCACATATCAAACTTACGTAAGAGTTTTTCCCATGAATATTATTGGAGGAGTAACTGCAGCAATAACGCAGAATCCAACATGCATCTGGTACATAACAAGCCATCATTATGCTCATCTCTCATAAGTGCATTACCATAGGATTAGTGATATACTGGGAGAAGTGCAGCAGATTCAGATTTTTAGATCAAAATTACTAGCATATGAAACATAGCCAAGTGAGTACAACTACCGAGTAGAAGACGAAAAATTGGCCAAAGGTCACCACGCTATCAGTTCTGGCATACAAAAAACAACATAACTTAGTAAACAAATTGGCATTTGCATGGAGAGTTGCCTCACAAAGAATATTTACTCGGAACTAGTAGGTTCAAAGAAACCTCATGGCCTGGTACAGAGGCCTGTACCATAGTATGTATGAAAGAGGACATCCAAATATCGCATAGATGATGGCGAGGAGAAAAAGAACAATGTCTGTCGTAAAAAATATTAGAAAAAAATTGATGAGGAAATTGTTGTCTGGCATTATGTTTAGCACCTTCGCTGTGAATCGATTCAACTAAGACAGCAAATACATTCCAACTGAGGCAGACAACAATTCCTGCAAAAAGAGTGGCAGATGAACAAGAGCTGAACCTGATGACACTTTGTTGATTATCTGTGGTGAAAACTATAAGCAATAATCTCACTTAATTGAAGAAAACGGCTGGAAGGGTAAATACCTAGCCAGCTAGCAAATGCTGAATATTGCAACTTCTGAGCATGGATTGGTATTTCGCTTACTATATCATGATGTATGATGGGGAAAAATGGTGGCCAGTTTTTCATTTCGATGGTGACACCGGCTGCACAAACAGATGCACTCTTCAGAATTCGGCCAAAACATTCAACCATGATTGAGACCTAATAATGATCTAGTAGAACTACCTCTGTTCATTGCATTCTCCCTTTTTATGATATCCTGCAAAGAATAAAACACCGTGAGAACTAGAGAGTCACTTTTGAGAATTTGGTTAACTTCACATAGTAGTTTTGCTTTTTTTGGAAATGTGCAGCAACAGAATGAACACATGACAGTATGACACTTCAAGATTACAATGTAATGGTGAAAATGTTTCTATAGGATTTGGTATGAAGTGAAAACGGGATCCGACCTGCTCCCTCCTCTTTAAATCCTCCTCCCATGATAAGAGCTCTTTCTCCCGCTTCTTCGATCCTACATGAATTTCGGACTTTTCATAAAGTTCACCAAGAAAACAATTTTTTTAATACTTCAAGAACAAAACAATATGATTATGTGATATAGAAAGTGAGCTGTTTTCTACATACATATAGTGGGATTTCGATGGTGGCGCCATGCTTGCCGCTGCCCAAATCTCGCTGGGATCCAGGATTTCCTTGCCGGAGCTGGTGCTGACGCTTCTCCATTCTGAAATACATCACAAATGGTCAAATTGTAGTTGCAAAGACATAAAGAAGCAGTTGATATCATCTCGATACCTTTATACTGAAATAATACTCCGCTTAAACTCAAGCTGACTACTGAACTAATGTACACAGCTTCGGGTAAAAATAGTTAATATACGTCACAAATGATCAAATCAGACGATGGAAAATCAACAAGTTTAATTGTTCGATTTATTTTTTCCTGAAAAAAAAAACGTTTGGCTAAGGCCCGTACAATTGGAAGTCTTCTTAAAAAAAATCAAATCCGAGAGCCTCTGTACAAGATCATCGGAAGGCATCGATTTTGTGAACCTAAATTGATCTGGACATGAAAAACTCAGATGTTTGCAACGGAAATGTCTCGTGAAAACCAAAATAAGGGCAAGAAACGTGTGAAATCCAGAGTACCACGGTAGGATTGATATTCTCGCCTTCGAGCGGATTGGTGCTAGGAGACATTGAGAAGATCCCTAGGCACAAATAGATCTCTGCGTTGGCCTTTGGGATGAGCCAAAACTGTATGCTGCAAATAGAACTGGCCAATGAAAGGAAGTTAGTTATTTTCAGTTAATGGTGGCCGTTTGGCACTTCGGTCCTTGTTAGTTATTGCCGTCCACTACTATCAGATTACGCCCCTCGCTCTGATATGTTTTACACATATTTCTTCTTGTTTTCCTTCTTGGCAAATGCATGAAATCTTAATCAAAACTATTCAGTTCTTGCAGAATAAGGCAAAATTGCTGCATTCAAGATGGGTTGTTAGTTTTTTTTCTCTTCTCTTTAAGCAGTTTAGGACATGCACGTCCTAGACGGTAAGAGATCATAAAAGGCTTTTCCGTGTACGTCTGCTCCCTATCTCTGCAATCAACACATGATTGTACAAAACATAGAACTATCAGGAACCAAACATCCTTCCAAATCAATTTCATGCTCTCAGTCAAGGGGAAAAAAATATCCACAGAGCGTCGACTTTGACACAGAGAGTGCGTTGATTCAGGAAATGAGATAAACGTTCTATAGAAAACCAATCACCAAAGTTGATGCGACATTATTATGTCATACAAAGTAGGATGACCGTCAGAGATAACATTCTGCCATAAGTGTAATACACAACATACTGGCAGACATTGTTAACCAAATAGCACGCAGCAACTCCAAATTTCTGGTGTGGTAACCGACAGTATCTTCTCTACTTAGTGATGGTGGTCTTGAACATAGCGAAGGCCGCAGTATTTGCACACAGCAGGTGCATCCAGATCAAGGCAGATATACTCGATTGGATGGCCAAGTGCAGGGTTGTTATCTATGATGAAAATGAAACAGTCAGCTTTCTGAAAATGCATGATCATGAGTATATTAGTATAATCAGCAAGCAACAATGGGGCCAAAGTACGATAGTGAGAATGTTTAAAGTTGGCTAGAGTTTGATCGATTTCTGTTGCCTACCCCCTTCACAAGCAACAATACGCCCTTCAACCTTGATTGGCGGCACCTCATTGATCAGTTCCATTGGAGATTTCTTGCTTGTGTCCTGGAATAAATTAAAAAGAAACTAATATTAAAACCACTGATTACACAAGTAAGGTAACAGCAAGAGTCAGAACAAACCACTATCTGCAACAAATAAAACTCCCGTCATAGGTAATTGTGCTACTTAGCGAGTGAATATCAAATGACAAACTCCTAAACTAGTGCCAACTCACTGGTATAGTTGTATAAAGGGTATCGTCAAGGATATAAGAATTGCATGGCTCGATAATTTACTTCCAACGATGACATGCCACAGTTCAAGCAGCATTAGTCTTTACTCTGTTCAACTAGTGACTTCTCATCTTTATTGCTTTACTGGTCATTCCCTACCTACAGTAAAATAAAATCATAAGAGCATCGCAATGATACTGATCGTTTCAATTCTACCCAAGCAGATGGGCAAAAGCATAAGTCATTCTGCCCATTCCTAAAACTGTCAGCAATTTATGACAAGAATCGCATACATCAAAGCAATACCTCTTAGAGGATTTCCAAATTGAGCATTGATCAGTATCTGAATTCTATAAATGAAATGGACTATGAAAAATCCATGCATACACTAAACATGTTCTATCAACAAGCTTACGCTTATCAATTATCATAGCAAACCTAAAGATGAGAGTCATCTGAGACCTCCAGATCTACCAATAAGCAAACAGCGGGGAGCTGAAGCCATCAGCACATAAACCTAGGCTCAGAGACCCCAGATTCGTGTCAACAAAAACCTACTGACCTAAACTAAATGGGGAATACAAAACCAATCGTGCAACTACGCACCTAAACAGGGGTCCGATCGCCAAAACCACACGCTCGACATATACTTACGCGATCTTTTGCACCGAATTGAGGGGAATCGCATGAGAAAGGCGTCAACTCCTACAGGCCTATGAATCTGGCCAAAACGGATCGGAATCTAGGGACTGGAAAGCGGGGATGAGGGATACCTGCATCCACTTGGCGGTGTGACTGCCGACGACGGCCGCAGCGCCGACCGCCTTCTCCGTGGCGAGGCCCCGCGTCGTGCCGGCATGGCCGCTGCTGGCTAGGGCTCTAAGGAGCGTCGGGAGCAGCTTCCTCGTCGCGGTCGCCATGGATGATGATGGGAGCAAGGGTGAATTCGGAGGAAATGGAGACGTTTTTTTTTCTGTACTTTGAGCTTACCTCTTGAAGTATCAGACCCATCAGCCCATCAACTCGGCCCAATAATACAGCTCACATCTCCTGCCCTTCAACAACCAAAACTCCCTGGCAGCTAAAAAAAAATAGCAGCTCCTGGGCGTTGGCAGCAATATGGTACCTGTTGCATTTTAGCACCCAACAGTTTCAGGTTAGAGCAGATACCCATAAGGCCGGCCCAGAAAATAACTGTTTTTTCCGGATCCGGTGCGAAATCTGGGGCAAATCAGATCCCGGTTAAGCCCCCGTGCCGGAAAATTATTTCCGGGATCAGGAAATTTCCTCCCCCGTGCCCCATCAGTTTCGTTTCCACGTCGAAATTTCCCGCATCTTGCACTCTTGGCGCGAATTGTCCCGCGCTGAAGTTTCACCGCGCGGTCAGCTTCCTCCTTCCCGCCTCCTTCCGTCGCCGCATCTCGCCGCCGCGCCGCCGCCGCTCTCGCCCCTGCCTTCCCCGCACCGTGGAAAAGGATCCCCGGACCCCGAGTCGATTCCCCTTAGTTTCGGCGTCGGGGGAGGCGTGCCCCATCCGCATGGACGCGGCCATCGCCGCCGCCATGGATCCGAGCCGAGGTCGCGCGCGAGGGCTGTTCCAACCGGGAGCGGCTGCTCCAGGCGGGTCTGACTAGTGAAGACGCTCTCCTGCTCGCTTGGCCGTCCGAGCCACCGCTTTCTTGTCGCGTGCGGGTGAGGAGCTCCGGCGTCTCGGATCTGGCTTCGGTTGAGAAGAAGGTTCGTTGTCTCTCGATTCGATGTCGATTATGTAGTTTTAGGCTTAGATTTTATTGGATTTGTAGTCTAATTTAGAAAAACTATTGTGTGCTAGATGGATTGGAGTTCGTCGTCCTCCTCCTCCGACTCAGATGATTCCGAGATTGAGGACATCCTCTTCGATGATGACATCGAGCACATGGTCATGGCACATCTCGTCGAGCAATACGAGACCGGAGGCAAGAGGAAGAGGCGAAGCTCGAAGGTCGGGCGTCTTTGCATTCCCCGCAGCCGAGCGCTCGGGAGTGCATTGCTAATGAAGGACTAGTTCGCCGAGGTACCGACCTATCCGGCTCACCTCTTCCGTAGACGGTATCGAATGCGTAGATCTTTGTTCATCCGCATTGTTGAACCATGCGAGAGAAATTCCCGTTACTTTGTTCAACAAAGAAATGTCGCCGGTTTGCTTGGGTTTACTTCATACCAAAAGATATCGGCGGTGATGGCGTGGATCACACGTTCGCTGGGAACCCCAAAAGGAAGGTATGATGTAGTGTAGCAGCAATTTTCTCTTAATTACAAAACCAAGGTTGTCAGTCCAGTAGGACTTGGAGAAGGCTTCGGAAAGGTGTCAGCGGCGCCGTTTACGATTACTGACGTGGAACTACGCACACACAAACAAACTTGTTTGCCCCAACGAAACAGACAACCTCTCCGGCTTGCTGAAAACAAAGAAATAAACATATGGTGGAAAGTAATATGAGAGCAAAAATGACCATCGAGCAAATGATTAGGAAAAGCTATGAAAACGGTTGTAAGCAATATAGGAAAATATGACCGGGATCCATAGTTCACTAGTGGTGTCTCTCCAAAAGATAAACGTGCTGGGGTAAACAAATTACAGCAGGGCAATTGATAAAGCATGAGCGTATAACAGTACTATCATGACACAAAGTTCACCGTTTCATTTAATATGGGCATTACGTCAAAATACATAAACCGTTATCCAACTGCATCTATGACTAAAAATTCACCCTGGGATCGCTATCCAACATGTCACCCGAAATTATTAAGTTGCAAGCAACAGATAATTGCAATAAGCATGGTGCGTAATGTAAGCAATGGTTACAACATATAGCAATAAACATCGTTGTTTTATTCCTAATAGCAGCACATCTCAAGTCTTAATCGTTTCTGTCAACTCGAGCTCAGACAAGAGAGGCATGAACCCACTATCTAGCATAAATACTCCCTCAAAAGATACTAGTAATTACTTCTGCCAAAGCATACACAAGCATCGGAGAGCATGCAAGATCATAAATAAAACATATCATAGATAAACTGAACAATAATGTCATGACTCCACAATTCATCGGATCCCCGCAAACACAACACATAGCATTATAAATAGATGATCTTGATCATGTTAGGCAGCTCACAAGATCTAAAACAAAGTACAAGGGAGAGAGATATCTAGCTACTGCCAGGACCCGTAGTCCCGTGGTGGACTAGTCACGCATCACTCCGGAGGCAGGCATGGTGGTGTAGATGCCTCCGGTGATGATCTCCCTCCGATAGGGTGCCGAGAAGAGCTTCAGAACCCTCCTGGTCTAGGGTTGGCGACGGCGGCGGCCTCGGAACTTTTCTGGAAAATATGATCGGGTGCCGAGGGTTTTTCGGACGAAGGCAATTTATAGACGAAAGGGCGGCGTCGAAAGGTTCTCGAGGGCGCCAGGTGGGGCCCAGCCGCGGTCCACCCCTGGACCGTGCCTGGGGGTCGTCTGGGGGCTGTAGGGCCCCCCTGCAGGCGCCTTTCTGGCTCCATCTTCGTTTCTTCGTAAAAATAATTCCCGTAAATTATCAGCTGATTCCGAGAAAAATCCCCGACTAGTTTTTCTGAAACAAAAAGACAGCAGAAAACAGGAACTGACACTGGGCATCTTGTTAATAGGTTAGTTCGATAAATTGTGCCAAAATGATACAAATCATTATACAAACATGTGGCAATAATATAAAATAAGTATGGAACAACCAAAAATTATAGATACGCTTGAGACGTATCAGGCGGCTATGAGAGTGATGGCATATGGTGTTCCGGCTGATTACACCAATGAATATCTTGGCATTGGCGAAGATACCTCGATCAAATGCGTGAGAGTGTTTGCCAAAACAATCATCAAGGTTTTCGGAAAGGAGTATCTCCGAAGTCCCAATGAAGAGGACACCAAGAAATTGATGGCGGCAAATGAAGCAAGAGGATGGCCGGGCATGCTTGGTAGTGTGGATTGCATGCATTGGAGGTGGAAGAATTGCCCGGCGGCTTGGCGTGGTCAGTACACCGGTCATCACTGTGATCCTACCATAGTATTTGAAGCCGTTGTTTCAGAGGATAAGAAAACCATTTGTGATATCATGATGGCTTGTGTGATTTTACACAATATGATCATTGAAGATGAGAGAGATTTAAACTTGAAATTTTGTTATGACAACATTGGTAGCCGAGTGAAGCCCCAAAGGAACCTGGACCGGATCCAAACTTTTCTTGAGATATACCGGCAGATTGAGGACAAGGCCACACACGTTTGGCTCCGTAAAGATCTTGTGAAACATCAGTTTGTAGGGAAGAAGTAGTTTCCCATTTTATTCATTCGAGATTGTTATAGTTTAAACCATTATTCCAGTCGCACACTTGTTTATTGTTATATTTATTCGGATTAAAGCATTTGTTATAATATGGATGATTGTTGTGTTAAACTTATATTTATTATGTTGAAATTCTATTGATGTTTAATAAGAATATATGTTGCTCAAAATCATGAATTTGATATAAACATGCAAAAATGATTTTCGGTACCGATACCGGTACCGTGGGCAGAACAGATGCGGTAAACTCGTTTCCGGTACGAGTTTACCGCATTGTTCTGTCGTGGCCGTGCGGTACTGTAAATCATTTTTTAGCTCAACGGGATAAGTAATATCCAACATGAAATTATCGGGTATCTGCTAGAGATGCTCTTACAGCACTTACGATTCCTGATCCAGTCCAAGAACAATAAAAAAAGAAAAAAACTATCCTCTCTTCCTGCAACTCTTCATACTAAATTACTGCTATTGGATACGGATTTGTTGTAGTGGTGTTTTGGCCTCCTCCTTCTTTATCTCCTTAACCCTGAATCCTAGCATCATGCATGAACCTGAAAACCAGACAAACCCTGCAGCAAAACCACCAAAACATTTCCAACCCTTCGTGAACAGATCTTGCCTCAGATTTTATTTTTATATCTGGTCAATTGTTGATACTGGTCTGGTCAAGCTACCATCTGGCGGCGCACATGAGCACGTGCAGAGCGTCTCCTACGAATCTATGACAAATGGGCCTAGCAGCTGGTCTCTCAGGACAATTAGTAATTAATTAACTCCAACCGGTTGATTTCGCTAACATCTTCTCCAATGCCACCACTTGATCTGCTAACCGTTGGAAGATCACGCACGCTTTACCCAAGAGAATCCCATCTTGATCGGCTCTAGGACAACCAAGCAAGCAAGAGTCCATCATTTTACTTGGCATCACCGTGCCACAACCACTTGTTTAACCCCGTGGCCACATGCATGGGGTGCTGGAACAATCTCACTTTTTGATGCATCAGGCGATATGGCGTATGAACAATCTCCCGTAGTACTATTGATGAAATCCCTGCTAAGAGCTTCTCCACTCATGCCCTGATAGCCCTCCAATAATCGTGTTGGAGCGTCGGATTAAAAACGGTGCCCAGTCTCGCGCCAATAGCAGAATTTTGTCTGCGTAGGCCCGTCTGGCACTACCACGACACCCCTGCGCGACGAGAGTTCATTAGGAGCGTCGGACATAAACTTTTGTCCTGCTAGCCCACTTGTTTGCATCTAAAGTTTCCCACGCCCTCTCTCTCCTTTGTCTCTCCCACATACCACACATCATGCCCACCTTCTTCTTCCCTACCTGGGCACACCCGACACTCGGTGCTTGCCAAGTACTCCCTCCGTTCCAAATTAGATGACTTCCATTTGTCTACATGCGGATGTATCTAGACATGTTACATGTATAGGTACATCCACATGTGCATGAATGGAAAGTTATCTAATTTAGAACGGAGTGAGTAGTTGAGACGAGGCCCTAACCAGACTATCCGGGAGGACGAGGCGTACCCTTGTCGCGGCTGCGGCCCGAGAGACTAAGCCGCTTGACCGACACCAGCGGCAGACGGCTAGGGATGCAGAGGCGGCGAAGCACGGTGTCTAGGCCATCGACCTCCCTCTCGCCTGAGCGGACGCCCGAGTCGCCGTCGCCTTTCATGGTTGATTTTTTTTAAAGTGGATCGAAGAGAAGCACACAAGGATTATAACTTTTTCATCAGATAGTTTTGCATCATTAGCATGTTATTCTGGCTTCTGGTAAATTATCATTAAAATGCATCAGAAAAATTCGACATGTTCTTTCAGATTTCCATGTGATATGATGGCAAGTTTTTGTCTTGATCCCTAAAGTACATAGAGTGGAGGGAAAACCGGAAAACCCAGAACGGGACCCCCAACAATGATTTTCTGGCCACCGAAAAAGTAGGAGGCAGCGGCAGCAGGGTGACTCTTCCACGACAGTAGCACCCCCCGCGTCGTCCTCCTCTGGGCGACACGGGGGAAACCCTAGCCGCCGCCGCCTGTAGAGGTCCGCCGCCTGCACCGCAGCGCCGCTGCCGGAGAGGGAGTCGGCAAAGCCGCACGCGCCTCGAGGACGGCGGCGGCGGGGCGGTTTCCTTCCGTTTCTGCCACGCGGAGGCCATGCGAGCGGCGGGCGGCGCGGGTCAAGCTGCGCGACCGCGCGGCCGTGCGAGGGCGCGGGGGAGATGGTGCTGGGCCGGCGGGTAGCGGCGGAGCTGCGGCTGCTGGCGGCGCACACTGGCGCGGGGCGGGCTGGATCTGGGCCCGTGGGCCAGCTCTGGGCTTCGATGCCGGAGTGGAGGGGCGCGGCCGCGTTCCTGGGCGCGGTGCAGACGGTCGGCGATGAGCCAGCTTGTGGAGGAGATGGAGGCGCCCGGGCAGTGTGGTAGCCGGGGCGACGGCCCGGATCGGAGTTTGCTGCAGGTTCGGCGGCGGAGATGCGGGGCGTCGGCAGGAAGCGGGCACGGAGGTGGTGATCGGCAACAGTGATATCTGGCTTGGCTTGCTGCTCCTCGCGCTTCACGGACGGATCGAGCTCCGGGGCGAAAGCCTTGCCCCGGCTTTGTCGGGGCCGACGACGGCGGCGCCTCCGGGCGTCGTTCCCTTCTTGTTTGCGTCGTTCGTGGAGTTTCGAGTCCATCCGATGGGAGTGGTCAACAATTCCGGGTGAAAGCCTAAGCTCCATGGGAGCGGGCGGCGGCGGCGCAAGCGTCGCTTCCTTCTTGAAGGCGCCGCCTTGGAATTGTTGCCCTCGCGGTGCAACGGTTTCGCGAAGGCCAAGCAGGATGGAGGTGCGGTCGGGGTGGTGGACGCCGGGGCGGCGGCTCCGGACGGTGGTGGACGCCGAGGCGGCGGCCTCGGTTTCCCACGCTACGACGGTTCTACGAGGCAGAGCCGTTGTTTAGCGTGGGCCTGGGTGGCGACCTGGATGAAGACTGCGGGGGCAGAGGGTTCGTCGACCCGACTGGATCGTATTCGGGCAATGCGAAGACGATCTGGTTGCTACGCCGGGGCGGCGGTCCCGGAACAGGTGGTTTTGGTGGCAACCTGGATGAAGACTGCGTGGGCAGAGGGTTTGTCGACCATGACTGGATCGCTTTCGGAAGACGATCTGGTTGCTACGCCGGGGCGGCGGTCTCGGAACAGGTGGTTTTGGTGGCAACCTGGATGAAGACTGCGTGGGCAGAGGGTTTGTCGACCATGACTGGATCGCTTTCGGGCAATGCGAAGTTGATCTGGTTGTTATGCCGGGGCGGCGGCCCCGGAACAGGTGGTGTGTGTTTGTGGCGTTTGTCGACTTGGGTCGTGTGGGCGGTGGGTCGCTTCGTTTGTGTCGTTCTTTTGTACAGTTTATATGGTTTTTGGACCGGTTTCCCTTATAAACTGGGTCAATTCTTTCTATCTATTCGAGCGGTGGTATGACCACCTTGTCCTAAAAAAAGTACATAGAGGGACAAAATGACAATCAGCCAAGTGAAAGAGTGACAAAAAAAGCCCTTATTTTCGGCCCTCGAGATCACAAAACAAAGTCACGACACATTAGAGACAAGAGCACAATATCCGTGGGTATATCGTTTGCTTTTCCCTCTGTTATATTCGCAGTTCAATACAAAGGGCCAAAGTGACAAGAAACAAAGGGAAATAAAGCACTCTCTGTTCCTGATCAAATGAGTGCCGAAGGACTGTTTTGGGGATGTGGAAATAGAAAATTGTTACTGAATTTCATATGAGATCGTTGAGCTGATTGATGCATTACTTTACTACGTTTCATGTGTAGATATATTCAAATTTGGATAAAGTTGAGACATTTTTTTGTGGACGGAGGGAGTACATCTTCGTCAAGAAAGCTCAGTCCAACACAGTATAAAACTTCTGATGCTCTATATACATATTTGTGAAACTTCGGTTTTATGATCTCTATTATACTCTTGTTTGAAAAAAGATGTGTTTGACTACACATGTTATGCAAAATTATGCATGTAAAACTTGCGGGTTTTCCTTTTCTTGCATTGCATTGCATTGCATTGAAGGTTAGAGACGATGAGCAGTTGGCCAGTGCTAGTTGGCAATAACTTTGCAAATTCACCTGCCACCTACACACACACGTCAGCGCCATTTATCTTTGGATGGCACACGTCGGCGTTACACTGTTGAGGTGGCAGATTCTCTCTGGCTCGACACGCATGGCCCAGTTAATTCATTTCGATCTGGAGAAGTACCTTGCAAGTTGAAGTTGGTGTGTGCGGCACAGAATCCTCCGTCGATTTGAAGAGAAGAGTGCAGCATGCACCGAATCCCACGTTGAAACGAGACATCTGTGTAGCCTAGGGGGTACGTACAAGTACAGAAGTACTTAAAAAAAATAGACTACTACTCTGTTGTACTCACTCCATTACAGTATCTTTGTAGCAAGTACACAAAGGAATTATTGGGAAATCATCATGATTATCCAGGGCATGTCTTCCTCATGTCGGTTGTTTAGCTACTCCTACTCTGCCTGAATTATTATCTCGTAGGTTCCTATTTCCAAATTCCAAATGGAGCTATTTGGATTGGAAATTGACAACCGGAGAGTCATTCGCTCACTGTACACAGATTGAGGAAGTACTAGTCGAAAAAATTAACAACAAATTAAGATGATGGCATGAGTGAAATCGCCAGTAGCAACGGACACGAGGATCGATGGAAGCTAGCCACTTAGCCAGAGGAGCACACGCACCTAGAGGCTAGAATCATGGGAGAAAGCCAGGAAACACTCCCAACACTCGTCAAATCATGGGAACCAAAGTCAAGAAAGGCAATGGTTTGTTTGACAGCTTCGGACGGCCTTGCGATGGTTAGGAGAGTAGCTAATGCCTAGCTACCCACACTTTCGCCTTGCCTAATCTCCCTGATGTGATCTTTGTTCCAAAAAAAAACAGCTTATGTCAGCATGTCATTTATTTTTTGTGAACAGAACGTGATTTGTGTTAGGTGGTGATCTGACACATGTCGATCGATGTGATTTCCTTTTTGTTCTCATATGTGGTGGCTTTATTTTTCTGTGACACTGCCGCTACTGTTCTTCATCTAGAGATCCGTCATCGAATGGTAAAAAGAATTCCGAAGCTAGGCATACTACAAAAATACATGCACACAGACATACGGAGATGTCGCCTGTCGGTGTGCATTCACTGTACCTGCGATTATGAGGCTGTGAATGATTGCTGGATTGGTGCCTTGCGTCATCCCAACCGCTCGTCTTTTTTGTCTGCGTCTACTCACGATGGATCCCAGCCGTCCATCTGTCCCAGAGCTGACCATGCCCACCAGCGGTTCCACGCTGATCGTACTTCCAGGTCGTGTGGTCCTAGATATTTGCATGGTGTACCGCTTACGAACAAGAGCCTCACAAGAAACATCGTCGGAACGCCAGCAGCGAGTAGAAACGTCCAGTTTTGCACGGGTGCACCAGCACCACACTCTTCTCATCAACCACCATCCATGATCTCGCAATAAATCCGCTGCGACCCGCCCCCTTAAAGTTACGTCACCTGCCATTATGACATTACGACAACATTTGCATGCCACTCGTTTATTTAAACGAGTAAAAGATTTACCATTCTCATTAATTTAATTAAACAAAAGATATACAGTATACTTGACCCATTCATTAGCGGAAATCATCCTAACAAACACCTTCGCTGAGAACCACGAAACACGTCTGTCAGGAGGGTACACACAACCATCATGATTACCCAGTCCGCAGACATAACACCGAATCGAGGGCGTCGTCGAGCTTGCCCACGTGTGTCATTGTCATCACCCTGTAGCGATTCTGACTTAACCAGAAGACCATCAAGGAAAACCGCGTTGAATTGGCATCGTGAAGCGCACGTCGGTCTATGCCGAACAAATTAAACTTTGTGCAGAGACATACTGCTCCGATTATAATGACGAGCTCCGAAGAGGAGATCTGCAAAAACCGCGCCGCAGAAAAACTTCAGCACCAATCATCATTACCGCTCAAAGGTAGTGCTTGCACATAGCAGCTCCGACTTCACATGTATCTTAGGTCCTCTCATATCAGCATATTTGGTGTAGGGAGGAGGATCACCAAATTCGATACCACCAACATCCTAATTACATGTTTAGAAAATAAAAATTGTAAGGAGTAGGGCACGCTCGATCACGGACAATTAGGCATCACTTTCCGCATGTCTCTTTTGGACGCACTGAGACTCTCGACTTAATTTCCCCACCAGCACCGTTTCTTTCAGAGGAAAACGTGCTAACTAATGATGATTTTTTTTAAATACCTGCTAAATTCACTGATTAGATAGAAAGTTCAAACAAGGTCACCAAAACTAAACAAAAAAACAAGAAAAGAGGACACCGGGCTTAAGTTCGTGCAAGAAATGTTGGAGCATTATCAAGGCGACGTAATGAGAGTCATTCATCTTTCTGTAAACCATCACGTGGAAAACATCCGTCGGTTCAACTCCATGAATATTGCTTTCTTGCCGAAGAAAGAGGGGACGGAGAACATCTCCCTTTTTAGGCCCATTAGTCTAGTCCATACCATCGCTATTCGTTCTTTCCGCGTTGGTCCACTCATGAACAATCTTGTTTATAATGCTCAAAGTGCGCTCATAAAGACGAGAAGCATGCACAAATACTTCTTTTGCATTAAGAATTCAGCTAAGAGTTTGCATAAGAGCACAACAGTGGTACTTTTATTTCAAACTTGACATCCGTAAAGCTTTTGACTCAATAAGATGAGAATATATTCTTTATCTTCTTCAACCTCGAGGTTTCCTGAGTAGGTTACAAAACTGGATCGCCGCTTTGCTTTCATAATTATCTTCCCAACCTCTTCTTAATGGAGTGGTTGGCATCCCCGTCATGCATGTGTGTGGCCTTTGCCAAGGAGACCCTATCTCCCCATTCCTTTTCATCTTTGCCATTGGTTGGCTTACTCCAATCCCTAATCTCGCCACATGTCGTGGCCTACTTCACATGTTCCATGGTCGGGGTACCATATTGGGGACATCCCTTTATGTGAACGACGCGACGGTTTTCATAGCCCCAATCAAGGAAGGCATCCAAAACCTTTCATCCATCCTCGACGGATTGGTGAAGTAACTAACCGTTGCAAAACTTCCAAAAGAGGTATGTTGGCCCAATTCGTTGTGAGCACATCAATCTCGATGATATCTTTGAAGGCATCCTGACCGTGCATGCTTTTCCCCCCATGAAATACCTCGTCCTCCCGCTCTTCATTTGGCATCACGTCGTGCAGACTTCCAACACCTCGAAGACAAAGTCACCCACAAGTTCCCAACTTGGCAAGGAAAGTGAATCACAATGTTTGGCTGCACCTCATTTGTCAGCTACCACTTGACTCCCCCCTCAACGTGCACCCATGCACAATTGATAGAGCATAATAAATTGGAAAGAGCTTTCCTTTGTCGGTACCGAAAAATACCACCGACCGTCAATGCAAAGTTAATTGGGCCACAATTTGTAGGGTAACGAACCTTGGGGGACTTGGAGTGCTAAAAATCTACAATTTTGCTAGGGCACTTCGATTGTGTTAGCCATGGCTTGAATGGAAGGATCCCACAAAAAATTGGGTGGGTATGGGCAAGAGTCTATGGGAAACCCTTGTTTGGAATTGGAAATGGAGCTATTTTACGCCGCCACTTCCATCATGGTTGGGAATGGTCAAAAGAGCCTTTCATGGGAACACCAATAGCTTGAAGGGATGAAACCAAAAGATATCGCCCCGTACATCTTCATGACATCTAAGAGGAAAATATGGAATATCAAGAGTGCCATGCACGTCGTTGCTTGGATTGGAAAAGTGCCATTAGATGACAACTTAACCATGGCTCATGCTACACAATGTTTCGAGCTTTGGGCTAAGCAAAGAGAGGTGCAACTTGATGCTAATATCTAGGATGCCATAGTTTGGAAACTTTTGGTGAACGAGCAATTGTCGGCGGCTTTGGAATACAAGATGCAATTCTTAGGGGCTACGTTACCCATGATAATCATGATGGCATGTGACGTGGTGGGGAACACGGCATATGCCATGGGATGGCTAAGATAGGAGTGGGGACAGTGTTCTGCAACTTCGGCACCCGCAGGGATTGCGCCGGAGCGCGGATACGGGAAGTACCCAGGTTCGGAGCCCCCCTGGAGGACGTAACACTCCTACTCCTGCTCGATCTCTCTATCGTCGGTGGACATAGTACAGAGTTGCTTCTCGAGCTGTTTGGTGAGCTCTCCATGGCTCGGATCTCTCTCTTGCTGATCGGGGGTGAGGAGGAAGAAGTGTTCGGCCCCTTCTACTTGGGCACCCGGACAACCTTATATAGGCCTGGCTGTCTGGCTTACAGGCTGGGCCGGCTGGTCTGCGCCAGCCGGCCGATGTCGGCTACAGAGGTGTATCTTCGTAACGCCGTTCGTCCGTAGCACAGTGTGCTACGCTTCGCACAGTCGAACTCCCTTGCGGCGCGGGGGCGGTCGGGCTAGACTTGGCGACGTGGAGGGCAGGCAGGCGACGACGCCAGCCCCCGCCTGCACGGTAGACGGCTCCTGGGATCTCTTGTCGGCGCTGGGCGGCGCCCCGTGTCTCCCGCCTGTCGGGGATCCTTGGCACTGTAGGGGACGTCAGGCCATACTTCACTTTAGCGCATGCCTAGGCGACGTGGAGGGCTAGCCATCCACGACCCTAGGGCCGCCCGACACGGACCCATGCCTCCTGCTCTTCGTGGGCGAGTGGCAGCCGGTCATCCGGCTGGCGACCAACCGGATCCGGCTGCTGCCGTTGACCTTGGTCGCATAAGGCGGGCGTCGTTTGGCATTATCTGGGTGTCGTTGAGAGTCGCGATGATGACGAGTCTGCAGTTCCTCTTACCCGCGCCGCTTGGCTGTGCTTCGACAGGCTAGGCGGTGTCCGGCTGCACTCGGGGCAGACGGGCTCGGCTTAGCCGGACAGCTGGAGGCGGCCGGGCACTTGACTTTGCGTTTCACTCGGGATCTTCTATGGGTCTTTGGGTACCCGGGTTTTATCCCCATGTCACTAGCCCCCGAACACGTTGGAGCGATGCAGCCGGTTACGGCGGGGAGGGCTTATGCGTGTTCAACAAACCGAAGATGTTCATCCGGACGAGGAGGCAAACGTCGGGCGCTCCGCCGGCCGGGTGCTAGTGATTACGTAAGAGATGACGCTGGCACGTCCCATCCGCCTGCCAGGCGGTCGCCCGGGAGTCGAGACGACACTCGGTTCCCGTTGCAGGATCTTCTGTGGCCACGCAGTAGGGGTGGGATCCTTTGTGGCGAAACTGCCGCCCACGATCTCGCCCACGATCGTGCGGTTGCGCGCCATGCGGCGCGATCTTCGGGAGCGGTTGCCGGGTGCGCGTGGACTATAAATAGGGGGCGATGGCCGTGGTGAGAGGAGTTCCACTCACTTCGCCCCCTCGCCTCCACGCTTCCGATCTCTCCGCCGCAACCTCCGCGCTGCTCTTCTTCTCCTTCTCCGGTGAGGCGGTTTCTCCGTCAGCGCAGCACCTCTCCCTCCGGCGCGAGGAAGTAGCGGACGCGGCGACCACGGGTCATTGGCAATCGACGGCGGCGACGACTCCTGCTCCCCCCAGCACGCTGGAGCCCGAGATGGCCGAGGGGAACGACGGCGGCGGCGACTGGCGCGGCTCATACATTACCGTTGAGGATATCGAGGTCCTCCACGCGCGCGGGCTCCTGTCGACGGAGGAGCGCGTGGGGGTGCGCCTCGCCGCTGAGGACGAGGTGATCCCCGTCGCGCATGCCGGCGAATCGGTGGTCTTCATGGACCACTTCAACCGCGGGCTCGCATTGTCGGCGAGTCCATTCCTCTAGGCCTTCCTCCAGTTGTTCGGCCTGCAGCCGCACCACCTCGAAGCCAACTTCGTGGCGACGCTGAGGTACTACGCCACCGTCTACGAAGGGTGGCTCGGCATCTGGCCGTCCCTTTCCCTATTCTACCATCTCTTCTACCTCCGTGGCTGGTACCTCGGCAACAAGGAGGAGCTCGGCTTCGTTGATTGTGGAGCCATGATCGTCTACCGCCGGTCGCGGACGGAGCTGCCGGGTTACAAGAAACCGGATACGGTGAAGGACTGGCAGCGGACGTACTTCTACGTCCGTAACCTGAAGGCGGGTGAAGATCACATCCGCCTGCCGGCCTCCCAGCCGGTCGCCCCAGTGAGGGACAACTGGGGGCCTGAAGAAGTACGGCGACCAGGCGGACGTCGACAAGATGCTCGAGCGGCTCGAGGCCCTCTTCATGAAGGAGGGGCTGACCACCCGGGACGTGACCCTCTGCTGGCTGTACAACTGGGTCTCGCCGCTTCAAGCCAGGTTTCACAAGATCTGCTTTCTGGATGGGTGCCTCGACCCCACCGGCTGACCTGGAAGAGGTGGAAGCTAGAGGCGCTGAACGGTTGGCTCCGGCACGTCGCCAAGGAGCAGAGGGTGGCGGAGAACTGGAAATATAGCAAGGCGCCGTACACTCGCAGGAAGCGGGCGCCCAAGGTATGTTGTCTTTTCTTGTGCTCGTGCTTTTCCTTTTGTGCCTTGGCCAGCTGCTCATCCGGCCGGCTGCGTAGATGTTCAAGATCCAGCTCGCGGAGGACGGGCCCAACGGCCCCCAGTTCGGCAAAACATCCAGCTGGAGATGGATCCGCATAGGGAGCCCCAGTCGGAGGGCGAGGAGGCGGCCGAGGGTGGTGGCAATGGCGAGGGTGACGACGACGAGGTCGCCCGGGGAGACGGCGGTCGGGTTGGGGGTGATCAAGCGGATGACGCGGCTGACCAGGCGCCGGTTGGCGGTGGCGAGGCGGGCAACGCTCCGCCGGCTGCTCGGGGTAAGCCGGTTGCTTCTAGCTCTGATGTTGACGAGGTCTCGAAACCTGTGGAAGTCATTGATCTCTCGGACACTGAGAGCGTTGAGAGTGCCGAGACCGCGGGGTCGACCTCGGCCCCTCGCCCGAAGAGAGCGAAGCCGGCTACTCCAACCGGCGTGGAGGAGGATGACGATGACGATGAGGAGCCGGTGCCGAGGAAACGGCCGGGACGGGTTTCGACCAACGTGCGCGGGTAAGTGCTTCTTGTTGCTTGATATTTCTACTGTCTTGGTGGATGAATCATCGTGCTTTCTTCAGGGCGACGAGGGCCTTGACTGTCGGCGGGGCCGCGGAGGCGGCCACCGCGCCGGCTGCGCAAGCGGACGCGGCTGTCCGGGCGGCGGAGGAGCAAGAGGGCGGGCGAGGGGAGCATCGCGAGCAGCCCCCCACGTCGGATGTGGGAGCCCAGCCGGTGGGGTCCCAAGCTGTCGAGGTGGTCCTGTCGCCAGGCGGGGGCGAGGTCGGAGAGGCCGGTGATGCCCCGGGGGCAGCCGAAGTCGGAGTGATGGGCGCTCCAAAGCTGAAGAAGGCCGACACGTCGTCCTCTATGAAGAGGGCCGAGTCGGCGGCGAGGAAGAAGATGGGGAAATAGGCGGAGCCTGCGGCTGGGGAGAAGGCCAAGGGTGCCGCCGTTTCCTCGCAGCTGCAGCTGGTACCGGCTGATCCCTCCATTGTTGCTAACGCTGGGGGGACCCAGAGACCAAGGGACCCGCTGGAGTTTGTCCTGGAGATCCGGAAGGAGCTGGCGGTTCAGCTTGGGGACTTCGATCGCTTCCTGGAGCTGCTTCGGGTATGCCCTCGCGTTTTAGTCCCTTCGAAATTTCTTGGACCGGCTGCGACAGCCGGCTCGAGTCGAGTCTAATTTCTTCTTTCTTAACTTTAGGAGGAGTCCAACCAGAAGGTCCTGCAGCTGGAGAAGGACCTCAAGGTTGCCAAGAGTAAGTGTTTCGCCCGGCTGTGACCTTTCCGCACGGAGCCGGATGAAGGAGCTGAATGCTTCTTTTCCTTCCAGAGAACGACGAGGCATTGCGTGCCAAGCTGGCTAGCTACCAGTTCAGCGACTTGGCGAAGGAGGCAGAGCGGCTCAAGAAGCACGATCAGGAGCTGCAGGCGGAGCTGGACAAGCTGGCCGAGGCCAAGGAGGCGGTGGAGAAGGCGGCGGTGGAGGCGCGGGAGAATTTTGAGAAGCCAGAGCAGGGTTACAACAAGCAGCGCCAGGACGACCAGGCGGAAATCAAGAAGCTGAAGGAGGAGGTCGTCCGCCTGAAGACGGACGAGGGCTTGGCGCGCAAGGAGCTGAGCCGGGTTGACCTTTCTGTTCGCGGTAAGCTTTGTCTGGCTGTTTGCACTCTTGTCTTGGCTCTCCTGTCTTGATGCTCTTGCTTGGCTTGCAGGCTATTACCCGTCTGCTAATGTGGAGGCGGCGAAGACCCACCTGTCCCACATGGGACTGGAGGCGACCGATGCTACCATCGCCGGCTGCGAGACGTTGGTGGCAGACCGGGTGGCGCAACTCGGGATCGACGCTGCTGCCTTGTCCTATTCCGCGAGGAAGCTCTGCCGGTACGTCTGGCCCGGCCAAGGAGTTCCAATCGTCTTGGCTGAGCTTGCTCGCCATCTTGCGCTGGCGCCGGCTAGGGTGGAGGAGCTGCAGGAGTCGGCCGCTCGCGGCGGGGCCCTATGGACGGTGGCGCTGCTGAAGTCTTGGTATCCGGGTGCTGATCTGGAGCCGCTCAAGGAGGGCTTTCGAGATGACGACTCCTACGACGTGCTCAAGGAGTGTCCCGACCTCCGTGACGCCACCTGCACTATTGCCGATTTCGTCGACCTGGCGGAGTTCATCCCAGATCGGCCGGCTGCTCTCCCGACTGACGATGAGGAAGCGGACGACGGGGCGAAGGACTCCAAGGGCAAAGCCGTCGAGGAAGCCAGCTAATCCAAGACCGGCGACGTGCCCAGCTCCTCCAAGGTCACCGAATGAAGACCTCGGGATGCGGGGTTGCAGCTTGTACCCTCTTAGTTTCTTGTGAACTTATCTTATTTGCCCCCGGGATGCCGGGCGTACTTGTTTAGAACTTTGGGCACTCGTGTCGTGACTAGTGTGGAGCTTCGTATCCTTTATTTTGTTTCTGTTCGAGGTTTCTCGTAATTGCTTTTGCCTCTTTACCCTCACTAGCCCCGAGATTCGGCTCGGCTGGCGCAGCGAGTCGAGTTGAATCTGAAGGTCTTCGATAGTTTGCCCGGCTGGTCGTGACAGCAGGGTTTTCGCGCACTAGCCCCCGAGATTCGGCTCGACTGGCGTAGCCGTTGAGTCGAATCTGGACTAGGAATCTTTGATAGCTTGCCCGGCTGGTCGTGGCAGCCGGGTTTCGCGCACTAGCCCCCGAGATGCGGCCCGACTGGCGTAGCCAGTTGGTCGAATCTGGACTAGATATCTTCGAGAGTTTGCCCGGCTGGTCGTGACAGCCGGTTTTCACGCACTAGCCCCCGAGATTCGGCCCGACTGGCATAGCCAGTTGAGTCGAATCTGAACTAGGGATCTTCGATAGTTTGTGAGGCCGACAAAAAACGACGCATAGAACCTTCGTTAGATCGTTAGTCCTCAAAATCGAAAAGGTTGGCATATTTTAGCTTCGTTTTTATTCGGTTAGGGGCCGGCTCGCCCTTGTTTTGCCGCCCGTGCCCCTTCCCGTGCTCGGCTCTGCGACCCCTGCTCTTGCCGGCTGAACTTTGCAGCCGGATCCGAAGAGAGGGCCGGCTGGCTGGGCGCACGGTACTGAGATCTTTGAGAGGCTGACACAGGCGAGCGAAGGCACGGTTTTTTCTGTCGCGAGCCGGAGACGTTTCTTTCTTATGGGCTTTCACGTGTGCCCCCTAGCCGGTTTCTGGCCAGCGTGTCAGCCGGGTTGCGGTCTGCAGCCAGATCCGAGAGTAGGCGTCGGGGTCGAGCATGCTACTAAGCTAGCGTAAGCGAGAATCGGTAGTCGGCTAGCCACAGTGAAGAACAAAGAAACAACACTGAAACAACGGCAGCCCCCGAGTGTGCGCTCGGAGTGCTAACTTTTACTCAAAAGAAGCAACAGGGTGTTACACTTGTTCTAGGAGTAGAACGGCTGAGGAGGCTGGCGTTCCACGGGCGTTCCCCCTCCTCGTAAGGGGTAAACGGCTTTTCTTTTTCTCCTCGCGTACGTCTGTGAGATAGTACGCGTTGTTGCGCAGCTCTCTGCTGATGATGAACGGGCCCTCCCAAGGGGAGGACAGCTTGTGGAGCCCTTGGTGTCTTGGATCCATCGAGCACTAGGTCCCTTCGCGGAACGTGACCGGGTGCACTTTCCGGCTGTGGTACCGGCGCAGATTCTGCTGGTATATGGCCGATCTGGACAAGGCCAGTTCTCGCCTCTCGAGGAGGTCCACGCCGTCTTCGTTTGCCCGCTTGGCTTCTTTCTCGTGTAGAGGATGGCTCGAGGGGAGTCGAACTCGATGTCAGCGGCAGGACTGCTTCGCGCCGTAGACGAGGAAGAAGGGCGTGTAGTTCGTCGAGTGGTTTGGGGTGGTCCTGAGGCTCCAGAGTACATGCGGGAGCTCTTCGATCCAGCATCCGGGTGCTCGCTCGAGTGGGTCTAGCCGGGGCCGGATTCGGCTAGGACTAGGCCGTTTGCTTTCTCCACTTGGCCGTTTGACTGGGGATGAGACACCGAGGCGAGGTCCAGCCGGATTCCTTCTCGCCGCAGAAACGCTTGAAGACGCCCTTGGCGAAGTTCGTGCCGTTGTCGGTGATGATGATGTGCGGGTAGCCGTAGCGGTAGATGATGTCTTGGAAAAAGGTGATGACCGTCTGGCCGTCCCACTTCTTGACTGGCTTGGCCTCGATCCACTTGGTGAACTTGTCCACCGCTACGAGGAGGTGAGTCATGCCGCTTCGTGCCGTCTTGAAGGGACCGACCATGTCGAGCCCCCAGACGGCGAATGGCCAGGTGATGGGGATGGTTTGCAGAGCTGCAGCCGGCGTGTGTTTCTGCTTGCTGAAGCGCTGGCAGCCGGTGCAGGCGCGGACCATCTGCTCGGCGTCAGCTAGAGCAGACGGCCAGTAGAACCCGTAGCGCAAAGCTTTCGATGCGATTGACCTGGACGCGCGTGGTGTCCGCATTCGCCCTTGTGGATGTCTTCTAGCAGGCGGCCCCTTCTGCCGGCTCGACGCACCGCTGAAAAACGCCTGTCGCGCTGCGCTTGTAGAGCTCGCTGTTGATGATGGTGTATGCCTTGGAGCGGCAGAACTTGTCGTGCTTGCACCTCCTCCTCTGGGAGTGTGCCGTGTGCGAGGAAGTCGAGGAAGGTTGCGCCCATGAGGGAACTTCGTGGATGGTGAAGACGCCGGCTAGCGCCAGCTGGGCGGCTTTTGGATCCGGCGCAGCCCCCGGGTGCGTCGGAGCAGCCCCGGGTTTGCTCTGGTCTTGTCGATGAGCTCGGGGACGGGTGCGGCTGGCGCCTCGTAGCCGGGTGGGTCCAAATGACGTGGTGGGGGACAGCCCCGAGTTTGCTTGTACGGCTGGTGGGCTGCAGCCCCGGGTTTGCTTGTCCGGCTGGTGGGCTTGCAGCCCCCGGATGACGATGGATTCCGAGTCGGGTGACGGTGTGATGGATGGCTTGTAGACGTGCTCGAGGGAGACGCCTGGAATGGCTCGCCGGGTGCTGCCGAGCTTGGCGAGCATGTCAGCCGTCTCGTTGTTGGCTCTGGGCACGTGGTGGAATTCGCACCCCTCGAAGCATGCGCAGAGCTGCTGCACGAAGAACCGGTAGGAGGCCATGTTGGCGTCCTTGGCGTCCCAATTTCCTGAGTTTGCTGGATCACTAGGTCCGAATCGCCGAAGCACAGGATGCGCTGGATGCTCATTGCTTGGCAAGTTTGAGGCCGTGGACGAGGGCCTCGTACTCGGCGATGTTGTTGGAGGCTTTGAAGTGGATCTGCACGGCGTACTCCAGCCGGTTGCCCTTGGGCGAGGTGAGGACGATTCCGGCTCCCAGGCCTTCGTATATCTTGGAGCCGTCGAAGTGCATCCGCCAGTGCGCGGAGTCGGGCACAGGCGGCAGGTACTGTGTTTCCGCCCAGTCGACGATGAAATCGGCGATGAGCTGGGACTTGATGGATGTTCTTGGCTGGTACAGGACCGTGTGCGGGGCCAGGTCGACTGCCCACTTGGCGACCCGGCCGGTTGCGTCTTTGTTGCCGATGATGTCTCGAGTGGAGCCGTGCTCACCACGGTGATGACGTGCTCTTGGAAGTAGTGGCGCAGCTTCTTCTCCGCCATGTGCACGCCGTACACGAGCTTCTGGTAGTGGGGGTAGTTCTGCTTCGACTGCGAAGGACCTCGCTACGTAGTAGACCGGCCGCTGGACCGGGTGCTCCTTGCCTTCTTCTTGGCGCTCCACCACCAGGACGATGCTGACGCACCGGTTGGTGGCGGCGATGTACATGAGCATGGGCTCCTTTGGAGCAGGCGGCGCCAGGACCGGTGCCTTGGACAGTGCCTTCTTGAGCTCGGCGAAGGCCGCGTCTGCTTCGTCCGTCCAGACGAATTGCCGGTTTTCTTCAACAGGTGGTACAGGGGCAAGGCCTTTTCTCCCAGCCGGCTGATGAACCGGCTCAGCGAGGCCAGGCAGCCGGCGAACTTCTGGATGTCTTTTAGCCCGGTTGGCCGCTCCATGCCCTCGATGGCGGCGATCTTGTCTGGATTGGCCTCGATCCCTCGCGCGGAGACGAGGAAACCGAGTAGCTGGCCACCGATACTCCGAAAACGCACTTGGTCGGGTTCAGCTTCATCTGGAACCGGCGCAAGTTGGCGAAGGTTTCTCTCAGGTCGTCGATGAGGGTGTGACGTTCTTTGGTCTTGATGACGATGTCGTCGACGTAGGCGTGGGCGTTGCGCCCGATCTGATCGTGCAAGCATTTCTGCATGCACCTCTGGTAAGTGGCGCCGGCATTTTTCAGCCAAAGGACCATGTACAGTATGCTCCAAAGGGAGTGATGAATGCGGTCTTCAGGTGGTCATCCGGGTGGAGCTTGATCTGGTTGTAGCCGGAATACGCGTCCAGGAAGGACAGGTAGTCGCAGCCGGCCGTGGAGTCAATGACTTGGTCGATGCGGTAGGGCGAAGGGGTCCTTGGGGCACACTTTGTTGAGGCTGGTGTAGTCGATGCACATGCGCCAGGTGTTTTTTTCTTCATCACCAGGACTGGGTTGGCAGCCAGTCCGGGTGGTACACTTCCATGATGAAGCCCGCGTCGAGTAGCCGGGCGATTTCTTCTCCGATTGCTCTTCTCTTCTCCTCTCCGAAGCAACGGAGAGGTTGCTTGACCGGTCTAGCATCCGGCTTGACATGTAAAGAGTGCTCAGCGAACTCCGTCGGTACACCTGGCATGTCTTTTGGAGACCATGCGAAGATGTCCCGATTCTCACGGAGGAATTCGATGAGCTCGCCTTCCTATTTGTCGCTGAGGGTGTTGCCGATGGTGAGGAACTTCCCGTCCGGCTTGCTTGCGTCAAGCGAAACCTGCTTGCTGTCTTTCTTGGCTTGAAACTGCGTCTCGCCCGACTGCTTCTTTGCAGCCGGTACTTCGGGTGCTCGGCTGCTACGGCGCGCCTGATCTCCTTGAACTCTTCAGCCGCTACCAGCGACTCGGCGAGCTCGAGCCGGCCGAGGCGCATGCCATGGAGCGCTTGAAATCGCCGGCTACGGTGATGATGCCGCTCGGGCCCGACAGCTTCATCTTCAGGTAGCCGTAGTGGGGTACGGCCATGAATTGGGCGAGAGCCGGGCGGCCCAGGATGGCGTGGTAGGGGCTGCGGTGGTTCACCACCTCGAAACAGATGCTTTCACGACAAAATTTTTCTTTCTCCGAAGACGACGTCCAGCCGGACGGTGCCGATTGGTGTGCAGGACTGCCCTGGGATGATGCCGTGGAAGATCGTCCGGCTGGATTCATCCGGGCCTCGGTTATCCCCAGCTTGTCGGCGGTGTCCTTGTACAGGATGTTGATGCTGCTTCCTCCGTCGATGAGCACTCGGGAGAAGGTGACGGAGAACTCTTGCTCGGTGACGAAGGTGGGGTCCAGGAGCGCTGTAGCCCCCGGGATTCGGCATGATGTCCGGGTGGTCCTTGGGTCCGAAGGAATGGGCTGGTTCGCCCAGTCCATCAGCTGCTGGACGGCGGGGATGACCGCGTTCACCTCTCGACACGCAGCCGCTGGCTGCGCTTGTCGTTGCGCTCGATGATGGAGATGACGTATGCGGCGTCCTTGTTGGGGTACATGTCACGAGATGTGCCGGCTGCGGCAGCCGGCTGTCTTGGGCGTTCATTGCGCTGGTTGTTGCCTATGTTGATGCCGCCTTGGGGAGGGGGTGGGCCGGGTGCTGGAGGCGGCGGACCCTCTCCGCGCTGCAGACGGAGAGTCCAGCTGCAGCGCGCCGTCGTATGGCTGGTTGGCTTCCCGGTGACGCTGTGGTACTGGCATGGGCAGTTCATCATGTCCTCGAACAGGTACGTTGGCTTCGCCCACTGGCGGTCCTCGTATCGCCCTTCTGGCTTGTTCCACTGGCGGGGATTCCGGTTCCCACCGTCATCGCCAGCCGGTTGGCCGGCCTCGGTTGTGTTGACGGCACGGTTCTCGTATCGCCCGTCTGGCGCGCCGCTTCTTTTCCGGCTGTCTCGATCTCGATCATCGCGGCGGTCGCGGTTGTCGTGGTTACCTCCATTATCCCGGATGTCGCGGTTGTCGCGGTTGCTCGGTTGTGTTGCTGGGGCCGCCTTGCTCTCTCACAACCGGCTTTTCTTGTGGCCTGCCGGCTCCATCTATCTGCATTGGGATCCCCATGGCGGAGTCGGACTGTGACGTACTTGTCTGCTATGGTCATGAGTTCCGCCATGGACTTTGGCTCGTCTAGGAGCAGCGGTGCTTGAGCATGGTGCCCTCCCGGCAGCCGTTGATGAAGAAGTCGATCGCCTGGATGTCGTGGACTCCCTCGCAGGTGTTGCGTAGACTTGACCATTTCGTCAGGTAGTCGCGGTCGGACTCAGTTTTGCCCTGGGTGCAGCTGGCTAGCTGGCGAGGGCGAGCCAGGCGCTTGTAGGTGCTGGAGATGTTCCTGACGAAGACCTGCTGGAAGTCCAGCCAGGAGTTGATCGAGATATCCGGCAGGCTGTTGAGCCACGTGCGAGCTGAGTCCTTCAGCATGAGTGATACATAGCGCACCACGATGGAGACGGCGGTGACGTAGTCGGACAACCAATCCTCCGACTTCGTGCTTCCGTTGTACTTGGGCGTGTCACGCGGGAGGGTGAAACCCCGCGGAAAGGCTCTTTTGCGATGCGAGGTCCGAAACACCGGTGGACCTCGCCCTCTTCTTCTAGCCGGCGGGACTCCTCCAGGTCGTCGAGGCGGTTACGAGCGTCAGGGCCGAACGTCGGGCCTAGATCTCCTAGCCGGTCGTGGACGTTTCCCCTACGGGAAGCCGGCGGGTCGGGGTAGTTGTACTGGCCATCGCCGGCAGCCGGCGCGGGGTAGTAGTTCTGGCCGCCACCTGCAGCCGGCGCGTTTAAGCGACTTGGCCTGGAGTTGATGCTGGGCGCGCGAGATCCGCCCGGCTGAGGAGCTTGCTGGGGCTGGACATCCGGTGAAGATGCCTGACGGTCGCCTCGAGTCGCGCCGGGTGGCGGGGGCCAGGCAGAGGAGGCGGCGTGTTCAGCGCGGACGCGGCCTGGTTCTGGTGGAACTGGTGGTCTGCTGTGTCGAGGAGGTCCTGAACGCGCTGATGCTGCGCACGTAGCTCGTCCCCCTCCAGGTTGGGCATCTCTGCTGCGGCGGCTCGCGCTGCCTTCATGTTCTTCGCGGGGGAGCTGTAGATGGGTCGGCGAGTTGGAGGTGCTCCGACTGGAGCAGCCGGCTCGGCATCAGTAGCCGGTCCTCCTGCCATGTCGGTGGCAAGGTTGCGCCTGACGTTTCCTTGAGGGTTGGGCTCGACGGCGACGGGGGTGAAGCCGTGGGCGAAGTTGTACTCGCGGACCTGCGCTTCCATGCGGCGATGCTGAGGAGGCGCTGGCGTGCTTGCTCGAGGAGAGTGGCGGCCTGCGCGGGCTCCGCGTCGGCGGCGATGGGTGTGGTCAGGCCCTGGAGCATGGCCTGACGGAGTCGACGGGGACATGGTGCTGCTGGGTGCTCGCGACGTCGGACACCATAACTTCCGCGTAAACGCGGGTCTCGGTGCTGCTCTTGCAGCCGGCCGTCTCCTCGAGGAAGCGGTTGACGCAGGGATGGATGTTAGCGGGGTAGGCAGGCGCGAGGGCGATCTAGACGCGGTGCTCGCCGAAGTGCAGGACAGTGCCATCCTCGGGGAACGCGGGGCCGGCGAAGCAGTTCGCGTTGTCGTTGACGAAGTCGATGGAGCCGAACGTCGAGACGAGGCCGGAGGCGACTCGCTCGCCGAGACGGCTGCGGGATCCCGTGCGGAATGTGACTCCGGAAGCTGCTATCTGCCCCACGGTGGGCGCCAAATGACGTGGTGGGGAACACGGCATATGCCACGAGATGGCTATGATAGGAGTGGGGACAACGTTCTGCAACTTCGGCACCCGCAGGGATTGCGCCGGAGCACGGACACGGGAAGTACCCAGGTTCGGAGCCCTCCCGGAGGAGGTAACACTCCTACTCCTACTCGATCTCTCGATCGTCGGTGGACAGAGTACAGAGTTGCTCCTCGAGCTGTTCGGTGAGCTCTCCATGGCTCGGATCTCTCTCTAGCTGATCGGGGGTGAGGAGGAAGAAGTGTTCGGCCCCTTCTACTTGGGCACCCAGACAACCTTATATAGGCCTGGCTGTCTGTCTTATAGGCGGGGCCGGCTGGTCTGCGCCAGCCGGCTGATGTCGGCTATAGAGGTGTATCTTCGTGACGCCGTTCGTCCGTAGCACAGTGTGCTACGCTTCGCACATTCGAACTCCCTTGCGACGCGGGGGCGGTAGGGCTAGACTTGGCTACGTGGAGGGCAGGCAGGCGATGACGCCGGCCCCCGCCTGCACGGTAGACGGCTCCTGGGATCTCTTGTCGGCGCTGGGCGGCGCCCCGTGTCTCCCGCCTGTCGGGGCTCCTTGGCACTGTAGGAGACGTCGGGCCATACTTCACTTTAGCCCATGCCTAGGCGACGTGGAGGGCTAGCCGGCCACGGCCCTGGCGCCGCCCGACACGGACCCATGTCTCCCGCTCTTCGTGGGCGAGTGGCAGCCGGTCATCCGGCTAGCGACCAACCGGATCCGGCTGCTGCCGTTGACCTTGGTCGCATAAGGCGGGCGTCGTTTGGCGTTATCTGGGTGTCGTTGAGAGTCGCGATGATGACGAGTCTGCAGTTCCTCTTGCCCGCGCCGCTTGGCTGTGCTTCGACAGGCTAGGCGGTGTCCGGCTGCGCTCGGGGCAGACGGGCTCGGCTTAGCCGGACAGCTAAAGGCGGCCGGGCACTTGACTTTGCGTTTCACTCGGGATCTTCTATGGGTCTTTGGGTACCCGGGTTTTATCCCCATGTCAGCATGGAAGATTTGGGATCATCCATAGATTAAATTCTTAGCTTGGCTTGCCATCCAAAGAGGGTTTGGACGATCGACGGTTTGGCGGAGCGAGGGTGGCTGAATTGCGAGTTATGCCCACTTTGCAATTGTGTTCCGGAGTCGGCCACACACCTCTTTTTTCCAATTGCCTCATGTTAGACTTTGGGGACTCGTAAAGATTGGTCCAACCTCCATGCCGTTGATCCCTAACAATGGTTGACTCTCTCCTCTCCAATGTTGGTGGCTCAACATGACTATCAGAGCAACTCCTGACCGCGAGAATGTAGCGTAAGAAACGAGAGTGTCTTCCGCAACAAGCACACTATGCTATTTTCCCTACAAGTACACTCTGCTATTTTTGTGTCCCCGGTGTTTGGGACGGGTTGATGCGTCCTAGCCCGTCCAGGCTCGAGTCTCTACACTCGCATCCGGTGTCGTACACACTATTCTCTTAGTGCAAAGCCGAGGGGCTCTCCCACCTCCGGTCTCATTTTTTTTAACGTTAAGAAGGAGGCTGGACTTTTTTTGAGGACAAGGTGGTCGATCCACCGCCCGAATAGATAGAAAGAGTTGACCCAGTTTATAAGGGAAACCGGGTCAAAAAACCATACAATCTGTACAAAAGAATGACACAAATGAAGCGACCCGTCGTCCACACGACCCAAGTCGACAAACGCCACAACACACACCACCCGCTCCGTGGCCGCCGCCCCGGCGTAACAACCAGATCGACCTTCGCATTGCCCGAAAGCGATCCAGTCATGGTCGACGAACCCTCTGCCCACGCAGTTTTCATCTAGATTGCCACCAAAACCACCAAGTATCGGGGCCGCCGCCCGGTGAAGCAACCAGATCGACCTTCGCATTGCCCGAAGATGATCCAGTCAGGTCGACGAACCCTCTGCCCGCGCAGTCTCCATCCAGGTCGCCACCCATACCCCCGCTAGACAACGGCTCTGCCTCACAGAACCGTCGTAGCGTGGGAGACCGAGGCCGCCGCCTCGACGTCCACCACCATCCGGGGCCGCCGCCCCGACGTCCACCACCCACGACCACACGCACCATTTTGCACATCCGCCGCGAAACCGTCGCACCACGCAGGCCAAGAGCTCCAAAGCGGCGCCTCAACAAGGTAGTGACGAGATCGTCACCGCCGCCCGCTCCCGAGGAGCTAGATTTTCACCCGGAGCTCTTGGAACCACACGCGTTAGTCGAGGTCAAAAAGCTCCACAACAACGCCAACAGGAAGGAGAACGACGCCCGAGGGCACCGCCGTCGTCGGCACCGACCGAAGTCCGTGCGAGCTTTCGCTCGGAGTTCAACCCGACCACAAAGCATCGGGAGCCGCAGGACGGCGTCCTGGTCGTGTCGACAACCGCCGAGCTCCACGCTTGCCGCTGCCGCCGCGACACCTCCCTCCACGGCAGCTGGCATGCCCGCATCGATCCGGGGCCGCCGTCCCGGCCTTCACGTCGTCCGGGTGCCGGAGCACGACAGCCGGAGGCCACCTACCGCGCCGGAACCTCCAGCCTGCACCATGCCACAGGAAATGGACGTCATCTAGATCCAGATTATATGAAAATCCGTCTCGAACCCATGACCAAAAAGCATCGATTTTGCGTCCTTTCCATCTGCGCAGCGCATCGCGATCTCGACCGTCCGGACTGAGCACATCAGCCGTTCATTTCCATCCGTGCGTGCGGCGTGACAAAATCCCTGCGAGAACATGTGAAGAAAGGAAGAACATCTTTCGCAAAGGTGTGGGAATCCCCTGCGCTTTCTGCTGCCCTGCTCCAGTTTCATTTCATCATCTTGCTGCTCCTGCTCCTGCACTTCCTACACGCGCGCTGCACACACACATACGCCCACTCTCTCTCACACGCTCACACCGCAGCAGCATCTCTCTCTGTCCTGTTCTCCCTCTGTCTCTGTGCAGCATGAGTAATAAATGGCAGTGAGCAGCGTGGCTGCTCTGCTAGTGTTGTGGTGTCGACGGCCTTCGCCCTTTCCCTTCTTCCTCCTGCCTCACTTCTGCTTCGTGCTCGCCATTTTCCAGGTGACACCGCAATAAACCCTCCCAAAACCTCCCACCTAACGGAAGGTTGGTTGGTACGTCTTCGGGGGTTTTCAGTCAATCACCATTGGGGGAGTGAGCGAGCTTCTTCTTGATTTTTTTGTCATCTCAGGGTCTGTTCTGAGCGAAGATCTACAGAGTTTGAGCAACCCCAATAGTTTTTCCACCGATAAATCCCCCCATTTTTTTTATCCTTCCACCCCAAAAGTTTGATCCAAGAAAATATAAGGCCAAAAGGCGGCGCATTTCTTGCGCAAATCCCTTTTTGTGACCCACTGTAACCTCCAGTTTTTTTTTCGGATCCATTTGATCGTTCGTTGGGTTCTTCTTGCGAAGGATTCGCCTGGGTTGGTGAAAGAGGAGGGGAGAGGTTCCCTCTGATGAGCAGCAGCGCCGCCTGTCGATGACTGAGTGCTGCCACCGATGCTTTCGGGGTGCTCGGTGTCCAATCTCGCGGCGAGGTTCGCCTTCTTCCCGCCGGACCCGGCGACGTACGCCGTCCGGAAGGACGAGTCCACGGGCCGCCTCGTCGCCTCCGGCGTCCCGCGGGACAACGCCATGGACGTGCTGCTCGTCGACACCAAGCGGGGGAGCAAGGTCGTGGCCTTCTACCTGAGAAATCCCTGCGCCCGCCTCACCGTGCTCTACTCGCACGGCAACGCCGCCGACCTCGGCCAGCTCTACGATCTCTTTGTGCAGCTCAAGGTCAATCTCAAGGTCAATCTGATGGGGTTAGTGGTGCATTGTGCTTCCTGGACATCTGTAGGACGTCTCATCCCATTTTCGTTGCATTTGATTTGATCCCTTGTTTCAATCAATTGCGATGCTCCTTTAATTGCGTTGTACAAAATCATGTTATGCAACGGCCTGATGCATTTCCTGTTCATACTAATTTTCTTTTCGCTTTCTGAATTTTGCGGTGCAGCAGGAACTGTGCCTTATTTTTATAGCCAGCAGGAACTGTGCTTGTGGGCTATGAGTATTTGTTTTGACGGAGTTAGCAAGGAAAATGACGTTTCGTTGACTAGAGTAGTGGGGATGCGGAGGGGAACCTTGTTTTTTATTTGTTGCTCCTAGAATTTTGTGTAATGTTGTGCAACGGCGTGATGCATTTCCTGTTGATATACCAACATATTATTATTTTCCCCTTTTCGGTTTCTGAATTTTTGCGGTGCAGCAGGAACTGTGCCTTATTTTTATAGCCAGCAGGAACTGTGCACGTGGGCAATGAATAATGTACTCTATTTGTTTTGATAGAGTTATCAAAGAAAATGACGTTCGTTGACTAGAGTAGTGGGGATGTGAAGGGAACCTTGTTTTTTATTTGTTGCTCCTAGAATTTTGGATAGCCAGGAATTTCAGGGCTTAATAGAATTAGAGCTATTTCAGCCCTGCCTTATCTGTTTCAAATGTTGAGTACGATCTCTAGTAGATTTAGTTCACGCGGTAGATATTTTCCACGAAAATGGAGGAAAAAAGTGCTTGCTGAGGAAAAAACTTAGCCTTTTCTTTAATACTGCTGAGGAGAACAGTGAAAACCACGCCAGGGAAAAACTTAGCCTTTTCTTTAGTACTGCTGAGGAAAACAGTGCTTCCTGTTGATATACCACTAAAATGTCGAGTACCAATTTTGTAAAAAAGTAATTTAGGATAAATTTTGTAAATTAGTACCTATATGATCACGACTCCAATTTCAGAGCATCTTGAATCCTCAGTTAAAACCATGCCGGTTTCTTTTTCAGCATGGTTCAAATTTTTTCTTCTGTTAATATTTCAATGTGTTCTAGAGGTACACAAGAATTGCTGTGATTTACTTTGTAATTTAATAACTGCAGATATGACTACTCGGGATATGGAGCATCTACTGGTAAGGTAAGTAACTTATTTTTCGTTAGCGAACTCTGTTTAATTACACCGTTTACTCTACTACAGGTTGATAATTTGGTGAATACTGAATACTTGCTTAAGTTATTTTTGGTAGGTTTTAGTTTCTTGACAAACGCAGGCATGAAATGATGCTATCTACCTAACAGTAGAGTTTGCACTGATAATCGAATTTATATATGTTCTCTAGATACCTCTAGAAATGTGGTTCAGTTTCAGTTTCCAAGAACATGCTGCATTTATCTACAATGAACAAGTTTGGCCCATGCCTGACTGCCTGGCACATCATGACCATTAAAAACCTTTTATATATATCTGTAACTTTTGTCTTCAGCCACGCATCCCATTGTAAAACTTCGGGTGAATTATATTTTGGGCTTGTCTTTGTACATTTGTCCTGAACGACCGATAGAAATTTCTATATGAACAATCTATGCATTCTCTCAGGTTCATTTATTGCTGCTTCACCCTTGAGATGGAGATCATGTTATGTTGATTGTTTTTGTTGTTTATTTTGAGGTCCCTGCATTCAAACGCAGTGATAATTTATGCCCGCCTTAGAAAATGTTATGTATGCTGGTATTTGAAATTTGTGGTTTGCCTACTGGGTGTTAAATATTAGTACCTACTTGTCCGATATGTTCTTATTTGAGCTAAATCATATGGCACTTTCACTTTACTGCCACATGATTGGCATTTGAATTTTTGTGGAACGATATTTATGTTATTTAATTTTAAGTGCAGCCAAGTGAAGAGAATACATATGCAGACATTGAAGCAGTTTACCAGTGCTTAGAAACTGAGTACGGAATCAGCCAGGAAAACCTTATCTTGTATGGACAATCTGTTGGGAGCGGGCCAACATTGCATTTAGCGTCACGTTTGCCAAGGTTACGTGGTGTGGTTCTTCACAGTGCTATACTGTCAGGCCTCCGTGTTGTTTGCCATGTGAACTTTACTTTCTGCTTTGACATTTACAAAGTAAGCATCTTGAATTGATTATTCCATTTCAGTCTGTACCTTTTGTGCCTTCAGAGTAGCTTTTACTGATGTCCATCTAACTTATTTTCGCAGAATGTCAAAAAAATAAAGAAGGTGAAATGCCCAGTGCTAGTTATTCATGTACGTCTCTTACTACCAAAAAAATCAAGCCTTTCCTGTATATACTTGCTGTGTTCTTGGACAGTTTGTTACAGATTCCAGCACCTTCAGATTTTTTAAATTACTATTCAAACACTGTAGCTGCTTATGCATGTTTGTGTCGTGGTTGTCCTTGCTGCTCCTAGTTGCAAGTCTGGGAGAAATCATGCAACTACTCCCGGTAATATGTCAACCATTTATTATGCGCAGAAGATCAAGCTTTTTGTACAAGTCTAACTGAAACTACAACCCAATACAGTGACTTTATAGGTTCGGATTGGATGTATAAACCTTTAGCACATTCTAAACTAGAATGCCATAGTTCCCGAATAACACCAGTTCACCGTAAGGCGATAACAGCCCAATTTTGGTCTTTTAATATTCCTTAGCCTTTCAGTCATAATTTAATCGGTACCAATCGACTAATTTCATAGCAACTATAAAATTGGGTGTTGTCAACATGTGTTGTCCATATCTCTTACCCAAATAGTTTGGCATCCTGTTCCCTGCTGGGACCGCTTGCTACCTTAAATATTTTGAACATTATGGTTATTATCTGTAGCTGCACGTGAAGATTCGTAGTTGAGCGATTGGTGAGGATGACTTAGCTACTATTAGCCTTTCCCGCGTTTTCAGTAAGTAATAGACATTCTCTCTTCCATCAATGGTAGGCCTTGTCTAGCAAACGGATGTTTTTCTCTCCTTTGGACTTTCAGACCTTTGAGAAATACTATTCAACATCGCATAGGTGTCCTGCTGCTCAGCAACCCAAACATTCATTGCATCTGTCAGGGCAAGTCGATTATAGTATCTAGATTAAATAACAAGCCCTAAGTTTAGTGCTTCACTCCATTATCCTTTACAAAATTGGTGTAGCTTTATAAGTTACTCCGTATAAGTTGTGACAGATAATTCCATAATACAGATGCACCACTAACTTACAAAGCTCATGGTGCCTTTTCTCTTGCCCTAATTAAGCAACGATGATAGATTTGGTCAATCATGTAATTGATTACCCTAATTTTTGCTGTAGTTCATAGTGTTGCTTCTTAGCTTTTGCTTTCTCGTTGTGCTTGTTTTTAGTTTTTTGTCGAGTGACTTTTTTGTTCCTGCCTTCTTGGTGTTTTCTTCTTAATACAAAATGACATGCACTTCGGTGAATGTAATATAGTATAGCTTTCAATTGGATTTCCCTGTCACATAACCTTGAACGCCTTCTATTCTTAGTCATGCCCGCATTTTCGTACATTTCTCCAGTTTGTAGAATTAGAGTGACCTGTTGATTGGATCAGAACAATCTTCTAAAACTGAAACATTATAGCTTTGATTGCAATGTATGTGATGAAATCCGTATGATTAAGAGTACATTGTGTTGCTTTGACATGATCAAGATTGCCCCTTTGTTTCCCCGCAAAAAAAAGATTGCCACTTTGTTGCCAACATTTTCATGGGCCACATGCCAACACAATATTTCCTTATTCAGTCAGGGCCCATTGAGCAAGCATGAATGGTCCATTGATACATTCAGAACGTAAAAAAAAACTTGACTCGATCGATGGTCTGTTTTATGACTAACCATTTGTGTAACGGATTGAATAATCACGTGCATACTTTCTTTCTCCAAGTTATGGAAGCCTGAATTTATTTTCTGTGCCCCAACTTTTATGTTTTGTAGAAAATGTTGTCTGATGGAACCTATTCATGTTTGCAGGGGACTGATGATGATGTTGTGAATTGGTCACATGGTAACGAGCTGTGGAAGCTGGCCAGGGAGCCTTATGATCCACTATGGATAAAAGGGGGCGGCCACTGCAATCTGGAACTGTACCCTGACTTCATTCGCCACCTCTCCAAGTTCATCCGTGAAATGGAAAGTACCACAACCAAAACAAGGCTCAAGAAGATCCGACAGTCCCTCCAGCCAGCAAAGACTGCGTACCGAGCGAACACCGCAACGACAACCACCTTCACCGCTAACTGTTGCTGCCGTATCCGAGTCCGCAAACCGACCTGCCCCAGCTGCAATTTCAGCTGCAGCTGCTGCCATGCACTGAGGAACTGCTTCACATTCCCTCCATTGAAGTGCCCAGCGTGCCTCTCCTTCAGCTGCAGGGGCTGCCTGAAGTGCTTCTGCTGCGGTGGAGGCGCGCGTTAAAGCCGATCTCTATGTGGGTGTGTATAGGGAAAGGATCAAAGGAACGGAGTCCTGGAGATATCTAACCCTTTGAATATGCTGTAGGAGCAAACCTAGATTTTCAGTTAGCACAACATGTTCTCCTATGTAGTTGCTCGTCCGATTCGTCTAATGATGGCGTATCAAGCTTAGAACAGTCCTGATGTTCTGAACTGATTTGAACCCACCAATGTTTCAACTGCTGTGGTACGTTTCGCATCCTAAAACAAACTTTGTCTTTGCAGTCTTCCCAACTCGACTCTGGTTGGTTCGTCTGCAGCTACACCTGAAATGTGCAGGCCTGACTGTTGAAGACCCACTCTGTTTCCATCGAACAGGTTACAGAATGCATGAGGATGCTCTAAACCGTGAAGTGGCTTAGACAAGACAAGATCAGGTTAAGACATGGCAATCACTGTGCACTGGCGTTTCAGAAGTCGGTAGCAGCAGCAGCAGTATTCCAGGAGGAGTGGAGGATCAGCACCAACCCTGAGTGAAAGAAATCATACACCCTTCATTGATGCGTGCAGATTCAGAAACTGGGAGGCACCCAGCTGATGGATGCGTGCCAAACCCAACCCAACCCAACGGCTGAATAATTCGCTGCAACCAAAGGCATGTGAGGCCATTGAATAAACAGATTTCCTTTGAGAATGCGCGACCGAACCAACACAGCAGTAGCACCATGCATAGACGGTTCGGAACCCCTATCCTATGTGATCATCTCTTTATCATAGAGCCATAATAATCACTTGAAGTGGAGTGATCGTTGCAGCAGCACAGCCTCTGGCTTAGAGCATCTCCACCGGGGGCCTCCAAATTCGTGTCCGGCACCCCCAATGGGGCCTTCATTGGGGGTGCCGGACATGTGTCCGCCCATGTTTTCGACCGCGTCTACAGCGGCGCACCCCAAACGTCCGCCTCCCAAACGCGAGCAAATCATCAAACACCTTGCGGGCGGAAACTTGTGTCGGTTGCGGCATTCGAACTATTTTTAAAACATACAAATTTAAATTAAACCGATACAAGTTGCAAACTTAGGTTAACACGTTTGCAAACTTAGACTAACACGTTTACAAAGTAAAACTAAAACGATAACTAAAGCCTAATCTAAACGCCACCGCTCGGGCCAGCCTCGTCGTCGTGCGTGGCCTTGGCTAAGCGGGAGCGCACGTCGCTCCTGCCGGAGCTGACTCGCCGCTCGGCGCATGGCATCCCTCTCGGCCGCGTCTGGTTCAGCTCGTCGTGCGCGTCCCGCTCGGCGCATCTGGCTCAGCTCCTCGTGCGCCTCCCGCTCGGCGCGCAGCCGGGAGGCCGCATCCGCTAGCTCCTCCGCCTGGGCGATGAGCTGTTGCTGCGTGGGCTCCTCCGCCTTTGTGTTGAGCTCCTCCACGGCGTCCCCAGCCGCCTCGTAGCCAAGTCTGACCTGGCGGCTTGCCTGCTCGTTGTGCCAGCTCTCAAACGAGTTGGCGGCAACCACCTGGTCAGGCCACAGCGGCGGCGGGAGCGGCTGCTGCGGCGCCTGCTGCGGCGGCGGCGGTGCCTCGTCGAGCTCCGGCGGCGGCTCCTGGCCAGGGTACGGGTCCTGCACCGGCTCCTGCTCCTCTTGCTCGTCGACGTCGTCCACATCCGCCCAGTCGAACGACTGTTCGTCGGCGGCGGTGTCCTCCTGCGCCGTGCCGTGAGCGCGGCGCGCTGCCTGGGTGAGCGTGGCCCATGGGGTGGCGAGGCGGCGAGGCATGGCTATGTGCTCAACTGGCTACGGCTGGACTATGTGCTCAAATGGCTACCGGCGAGCGTCGGTGCTGGTGTGGCGAAATGGCTGCACGGCGGGGGCCTCTTTATAGCCAGCCCAATGTCTCGGCGGGAAGCGGTGGCTTAGGGCGGGAAGCGCCGGGTGGGTGAGCACGCGTCGCGTCGGAGTTAATGGCGGCGACACGTCTCCGCCACTGTGCCGCTTGGGAAGCCGGGAAAGGCTGGGCGCTCAGCAGGCGCCGTAAATGCGAGGCGTGCGGGAGACGCATCGCCGTCCCGTCCCTTCGTCGCCTGCGGAAACGCGTCGCCATAACACGGGCGGAACGGCCTCTTGCACTGCGCCTTAAACCCATGGCGAGGCGGGCGCTGTCTCTATGACGGGCGGGTCTCCCTGTCCTCCAAATTTGGAGGCCTCTTCGGGGGTGCCGGACATGTTTTTGCTCGGGGTGACCCTTTGAGGGGTGTCGCTGGTGACGTTTTTGGCCGTCCGGACCCTCAATGGGTCTTTGGGGGGTCACTTGGAAGCCCCCGGTGGAGATGCTCTTATCTAGCAAGGATCACTGCTCATGGAAGATCTGCTCTACTTGTTAGGCGCAACGAAAATGTGGCGAAATTGATTTCGCAGTCCTGAGCATTGGTTAATATTTCAAAAACGACGAGCATCCAAGGTAGGTGGTATAATGGTGGTTTGGAATCTACACACCAGACCATGACAGTGTTGAGTGTTTGTAATGTTGATGTATCTTGTAGGTATGCCATGTATGTATCCATGCAAGGTACACCAGCCAGTGGTGAGCTGGGCATGTCATAAGCATCCAAAGACTATTGCCATGTACCTTTCACCATAAGGCTCTGGCCTACCTAACTATAAACTATATACATTACTTCCGTAAAAATCAGCGCGCACACACACACACACCGCTGAGACAGTGTATGTGTGCTTCAGTCAGTTCTTCAGGCCTATGTGCCAAGCGTAATGGATGAATAGGACGCAGCAAGATCCTGGTGAGACTAAGACAGAATCGAATTGATTGGCAGTTACAAATTGCGCCATGCTGCCATGGCTGGCCAGGACGCTATTTTTTTTGCATTTTTCACCACGTATATTCAAACCGAAAACCACGTACAAAGTACACAGCAGAAATACAGAACCAAATACGTAGGGGAAAGGAATCCAGAAGCTTCGAGAACTTCACCGCCGCCGTCGCCGGAGACGAGGATGACCAGCCGCCGTCTTGCCGCTGTCAGGGAAAACTTTGCCGCTGGCCAGGACGCTCGCTCACTCTCTGAGACTCTGACTCAATACTGTTCATGTGTATAGCAGTATAGTACTACCCGCAAAAAAAAATAGCAGTATAGTACACTGTATTATTGTTAGCTGTATTATTCTTAGCAGTAGCTCAAGTGTCTCAGTACACTAGTCCATTCATGGCAGCCAGCGTGATGTGTGGGGCCATGGTGATGGGGAAACCCTAGCTTGGTTACATGCTGATGCTCTGGTCTGCTTCTCCGAATTAATACGATTTTCTTGTGTATTTCTTAGCTCATTGTGGTGTACATATTGGGTTGATTGATTCTGTTGTTGTCTATTCGTGCGACCTGGCAGATCTTGTTCTGTTGCGCGGTCTAGTTGGTGCGTGTAGTTAATGGCGCCCTTAATCATCGATTGCTCATTGCATTCAACTAAATTAATCACTTAATAAATGGGTTGTTTAGTTTATCTTTCAAAGTATCAATGGCAGGAGATTAAAGAAATTGCATTTTTTTTGTTAGGTTATGACTGAAATTGTGGTTCGTTTGGGTCTGCTTGGAGCGCAGGAATTTTACACAGAATCTGAGTAGGTTGATATTTTTCCTCGGTTCGAAACAGACCATAATGGCTTTTCCTTATTTCGTAGATATTAACTGGACTACAGTGGTTAATCTGTGTCTGTGTGCAAATTATGTATTGCTGATTATTTGATTCTTTTCCCTTTTCTAATATAGTATAGTATTAGTATACATCGTCGATAAATGCTTTCTTTAATTCAATGCATATGATCTTCCCACTTGGCATCTCTCTGGTTCACTGTATTTGCACATTGGGGTGGGCAGCTGGGGTCTGGGTCGCAGAGGGATGGATATGAACATGCAACAGGGGCAGACAGGGGTGTAGCACCGCCACACAATCACAAGGAGTGTCATGTGGGGTGGTACCGTGGTAGTTGATCGATGTTCTTCAGCCTTCGAAATGATATTCTGAAAGGTTGCGTCTATGTTGGTATGTACAGCACAGTGCTGTGTACTGGCATGTTGCATCGGTATAACAGTTAGTAGTATAATGTGACCTAATTATTCGCTCTCTTGTTTCTTGTGCTAATTATTGGAGCATATACTATATATGAAGCATCTGTCTGACTTACCACATGATGGAGCAGAGACTTGGAATGTTTTCTGCCGTGGGTGTAATGATTAGCAGAGGGATTAGTTATGCAAATGGTGTAATGTATAGTGGAGCACTGTGTTTATTTACAATGTCTATACCTCCAATTAACCAGGATGCATGGCGAGTTCGGTGTCAGAGGGAAAGACGTAGAGAAGATGCAGATGTGTGGATTCGAACAACAGAGAAATCACAAAATGCAGTGGCGAGTGTAACCATATGATATACCCTAGTTAATTAGTGTCATGTCCTGAACTTTGTGAATGTGATGTCTCTTTTTTTTTTTTGACGGTAGAATGTGATGTCTCTAGCTAGCTACTTTCAGACATACTATATGCATGAGCATATGTATCCTGCCGTTCTAGGAGTACAAATGAAGGCGGTCATTTACAATGGCCAGTTCTCCATCAGCCAGGTTTTTTGCCAAGGAATATATACCTTGATGATGTTGATGTAAACAATGACGAGTACGTCACTAAAAAAATAAGACGTTAGCAGAGGGTGTTACACACGGTATATGTCCTCGTACACACATGATGGTGTTGGTCAATTTGGAGACAGGGAACTAGGCTACCACAGGAGTATCTAGCATGGAGATCTCGTTCCAACGAACATTTAGACCTGCCGAGGCTACAACTTGGGCCGAGTTACGTAGATCGCTCCTGGAGATGTTGCCAGGGGACCATGTTCTCGTGTGGTGGCACCTGGCGCCCTCCCGGATTTTCTCCGTAAAGTCGGCCTAGCGGAGTCTCTTCAGTGGCCTGTAGATGTTGCCAGGGTACCTTTGTGTGAAAACTTCTTCAGGGCCGCCTTCGCTCGGGGATGGAGGTCCTAAAGCACCAAGACCCTGGAATGGCTTATGTCCCATGAGTGGGTTCCCGTCGGGAACCCACATGTTATTCGCTTGTCCTGCTGCCAAGTTTCTACGTAACTTCGTGCACGAGGCGCTGGGTCCTGCTTGGCAGGGTTCAGACCTTGACGAACTAGACCGGGGGAGGCGACGCCTCTTTTGGTTGGTCTTCGTTGCGTTGGTACGGACTCTAGGGACTATTCGCAATCTGACTCTATGTTTAAATTTCGAACTTTCTTTCAGAATTGGCACACGCTATATAGGCGACGTGACAAGTGGTGGCTAAATGGTATGTTTGAGTCTTCTGGGGACCGTGCATCGCCTCTCCTTGCCTTCTAACCTCTAAGCCTCTGAGCGCCGGGCGGCCTTTGCTTTTGTGACTCCTCTCGCCTCCCCCTACCACCTCTCTCTTTTAGCTATCGCATTGTTGTTGGATTTAAAATTGGATAATCTCAGGCACTAGCACGTGATGGCTCTTTTTATAGAAGAAATCCACATGTGCGAACCCAAATTCAGCCCCCAATGAGAGTCGAACTTGGGTCGTCTGGGTGCAACCTTGCCACCAGGCCATTGTCTGGTTGACTGTTGTTGGATTTAATTGTGTTGTTGCCCCAACGGACTGTTCTGATTTTTCTTTTTGTACTTGGGTTTTGTATGTATTTAATTAGCATGTTGCTTTATTGACAAGCGAGGTGAGAGCGTGTTTTGAAGAGTATCTAGCATTGTACGGATCATAGCAGAAAGCTCGAAAAGTCAAACTAATTTATCGTGATTACTAGAGTACTCACTCTATTACACAATATAAGATGTTTCAGGTGTTTCACATGTTATTTTAGATTCGCACTAAATAAGTGGACATATAGAGTAAAATATGTTTAAATACATTTGTATATATGTGAATGTGCTTACATGCATATACCATGGGGCAATGCATTTTTTAGATAAAGATCATTTATTAATATCGTGAAGATACTAATTACACACAGCCTCTGCAACAACGCGTTACCCTAGCGGTCACACAGATGCACACAACCCAGAATAAAAAGAAGAATTACAAAAAAAGTCCCGCTACAGTGATCTATTCCTTTTGACAACAGACCTAACCCCACCAAAACAGTACCAGAAGTCCAACTGCTTCAAAAGCGACGCCTCCAAGAAGAGAACAGTGCTCAAGCGCCGTCATCGCCCTGATCATAGATCATAGGTTTTCACCTTGAAAAAGGTCCGCACTCACAAAAAACAATGTCTTCAACAAGACCATTGCCAGGCACAACCAGTTAAGGTCAGGCCTTGGGTTTTTCACCCTGAAAGTTTAGACACTGAACTTCTCCCATGCTGTCGCCCCCACTTGCCATTGCCGCTGCTCTAAGTTTCGAAACACAAAGCCAATCCCTCATCGCCACCATGACTCGAACCACCGTTACTAGTTCTCAACTCTCGGCTTCCATGCCATTCTACGCACACTGACTTCACCATGGAACAAAAGACATGTACACGATGGCAACTGACTGCAGAGCTTCACAACGCTTCCTCTAAACCAAACGGTCAGAAAAAAACATGGTTGCGCTCGACCGAATCCCACCCGATCCGGCAATCTCCAGGCTTGAGTTCCCAATGGAGTTCGCCGGCGGAGCCTTCCGAAACTCGACACTTCCGCCAGAGTCATGAGGACATGCATCAAGAAGATCTTCGTCTTGGCGTGAGAGGGATCCAAGGACCACCACCATTATTCTTGTCGATCGAGCAGTTCCCACACCGCCGGCCGACTCCCGGCGATCGGATCGAGCGTATCAACCTACGGCCCGGATGAGCCCATGGTTGAATCAGGCCCGAGCGCCGCAAAGCACGCCGGCTTCGACGCTGCCGCCGCATGGCATGGCCGCGGCACCACCTTCGTCCTGCGGCACCGTGCCCGCCGCTATCTCCTTGACGCCTCACAGCCGCGCACCGGCGACCACCACGCATCAGCGGACGCCGCCACCCCGCCGCCTAACCACCATCCCCGTCGCCGCCCACCATGGGGTCAAACCCCCCGCGAAGGGAGTCCACCCGAGGCGTGTCGTGGTCGACCACCATCCGCGCCGCCGCCCGCCATGGAGACGAACCCCCCGCGTGAAGGGAGTTCGCCCGAGGCGCGCCATGGCCGCCCGCCGCCATTAGACGGCCAGGCGTGGCCACCACCGCCGGCGCCGCGGCGGCAGCGGCCGATGGGATGCAGCTAGGTCGGTTTTTTCTAGGGTTAGGTTTCGCCTCCGGAGCCGCCCTCGCGCAAGCGGCCCGGGAGGAAAACGCTTCTGCATATGTTGATAAGTAAATACTTATCAATGCATGTATGAACACAAACCGGTGAGAGTATGTAGAGCGAGCTGCTCGCTTCCGTGTCCCTCTTCTACAGTAGAGAGAGGCGACTCAGCGGGCGACTCGAAGTTTCGCGTCTTCGCCGGCGATCCCGCCGCTCCCCTCCGCCTCCGGTCGCCGTCCGGGCATCGTGAGGTGGGGGGAGCTCCGGCTTTCGTCTGTGTGTGTAGATAGGGTCTACTTATAGGTGTGCATGCCTCCCGGCGGCAGCGAAGACGGCGGCGCTGTTGTCGGTATTTTGGGTGAGGTCCTTCCCCTCCTACCGCTGTTCCGGCGTCGTCTTCGTCGCTGGGGAGAATGTGAAGGCTCTGTGTCGGGTGCGCTCCTCCGCGTCTGCTCCTCCGGCCGGCCGTGGCGGTGAGGGGAGGAGCGGGCGGAGCTTGGCGTTCCCGTTTTGTTCGCGGTGGCGCTGGTGGTCTCTGTTGATGTCTCATCTCGGCCGGCCGTGGTGGCGAGGGGAGCGGCATCTGGAGGCTGGTGGTGGTTCGTGGTGGCTGGCCTGGGTGGCGTTCCGTCGGCGGGAAGAGGGGTGGTGCGGTGGGAGTGGTGCTGTGACGTGCGTGTTCATCGCGTCAAGGTGCCGTCGCGCAGCGGCGGACGAGCTTTGCGGTCTTCTTCAAAGAGGGGTGGCGCTCTCTCCACGGTGGATTGCGGTACGGCGACGGCGGCGTCGCCTAGGCGTCTTGGGAGTCGGCGAAGTATCTGATTGGGGTTTCTCCAGGGTTCTCAGGGTGCTCTGTGCTTTTTGCAGGGGTCCGTTTGTAATTTTCTTTTCTTTTTTGGACTTGCTTGTAATTTGTGCTGAGTTCTCTGTTATATGAATCAGATCTTTTCCTAAAAAAAAAAAAAAACCGGTGAGAGTATGTTGCCTCAAGAAAGGGACCGACATCGATCATTGTGGTAACCATCCGGCTCGTCGTTGTAATTCAGTAACCCGTGTGTGTTATCTATGTGTTGAGCTATAGCCGGCCGACACAGCTAGAGGACACGCGGTCGATCGACCGGACTGTGTATTAATAATAATAAAGTCTGAGCAGTGAAGGAGTAGGTTTTTGCCTGCTTTTGGGTGGCTCCGGCCGACACGAGGCCGGACGGAGGATCTATGGACCGAAGGCGATCTATCGTTGGATGTGAGCTCGTCACCAACCGGATCGAGCATACTGCTGGCTGGGCTATTTTTGTCAATGCGGCGCGGTTGGTTGGCCCGTCTGAATGCGGAGAGCCTGCATTGGTCAAAGATGCGTTGAAAATGTAACAAGTGCAGCATATGCTTCACAGACACACCACTCATATGGGCCCAGCTCTCTTGGTGTAAGGCTGTAAGCTATAGCCAATCATGCACCTCCAGCCCACACGCAATTCTCTCTTGTTTTATTTTTTTATGTTGTTAAGGAGAAAAGGTGGCCGGAGAGATGCCTGGTGTTGTGTTAATGATGATGATCTATGAAGACTTGCAGACGCAGGGTCCATGTGAGTTTGTGACGGTGGTATGGAGGTGTACATAGATGATGCCGGGATGGCAAGTTTGGAAGCTTCTCCCATGCATGGTTTGCTTTGCTTTCCAACTGGACATCCCCATCCGTCTATCCATCCATGCGTATTCCAACGCGGCCACTCTTGGTTTGTTTCTGGCGCTAGTGAGAGAGAGAGAGATAGCTGTGTAAAGCTAGCGAGAGGCGGAGGTTTTTGGCCGGGCCGCGTTGGACGCACCTAGAGCCAGGTACGGGCGGTTTGCAACGCGCCAACGTAGCTAGCTAGCTGAGGCCACACGCGACGGCCAGAGCAGAGAGATAGCCGTGGAGCATACGCGCGCACCCACATCCGTTAAAACTTAAAACTCTGCTGCATTCCAGACCACGACCAGGGTCTGCTCCTGCTGCTGCTATATCTGTGTGTGGCAGCAGCGGTGTTTTGGGCCAATATTATAAGTTCTTGGAAACCTCGGCCGGTGGTGAATACAGTACAGCTTAGATTTCGCCATCAAGATTATCGATCGAAAGTCAAAAAGTCTGATGAATTAGACCGCATCCAAATTAAGCTACCAGTTGTAGCTAGCTAAGCTGGTGCGCTTCGCATTATAGTCGATTGACTCGTTTTCTTTCCCAATTGGATCGACCCACCAACCGACTGACTGATGTCATTAGATCAGCACCGGTCAGTCACGAGTCACGACCATGCATGCATACCGGCACCACACAGGAGTATATTAATCGGAGCATCTCTAGTGCGGAATGCTAGCTACTACGTAATCGGACAACCACATAGCTCCTCCAGTATGTGCTTGATGGACCAATTAATCATTTTTGCACCCTACCTAGCTAGCTAGCGATACACTTCGAGCGTGCAATGCGATTGTACGGGTACGATGCCGGTCTGTAATGCGGGTGGAATTGTAACAAATATGTTAGTCTCGTTTCTATCATTCTATGAAATGGAACTGGGGTGAGTATGAGGACCCTCAGACTACCAGTCCGAGATGCCCACGTTATGTAAACAGATCACGATCCCAATGATCAGTGCATCGCGATTACATAACCAACATGGTATACAAATTTACATCATTCAACTCGAATAGTACAAGACTTACATAAATGATGGTCACACGACCAAGCCTGCAACCATCGTCACGCAAGACGGAATTAACTACGATATAGCGGAAGCTTTCGGCTAGCGTCGGCCCTCGTCACAACCGGACGCCTTTCCACAGAGCAGTTGACCGGTGACACTCAGTTGGCGTGGTCGTCGGCGTACTCCTCCTCCTCGTCGTACATCTCCTCGTTGTAATCTGGACGTTTGAATATCTAGGGACACAGCCATATGAGTACATTTACGTACTCGCAAAACCAACTCAAGGCTTAAGTTTTCATGGTAATGCAATAAATCGTTTTCGAAAACTGAGATAGCTGCTATATAATGCTATAGGGCTTAGTGTTCGCAAACGATGCTTTTAGACATAGAGATTACAACATCTCTATATCCTTGTTAAACAAAACATTTAGAGATAGAATTCTCTCTTGTAGAAATAGCATGTGCTATTTCCACATTTTTGTAAAACACTTTGTAAATCTTTTCAAAGACACTAGGATGGGGAATACCCCTTTTTCCTTTCCATGAGATCAGACTGATTGTCTCCCCGAGACCAACCATCTTTTCCCCTTCCCGTACCTCCCAGGTACATTCTTGATGCCTCCTTGTTTTCAAACGAGAAACCATTTTTTTCTTTGAAACATAAAATTGCCCGTATGACTAGATCGGGGACCTTTCCAACCGTCCATGACCGCGGACACGGCTATTCGAATAGTTTTACACTCTGCAGAGGTGGTGCACTTTCACCACACCAACGGTCATTCCGCCATGTTCAGTCACTGTCCGTCATACGACAGTATGCGGGGGTTCGGATAACCAGATCAAAGCTTTCCCCTAATCCACTCTAGTACAGAGGACTCCCGCTAGGTTTGTTCCCCTCGGCACCGTGTGCTCCACTAGACCCTTGGTCTCTCTTAGGACGCCACACCGCCACGGCAGGGGACCCAACGTAATCGTCCGGCTACTGATCCGCAGCAGTGTATTGTCTCTTACGGACGACAACCCGGCTTCGAGGGCCCCACCCTTATAGAGTATGAGATCCTCCGTACTAAAACAGACAAGCTTCCGGCTAAGTCCTACCCATCTCAGGTAGTGTGGTTGCACGGGTTAATTGTTCGGGCGGCCGCTAGGGCTGTACTTTGTTTTTCAAAAACATCTCCACCTCCGACTGCTCCCAGCATCTCGGGTTTTTCTTAAACTCACCGTATGCTCCCAGCACTTCGGGTTTCATGAACATCTCCATTTGCTCCCAGCAACATGGGTTTTATAAAACACTTTCTCGCCGATCGCTCCCAGCGACTCGGGTTTTCTTCCGAAAACATTTCATCAAATCTAGCCTCCCATCCTATAGTTTTGAGGTAAGAGTATAAGGATATACTACTAAAAAAATAATTTTCTTGATAGCGCCTTCAGTAGAAGGTTTCTCAAGTAAAGACTTATTTTTATAAAACCTATTATATACTAGTAGATATCGTTGGCCAAACAATTTTGTAAAATAGTTTTGGGGTGGCAAAATGCCACAGAATAGATAAAACATGCATTATATATTTTGAAAACGAAACATGCTTTGTACAAATAGTAGGATTTCAGTAGGGTGTTGAGGTGGCTTGCCTGGCTTGGTAATATGTCCTTGATCTTGATGTTCCTCAAGTTCACTCCTCACTTCCTGTTTCTTCCCGATCGTATCTAACGTCGTAAACAAGAAAAGGAACAACACACAAGTTAAAAGACAATGCCACAGGGACATAACAAACAGCAATCATTGCACAAGGCACTAAACTAACAATCAAAAGCAAACAACTCAGTTAGTTAAAACAGCAACAAACAACAAGTCCATATAACTAAGACAAACAACAAACACACCTAAGAAAATATACACAATGATGACGTGAAACACACGTTCGTTGGGAGACCCAAGAGGAAGGTATGATGTAGTCAGCAGCAAGTTTTCCCTCAGAAAGAAACCAAGGTTATCGAACCAGTAGGAGCAGCAACTCTTCAGAAGGTTGTCAACGGCGCCAGAAAAATAGTTGTGATGGGAGTCTGGACTGTTGACGTGGAATCTGCACACAACACAATCAAACTACTTTGCCCCAACGAAACAGTGAGGTTGTCAATCTCACTGGCTTGCTGAAAACAAAGGATTAAACGTATGGTGTGGAAAATGAGTATTAAATTGCAGAGAATGAAAAAGGAACAGTTTGCAGTTTGTGGTTGTTTAATCAGTGTAAAAGAATGGACCGGGGTCCACAGTTCACTAGTGGTGTCTCTCCATAAAAGATAACTAACATGTTGGGTGAACAAATTACAGCTGGGCAATTGACGAATAGTGAGCGCATGACAATGCATATACATGACATGTTGACTACTATGATATTTAATTGGGCATTACGACATAATACATAGATCGTTATCCAACAGCATCTATGACTAATAATCCACCGCCGGGTTGTCATCCGAGTCCCCTTGGTATTAAGTTGCAAGCAACGGATAATTGCATTAAGTAAAGTGCGTAATGTAAACAAACACATATGCCGTGGACATAGCATCGTTAGGTTATCCCTAGTGGCAACAGCACATCCACAACCTTAGAACTTTCTGTCACTGTCCCAGGTTAAACGGAGACATGAACCCACTATCTAGCATAAATACTCTCTCTTGGAGTTACAAGCATCTACTTGGCCAAAGCATCTACGAGTAACGGAAAGCATGCAAGATCTTAAATAACATATAAGATAGATTGATAATCAACTTGACATAATATTCAATATTCATCGGATCCCAGCAAACACAACATGTAGCATTACAATAATATGATCTTGATCATGTAGGGCAGCTCACAAGATCTAAACATGATGGCACAAAGTGGAGAGACAACCATCTAGCTACTGCTATGGACCCGTAGTCCAAGGATGAACTACTCACGCATCACTCCGGAGGCAGGCATGGCGATGTAGAAGCCTCCGGTGACGATTCCCCTCTCCGGCAGGGTGCCGGGAAGAGGTTCTGAACCCTCCCGAGCTAGGGTTGACGACGGCGGCGTCTCTGGAACTTTTCGTGGATATTTGCTCAGGTACTTAGGGTTTTCGCGTCGGGGGGAATAAGTAGGCGAAAGGGCGGCGGCTGGGACCCCCGAGGGGCCCACACCACCCAGGGCGCGGCAGAGGGGGGCCCGCGCCCTGGCGTGTGGGCCCCGTGGCTCCTCTGTGCTCTTCGCTCCGTCAGTGGTTCTGGAAAAATAGGACCCCGTGTAGTTTCGTCCAATTCCGAGAATATTTCCAGACTAGCTTTTCTGGAATACAAAAACAGCAGAAAACAGGAACTGGCACTTCGGCATCTTGTTAATAGGTTAGTCCCAAAAAATGTATAAAAGTGATATAAAGTAGATGCAAAACATGTAGCAATTGGTATAAAACAAGCATGGAACATCAAAAATTATAGATACGTTTGAGACGTATCAGCATCCCCAAGCTTAGTTCCTACTCGTCCTCGAGTAGGTAAACGATAAAAACAAATAATTTTTGAGGTGACATGCTACTATCATAATCTTGATCATATAATATTGCAAGGCACATGTAAATGAATGAAGTGATCCAAGTCAATGGTCTATAATTTGCTACAAATAGATAATGAGTAAACAATGAATCACACAAGCTAAACGTTTTCATGAATAGTACTTTCGAGACAAGCATCAAACAGTTTTGCATAAGTGTTAACTCATAAAGCAATAGTTTCTAAAAAAGGTATTTAATCAACACAAAGGAAGAATTTAGTTTCAGCATTTGCTTCAACTTTCAACATATTTATCTCATGGATATTGTCAACACAAAGTAGTATAACAAGTCCAATACATTGCATATAACGCATGTTGTAACAAAGTTGACACTAGTGTTTGCTTGTGGAAGACAGAAAGAATAGGAAAACTGACTCAACATAAAAGTAAAAGAAAGGCCCTTCGCAGAGGGAAGCAGGGATTAAATCATGTGCTAGAGCTTTTAGGTTTTTGAAAGCATATAGAGATTGCATAAAATATTTGATACTCCTCCCAACCTTGCTAACACAAGCCATGGCTAACCGAATCCTCGGGTGCCTTCCATCAATCACATACCATGGAGGAGTATCTATTTTTGAGAGGTGTTTGTTAATTGTCAACGAATGGTAGCGGGTGAGAACAGTATTCTACCTGTCGAACGGACTTTTAAGAGCGGCTCCCATGAAGGACGTTATTTCTACCAGCAAGGCAGATCATCCCTCTTTCTCTTTGGTTTACACACATTCAGGTATTTCACTGTTTGTCATTGCTTACTGATGAATCAGGGCAAAAGTGTGAAGAGAATTAATTGGTTAAAGTTGTAATTAATTGGGACTGGGCACCCCGTTGCCAGCTCTTTTTGCAAGTTATTGGATAAGCGGATGTATATGCCACTAGTCCAGGTGTAAAAGTCCACTCGACAAATAGAATAAAGAATAACCACACTAATTCCTCATGAGCTAGTAAACATTGACACAAAAAGGGAATAATAACATTTTGAATAATTTAAAGGTAGCACATGAAAAATTTACTTGGAGTGGCAAGGAAATACCACATATAGGTAGTTATGGTGGACACAAATGGCATGGATTTTGGCTCAAGGATTTGGATGCACGAGAAGCATTCCCTCTCAGTACAGAGTTTAGGCTAGCAAGGTTATGTAAGCAAACAAGAATATCAACCCGTACACCAAGTTTTATATGACAAACATATTGCAAACGTTATAAGACTTCATACCGTCTTCCTTGTTAACCAAACCCTGTTATTAGAAAATATCTAGACCTTAGAGGTACCACCGATGCAAACCAAATTTTCAACAAGCTTTACGGTAGTTCTTCACTAATAGGCTTAACTCATGTGATGCACAATTTAATCATGATCTACTTGTTAACTCAAAACAATTGACAAGCATCAAGTTATCCATTTTAGTGATCTACAAGATTAAGCAAGTTTTTCCTTATACCAATTACCACATGCAACATTTTCTGAACCAACCAAACACCAATCAATTTATTTCATCAACTCTCCAAACAAATATAAGTGAAGCAAGAGAGTACTTTCTACAAAAGAAAGCTAATAGCTCTGACAAGAGATACATGAAAACAAGAGCTAAAAGCTGAACAGCGCTAGATATGAATACTCAACAAATATAAGTGAAGAATAGGAGTATTCTCATGAAAAAGCGGAGCGTGTCTCTCTCCCAATCAAGAATGCTAGGGTCCAGTCAAGCTTTATTGAAAATAAAATGCAATACTGAAAATAAAAAGCACACAGACGCTCCAAGAAAAGCACATATGATGTGAAAGAATTAAAATATAGTTTCACTAGAGATGACCTGATAATTTTGACGATGAAGAAGGGGATGCCTTGGGCATCCCCAAGCTTAGACGCTTGAGTCTTCTTGAAATATGCTGGGGAGATCCATGGGAGCCTCCCCAAGCTTAAGCTCTTCACTCTTCTTGATCCTATTATATCATCCTTCTCTCTTGACCCTTGAAAACTTCCGTCACACCAAACTCAAAGTAGATCTCATTAGAGGGTTAGTGCATAATCAAAAATTCACATGTTCTGTAAAGACGCAATATGATTTGTTACTTTAAACATTAGCTACAGCCACTGATGTTATGTGAAGCTCTTCCACCCAAAAAAGAATTTCACTCAACACTAGTAAAAGAGAGAATGCGAAAAATAAAAAGGCATAATCTGTCTAAAACAGAACAGTCCGCAAAGACGAATTTTTTCGAGGCACTTACGACGCTCAGATCGAGAAACTCTGAACTAATGAAAGTTTCAGACATTCATAAAGATTACGCACAAAAATTTCAGATTTTTAACAATCTGGTGATTTTAGGAATTTCGTACAGTGAACAGCAAAAATCTGTTTCTGCGCAGCAATCAAAATTAAGCATCATCTTATCATTAGAGGCTACTCTTGGCACAACAATGCGAGAAAATAAAGATACAAAGGAGTTGCTACAGAAGTAAACAAACTCCTTGACTCAATAAAAGAAAAATTGCAGAAAAATAAAATGGGTTGCCTCCCATAAGCGCTTTTCTTTAACGCCTTTTAGCTAGGCACAAAGCATGCATCAAGTATTACCAAGTGAAGAAGCATCAACATTGTATTTGTTCGAACAATAGAATCATAAGGTGGCTTAATCTTCTTCCTAGGAAAGTGTTCCATACCTTTCTTGAGAGGAAATTGATATTTTATATTCCCTTCTTTCATATCAATAATAGCACCTACAGTCCTAAGAAAAGGTCTTCCCAACACAATAGGGCATGATGGATTGCACTCAATATCCAAGACAATAAAATCAACGGGGACATAATTGTTGTTAACCATGATAAGAACATCATCAATTCTTCCCAAAGGTTTTTTAATAGTAGAATCAACAAGGTGAACATCCAAGTAACAATTTTCCAAAGGTGCTAAATCAAGCATATCATATAATCTTTTAGGCATAACAGAAATACTAGCACCAAGGTCACACAAAGCATTGCAATCAAAGTCATTCAATTTCAATTTAATGATGGGCTCCCAACCATCTTCTAACTTCCTAGGGATAGAAGCTTCATGTTTAATTTCTCTTCCCTAACTTGTATGAGAGCATTAGTAATATGTTTAGTAAAAGCCATGTTTATAGCACTAGCATTAGGACTTCTAGCTAGCTTTTGCAAGAACTTAATTACTTCAGAAATATTGCAACCATCAAAATCAAAGTCATTATCATCAAAAGTAATGGAATTATTCTCTTCCTTATTGCTAGAAATTTCAGCATCTTTATCAAGGACAGTTTCAGAGTTATCAGGCAATTTAGGACATTTTGCAATAGAAGTGGAAACATTACCAACACCAACTATCTTGCCATTAATGGTAGGAGGTTTGTTAACACTTGAGTTTGAAGCATTTTCAGAAGTAGTAATAGTATAAACTCTAGCAATATTGTTCTTTCTAGCAATTTCATCCTCTCTTTCCCATCTAGCATGCAATTCAGCTAACATCCTCACATTGTTATCAATTTTAACTTGTATAGCATTGAGAGTTTTGCTCTCTTTAACATCATGAGGCATGTTCTTTAGTTTCAATAAGTCAACATCAAGAGCAAGACTATCAACTTTAGAGGAAAGCACATCAATTTTCCCAAATTTCTCCTCAACAGTTTTATTGAAAGCAGTTTGTGTACTAATAAAATCCTTAAGCATAACTTCAAGATCAGAGGGTACACTCTTATTATTATTGTAGGAGTTACTATAGGAATTTCCATAACCATTGCCACTATTAGAAGGATAGGGCCTATAATTGCTATTACCAAAATTATTCCTATAAGCATTGTTGTTGAAATTATTATTTTTAATGAAGTTCACATCAACATGCTCTTCTTGAGCAACCAAAGAAGCTAAAGGAACATTATTTGGATCAACATGTGTTTGACCATTTGCAAGCATAGACATAATAGTATCAATTTTGGCACTCAAGGAGGAGGTTTCCTCAACAGAATTTACCTTCTTACCTGTTGGAGCTCTCTCGGTGTGCCACTCAGAATAATTAATCATCATATCATCAAGAAGCTTTGTTGCAGCACCCAAAGTGATGGACATAAAGGTACCTCCAGCGGCCGAATCCAATAAATTCCTCGAAGAAAAATTTAATCCTGCATAGAAGGTTTGGATGATCATCCAAGTAGTCAGTCCATGAGTGGGACAATTTTTAACCAATGATTTCATTCTCTCCCATGCTTGAGCAACATGTTCATTATCAAATTGCTTAAAATTCATTATGCTACTTCTCAAAGAAATAATCTTAGCAGGAGGATAATATTTTCCAATAAAAGCATCTTTGCATTTAGTCCATGAATCAATACTATTTCTAGGCAAAGATAGCAACCATTCTTTAGCACGTCCTCTCAAGGAGAAAGGAAAAAGTTTCAGTTTAATAATATCACCATCTACTTCCTTGAGCTTTTGCATTTCACAAAGTTCAACAAAGTTATTAAGGTGAACAGCAGCATCATCAGTACTAACACCAGAAAATTGCTCTTTCATAACAAGATTTAAAAGTGCAGGTTTAATTTCATAAAATTCTGCTGAAGCAGCAGGTGGAGCAATAGGTGTGCATATGAAATCATTGTTGTTCGTGCTAGTGAAATCACACAACTTAGTGTTCTCAGGAGTACTCATTTTAGCAGAAATAAAAACAGTACAGAAAATAACTTGAAAGTAAACTAGATGCAAGTAACTAATTTTTTTGTGTTTTTGATAATTGAAAGCAAACAAGATAAAATAAAATAAACTAAGCAAGACAAAAACAAAGTAAAGAGATTGGAAGCGTGAAACTCCCCTTGCAGAAGACTGCTGTCTCCCCGGCAACGGCGCCAGAAAAATAGGCGTCGGGAGATAGGAGTCTGCTGAAGAACTTCCACTCCCCGGCAACGGCGCCAGAAAAAAGCTTGATGACGTGAAACACACGTTCGTTGGGAGACCCCAAGAGGAAGGTATGATGTAGTCAGCAGCAAGTTTTCCCTCAGAAAGAAACCAAGGTTATCGAACCAGTAGGAGCAGCAACTCTTCAGAAGGTTGTCAACGGCGCCAGAAAAATAGTGTTGTTGAGGGAGTCTGGACTGTTGACGTGGAATCTGCACACAACACAATCAAACTACTTTGCCCCAACGAAACAGTGAGGTTGTCAATCTCACTGGCTTGCTGAAAACAAAGGATTAAACGTATGGTGTGGAAAATGAGTATTAAATTGCAGAGAATGAAAAAGGAACAGTTTGCAGTTTGTGGTTGTTTAATCAGTGTAAAAGAATGGACCGGGGTCCACAGTTCACTAGTGGTGTCTCTCCATAAAAGATAACTAACATGTTGGGTGAACAAATTACAGCTGGGCAATTGACGAATAGTGAGCGCATGACAATGCATATACATGACATGTTGACTACTATGATATTTAATTGGGCATTACGACATAATACATAGATCGTTATCCAACAGCATCTATGACTAATAATCCACCGCCCGGTTGTCATCCGAGTCCCCATTGGTATTAAGTTGCAAGCAACGGATAATTGCATTAAGTAAAGTGCGTAATGTAAACAAACACATATGTCCGTGGACATAGCATCGTTAGGTTATCCCTAGTGGCAACAGCACATCCACAACCTTAGAACTTTCTGTCACTGTCCCAGGTTAAACGGAGACATGAACCCACTATCTAGCATAAATACTCTCTCTTGGAGTTACAAGCATCTACTTGGCCAAAGCATCTACGAGTAACGGAAAGCATGCAAGATCTTAAATAACATATAAGATAGATGATAACCAACTTGACATAATATTCAATATTCATCGGATCCCAGCAAACACAACATGTAGCATTACAATAATATGATCTTGATCATGTAGGGCAGCTCACAAGATCTAAACATGATGGCACAAAGTGGAGAGTCAACCATCTAGCTACTGCTATGGACCCGTAGTCCAAGGATGAACTACTCACGCATCACTCCGGAGGCAGGCATGGCGATGTAGAAGCCTCCGGTGACGATTCCCCTCTCCGGCAGGGTGCCGAGAAGAGGTTCTGAACCCTCCCGAGCTAGGGTTGACGACGGTGGCGTCTCTGGAACTTTCCGTGGATATTTGCTCAGGTACTTAGGGTTTTCGCGTCGGGGGGAATAAGTAGGCGAAAGGGCGGCGGCTGGAGAGGCCCGTGGGGCCCACACCACCCCAGGCGCGGCAGAGGGAGGCCCCGCGCCCTGGCCACGTGTGGGCCCCACGTGGCTCCTCTCCATTGCCTCTTTGGTCCGTCAGATGAGTTCTGGTAAAATAGGGACTCCCATGTAGTTTCGTCCAATTCCGAGAATATTTCCAGACTAGCTTTTCTGGAGTACAAAAATAGCAGAAAACAGGAACTGACACTTCGGCATCTTGTTAATAGGTTAGTCCCAAAAAATGTATAAAAGTGATATGAAGTATATGCAAAACATATAGCAATTGGTATAAAACAAGCATGGAACATCAAAAATTATAGATACGTTTGAGACGTATCACACAACAAACCTAATAGTTAAACAAGTGGTTTTAACTAAACCCTAAAACAAAACTCCACTTAGGGTGATTTGGTCATTTAACAAGGGCTGCTACCGTAGTTTAGGAAATACTTCAGACAAAAGTATCTCTTTAGTTTTCAAGAAATACTTCAGACAAAAGTTAAGTTACTAATTATTTCTATTATAAAATTATTTCACCAAGCTAAGATAGAGACAATAACAAACTACTCATGCTAGTATTAAACTTAAATACTACCAAGTTTAACTAACAAGGCAAACATATTAAATCACACAAACATGTTTGGCAACTACAATACAATTTATTATTTAATTACAAAAAGGGTTAAGGTGATAATTAGACAACCTTTTTGGATCACTTTCAATTTGTAAAACTAAACATCACTAATAAACTTAAAACAACCAGTAGCTAAGAAGAACTTTATTAGTGAAGTTTACTTTATTTCATTAATCATGAATTTCAGCAAACAAGCATGATTAATTCATTTTATTTTCTTAGGCACTAATAGCATTTTTACAACTAACTTCATTTTGTTTTTACTTAAGCACTAACAGTACTAACATTTTAAGAACAACATTATGTAGTGATCTACAGTACCTAAACATTTCACAAACAACAATAGCAACAATTTCATGAAGGACCAAATATTTATTTTATCACTTTTAATAGGCAGAAAACACCATTTTTAGAGTTTATTAAGTCCAGGGTGTTCTGTTCAACAAAAAGTTATGCAAAGATGGTTTTAGGTTCTATGTAAGTATTTTAAACTAACGCAATTGGAGTTAGTCCAAAATCTTATTCACAGAAAATTAATTAAATGCTAGAAAACCCTACTGGTCCAAACTTCAATCATATGCCAAAACAAATCTATGCATTGTAAACACATGAGGTTAATTTCTACAGAAATCTACACTCACAAGCATTCCAGAACAATTGGATTTATCATTTTTGGATTCATAAAACTCAAGTTAATAAAGATTCCTTGATTCAGACAAGTGGCAGTGCAGTAATTATCACACTCAAACAATTTAATATTTTTCAGATCTACAAGTTGGACATGATTCTAAACTTGTTAAACTATCTCTGTGATTTTTAGTTTGCACAAAAACCCGGTTTAGCTATTTTAATTTGATTTAAACTAATCAGCACAGAAACAGATCTACAGGAAAAAGAATAAAACTACAGGGGAAAATACTAAATGGGCTAGATCTGGAGCTGGGCCGTGCCGTGCGAGCTGGCCGGCCCACTGCGCTGCGCGCGCGAGTGAAGGGGTGCGCGGCCGTGGATCTGGGATCCGGCGGCCAGGATTAGATCGGGCCGGTTTCAAAGGAGGTCGTTGATGCGGAGATCGACGGCTCCTGGTCATCCTCTTCCTCAGGACGGACCGAGCGGGGCAGGAACCCTAGAAATCGAGCTGTGCTCAGGAGGCTCACCTAGGGGCGCTGCAGGACGATGAGGAGGGCGGAGGGTCGGGGACGGCCTCGGGTGGTCGCGGATCTAGAAGAGGAGCTCCCGAACAGCGTCGTCGAGGTCGACGTCCGTGCCGGCCATGGCGAGGCAGCGGCGGCTCCCGAGTACCTGCGCATGAACCAAGATGTCTCAGGGGTAGGTCGAGGTGCGGGGGTCACGTAGATGCAAAAATGGCGACCTGAGGAGGACGGTGGAGGCGGCGAGCTTGCTCGGAGTCCACGGACCCGAGCGTCGAGTTCACCTCAAAAACGAGCAGAGAGAGGCGAGAGCTCGAGAGGGCTTGCACGAGGTGTGAGAGTGGGAGAAGGGGGAGCCAAATGACAAGGTGAGAGGGGCAGAGGGGGCCTGGGCTGCCTAGTACGAGAGGGTGGCCAGCTCAGTGCCACGGGCATGGGCGTGGAGAGAGAGAGAGCTCCAGAGCGAGATTGGCTGGGAAGGGCGGTGGAGGAGCGTCTGCCCGTGCTGCAGAGGGCTTTGGAGGCTAGCAACTGGCTCGGGGCTGTTGGAGGGGGGTGAGGTAATGAAGTGAAGGTATCCTGCCTGCTCCCTGCTCGACAGAATGTCCAAACGAAAGGGACAAAAGAGAGGGGAACCTAGGGTTTGCCAGGGGCAAGGGAAATGGTCAGAGGGCGAGTGAGGTTTCATGGCACGTCCAAAATTAGGAATTGGGGGAGAGGGGTGTTAGTTTTAGATAAAGATGTTATTTGGGCTGATTAGACCAAGCCACAAAACAAAGGTGGATTAGTCAATCCTTTGGCCATAAAATTAAAAGACAATATGGGTTGATTAGTAGGGACATATGTGCAGCATTTGGTTTAAGAGCTTAGGTAAAAAGGGCTCAATAACAATTAGATACAAAAATGGAAAGAGGCTACCTAATGATACACATAATGTCACCTTATAACGGAGCACTTAAAACAAGCATGGATAAGTGATCAAACAATTTTTTTTTTTTTAAAGAGGACCATAGATGGAAAGTAGAGGTGATAAAGGTCATGCTAGAAGTTTTGCATTTCCAAAATGATCCAAATAAATACAAATGCTAACGCTCTCGAGATGCTAAAAGTTAACAGGAGTTAAGATGACTTTTCATCAATAAAATATTTCTTGTTTGAAAATATTTTCAAACTAAGAAGAGGGAAACAAGCTCCAAACATGCATACCATCAAACAAATCTCTTCAATTGAAGGATTAACCATCCACTTGATACAAACAAATTCACATGTCACTCAAAGAAAATCATACTTCAAGGCAAACAATTTAAGCACAAGTTAAATAGATCAAACACACAAACAATGGGATAAATAACCACACTCTTAAGCTAAAACAAATATATTTGTGAGGTGGTGACCAACATGATCATGACAAGATTTTGGAGAAAGAGGGTTAAAACACTTCTTAGTAATATTTTTCCAAAGAATATTTAATTAAGAGTTTTGAAATAAGAGTTGCTAAACTCAAACCATCATGGTAAAAGATAGGAGAAGATATATGGACTATTTTACTTGTCATAACGTTGTTCACAAAGGTCGTATTATAACTGGGTTGAATTCCATGGTTGATAATTAGAGAGGTCATTCACATAATCACAAACCACATCAAGGCAAACACAGCAAACGAGAGTAAAACACCTCCATTTATCAAGATATTTCAAAAAGTTTTTGACGGCCCTAAATTTTGGGTCTCGGACAACTAAGTTTTTCTTGGTTCCAAAATTTGGGACGTTACAGTGAGGCCCTTTACCTCTAAGAAAACTAGTGAGCCATCGTAGAGTAGCTAACGCATCTCCATCGATCATACAGTACTAGTACAATACATGGCTGATACGGGCATCGTCGACATCGTGTTGGTTGATTGACATGCTAGGACATATTTAAATGATATGTAAAAGTCTAAGTTAGTGTTAACTAGGCCTGCGTGCCAAATCTAAAGCCGAACCCGCCAGGTCGGTTTGTATCAGTCAGAGTCCAATTAGGTTTAGGAGTTCGAGTCGGTTAGGGTTTAGTTCGGCGATCCCTACCCGTTTGTCCTATATAAACAAAGGGGTGTCACAATATTAGGGGAGTTGAAAATTATGTAAAACATTGTGTTCAAGGTTGCCTCCGTCCCAAGGGACCGGCGTGTAAGACGGCGTCTCGGACGTTCGTCCAGTTATCAAATAAATCGAGGCATGAAAGTTCTTGAGCCTGTTAAGAGTTGTAGTGCAATTGCGAGAAGGGTCTTGAATCTGCCAAGGGTTGTCGAGCTTGGCGTGTGGCGTGGTGTTCATATCATGTTGCTCGCCTACAATCTATCCATATTCTTCAGGTTACGTGTATTGCTCACGTGGTTGGGAGAATAGTTATCTCGGTAGATTCTTGTGGTGAAAGATCGGACAAAAACTATATAGGATCATTGGTTTGATCCATATCAATGGCACTGGTGGACACGAAGAACGAAAGGTGTTTTTTTTGACTTGTAAGGAAAGGTGCTTTCAAGCAAGCGGCAATGTGTACCCCGTAACGAAAGAACGAGTGTTGGACGTACCGGTCGATCGATCGCCAACTGACTGTTATATCGTTAATTATGCGATTTCGTGTTCCGTCATGACTAAGTAGATAGCTAGCGGCTGCGCACCTGCTGATTAATTGAGATGAAACGGACGGATGGATTGCAACGATCGAGCTAGCTCGTTTGCTTGATCGATCGATCTGACGGACCGGCCGGCCGGTACTTTTTTTTCTCGAAAAGGGCACCCAGCCTCTGCATGCATGCGGATTTTATTATTATTACTATTATTTAGAGTCAGGTCTTACAAAGGATTATATCATGGATCACACATAGTTGATACATGTATCAACCATCTAAAAAACACGGACAACATGAAGTGGCACTGCATCAATATGATATCCTGTGATCAAAACGCCAGCTGAACCGGTTGTATAAATCCCGTGCAACCAATTCCAGCTGGTTGCACCCAAAATCCAGAGCGCCTCGCTTGTCCGTTGACTGTAGGCAGGACCACGTACGGATCCAGTGCGTAGCCAGTGGTATCACCTGCATGAAGGAAAATGTTTTTGCATTGTTAAAGATATAATCATTACGTATGTTCCAAATGGCCCAAAGTAAAGCACATACACCCACTCGGATTTGTACTCTATCTTTTTTGTCTACGCCCCTTAACCAGTTCCCAAACAAATTTCGTATACTAGTTGGGGGTTGTAAATTGAAAGCCATAGAAACAATACGCCAGACCATCTTAGCTAAGGGACATGATAAAAACAAATGCTGATACGTCTCCTCTTGATCACAGAAGCAGCATTTCTTTGAACCCTCCCAATTCCGTTTAGCTAGGTTGTCTTTAGTTAAAATCTCTTACGCATAAGAAACCACATAAAAATCTTAATCTTCAGTGGCACTTTTATTTTCCAAATATGTTTACGAAGAAATAGTATGATCACTTAGATAATCGAGATACATAGATTTAACCGTAAACTTTCCTGATGTAGTTAAACCCCAAGTAAACATATCAGGAGCATCGGCAAGTTGAATACCCATTAATCGGTTAACTAAATGTAACCATTTATCCCACCTTTCCCCGGTTAGAGCTCTCCTAAAACTTATATTAGGAGGAGGCGCATTCCCCATAACAGAAGCAACCGAAACTTCTTTCCGATGGACAATGTTATATAAGGAGGGATACTGGTTAGAAAGGTGCTTGTCCCCCAGCCAAGTATCCTCCCAGAAACGAATAGTTTCACCATTTCCAACAGTAAAAGAACCCCTGATGAAAAAATCATCTTTTACTTTCATGAGGCCTTTCCAAAATGGTGAGTCGCCAGGCTGCACCTTAGCTTGGGATAGAGATTTAGAATGTAGGTATTTGTTATGAATCAGCTCATGCCAAACACCCTCCCCGGTCAAGAGTTTGAAAAGCCATTTGCATAACAAACTTTTTTTTTTGATTCTAAGTCTTCAATCCCAAGACCCCTCTGATCTTTCGGCCGGCATATGATGTTCCATTTAGTTAGTCTGTACTTTCTTTTATGGCCATCACTTTGCCAAAAAAATCTTGATCTAAAATAGTCCATTCTTTTGCGTACCCCTTTAGGTACCTCAAAAAATGATAACATAAACATAGGTAGACTCGTTAGCACTGAGTTGATTAAGATTAGGCGGTCCCCATAAGAGAGCAGCTTCCCAACCCAACTTGCTAATTTTTTTTGAACCTATCCTCTATAGGTCTCCACTCCCCATTCTTTAGCTTTCAAAAGTGAATGGGAATACCCAAATATCTAAAAGGGAACGAACCAGCTTCACATCCAAAAATGATTTTATACTGGTCCTCCACCTCCTTCGCTTTTCCAAAACAAAAGAGCTCACTTTTATAAAATTTTATTTTCAACCCTGATAGTTGTTCAAACATGCATAAAACGAGCTTCATATTTAGTGCCTTTTCCAGGTCGTGACTCATAAAAAGGATAGTATCATCAGCGTATTGTAAAATGGATACCCCTCCCTCAACCAGATGAGGAATCAATCCATCTACCTGGCCATCCTCCTTCGCTCTCGAGATTAGAATAGCCAGCATATCCGCTACGATATTAAATAACATAGGAGATAGCGGATCACCCTGTCGCAGCCCTTTTTTTGTCTGAAAATAATGGCCTAGATCATCATTGACCTTGATACCAACACTCCGCGACTAACAAAATTTCAATCCAGCTGCACCACTTCGTACTGAACCCCTTCATGCGCAACACTTGTTACAGAAAGGGCCACTGGACCTTGTCATATGCTTTCTCAAAATCTATTTTTAGGAGGACCCCATCCAATTTCTTCCTTTGAAGTTCATGGACGGTTTCATGAAGAATCAAACCCCTTCTAGAATATGACTCCCCGACATGAAGGCAGATTGAGTTGGTCGGATCACCTTATATGCCACCCCCACAACTCTATTCGTGCCCACTTTCGTGAAGATTTTGAAACTAACATTTAACAGACAATGGGGCAGTATTGCTGGATTTGGACTGCATTTTCTTTTTTTGGTAGGAGAATAATATTACCATAGTTCAAATGAAAAAGTGGAAGCTCCCCTTTTTGGAAACTTACAAACATTTTCATTAGGTCGAGTTTTAGCATATCCCAAAACATTTGGTAGAACTTGGCTGGGAACCCATCTGGTCCCGGTGCTTTGTTTTTTTCCATTTTCATAATTGCATCATGAACTTCCTTTTCATTGAAATCAGCCGAGAGGAGAGCATTCTCCTCAGCCGAAATCTGTGGAATATCCGAGATTTCAGTTTCCACTAGAGAGAAATTATTTGGGGCCGGCGCCCCAAACAATCTCTTGTAGAAAGTTGTAATATAATTTTAATATTCTCCTGTCCTACAATAGTCCCCTCGTCTTGCTCGAGTTGAAAGATCTTTTCCTTCTGTGTTTACCATTGGCAATGAGGTGGAAATATTTCGTATTATTTCCCCCCTCCTGAATATGTTTAACTTTCGCTCGTTGAGCCCATTTAGACTCTTCATCATGTCTGAGGGTGGCTACTTTTTCATTTGCAACCCGCATAGCTTCCCTCTCAGAAGCATTCAACGGAAGGACTCCGCTTTGATGTCTAGAGAATTAATAAACTCTAGGAGACGCGCTTTTTCAATTTTGTATACACTACTTTGATTTTTTGCCCACCCTCTTAGGAAAGCACGGAGATGGCGGATCTTATTCTGCCACACCTCCATAGGTGAGTTACCATGAGTAATCGCTGTCCATTCTCTAACAACCATCTCAAAGAATCCCTCCTGGCGAAGCCAAGATAGCTCAAAGGAAAAATTAGCTTTATTTCCCAAAAAAGCTTGTTCGCCCGAGTCAAGAAGCAACGGGGTATGATCAGAGCCTGCTCTTGTTAATGCCCTGACACTTACTAGGGGAAATTTCTGTTCCCACGAAACACTCGCTAGAAACCTATCCAACTTCTCGTAAGTTGGTGTCGGCATCCGACTGACCCAAGTATACTGTCTACCCGCCAGATCTAATTCTCGTAGGTCAAAACTCTCGATTATTGCATTAAAAATGAAAGGCCATCTTGCTACAAAGTTATCATTATTTTTCTCACTTTGACGACGAATAATATTGAAATCGCCCCAACCAGAAGTGGTAGAGGTTCATGCTCACATATTCGTACCAATTTGGACAGGAACTCCCCCTTTTGGGTATCCTGTGCCGCGCCATACACCACCACCAGTGCCCACTCGAAATTGTCAACCAAGGAAGAGAGGTGAAACTTAACACACCTCTCTCCAGGTATCACATTTTTGACACATAAAGTCTGGGAATTGAAACCCGCTAGGATCCCCCCCGATCTTCCCTGAGGTGGTAAACAGTACCAGCTGTAATCAAAACCAGCCGCAAGATTCCTTAGGAAAGGAGTAGAAAAGTTATCTCGCCCCGTCTCTATGACAGCGAAGAAATCCAACCTAAACTCTTTTATAGTGTCCGTAACTACAGAATGCTTAGCCGTGTCTCTAAAACCCCCACTGTTCCAAATAGGTTCTCTCATTGTTTGTTCAAATTTAATTTTAACCTAATACTTCGGCTAACAAATAGTAGACGTCTCAGCTTTCTTTTTGTTGGAAACTCGTTTTTTCTTAGAGACCGGGAGTTGAAAATCCTTATGATCTTCAGAGCCTGATTGCTCCTCGCGTTCTAAATCATTACTTAGTTCAATAGCTTTATTCAACACTAAGCTGCTTGATGATTGATCCTCATTGTTAGCAAAATTTTCCTGTTTTTGTAACATAACCAAAGTACGCTTATCATCTACCTCTTTGAGATCAACCACCGAGGCCTCAACTTGACTAGGAGAATCGCCTAAAGAAATCCCTAATTTCGCAGCCCTAGCTACTATAACTTCATTTGGAATAGAAGCAAGAGAAAACTTCGAAATAAGACGGGTACCTGAGGAAGTGGGGATGTCGCGCTCGTAGGCTCTCTTTTGAGCCCTCTCCAGTTGTGTGTCATCGGCGTTGTCCTGAGCACGCAGCCGCGCACTCGAGCGGACTCCTTTTGCACAAGCTTCAGGAATGCCCCCATAGGCGATCACCTCGTCTACAGCGTACCGGCCGCCAAGGAACACTCCTGTCCCTGGCAATGGCGTTGAAGAGGGAGCTGGGCCTACGCTCCCACCTGGAACGTACGGCGAGCAAGGCGAAGCCTGCTGGAGCGACAACGATAGCACCCCCTTGGCCTCCTGCCTTGGGGAATGCTCGCCAGCTAGAGATTTGACACCGCCCATACTCCCACCTGGAGTACAAGGCGTACGTGGTGTCGCCTACGTCCGCAGCTCGGACAACTCCTGTCCCGAGCCTTGCAGGTGAGATGTCGTCTGCGAGCCCGAGGGCGAGCCAGGTACAACAGGGCTGGATCCCCGTGATTTCGGAGCCGGTGGAGTAACAGCAAAACCCTGTGACCATGAGAAAATGCGGGACACAACGTCAACAAAGATTTTCTCAGGAGAACGATCTCCCCCGCCCCAACCATAGCAGCTGCATCCTCCTTGTCACCAGCCTCGGGCACTGTAACCTTCACAAGCGAAGATGCGTGGAGCTTCGGTGGAGCTGAAGCTGGAAGAGGAGAAGGAAGGCTCTCCTCATCCTCCTCAACACGATCAGCCCATCTCCGCCTAGGTACCGAAACGTAAAGTTTTTTGACCCCCGCAAAGTCTGACAGAGCATCAAGATTCACCGAACCAAACTGTATAAAAGGTGTCTGTTTTTGGTTATTGACGCCATCACTGGCCGCACCTGAACCAGCAAAACTAGTGACTTTTTCTTCAGACTTCTTTTCCACCGACGGCTGTTTATCATGTACCATTTTGTCATCATCATTTTTCTTATCATTTCTGTCATCATCCTGTCCCGGATCATCATCAGGGTCCACATCATCCATATGAGCATCTCCACCATCCTCACCTTCCACTTGGAAGCGAAGCATGTAACCAACACCTGCATATGTATGATTAATCCTAGGTGGAATTGCGGATGGCTCTGCACAGGCAACCTTCATGCGCACCACCCCATGAGCATGGGTAAACTCCATATCCACCTCTATTGTTTTCCCTATCAACGACCCAACAGCAAAAAGAGCAAGATAATCCTTCCGCAGGTCATCTGTGCATCCTCTCACTCTGACCCAGACATCAACCAGATCATCCGACTGAACATCATCTGTTAACCATTCCTCAAAGTGCAAAATAACCTCTTTTCCTTCCACCTGAATTGCTCCAATTTTCCGAAGCCTTGCTAGCTCAAGTTTTGACGGATAGACAACACGAAAGGAGTTACCAGTTGAAGGGGACACATCCCACTGATGATCACCTTGCACCAACCATTCTAACTCATGGATTACCTCTTGAGTTGTCAGTGTGCCACCAAAGACTCTAATCCGTCCCAATTTTCCACTGTCATTGTTAACCCGCAAGCCTCCTGATTGGGGTGTATCAAAATACAGAAGGTTTTCATTGGCAAGCCCATACATAACAGCCACCGGCTTAGGAGCTGAAAGTAGGTGACATTCTTTGGACTCATGCGTAGAACCGATCGAAAAACAGTAACGGCGCAACCGACCGATGGATGTGCCGCGTGCGCCTGGGGATCGGGTCGGCGAGCTCGCGGGCGCAACAGGACATTCCCAGCCCGGCGACCGCAACACCCACATGCGTCGATCCTCGTTCGGTCCTCCAGTTTTTCTTCCCCGCCCTACTCCGAGAGCACGACACGAGCTTCGCGTTTCTGTCCAGGCGGACGGGTATGGGTGGTGGCTCCTGGTCCTGGGTTCGTATCGTCACGTGATGGATGCGTGCGACGACGCGGGTTCGTATCGTGTCGGAGGCTACCGTGCACGGGACGTCATCGCGGCCTTCCCTCCTCCTTCTGCGCCAGTCCACTCGGTGGGTACGTACGTACGTACGTGTAGGACTAGATCTGTCCGGCCGGCCCTGTAGCCGTGCGCGGGACGGGATCGCTCCACCAAACCCCGCGCACTTCCACCACAGTTCATCCCCCGCCCAAACCCTGCAGCATGCAACTTCCCCTCTCCTTCTCTCTCTCCTCCCTCCCGTCTGAGAGTCGTCCGTGGTGCTCTGGCTCCTCTCTTCCCCAGATCCGGCGGCTCTGCCGTCCGGAGATGGTGGGGGAGGGGAGGCCGTCCCTCCTCTGTATTTTATAGTAGTTGCAGTTTAGCTAAGGCTTTATGTTCCCAAGTGGAGATTGGCGTCATGCCGAAGGGGATTGAGCTGCTGAGGCATCCGAGCTGCTCGCGGCGGCTGGCGGCGGTGATTCTTCTGTCCATGGTGTTCCGGAGGTTGGGGACAAAGTTGGGTAGCAAGGATCTCGTGGCCTACCCTCTAAATAAGCTCGAGGTTTGTGTGCTCGTGCTCCTCTTTTTCTCCTGTTCTTCGGTCTTGTTCCTCCCTCCGGCCGGCCGTGGTGGCGAGGGGAGGGAGCTGCGCGGCATGGAGTCTTGCGAGCTGGGAGGAGTACCTTGTGCAGGAGCTACGGCTGCTAACCGGTCGAGGCTAGCGGCGGCCGGAAGGGTGATGTGGTTCGTGCTGGTTTGGTGGTGTGTGGCAGGCAGATCGGTTGCTTCTCCTCGACGTCGTCGGCTGGAGTCGCCGGATCTGGAGGAGGAAGGCGAGCCTGGGGCAGGTCCCCGACCCGCGCGCCACAGCGACAGGTGGGCACTTCGGTGCTCCTTTTGGTGGTTCACAAAGCCGATTCTGGCGATGGGGCTTCTTCTTCCTCGGGTTGGCTGGTCCTGCTGCTTTCCCTCGCGGTGTTTCGTCGCCGGAGTCGAGCGGCGGGTTCGGGCTGGTGCTGCAGAGCTCTCCAAGGACTTGGGTGTATTTTTGCCTTTCTTTGAGGGCTTTTCTGCAATTTGTTCGGGCCTACGTGTCCTTCTGGATCTTTCCTTCGGTGCGTACGTGTTCTGTACTTTGTTTTATCCTATGATATAATATATACGTATGCTTTCAAAAAAAAAAAAACCTGCAGCATGCATGTTCCACTGGGTTGGTACCATTCCGATCTCTGACATATACCCACCTGCCCTGCCCTGCCCTGCCCTGCCCGATCCATCACACGGCGCAAGAAAATGCATGCATGTGCACTGATCGACGTGTTTTATCCGTGCACGTACCGGCGTACACAAATCCGTGCAGAAACTGATTGCATGGATCAGTTTATCGGTGTTTAATTCAGACTGCTGCATGTTTCATAGGCTTAATGTGGTACACGAGGATTGTGCTCGTACTACTAGTACGAAATGCACCTCTTCACAGTGTTTGTTAATCTGGGGGTTCGGTGTTTAGTTAATCACCGACCCTTCCCAAACACGCCACCATCATGTCATACCCATCTCGTCTCCATCGTCCTAGCTTCGGCCTTCATTTCGCCTACCACCTGGAGTTTAGTTAGTTAAAAGGATTAGAGCTAGAGTTAACTTCAGTTGGCCTTGCCAGCCTTTTCACTCGTATTTGTAAAATTCCGTAATTACCTGTAAACGCATGCAGCTCCCCATGATATTTCAAAAATAAAAAGAATACCAGATTCTACTAAGTTTCCGGCCGTGATGAACATGGTTTTAACGTCTCCCAGACATTTTTTCGAATTCTCGCAGGTTTTGAGGCGTACCAAAATTTTATCTCCAAAATGAAGACGGATTCGAACTCGGCTCAATGGTTTCACCAAATGAAAAACAAAACTATTCCTGTGTTCACGATAGTTCTGAAATTGCGGACATTTTAACGAGCACCGACGTATTTCCATAATCAAAGTACAAAAAACCCTACACATTGATTCCTCTGATCTGCCTTGTTCGAGGCCGTGTCGACTCGGTAATACGAGAATTGTCTGACGTGTCGTGCCACTAACAACGGCCGCATTCTGATTGTCAGCCCTTTGACCCCATATCTATCTGTCCGTTGCTTTCACCCTCGTCTTCAGCATAACACATGCTGGCCCATAAAGATATTTTTCAAAAGCTTTACAAGCCAAGTATCCCACTGAAGGCAATGTCACAAGAATAATCGATTGTCAACCAACGAAAACTCTTCATTACATCAAGGATGCAACACCACTTGTCCGTCAATAACAATGGGAAATGGACTTTTGGCCACCTCCGATACAAGCCATAGTTGTAAATAATAACATTTCTTCCTTCATTTTTAATTTTACTCATAACCATCACTAATATGCACAACTTCCCTACGGCACTGGTACAAAAAATCCAGCATAAAAAATCAAATTTATTCTAAAATTTTACATGTCACGATTGCAATATCAATCTATGCGTACTTCGACTCCCACAACAACGGTCCCAGTGCAAGAAAATATCCTTCGTCCAAATACCTTCCGAGTGATGGCTAGAGCTCATAGCAAGATGAAACAATTCATGGCGTATCGCAATCCAGGCCAAGGATCAGATTGCTAAGTCCTGAATATCTTATTTTAAACTTGCCATGTATATGGTAGTACATATGTTGTACCCCATAATAGTATATTTAGTTGATTTAATTAAGGTTTTCCGTACAGGAAATTTGAGAGCTAGCTTGGTTGCATCTGTTGAACATTGCAGACCACGTTTGCGACGCAGAGATCGAATTGAAGAATAAACATGTAATATGTGGAGTTGATTAAGAAAAGGAAAATGCTAATTGACCAATCAGTTTTAAAGAAGTACAGCAAAAACAAACATGTTGGCGTCATGTGCACAGCCTATTTATTTTGAATTAACCATAAAGTCTCCCAACATCAAACGAAAGCAAAATAAACATGATCAAAGCATGTTTTCCTTTCCCATACTTACAGTTGACAAGCAAAAATTCACATGAAGAATAAGCATACGAACAGAAGCAAAATTCATAAAGAAGCTTCCAGTCCCAAGCGTCAAGGCTAGGTGCTGCATGCGTAGTGGTACTCATTTGTGTCGGTTTTGATGTGATTAGTTATGGCACTATGGAATGTACTAGGGGTGTACCTAGATGAAAAGCGTCAGTGACAATTGCGACCTGCCAACTTCCACGGCTCCAAACCCTACACCTTAAAAGAGGAACCCTAGCCGCCATAAGAGAGAGAAGAAACACTATCCGAAGTTCGTCTCCCGTCTCCTTCTGACAATTAATATATGGGTTCCCGCCTCATCCGTTTACGCTCCGGCGGTGGCTAGGCCTTCCACAGCGTTGGGTTTTACCGGTGCCCAAACCGATTTTGAAGCATCGAGCACCGATGCCCTCCGCTGTGGAGGCGGTGCCCCAAATTTTTTTCCAGGAATCGGAGCAGCTAGGTTCTCCGATGCCCAAAGTCATCTGCTAATAAAAAAAATGGTATTATTCAACTGTCAACTGCGTCGTCGCGCGGTGAGGAAGAATATCTCCCGCGAAGTATGGTGGAGGTTGGCTCGGATCAATTTTCTATCCTGATGTGGGTCCCGCTATTTTGTGGGCATCGCACAAACACGCTGTGAGACCGGAGCCTAAGTTATTTTTGAGGGCACCGCTGACGAGTGTGGCGCCCCGACCCGACTGCTATACAGTGATGCTGTGTGTCACCGGTTAAGCGATACAACCGGAGGTTACGGGTTTACCAATCCCGGCCAAAACCTTTGGCAGGCGTTGCTCGGAATGGATCATCGGCAACGCAACACCCCGATTGATGCCTTAACACAGGCACAACTATCAAAGCATAATAGAGAGATCAAGACTTGTGGAACAACTGACACATCACAGACTCTACGACACAAATCATTATAGTCCAACTCTTATAATAGAGAAAGATAGCAAATTACAACCAGAGGTCACAGACCCAACATTACAACAAGCGGAAGCGAAATAGGTTGTTCTACACAACAAGAACCAAATTATGGCCTAAGAGGCCTTCAATAAACATCCAAGCGCCAGCTGTTCCGGGATGTCCAAGCTGCCACCTGAGAACCCCAGACTACTCGTCGATGTCCACAAAGAACCCACCTTCGAGGTCGGTGAAGTCCTCCTTTGAAACAAAACAAACGACGTTGAGTTCGACGAACTCGCAAGATTATATATAGAGTTTTAGCTCGATGAGGCTTTCAAGGTTTTATGGCTGTTTTGCATAAAGCTGATTTTATTTACGAAAACATAACTCAATGGCATCGACTATTCAGAGTATATTTTTAAAAAGGGGTAAGAAGTAACTCTTTTCTTCTGATCCTTACTCATCATCAACCACCATCATCATCATTGTACCTGTTCTACAAAGGCACCTCCCCGAATCACCCTCGAGGAAGTCAACCTTGCATTCTTGAGTGGTACCTTTAGTACCCAGTTTTTAATCATTCCGTTAAAGTTATTCTATGGTCTTATCGTCCTTTCCCAAGTTGTCCGTAACCGTGGACACGGCTTTTCGAAAAGATTTAACCCTGCAGGGGTGCACTGTGTTTACCTTCGGTACCGCCCGGCTCATTGCCTATGCTTAGCTCTCTTCCGGGGAAAGCCAGCTGAGTGGGAACGGTTACAACCTTTACCTTGCCTGGGACTAACCCAGGATCATCAGTGGCGGTAGGACAAGAGGTGCCTCCAACACCCTGTCCCGCGGCCACTTATTTTCCTGACACCACCATCCTCACCTCAGTCTTGGCCACCATCACAACGCACGCGCAAATGGAAGCCCGAACTAGAGGACCCTCGGCTAGCCCTTCACAAGTTAGTCGGTCGACGAGGGCTCCATATACCCCACCGAATGGAAGCGCGCTCATTCTTGGTTCAAGAGGTAAAGAACTTGCACCTAGGCGGCGAGAGTGAGACAAAACACCACCATACCAAAGTGGCCTCTCATCCCCACCTTTAACCATTTTATTACATGTCTCCACAATTCCTCCACCATCAACCATTTATCTCATCACCTGTTTCCAACATGAACCATCCATCGGACGGCTAAGCATTTAACTAAGCATGGCTAGGCAACAACATAGCATAGTTAAGTATTTCAGGCTAACAATACAATTCTATGGATAATATGAGGGAAACAGGTATTGGCATCGGAAACTTAATGCAACTATAGGATACTCTAATCCAATAAAATTGACATATGGAACCGCATGCAATATTATAGTGGAGAAAATATTTGCGGAAACATAGGATAAGATATGCTCAGAGGGGGATTACACTTGCCTTGTTGATACGGCTGGTAGTAGGGATCGTCACGATACGGGGGTGGCACTTCAGCTCCTTGATCTACCGATGCACAAACAACACCGGAAGGGAACAATCAATCACCACACATGCTCAACATATGCAATGCGCAAACACATGATGGCATGACATTTTAAATGCACCCTAAAAGCATTGATCAAGACCAACAAGTTAAATGGGGTCCCCGTTATATTTATTGCATTATTTGGAATAAACCCCATATTAAAACTTAATGATTCTAATACTACTAAAAGTACATTATTGTAATTGTGAACAATTATGCATGATGATGATGATTCTGGATAATTCACGTTTTTCTGAACATTTTGGTATATCAAACACATTTTTCTGAGTTCCCGATAAAAAGTTATTACTTTTATAATTTCCTCTTTTTTAACTTATGATTTTAATTAAGTTATTTTTAACAACGATAATATTTTATCTAAACGGATTCGAGAGAGGGATGGGACAGGAGATTCATCGAGGTTCGACGTCCCTACTTGCGCGAGGGAGTAGCGGGAATCATGCGCGAAGGGGGAGAAATGAAAAAAGAACAGCGCGGGAAAAAAACTGTGAAACCGGCCTCCAGCCCGGTTGGGCCGGCTAGCAGGCCGGCCTGGCAACAGAGACACCCGGTCTCCAGCCCGGTCTGGGCCAGCTATGGGCCAGAGGAAACCGGTCCTCAGCCCGGTTAGGCCGGTACCTCAACCGGTCGTGCGAGCGAGGCGAGGGGAGCTACGGTGGCCACGATGCGACGGCGACACCGCGGCGAACGAGCGCGAGAGGGGAGAAGGGAAGGGCCAGCAAGGGCCAGTAGCTCACCACGAGCACTATGGTGCAGACGGCGCGGCCGGAGGTGGTTCGTCGGCGGCGTATTCGTGCGGCGGAGCGGCGGACGGCAGCGAGGAAGAAGATGAGGACGGCGTCGATTTACGGATTCCCCGGTCGATTCCTCTGGCTAGGCGGGGAGGACGTCGCGGCGGAGCTGGTGGTGGGCTTCGATTGGCTCGGGGAAGCTTCAGACGGCGGCGTTGAGCTCGGCGGGCTCGAGCTGTGCGTCGGCCATGGTGGGGAAACGAGAGAGGGAGAGAGGAAAAAACGGGGGAGCGGTATGGAGCAGGTGAGGCTCAGGGTCGTGTGCTCTTCTTCTCCTTGCAGGGGGAAGGGCGGAGCAGGGGCCCGGCGAGGCGTGCGGCAGTGGTGCGGCGCGAGCACGAGGTGCTCGGTCGCTACAGCGAAGGAGAAGATGATTTTACAAAGAAGCCCCTGGCCAAATTATTTCCATCACCGATTGGTCCTTCCCAGCTTCTCTTTTAAAAACAGCGACTTTGGGGATTTTATTTAAGGCACTTAAATACCTCAGAAAAATAGGAGAAAATTCATGTAGCCTCTCCATAACATGTAGAAGCTCCACAAAATTTGGCATGTTGAAATAAAAAGTTTGGAACAACATTTGTTCATTGGGATTAAAATAGGGCATTTTGTTAAATTCAAAAAGGTTGCTCCTTTGGAAACTTTAGAGCAATTTCAAAATATTACTTTTGAACTCTTGGAACTTCCTTGACAAATATAAGATGTCAAAGTATTTGTGTTTGCAAGTTTGAATGCTCTCATTGTTGTTAGATTGGTTCGGGCAAGTTTGGCATTTGTGTTCAAATGGTGCCAAACCAATTGTTCTATTTGTTTAGCAATTCAATATGGATGCCATGATGCATGAGGGATGCAAAAGTGAAAATTTTACTCGGGTTTTTGAGGTTCACAAACTTTGGGCTGTTACAACGAGCTGACAACCTTTTCAGGTTTGAGGCATCGGTCACGCTGTGGACGGCCAGAGGGCTTGGGACCTCAGACCTTTGCTATGCGCCATAGTTAGGTCTTCAAAGTTAAGTGTTTAATTTACCGGCAACGACGTTGTATTGGCTATGACGGTGTTGTGCAAAACAAGAATAAGATTTCGCCGGCTCCTTATTGACCTCGTCTCTTGCTAGTGGCCTTGAGGAGGGTGGTGAATCGTCTTATGGCTGCTCTCTTGGAATGGTGGATCTCATTTTGTCTACGTGTAATGGTGGCCCCTGTAGCGGGAGTAGTAGTCGTAGGTGGTCCAGTAATCTCGACGTAAATTTTATTATGTGTCGCATATTTTGTACTTCCGCTTAACCTTTATAATAGATCCTCTGGTCCTTCTTGAAGAAAAATCAGTTTATAAGCAAGAATGACAAATAGACTAACAAGCAATCAATAATAGTTCGGCCTTAAATTGCAGCGGTGTACTTTTATCGTTAGATTTCTATCGCCTTGCCTGTCCGGTCCAATGATTGAGTGAAAGTATCATCACCCCTAATGCAAGGCCATCAATCTTTCTCCTTTTCTTTTCTGAAAAAAATGCTTAAAACATTTCCTCCTCCTTTTTGCTTCCAATAAGGTCCACCCAAACTGTCGGTGGTGGCATACTGGCATGGCATCTCCTAAAAAAAAACATTTTCCGTTGTTTGTTATCTTTTTTTGTCTCTTTAGTATTTTTGGCTTCTTTTAGCTAGTCTGTTAGGAGTACTGCTCATCATTATTAGCATGACGATCATGCTTATGTAATCGTCCACTGAGTTGACCCTTTTTTTCCTTCTTCTTCTGTTGTAATCTTTTCTGAGACCGGCCAGATTTGATGATCTGTAGACCGATGGATTTCTACATCTTGTACATGGCCACACGCCGACACGTACGCGTGTGCCGTAAAGTAATTAGAATGGTGCGCCACACGTAATGGCGTCTTGACGTCACGACACAGTCCACGGCATCGATTGAGCAGTTTATTTGCTTCGCGCACGATTTGCTTGCGGTGCTTTGCTTGACGACCGCCGTACGATCGAGTGCACGCTTAAACAGAGCGCGCGGTTACTGGTTAGACACTACGTTTTCTACGTGGTACACATGTCTCTTGCAAGTCACACTGCCATGATTAGTGAATCCACTTTGGCCATAAGCGTGATGGTTTGAAGCCAACTCACAATGTAGTTTATTAGTAACAATCTCTTGATGGCGCCATCTCACCTTCCTAGCTGGATACGGTCTCTTTATCTCCTCTCGGTCCCTATCAACGTCTCGAGATTCGTCCGCCGTCGGCACTAGCATCGGCTGTACTGTGCGTCCTAGCTAAGCCTCCCCCGTTCACCCTTTCCATTTGATCAAATATAACCACAACTATCAGGGTAGCTAGGGTTTTATAGAATGTTACTGGACCACATCTGAAGATAATACTCCACTTCGATACCGTTTCTATGGTTGCATCTCGAAGTATTAGGTCCAGACAAACAGTGTATTGCCATAGTATAGTGACATAATTTAAACGGTAAAAATATCATCCAAGTGTAACATAGAAACAATGTTTTTACCCTTAGCTGCAACAACACAATATACGTCTCGTCCTTGTTACGCCACTGGGATAATAGAGCAAATGTAAGGTTGAACCAAGCATCATATACCACTTGAACTGAAGATCTAAACATACAACTTGGCAAAAACATACAAATAGATTGAAGAGCATCTATGACTTCAAAAAACTACATGAAGATAGCAAAACAGTCATAGATGCTCTTCGAGTTTCTTGGGACTATATAAAAAAGACCAATTTTGGTGCTAAAATAAGGATTTTCACAAGACATTTTTCTTTTTCTTTTTTACACAAGCCACGCAAAATATCGGTTTCTCCCAAAAACTTTACGTGCGCACATAGAATGTTGCGGATGTATGATCTGTTTTTTTTTGAAATCGTCCGACATTTCAAAATTTCTTTATTTCTTATAGTGAGCATATATATGCACATGGAAGGCAAAGTGAATTTGTGATACATTCAACCCTTTGTTAGGGGGGCGCACTGTTTATGTTTCAGGAACAAACACGGATGATTGTAGTGGTTTGCCAAAATGGACAAGGAAGTCTCTTCATCACACACACACAATCACCGTAGTCTGTTGGACCAAGAATGTGCAGGAACTTGGCACGAACACCCTGAATCGGGGGTGGATTTTCACCTGTAGTACTAGTAGCAATTTGACAAATCCCAGGGATCCTCCCCATCCCTGTGTCAGAACAGAAACATGGGACACCGCCACGATGGGACAGACTACTAGTGTTACTATACTCTGGCTAGCTAGCGGTGTTTGACCTGATAACTCGGAGGTAGGCAGCGTGGCATGGGAAGGGAATCATTCGCTCGCACCGCGCCGATTGAGCTGTTTGGTGGACGACGGTGCAAACGCCGAAACGCGCACATTGCCGGCCGGCCGGCGCGCTCGTGCTCGTGCAGGGGGAGCATGGGGAGACGCGCGGCCAGCCACGACGCGCCAAACAAACCCATGTGATCTCAGGCTCTCACCGGCTGGTAATACAATACTCCTACTCCGCTTAATTAATCCGGATTCATGGACTTTCCTCTCGTCTCCGCCTCCGGGCTCGCCATTCCGCCTGCCTCTGCTCCGTTCAAGAAAAAACTAGTCTATCCTTGGTAGGAGTAGTACGCATGTGCCGGTCCTCTCGCCTACCTGGCGAATTGGACCGACCATTACTGCCGCTGCTGTGTGTCGTGCCAACAGACGGCGCCGTGTGTGCAAATCTTGTTTCTCTATCGACGATCAGTGTGCAGGTAAATCTATAGCTGGGAACGCGCATTGCCCCTGTGACGTCGTACCAGTGGCGATGTGGCCGCCGCCCCTGGCCGTGGACGCTGCCGGCCGTCACATGGGATTTACGCGCTTTATGTGAGGCCGCGGAGGTGGCAGCCAGCTCATCTCGAGGTACGCCGAGCTGGATTTCTCGGAACCGCCGGCACGGCCCCACACAAAAGTGCTTTCATTTGCGAACGACACCGCCGCAAAAATAAAAACATTTCTTTACTTACAAGGCAACTCATGCTACTCCTCCACAATAAAACTGCTGGGATAAAAATGGAAGGTAATGCCGCGCCATTTCTGCTTCGAGTTGGAAGAAAATCAGTATCCACCGACTCGTACGCGCGCGACCTGCATATTGAGTGAGTTCTTTTGCCTTCCTGAAAGAAACTGCTCCTGTTAGATGGCGGTTTTGCCATTCGATCTTTTTGTTTGAACCTGCCAACCTGGCTTTGCCACACTCCACATGTCACAAATTTACAATCACCGCACACTTGATGGCTTAGCGAGCCGTGAAAGAAAATTTCACGGGGTAACAAGTAGTACGTTGCTTATCATTATATCGTCACAAAAACTAAGAGACTCTTTGGATAGTAGGATTGAAAACAGTAATAATAAGTAAAACAAGAAATCTCACAGGTTTTAACTAAGCAAACAGGAGATTGCAGTAAAACGCATAATAACTGCATTAATTGTGATTTGGATGAGATGCAAGAAAAATGCAGAAAAAGTGTGTCTAGATCTACCCACTAGCTTGAGTTAGAATTCAGCTTTTTTGAACTCCATGTTCAAATTCCTATGGTGTTGATGCAAGGAAATTCAATCCATAGAATTTTTGGTAGTACCATTCTTTGATCCAAAAGTGCAATTCATGGGGAAATAATTATAAGGATTAGAATCTTACAATTTTGGTAATGGAATTCCTACAATCCAAAGAGGACATAATCAAGTTCATTTCGGTTTCATCAAACTAAAAAACATATATACATAGTTATTAACCCAAGACAAGGCGTGCACTAGTACAGAACGACACATCGGGAACGGACCAAAACCCCCATCGGAAACGGATAAAGGGTCCGTGTCCCCGCCCCCGTGGCTGATGCGGAGGCCCTCATCGGGAACGGAGGCCAAAAACCATCACCGATGAGGCCTGATTTTAGCTACGGTTGCCAACCAATCTCCGTTGCCGATGTATCGAGACATCAGTAATGGAGATTCTTTTTTTTACTCGTTTGCAATGAGGTTTCTTCATAAGCCTACATCAGCAATACAGTTGCCAATTGACATTCAAAATCTCACAGCAGAAGCACAAAGTTGCTAGCAAATCCATTCATAACGTATATAACAATTGTTACCATTACATAGCATCAAAAGATGAGTTACACATGCCTCACTAATCCTATCATTCGCATGCCTCCCTAAACTTAACTTTTATGGTACTCCACTCTTCTCCAGCTCCACCTTCTTCCTCAGCTCCGAAGCCCCGAAAACGGTATTCGAGCTAGCAAAAGACTCGAGTAGCGGTTTCATGCTTCTCTAAATCACATCTGCAGCCAAATTGCTACACACATCCACAAAATAGATTGAGAAACTGAAAATCAGAAACCACACCGAGCTCGCAAGCCTCCGTAGCAAATTAATTTTGCCAAATTCTTCGTACTGAGACTTGCTCCATCTTGGACGGTGTCACCGAAATATAATAACGTCACCGCTGTGACATTTCGGCCACACTATCCAAGACACTCTTAATTAAAAAAGTGTTTTGTACAGTGCAGTAAAACGTCACAACAACGACGGTTCACGGATATGATCACACTTTGTATTTAGCTCATTTAAAGCTTGTTTGGATCTACATGGCGTTTCTGCATAAAAAATACATGGATGGATAGTTAGAAAAGAGCCAAATATGATTCAACATGACATGAATACATTTTAAGACGAAAACAGTTTACACCTTGAGCGACTATATCCATGTGCTTGCTGTCCGATCTAAACGATTTGGAGGCAGAACTTTAAGGTCATGATTCCTTCAACAACCTTACCATTTTTATGCATTGTCACCAAAATATATTATTACTTCATACACTTGCAAGTTAGCTACACAAAACCATAACGAGGATTAGCACATTGACAAAAAGTTGTGACTAGTAGTGAGGGATCTATTCATCATCGGTAGTACTACAAAGAGTTGAAATTAATTTATCCTACTAGAATTTAAATAGTGCAAGATTTAGTATTGAGGGATGTATTCATCATCGGCAGTACTACAAACAGACACAACACAATACTAGACTTCAAATACTAGACAAATTTTCTATGCTACTTTAAATAAAGTGTAAGATCTAGTATTGAGTGATGTATTCATCATCGGCAGTACTACAATACTAGACACAACACAATACTAGATTTCAAATACTAGACAAATTTTCTATGCTACTTTAAATATAAGTGTAAGATCTAGTATTAAGGGATGTATTCATCATCGGCATTACTACAATACTAGACAAGTTTTCTATGCTATTTTAAATAGAGTGTAAGATCTAGTAGTGAGCGACGGACATACTCCGGCAATAGACCAGCAGATCCGCGTCGGCAACATACTTGGGGAAGATGCGCGGCGGCGATGCCGGCCCGACGCGCCACTCAGATCTGCGAGATAAGGGTTATGTCTGGTGCTGCTTGGAGCCGCCGCCACACTGTGACTGTGAGTGAGAGTGAGAGTGAGAGTGAGAGCGAGAGCGTTAGGGTTGCCGCAGTGGCACATTTATATCACAAAGTACAACATCGCAAACGGAGGCGATAAACAATTGTTTCCTTTAATTTCTTCACTGACATACTGGGCCTACTTACGAAGGATCGATACAGTAGAATTTAACTAACTATCTACTCTACTTGTTCTTCTTACGCCCTGCCTCCGCGACATTGTCGTCCGCGGCGCGGCGTCGCTTCTTTTCGGTTGCCTTCCCCTCCGGAGCGTGCTCGTCCTCCTCCTGGGACTCGTCCTTCAGCGGCAAATCCTTCTCTGACACGTCCTTCTCCGACGCGTGCTCCTCATTCAGTGGCAAATCCTTCTCCGGCGCATGCTCCTCCTCCTCCCGCGCCTCCTCCGACGCGTGTTCCTCCTCCTCATCGGAGTCGTCTTCTTCCTGGCTAGAATACGGCTCCTGCGGGTCCTCTGACTCCTCTTCCTCCGGCGTCTCGTCCTCGTCGGAATGGTCTTCTCCTTCGCGTGAAGATGGCAGGTTCGAGTCGTCGGAGTCGTCTTCTACAGAGCGTGAAGATGGCGGGTCCGAGTCGTCGGGGTCCGAGTTCGGCGGCACGTCTTGATCCCACCATGGGACTTCACCGCGGTCTTCACCGCTTGCGTCGTCGCTCGGGACTTCCTCGTTCTGCCACCAGGGTTCCTCCATGGCGGTTGTGCTAGTGTGGTAGAGAACGTGGGAGAAAACGAAGGGGAGAATGCGAGAACGGCCTGGCTTCGTGCGGTTCCAGTCGCATTTTATTAGCGGCGAGCAGGCGGTTCCAATCCCTCGTGAATTAAGTCGCATTGAACATGTGCGCTTCCAGTTTGCAAGTGCAATTTCCCAAGCACATCGCAAACGGATATCCTTCAACAATCGTTGCCATAGAGATATGTATTGGAAACGGAGGTGAATTTATGACCGTTGCCAATACTATTGGCAACGGAGATCTAAAATCCTCCGTAACCAATGTTGACGGACCAGCCGCAGACCAGTTTTGCTAGGCCTCATCCGCAACGCTAAAATCGCGATTTTCCGTCACCTATCTCCTGCCGTTACCATAGAGGGGTATCCGATGTGTCGTTCTGTACTAGTTGTGATAGCATTGCTATGCTAGTTACCGTCCCGAACCCAACCACTATAGTCCTATTGAAAGGAGATAATCTTTTTATGTTACATAGAGATGTCTCTTGGTTAGTTGTGAAAGAGGCTACTCAAGTTAATTTTGATCGATAGCTTAGAAAACATACTTACCGACCTGAATGCATTTTACTGATGCCGGTTACCACCTGGATTTATTCAATGCGCCAAGTTACCTGACAGGAACTCATTGTAGCCGCCTTGCATTCTTAGGGTTGTTCATGGAGAAATATTCGAGGGGAGGTATGTCAGGATATAATAGTGAGAAAAACTAGTCACGTAATCAACGCGTGTGCATATTTACTAGCCACCGGTTACCATTGGCATAGTAACCCGCCATTGAGATTTTTGGTTCCAATTTGAAGGAGCTATTTTGATTACGTTATAGTTTCAGCGTGGTTCATATGATAAGTATAGAAACGTCAGGATAGTGGCATATCATGACGCAGAACGAACTAGTCTAAATAAATTCTAATCCTGCTTATACAATTTTACGATTAAGAACTTCGAAACCATTCGAGCTTATAAGAGCAGAGTTGGTGGTAAAAGTTTTAACCAAATTAGCATGATTGCTAGTACTTAATTTCAGCAAGCCAATTGCATATGGATTTCGTTCAGTCATTTTTTTTGGCTTAACCTAGATAACAAATGAGCCTAACCTAGAAATAAAATAAAATAATTGTTACGAGAACGGAGCATACCCTAGTTCAGAGTGTTATGCTTTATCAATTTTATGCAGTAAAGAGCAATATACTAAGTCCATATGACCATAGTATATGAGAGGGAAGAAGAAACAAATAAAGAAAGAGTGCTAAGTATGATATATGCGCATACCAGATTTAATGAACATAGGAATGTATGTGAAAATACTAGTAATCACAAATAACATAATTGAATAAAATACTCTATATTTACTTCAGTTAATTAGTTTTTTTAATACAACTTCAGTTAATTAGTTTGTGGCATAACATGCATACCGCTTGAGCCTACTGCTTTTACGAACATCATCTGCAATGCAAAGAAAAGAAAAGAAAAAAAGTTGTGATGACCTAAGCATACCTATATGGTTTTTTTAATCAAGTTTTGATAGAGGAAAGACTAAGAATACCGAATATCTGTCTAGATCATATGTGGAGGAATAATGAAAAAAAGAAAGTAAAGGTTTAGTATATGTAGCCAACATAGTTAATATGTACATATGTATATAGAAAAGTACGAAAAGTAACACTATTAAGCAAGAACGATTTAACCATGAAAAAAAATGCAACAGTTAACGTTATGAACATTGATTCATATTGATATGTTAACATATATCGGTAATATGTGAAACATAGTGTACCAATCAAGAATATTAACATGGATGCAAATAGATCAACTAATATATCACAGTTAACTACTCCTTCCGTTCCAAATTAATTGACTTGGCTTTGTCTAAATACGGATTTACCTATACTTGTATAGTGTCTAGATACATTCGTTACTAGACAAATGCATGTCAATTAATTTGGAACGGAGGGAGTATGATGCATATGTAGCAATCAGCAATATTAATGCTGAGGCATATAGATCAATTATACTTAACTAATAGCATACACAAACAGTAATACATAAGCAATTAACAATAATTACCCGGCGGTACTAATAGTATTCTACGCGCAAGTCATTGTGCTTACCGATCTAATTAGCATATCACACATGAAGTAACAATGAGTCATACATCTAATTATCCAATTAACACGTCACAAAACAAGTAATATATCCCATGCGTTTCGACGAGCATTTGTAGTGGCGATGATCCATTACGACCGAGACAATAATCTTACGTACGACTAGCAAAAACCCGACGCTTCAAACTGCATGAAGCACGGAGTAAGCTACGTTGGTGATGGCATATATAGCTTTTGGTGTCCTTTTCTCTATCCACGCACAAAGTACAGCGCGGATGGATCAAGATGCTCAAGAAATGCACGTACGCACGCCCATTAAATTACCGTCATGATCCAGGCATGGAGCTGCTGGATCGCTATCTTACCACGGCGTGAAGCGTTAAAATAGCGTCCGTCCGTTCGTTCCGTGGCTGCCTCCTTCAGCTTTGTAAATGCTTCGGGGCTTCAAGTCATCAATGCTGGGTGCTAGCGTGCCGGCATAGGTGGTTGGATCGACCGATGCAACAAACAACAACCGCTCCCGCGGGTTCATCACTTACTCTCGCCCCGCCCCCGGCCCCGGCCTCTCTACGTACACATGTATAAGTACGTCCGTATATACGCCCTCGTCCTGACCGGAGTACTTGTGTTTTTTTTTTTAAACACAGTACAATGTAGATGGTCACATACACGCGCATACACTCACCCATATGAACGCACACACGTACACCATACCCTATGAGCACATCCGAGAGACTGAGCCGACGAATCGGGTCTTGAGATTGACGAAGTCACCACGGGCGCCACGCTATTGACGGAAACGTCGCCTCCCACTGAAGAATATTCCGGCTTAAATGAGAAACACCAGCGTTAAACCTGGAGTTTGAACTGAATATATAACCACCCTACTAACAATCTTACCAAGTTCTCAGATCGGAGTACTTGTGTATTCGTGTTAGTATACACAGATTTATTTATTGTCATGTGGTGGAGGGCATGGAGGTGGTGTCGTCTCGGCGTCTGGACACGAGCGGCGCGTCCCTGTCGTAACAACTGGGCTAATTGGCCGGGTTGTGTGTGACGAGGCAGCCAGACCTCATGCTTAATTAGCCCCGTTGGTTACGGGAGCTCCATCAGCACGGATTATATGCTCCTCCGCCTGCGATTTCCCTCATCTCATCCACCGGAGACACACGGGACATTCTCCACCGTAGCTCCCGGCCCCTAATCTAGATAGAAAATAATTAAGCCGGGGTGCTGCATGCCGGCCTATAGGGACGTTGTAACGGGCAGAACGGGAAATCGTTCGTTCGTCCCTTCTGGCAATCAACCAGCCAGAGCCAGGGGACCATGGATGCAGAGCTGAGCGTATTCGTTCCTTCTCGTGAAGCAATTTGCTCGCCAAATTATAAACCAAAAAAAGGAACCAGGCTCTGCATGTCTACCTTTTGCTGTGACCGAAATTACTCCCATCCCTATTCCCTTCCCTTTTTTTTGCAATTTTTCCACCACATATATTCAACACATACCACATACAACGTACACGGTAGGAAATACAAGTACAAAATACGTAGGGAAAAGGACCAAAGATCGAAGAACACGCCGTCGCCGGCGTCGGAGTCGAAGGCGGCCAGCCACCACCTCGCCGCTGTCAGGGAGAGCTTTTTCCCTATCGAAGACGCTGCCTTGACTCTCCGCCGCGCCGCGCCGGAGTTGTTGACGATGAACGGCCGGGGCAGCGCCCCCTTGACCCTTCCACACCGCTTGCCGCAGCCGCCGTCGAATCCACCGCCGGAAGACGACGCAGAGCTCGATCCGTCCGCCGCCAGATCCACCACCACCTCGGATCTGACAGAGAGAAGAGGATCACGAGCGCCGCGCCGGGCCTCGAGATCCAGCCAGTCCAGCGCGCAGACGGGGAGCTCCGAAGACCTCCACCACCGGAGAAGAACGCGCCGGCTCCAAAACCACCCGCCCGCAGCACCACCTCCTCCAGAGCGCCGCCGGCGAGCCTCTCAACCTACCCTCCTGTATTTACATGCCGGAGCCGGGGATCCCCACCCTCCCGCCGCCGGAGCGGCCGGCGGAGGGGAGGAATCCCACGGCTCGCGGCGCGCACGGTGGATCGCCGGGCTTGCTCCAAAAATCGCCTCTCTCCTCTAGCTACAGTGGTGGGGAGGGGATAAGGCCGGCGCCTCGTTATTCCCTATTCCCTTCCCTGCACGCCCTGCTGCATGAGCATGACCCGTCACTTTTCAACCCCCAAGACAAGAATATGTACGTCTACACACACATAATGACATAAAGGCATTCCACACACCTTGCTGCTACAACACTGTGTTTCAGCAAATCCAAAATGCTTTTTTTACAACGCGGGTTGACACAGACGACACAAACACCAGACACGCACCCTATATGGACTACCCGCCCATCATCCACCGCTCTGCCTGAAGTAGGCTACCTATGAACACGTCGCCATACCTCGGCTTCCAGAAGCACCGAGGCAACAACAACCTTAGCCATCGATGGGGCCGCACCGTCCAAGACGATGTTGTTCCGGCGACTCCACAGGGTCCAGCAGACGAGAGCCACCGCCGTCCACAAACCTCTCTCGTCGTGGCCGGGGGCCCTCCTCGATGTGATCCACTCCACGAAGGACGGGTCTTCCCTATGTATCAAGCTATATATCGTGCAACCACCCTGGGCAACAATATATGTCGTGTCTCGCTGCACGGACACCGCGAGTAAAGGATACACCTTTTAGTTGGTTCGGCACAGGGCGCAAAGGAGGCTTGGAAAGCTGCTTCCGGGGGAGATGAGGTTCTTCACCGTCGAGAGGGTTGGCACGAGCATGTCAAAGACACATAGAGTTACCCAGGTTCAGCTCGCCCGGAGGTTAAAAGACCTACTCCTGCATGTCTGGATTGATGGTTTCCGGGTGATCTACCCGGGAGGTGGCAGGCTAGAGGTAGACAACAAGGAGATCGGAGATCCTTACCCAGAGGAGAGAACCTCCCGACTCTGCCTTCAAGCCCTAGACTAGTGCTGCCAGCTTCTTTTGTTCCGATCCATCCTTTCTTTGTTTGGTGACCTTGGCCCTCCCTTTATAGGTCAGGAGGTCGCCACAGGTGGTCACGCAAGAGTCGTGAGGGGTTTTTGGCGGGAAAAACCCTTCGGTGGTGGTGGCTTTAGCAGATGACGTGGCCTCTTCTCGTCCTTTCCTTGGGCGCGTCCGTCTTGGAGGAAAAGCGTGGCATGTCGGCAGGACTAACGCCCCTACCACGGTTGTTCCCTGATGAAGCCATCCTTGGTTCTTTCGTGCCTTCACCTTCTTGGCCCCCAAGTTTTCCTTGGTCTGGCGTGCTTATCTTCTGGACGTATGGAGGAGATCACCTTTTCCTTGCCTAGCAGAGGAAAAGGCCCGGGTGGTTTGCCGGGTTCAGGTCCCCTCCGGGTTTTGGTCTTGCTTCCCTGGTGAAAGACCCTGGAAGGCCTCCATGCTCTAGTCCTTAGCCGCTCGAGTGTCGATGTCGTTCTTGCCGGGTCCTTGCATGATAGGTGGGCCGGCCCACCTGTCAGGTTGTTGTCGCTTGGCTTTGTACATCTTCTTGGTGGGACCATAGGTGGTGGACCCACTTTGGCAGTAGAAGGGGAACCCCATTTTCCACTACTATGACAATATCCATACTGTGCACGCGAAGACACTACCCACCAGCAAGTGAGCTATGGATTCCTCATGCTGGTCGCAAAAGGGGTAGGTTACCAGTCAAGGTAAATCACGATGGGTAAACCGGTCCGATGTCCAACAGTGACCCCGAGCGGCCAACCACAGGAAGAATCTGCACTTCGTCGGCGCCTGCGATCGCCATATTTGCAGGGCTCCGACCATATCGATAGTACCCCTAACGAGTGCCACATAACATGAGCGTGAGGTATAAGCACAACTCGCATCCCACATCCACCAGAAAAACATCGCCCTGCCCCCCGGAGGAAGGGTGAATCCCACGAGCTAGTTGGCAAGCACGAGAAGTTCCACAATCGCCGGTGTTGAGAGGTCAGGTGAAATCTTCTCAAGGCATCCCCTGCCAACCCTTGCACTACTCTCCAGGATAACGCAACGAAGAGGTTTGGGGCTATGCCGCGTATCCGTCCCGCGGGCAACCACTTGTTCTTCCAGAACAAGGTCAAAGAACCATCGCGAAGCTCCAAACAAGTAACAGACTCGGGTTGCCCGTCCAGAACAAGGTTGAAGAACCATCGCAAAGCTCCGAACAAGTAACAGCCTCGAAAATCTGTAGTACCATCCGAGGAACCTGAAGGTTAAATTCGCGCCACGGCTTATCGGAGGCAATGCACTAGCCACAACCATCTCGCCCTCAATGCCAGGTTCATCAACCTCAGGTTGAGAATGCCTAGCTCCTTGGACATACAGACCCTATATACCCCACGCAAAAATGCAGTTCTTGCACAACAAAAGGTCCCAGACCAGACCAACCTGTATATATTCAGTGTCGGAATGTACGCTGCACTGCTGCCGTTGCCAGTAATGCCGCGCCGTTGCCTATTGGAATGTTCACAGCAAAGAGGCTTGTCGTACCAGGCTCGAACCAGCTCATGGATGCATGGAGATGCTGCAGGGACTCATCACGGGTCAGGCTGGCTGGGAGGAGAAAAGGCGCAAGAAAAGAATCTTCCAATCAAGAGCAGCGAGGACATTAGCTAAGCTTAAATCTTAAGCGCCCAAGATAACAGAGCAGAGCGAGCCCACCAAGTTCTCAAGATTAGAATAGAAAACAAGAAGCATAACAAACAAACTAATCATCATCGTCACTCATCGCCCCCGGTCCCTTTATTCTACCACTATGCATGATTCCCCATCTAGCTCCTCCTCCTCCTCCCTGATTGCACTACACTAACATGGAAATCAATCCTTCATATCTTGCGGCACTAATCGATTAAAGAATTATTCTTTGCAAGCCAACAAAACATAAAGCAAGAGTTTTGTTAATGGGAAATGCTAGCTTGAGAAGGCATCACAAATCACGTGGCACAGGCAGCGCGAATATGAGTGGAAGCAACCTGGTAGGTAGGTGCCTCTCTGATACACGCGTACATGCAATGTGCTCGCCACCACCTTCATATAAACACAGCACCTACAGAGGTCAAGCACAACTACAACCCACTGCGGCAGACACTTCCAACCCATTGGTTGGGTAGCCATTCCTACAAGACAATCCAGCTGAGCTGAGCTTGAGCTGAAACTCTCTACCGACACTAGCTCGGCCCATAAATCCCCCACGTACTTAGCGGCCATCTCCCACAACCCCCTCCTCCTCTTCCCTCCCTCTCTTTTCTCCCTCTGCACGCACATGCTAAAGCCTGTCTCGGCCATTGCCTGAGTAGTGGGGAGAGCCACCTCGCCTGCCTGCCATTGTTGGCGCTCTTGAGGTAACCTCTCCTTCTCGTAAAGGAGAGCGCGCGTGCGGGCATTGAGGACGACGGCGGCCATGGCGCCAGCGGTGGTCGGCGGAGGCCGCGTGCGGAGCAATGAGCCAGATTCTGCTGCTGCGGCCGCGAAGCCGCCGTGCGTGTGCGGGTTCCAGGTGTGCGCGTGCACGGGGTCAGCGGCCGTGGCGTCCGCCGCGTCGTCCTGGACATGGACATCGTGGCCATGGGGCAGATCGGCCCCGTGAACGACGAGAGCTGGGTGGGCGTGGGGCTCGGCGAGGACGGCGAGACCGACGAGAGCGGCGCCGCCGTCGACGACCGCCCCGTCTTCCGCACCGAGAAGATTAGGGGCGCCCTTCTCTACCCCTACCGGTACGTGCTCACGCACCACTGCTCCCATCTTACTGGCAATTTACAAGCTGATTAATTATTACACTCTTCGGCACCACCACGAATCTGCTAAATTGCTCAACAACTATACCACTGCATTGTTTGTCCAACAGTTTGACAGTCCGTTACGCATCGTAATTTGTGCTTGGCCGGTGTGTTCATGTAAAGATTGCCAAGAAGTTCTTGGCATGGTTGGTTGGTTAATTAATTAATCAGGGTAGTAGTTAACTAAACCCCCGGGTTAAGATTTGAGTAGTCCCAGACAGACAAGAGCACGTTAGAGCCGGAGGCGCTCGAATACTCCCAAACCAGCGCGTCCCGGTGTGGGCTGTCCCGCTCGGTGCGGCGCTGGTTCTTCTGTTCTGATTCGTCATCCTTCGTTCGCTCTATACTCGCTGCCGTGTGGGCGCATTCCCTTAAAGGCCACGGTAGCCGTTGGGCGTGCCTAGCCTACCTCACTGGCAGGTGGGCCCCTCCGGAGGACACCCTGGCGCGCGGCTCATAAATCTTTACCACTTTGGAGTAAAAAATTATCCGTGTGTTGGGGATGTAGGTTGGCCTGGCCGCTTTGTAATTGTAATAGGAATCCGAGGTGAGGAGACGACAGTGGGCATGGCTTGCATGTGAATCCAAAGACACATCATTAAAAGCCTCATCATCCCTATCCTTGCCTGCAGGATTATGTTGGGCACGTAGTGGTGATAAAGGTCGTTAATCTTTTGGGGTTCGGACAGGATGAGAAAAGCTAGTAACAGGTTCTTGTTTGTCTCTGGATCAGAAACGTATGCTGGAGTATATGTGATAGATTTCAGTTTGCAGTTATACTAGTAGATAGTGTGTAGTGTAAGGTGGATTTTGTTGGGTTGTGTCATGTAGCATATGAGGAAATAAAATGGACGCCATATCGTCATATAAAGAAAAAGAGTGAGAAGAAAAAGGGGACAGCGAAAAAGAAGTGGTGCCACTGCATGAATGTGTGAGTCATGTTGGCACCGAGAAAGAACATACAAAAGTGGGAGAACTACAACTCAGCTCATTATCTTTATACAAAATTAGCAAGAAAGATTGTGTATGAAAACATAGTATATGTAATCCCTTCGCATTAGTCTTGGTAACCTAGTTTAGCAGGAGAAGGTTCCAAATCTTTTTTGGACCCAATTGGCAATACTAGCAATATTAAAAATTTAGCAAGGAAAAAGAAGTCCCCATTAATGGAGCAACGAATCCAGCGAGAACACCGCTAGCAGTAGCACCACTGGTGGTCGCATACATGCCCTCGCACGACGGACGGAGGGGGCCTACCGACAGCCGCAGCATGTCGGTGCGCGCTCACGCGGTGTTGCTGCTGCCAAGTTCCAGCTCACACTCATTGACTTCGCTGTCAATGGGAACATGATGCCCTTTCGCTTTTTTGGCATTGGCAAAACTAATTAGCTTTATATCACGCGGGAAAAAAAGAGGAACATGGCGCATGTTCCCTCCAATAATTGCATCCAATCATCACACCCACACATTCTATGGATTAACCTCTAAATTTTCGTTCCCGCAATGTGTACCGCAGTTAATTAGTAATTGGCGATGAATGAACTGACGGTGATTATGAACGATGTTGGCTGCAGGGTGCTGATCTTCGTTCGTCTGATCGCGTTCACGCTGTTCGTGATCTGGCGTATCTCGCACAAGAACCCGGACGCGATGTGGCTGTGGGTGACCTCCATCTGCGGCGAGTTCTGGTTCGGCTTCTCCTGGCTGCTTGACCAGCTGCCCAAGCTGAACCCCATCAACCGCGTCCCGGACCTGGTGGTGCTCCGGCAGCGGTTCGACCGCCCCGACGGCACCTCCACGCTGCCGGGGCTCGACGTCTTCGTCACCACCGCCGACCCATTCAAGGAGCCCATCCTCTCCACCGCTAACTCCGTGCTCTCCATCCTCGCCGCCGACTACCCGGTGGACCGCAACACCTGCTACGTCTCCGACGACAGCGGCATGCTGCTCACCTACGAGGCCCTCGCCGAGGCGTCCAAGTTCGCCACGCTCTGGGTGCCATTCTGCCGCAAGCACGGGATCGAACCCAGGGGCCCCGAGAGCTACTTCGAGCTCAAGTCGCACCCTTACATGGGGAGAGCCCAGGACGAGTTCGTGAACGACCGCCGCCGCGTGCGCAAGGAGTACGATGAGTTCAAGGCCAGGATCAACTCGCTGGAGCACGACATCAAGCAGCGCAACGACGGATACAACGCCGCCAACGCGCACCGGGAAGGGGAGCCCCGCCCGACGTGGATGGCCGATGGCACACAGTGGGAGGGCACCTGGGTCGACGCCTCCGAGAACCACCGCAAGGGAGACCACGCCGGCATCGTCCTGGTCAGTACTCCATGCTACTATTTTTACTGTCGCTTTCTTGGTTCTTGCATGGATGCATACATGAATGCCGTTGTTCGTCCATTGCCATTCTTGGAATTATGCTGGTTTGTTAGGGCCTCGTTATTAGCGGCAATGTGATGTGATGCCTGCCTGCCGAGATGGATCCATGAGAGAGAGATTTGATGGAATGGACGTGGCGATAGTCGAGAGCGCAACCACCAGGCAGCCCAGGCCCAGCACACCTGTGGACGGACAGACATGGATCGGAGGAAGAAGAAGACATGCGAGATGTGCTCTCTTCTCGTGTGGCCAGCAATGCAATGGGTGGTTCCATTCATTCATAAATTCATTGGCGTGACGAGGAATGGTGGTTGGGGTGGTCCTTTCTCCCGACAGCACTACAGCGTCCACTTTATGACCCGTTTTAATTCACCGGCCCGGCTTTGTTAACTGCATTCTCACCTCAATCATTGATCTGATTGATTTCTAATTTGGGTGGTCATTTAATGATGGTAATTAAGATCAACTACTAATTACCCTTATCAGGGTTTAATCAACCAACTAATCCAAATTTCACCTTGAACTACTAGGGTACAGTAAGAATCATTTTCACCTTTTACAGTTACCAGCTCAAATGAATTACACATTGTTTTTCTTTCGTTAGTTACCCACTGTGACTGTAAGAGTGTTTTTTTTTAGATACAAAGTAAGAGTGTGTTTACTGACAAGAAAATTTTGTTGAATGGATGCAGGTGCTGCTGAACCACCCGAGCCACCAACGGCAGTTTGGCCCGCCGGCGAGCGCCGACAACCCGCTGGACTTCAGCACCGTCGACGTGCGTGTCCCCATGCTCGTGTACGTGTCCCGTGAGAAGCGCCCGGGACACAACCACCAGAAGAAGGCCGGCGCCATGAACGCGCTCACCCGCGCCTCCGCGCTGCTCTCCAACGCCCCCTTCATCCTCAACCTCGACTGCGACCACTACATCAACAACTCCCAGGCGCTCCGCTCCGGTATCTGCTTCATGGTCGGGCGCGACAGCGACACCGTCGCCTTCGTCCAGTTCCCGCAACGCTTCGAGGGCGTCGACCCCACCGACCTCTACGCCAACCACAACCGCATCTTCTTCGACGGCACCCTCCGCGCGCTCGACGGCATGCAGGGCCCCATCTACGTCGGAACCGGGTGCCTCTTCCGCCGCATCACCGTCTACGCCTTCGACCCGCCCAGGATCAACGTCGGCGGGCCCTGCTTCCCGGCGCTCGGCGGGATGTTCGCCAAGACCAAGTACGAGAAGCCTGGGCTCGAGATGACGCTGGCCAAGGCCAAGGCGGCGCCGGTGCCCGCCAAGGGGAAGCACGGCTTCCTGCCCCTGCCCAAGAAGACGTACGGCAAATCCGAGGCGTTCGTGGACAGCATCCCGCGCGCGTCGCACCCGTCGCCATACGCCGTTGCTGAAGGGATCGTGGCCGATGAGGCGACGATGGCCGAGGCGGTGAACGTCACGGCGGCGGCGTTCGAGAAGAAGACCGGCTGGGGCAAAGAGATCGGGTGGGTCTACGACACAGTCACGGAGGACGTCGTCACAGGCTACCGGATGCACATCAAGGGCTGGCGCTCACGCTACTGCTCCATCTACCCGCACGCCTTCATCGGCACCGCGCCCATCAACCTGACCGAGAGGCTCTTCCAGGTGCTCCGATGGTCCACGGGTTCACTCGAGATCTTCTTCTCCAAGAACAACCCGCTCTTCGGCAGCACCTACCTCCACCCGCTGCAGCGCGTCGCCTACATCAATATCACAACATACCCCTTCACCGCCATCTTCCTCATCTTCTACACCACCGTGCCTGCGCTCTCCTTCGTCACCGGCCACTTCATCGTGCAGCGCCCCACCACCATGTTCTACGTCTACCTGGGCATCGTGCTCTCCACGCTGCTCGTCATCGCCGTGCTGGAGGTCAAGTGGGCAGGGGTCACCGTCTTCGAGTGGTTCAGGAACGGACAGTTCTGGATGACGGCCAGCTGCTCCGCGTACCTGCAGGCCGTCTTCCAGGTGCTCATCAAGGTGATATTCCAGCGGGACATCTCTTTCAAGCTCACATCCAAGCTGCCGGCGGGAGACGAGAAGAAGGACCCGTACGCCGACCTGTACGTCGTGCGGTGGACGCCATTGTTTATCACTCCCATCATCGTCATCTTCGTCAACATCATCGGATCGGCGGTGGCATTCGCCAAGGTTCTCGACGGCGAGTGGACGCACTGGCTCAAGGTGGCCGGCGGCGTCTTCTTCAACTTCTGGGTGCTCTTCCACCTATACCCCTTCGCCAAGGGCATCCTTGGGAAGCACGGAAAGACGCCAGTCGTCGTGCTCGTCTGGTGGGCATTCACCTTCGTCATCACCGCCGTCCTCTACATCAACATCCCCCACATCCATAGCCCAGGCAAGCACACAACGGTGGCGCACGGTCACCATGGCCAGAAGTTCATCAGCTGGCCGTGAGCTCGAATATGGTGCGTCCCAAGAAGACGACATGAGAGAAGAAACAAGCAGTCATCCACTGAACTGTGCATGCATCGATCTGATCGAGAAGCAGAGCCCGCCATTTAATTTTTTATTTTTTCTTCACTTTTTTGCCCGTTTCTTTTTAGTTTTGTCCAGAAAGAAGATGGCGTTGATTTGATTTAGTTTTTAATTACCTGTGGTAATTAATTATGTACTTAATTATACATTACATTAAGCGAACAGAAGGGAGAGGACTTACCGGGTGCCCGGGTGTAAGAGTTTGTACTGTACATGCTGGACGATGTATACACAGACAGAGAGGCTGAGAGTTGGTCCTGTCGGGTGGAAGGGTGGTATTCTTTTAGTATATGGAAATAATAAATTTAATTTCATTAATTCGTATGTGTTCCACTCTAGCGACTAGTACTACAGTAATACAGTACTATTTTGTCTATGAATCTACTTATTATTATGATATTTGCTGTCGAGTTGTTTACTAGGAGTACTATAGTAATATGAGTAGTGCGAGTATGTGACTATGACTAGCTAGTCAATCGTAATGTTGACCCAACCATGTTCGATTTATAGTGCGTTAGGGAATTATTCTGTCCCATCATCTGTTACCGAATATTTGACTTGTGAAACTAGCTAGAAGCCATGTGGTCTGGGCGACTTATGTTGATATCTAGTTTCATGGTTGGTGTTTGAGATTTCTACATCGACTTGATCCACTCCTAGTAGTTGGGGCATGACTTTTTTTTTTAGATAAGGGGGTGCCGATCCCCGGCCTCTGCATCCAAGAGATGCACACAGTCATCCGCAATTATTAAACATTCAAGGGTACAAGTTCACAATTCATGGATCACTTAAGGTGGCTACAAAGACCAGCCACTCAAACAAGAGTTTACTATGCATCTATTCTTCTAGGATGACGCCACCCAGCCCGGCTGAAAATAGCCCGCACAACTGTGAGCATACGGGTACATCCGGCATCCATAAGCCCACGCTGGTCCGCAGGAAGCAGAAATGACCATGAGTGGATCCAAAAGCACGCCTTGTGAATAACCTGCAAATAATGAGTAGAGTTTGTTTTGTTAAAAACAATGTCATTTCTACAGTTCCAAATAGCCCACAATATGGCCGCTACACCAATCCGAATGCGAGATTTTGTAACTTTATCTATCCTATTCAACCATCTACCAAACAAGTCCGCAATACTTGTGGGTGGGCAAGCATTAAAAGTGAAGTGCACTAATCGCCAAATATCTCTAGCAAACGGACACTTAATAAAAAGGTGCTCAACTGACTCATCCTCATCGCAGAAAACACACTTCTTACATCCGACCCACCGTCTTTTAATTAAGTTATCTTTTGTCAGAATTTCCTTTCTATTAAGAAACCATAAAAAGATCTTTATTTTTAACGAAATCTTCAACTTTCATAAATACTTACGCAAGTATCTAGTATGACCATTTAATAGGTCCTCGTAAAACGACCTAACCGTAAAGGTGCCATTAGAAGTAAGACTCCATTTAAATTTATCTTCTTCATCTATGAGATTAACCCGCATTAGTCTCTCAACTAGATTGAACCAACTCGTTCTATTTTGTCCTATTAATGCCCGTTGGAATGGGAGATTAATAGGTACTGCCCCAAGAACATCGTTTACCGTACTATGTTTGTTGGAGGCAATAACATATAAAGACGGGTATTCATTTTGTAAAGAAGTATGACCTAACCATCTATCTTCCCAAAACTGAATCTGCTCCCCATTACCAATCTCAAATCTTCCACGTTGAAAGAACTTATCCTTTACCTTCATAATTCCTTTCCAAAAAGGTGAATCAAGAGGTTTAACCTGCACTTGAGATAACGTTTTATCCCCTAAGTACTTGTTAACTAATAATTCTTTCCAAACCCCCTCTTCGGTCAAAAGTTTATATAGCCATTTACTCAATAGGCATTTATTTTTAACTTCCAAAACCGAAATGCCCAAGCCGCCTTGATCCTTCGGTCTACATACCAAATTCCATTTTGTTAACCTATACTTCCGCTTATGCTGGTCACTTTGCCAAAAAAATCTAGAACGATAATAATCTAGCCTTTTGCGAACCCCCTTGGGTATTTCAAAAAAGGATAGTAAGAACATTGGCAAACTTGTTAACACCGAATTTATAAGCACAAGACGGTCACCGTATGACAGCATCTTGGCCACCCAAGCTACCAATTTCTTTTCAAAACGGTCCTCCACTGTTTTCCACTCTTTGTTTAACAATTTTCTATAATGGATGGGTATGCCCAAATACCTAAAAGGTAACGCACCGAGCTCACAACCAAAAAATACGACGATACTCCTCCTGATCATCTTGAGCTTTCCCAAAACAATATAACTCGCTTTTATGAAAATTTATTTTCAATCCCGAAAGTTGCTCAAACAAAGCCAATATTAATTTCATATTCACGGCCTTCGCAATGTCGTGCTCTAAAAATAATATCGTGTCATCCGCATATTGGAGAATTGAAACCCCTCCTTCTACAAGATGCGGCACTAGGCCCCCCACTTGACCATCCTCCTTTGCACGAGAAATTAAGATGGCCAACATATCCACAACTAAGTTAAACAACAACGGGGACAACGGATCCCCTTGCCGTAACCCCTTGAGTGTCTGAAAATAATGGCCGATATCATCATTAACGCGAATTCCTACACTCCCCCCCTGGACAAACCTAGCAACCCATTCACACCATTGAGATGTAAACCCCTTCATTCGTAAAGTTTGCTGTAAGAAAGACCACTTCACTTTATCATATGCCTTCTCGAAGTCAATTTTAAAAAGAACCCCATCCAATTTTTTCGTATGCATCTCATGAATTGTTTCATGTAACACTACGACCCCTTCAAGAATATTTCGTCCAGGAATGAACGCAGTTTGAGTTGGACGAACTACTCGACTCGCAATAGAGGTAACTCGGTTTGTTCCCACCTTCGTGAAAATTTTGAAGCTCACATTTAAAAGGCATATAGGACGATATTGTTCAATTTTGCTAGCATCTTCTTTTTTTGGGAGCAAGGTAATAATACCAAAGTTTAACTTGAATAACGGCAAGTTTCCTGTACGCAATTGAGGAAACATTGCCATCAAGTCCGACTTTATAATTCCCCAAATTTTTTGATAAAACTCCGCTGAAAAACCATCCGGACCTGGAGCTTTATTATGTTCCATTTGTTTAATTGCCTCAAAAACTTCTGTCTCAGAAAAGTCTTGAGTCAAGATATCATTTTCCTCTTGATATATTTGGGGCATATCATGAATAACACTCTCATCCATCGAGAAATTGTTTGTAACCGGCGCTCCAAATTTTTTTTTATAATATTCCGAGATATAGTTTTTCAAATTCTCCTATCCAATTATCGTGCCCTCCTCTTGTTCCAACTGTATAATTTTCTTTTTTCTGTGTTTACCATTTGCAATTATGTGTAAGTATCTCGTATTACTCTCCCCTTCTTGAATATATTTTACTTTCGCTCGCTGTGCCCATTTAGATTCCTCATCACGGCGAAGTTTTGCCAAATTATCATCTGCCTCTCTCTTGGCCTCCCGCTCGGCTGCCGTTAGAGGAGTTGTTTCAGCTTTGATATCCAACGCATTAGATAGCAAGATTAATTTATCTCGTAGTTTTTTATATTCCCCACTCAAATTCTTTGCCCACCCACGTAAAAATTGACGTAGGTGGCGTATTTTGTTTTGCCACCGCTCAACTGGTGAATTACCCGTTTGGATCGCATTCCATTCACGAGCAATCAAGTCATGAAACCCCTCTTGTTGAAACCACGATAGTTCAAAAGAAAATCTACTAGAGTTCCCGGTGATGGCATGATCCCCGGTGTCCAGCAATATTGGCGTATGGTCTGACCCTGCACGGGCCAGAGCCTGAACCGTGACAAGTGGATACTTCTGTTCCCAATCAACACTAGCTAGAAAACGATCCAACTTCTCAAATGTTGGCGTATCCCGTCTACTAGTCCAAGTATACTGTCTTCCGGAAAATTTCAAATCTTTCAAACTCAAACTCTCAATTATAGCATTAAAAACGGTAGGCCATCTTGCATTAAAATTATCATTGTTCTTCTCATCTTGTCTCCTAATGATATTGAAATCCCCCCCCCCCCCACCAACATGGGCACCGTTTCCCCTTCACAAATTCTTACCCATTCTGCCAAAAATTCTGGTTTTTTGTTATCTTGAGCCGCCCCATAAACTACTACCAACGCCCAACGAAACCCGTGCAACTTTGTTCTCAAGTGTAATTTAACGCAAAAATCCCCTGAGACCACATCTTGTATTGTTAGGGTTTCATTATTAAAGCCTAATAACATGCCTCCCGACCTCCCGTGTGGAGGTATACAATACCAAACAAAATCCAAATCCCCATCTAGAAACTTAAGAAAAGGTGTGGCAAAAGAAGACCGCCCTGTCTCAATTACAGCCACAAAATCGAGTTTATGTTCTTTAACAAATTCATTGACTGCCAAATGTTTTGCCGAGTCTCCAAAACCGTCGGAATTCCAAATCATACCCCTCATTTTAAAATTTTGAGTATATGGCTAGCCGCATCCTCCTTCTAACCGCACGTTTAGAGAGAGCTTTCTTCCTTCCTCTACCCCTTATTGAAGCTAATGTCTCATTAAGATCCGCATGATCATCTGAGACCTCAGCATCATCATCTACTAGATCCTCACAAATATTAATGGCCCTTTTTAAAGCTAGACTAGACTCAGATTTATCATTATTTGGAGGCAAAGAATTTTTCAGAAAAATAACCTCCCTCTCATGTTCTAGATCCAAAATGGCCGAAATAGAAAAGTCTACTTGCTCATTAGTATTGCCTAAAGAAATACCCAATCTATCCGATCTACGCTTAATTTCAGAATGAGATAACGAACGTAATGAAAATTTGGCATGTGCGGGAGTACCTGATGGAGAGCCGTAAGTCTTGCGTGAAGTAAGATCCATCGCACGTTCAAGTTGAGGAAGATCCGCATTCGGCTGCTCCCTCAATCGTTGACTTGATCTCACCGCAACATCATGCATTCCCCCATAAGCCAACATGTCCTCCTCGGAAGGTCTTGCGTTCATGGACACCACCGTGTGACCACCAACATCATTCATGCCTTCCTCTCCGCAAAAATGAGGCTGCGGCATCAAAGTGTTTCCAAGCCGGTCCACATACAACCCCTCCTGCCTCCTCAAGTGGTGAAACTGCTGCTGCACGGGAAGTTAACTGCGTAGGTGTTGACCAAGACTGAGAAGGAGAATGACACGCAGAACCACCCTCTGATCCACCAACACCCTCAGAGAACACCTCATTCACGGAAATTCCTGCCGCGTCCTAGGTAGCCTCCACATCACTGCCGCGGCAGCTTTTCTCCGTCAACTCTTCCGCACGCTCAATGTCACGGCAGCTCTTCACGTCAGAGTGTATGACAGCGCTGTGACACTGATCGGCACCATCACCACTGATAACCACATGATTCAAAGAGGGTTCTCCACAAGCTGAACCCTGCAACCTCTCCATGTCCAGCTTCTGCACCAAGGACCGTAGCTCCTGTTTGGCTTGGAAAATTTGTTTTTGAACAATGGGAGAGAAGACCACCCCCGACAATTGCTCTTGCATTGCATCTGGGACCACCGCCCCCACATTTTCTTGCCCATCTGATTTTTTTGTATTATCATCTGTGGCCATCTCAGCATCACCACTCTTCGCCTTATCCTTCCCCACTTCATCTTGATTACTAGAACCCTCCCTGTCACTGTCATCACCATCGTCCTCCGGTGGTGGCGATCTAGGATCATCCTCTTCATGATCCGCAACATCCACTGGGTGTTCAACCTTGAACCTCAATCGGTAGAACCCATCTTTAATAAAAATTGGCCAAGCTAGTGGAATAAGAGTGTAATCCACACAGCCAACGAAAATACGCAGCACCCCATGTTTGCGAGTAAATTTCATGTACACTTTGTATGTTTTGCCGAATAAAGACCCCAAGCTCCACAAAGACAGAAAGTCTCCTGTAGTTTTGGTAGGAATACCATACACACGAATCCATTTTTTTGGAAGAAGCTCAAAAGGTTCCACCATTGCAACCCAAGGGACAACAGTTATCTCACGTTTACTGTTTGGCACCCTGCATGCTCCAAAAATTGCTAGTCTCTCTAGTTCACTTTTGGAGGGAAACGGAACTTTAAACACATTGTCGCCAATTTGATACACCTCCCAATGAAAATTCTGCACCGGCACCAATCGCTGTAATTGGGCAACAATCTGAGGAATTGTGAGCTCACCACCACTCACCGTCAACATTGCCATACGCGCATTATCAATTTTTGGCTTGTACGTATCTGAAGTTGCCTGCTCAAAAACATCAATCCCTCATTAATCAAGCCATGCATGATCACTTGAGGTTTTGGCGCCGACAACAAGGGGCACCCCTCCGAAGCATGATCTTTTCTCTCACAGATGTCACACACCTCGACTATGCATTCCTTTCCATGGTGCTCCGTCCATCACACCGATAGCAACGTGTTTTCTCACTCTTTTTTGCCTTCTTTGACGCTACAGCCTCCGGTCCTCCAAAACCTAGATTCCCCCCTCGAGGACCCTCCACACCAGCTTGCTGTATACGAGCTGATGCTTCCGATGTGGTCGCAGTACCCACCGGTGTAGCACCTTTCACCATTAGCTGCGCTGCCGACATCGTCTGTCCCGCCGGAGTTGACGCACTTGTGTTCTCCTTGACATTAGTCACAGGTTGCCGTAGAGCATCAGCCACCTGACTAACAATTTTGGATAACATCTCCTCGGACAGGCTTGGCTGAACCTGTCTAGTTGCGTTGGAACCGTTGACACCACCACGCGACTCCCAAGCGTAGCTCGCTCTTCCTCCATCCGACATACCACCTCGAAACTGATACGGCCGACTATAATTGTATTGCCTTTGCTGACCACTATTACCAAAGCTAGTCCCCGCATTGAAGGACCCAAAGTTTCCCTGAAAGTTTTGCTGGCGGTAGTCGCCCTGCCCAGCTGTTCCACTCGTACTACCGGCCTCAAAGGTCGACTGCCGCTGATCACCACTCCCTGAGCCCCCCGATCCTCCCGCCTGAAAACCACGTCCACCCCCTCTGAACGGCAGGTTGTGTCCGCCATTGCCACGACCAGGTGGGGCGAATCCATCATTGCCACCACCAGGTGGAGGTCCACCTCCAAAACCTCCTCCATATCCACGTCCTGGTGGCGCACCACGCCCACTACCGGTGTTCCCCCGGCCATCTCCGTTCTGCGCCATCGCAGAGCCTGGCGGCGGAGGGAACAACTTGAGCGATCTAAACCCTAGAAGCGATCGTAAACTGATACGATGTTCCAGTGTTATTCTGCCGCACAGAGTGACCAACATAGTACCAGGATGGGTCGCAATCCCATCTGGGCCTCCGGTCCTTGCTTTACATGCGATCTGGGAATTAAGGCCCGCATGGCCTTTTTCGGTTTTTCAAAAATTGAACGCAGCGATCCGCAATTTCCGCTCGTCTTCCTCGACACCGGTGGCGCAACACCGGCGCGATTACCCTGACGCCGACGAACCAGCTCCCATCCTCCCAACCCATCATATGGAGAGATCGAAGGAGCTAGCACCGGCAGCTTCAACTGAGTCGCCCGCCCAAACAGCAACCGGAACGACGCAATCCGTCCCTGCCGGCCTGAACTCGAAGGAATCTCCCGATCCGCCATTCTTTCCGGTGAAAAGACATGCATCGCTAGGGATACATACCTTTGCGCTTGCCTCTTGTTGATCCGCTTGTCCTCCCTTGAGCGGCGATGAACCAACGATGTAGATGTCGCCGGCGATGGAGAGCGGCAAAGGTACCGAAAGGCCTCACCACTTCCCACGCCAGCCTCACGCCCGTCATCCTCTCCGCCGGAAGCACCATCCTCCTCGCCGACGGCGATGGGGCATGACTTGTATACTCTGAATCGGGTGTTCCGAAGAAGAGGCCATGGTGGCTGCATTGGTGATGGAGTTTCACCTTACTCCGTTTCGGTCAAGTTCCTCGGGAATCTTGGGACCCATTATCGACTGGATCGTTCGTCGTCTTCCAACATGGACAACGTCTAATGGGAAAGGTGGGGTGCCTCACACAGGTTAGGTCGGTCTTAGCTGCCACCCCATTGCACGAACCCATGGTGTTGGGTATTTACAAGATGCTTCACAAATGAAAAATTATGATCTCTAATTTGGTGATTCGTTTGAATCGGTAGACTGGCAGCCTAAGGTAGCCATTTCTCTGACCAGTGAGTATGGCGGGTTAGATAACGTGGTTTTAGAGTTCATTAGTTATGTCCACCGAGATGGTGGTTGGTGACCTAACCTCCACCATCTTATGAGTTGATCACTAACTCGACAAGAGAGCCAGTTCCATGGCGCCTGATCTAATTTATACACTGTCGAGGCGCGTTTGTAGTCGCAAAAAGAACCCAAAGACCATTGACAACATCGGGTGGATTACACACATATAGAGCACAATCGTCCCATGGGTTATGTGGTAGTGCATCCAAGTCCATCAAAAGTAAGGGTTTATTATTTTTGTGCCCTGGTTCGCTCAACTTTCCTCGTCTATGCCCTACTTGCGTAGTTTTCCTCGTCTGTGCCCTACCAGGCTCTTTCAAGGCCCGCGGACGGCCAAACGCGATGTTTCCGTCTGGTCAACCTCCTATGACCGTCACTTGGCCTGACTGGTGGGGTCGGCCTGGGGCACTCCGTGAGTTGACAAAGTGGAACCGCTCAAGTGGGACCGTTCAAGTGGGACAGGAAGGTGGGGACGACATGCAAGGAATCGAGTCTGACGCCCAGGTTGGGATTAGTACGTCGTTTAATTTGAACATGTTTAATTTAGGAAACTGAACTTTAGAAACTGTTTTATTTTACACTAGGAAACTAAAACTTAAATTAGGAAACGGAAATTTCGTAACTGATTTTCACATTAAGTTTAGAAACTGGTTTTCACATTAGGAAGCCTTCTTGACACAAAAGACTTTCATTTCTCTTTTCATTACTTCAAAAGAACCATAACTAATTAGACAAACTACTAATTACTAGTACTAATTACTAGTGCTAATACAACTACTAATTACTAATCAGTAGCAGTGCAACTACTGCTACTACGCCGGCGTGGGCTACAACTTCTTCCGCCGGCGGTAGGAGTGCAATTACTCCTACATCCTACATCCTCCGCCTCTTCGCAGGCGGTGCGTCATCGTCGTCCTCCTCCTCCTCGGAGTCGGAGTCGTCGTTCGGCGGCTCCACCTCCTCCATGTCGTCCACCGCCTGTTCCTGCTCCTTCTCGTCATTGTCGTCTCATCGTCGAAGGAGGAGGAGGAGTCAGATTGGCCCTCGCCTTGGCCGTCGTCATCGTCCTCGCCGACGTCGTCGCTATCGAGGTTCTCCTGCCACGGCCCGTGGCCCTCCTCCTACCACTCGACGGGGTTACCCTCACCGTCAGAGTCGCTCGGATGAGGTCATTCGTCCACCACGGGTCGTCCGACATGGCGGCGATCGGAAGGGAAGGGATGGATTGGGCTTTTTGGAGAGGAGAGGTCAAAGAGAATTGGTTTTTTTGGAAGAGAAGAGAGATGCACTGCGTTGGACACTCTTACGCATTGGGGTTTTTTATCTTTGGCGAGGGTAGAGATGAATTCAGTGCGACGATGCGTAGATCGATAACCACCTGCGGCACCGAACAGACGGATCGAACGCTTCGTTTTTGCCAAAACCAGTGTGAAATGACTGCACATTTACAGATTATATTCGCAATGATGACATCGTGTGACTGCACTTGACGCCCACTTGAAATGACATGCCTGTAAATGTTCACCACGTCATCTGGTGCACGTTGACGCGTGTAGTACAAGTGTCGAACAGTTGATGTGCATTGACGTTCTGGTCAAATTGACAGCTGTCGGACCAGTGGAAACCAGGGTGCCATAGCTCGTATGCCTTTGGCCTAGGAGGTGGGCGGTCAGCAGAAGCGCTCCAGACCCCCTTATTTGGCCTCGCGAGGACTCGCGGTCACCTAGCGAAAGGCTTCGGGAGATTTTTGACCCCGCTTATCGAGAAAAGCCTCCTGAGGCAACCCAAGCAAGACATACAACACCTTCAGGCCTCAGGTGGAACCAGACAAGAGCGAAGCATGCCCGTGGTTCCATATCGTGGGCCATGTGTGACCACATCTCCTCGAAGTAGCGCGAAACGTGCCTGACCCTGGCACAGAACGTGCCAGCCAAAGCTTTCCTTTCCGGTGTTAGAGAGACGCCAGTCCTCATAAGCAGAGAAAGCGGAGCCCAAGGATTTCCCCTTCGGTACAAGACAGCCGGACCAACGCTACAAGCCACCACGACGTCATCACCAAGCATGCGCGACTGCGCCATGGACGGTGGCTTTACCAGAGCTAGGGCAGTACGCCGGTACCTCTTCTTGGAGCTATGTGGTAACCCTTCCCGCCTAAACTTTGGGGAAGAGGACCGGAGCTCTATAAATTGGGCCATGCCTTGGCCGTAGAACATCATCTTCTACCTCGCAACTACCACCGAAACTTGTACTGTAACTTCTACGAGCAGTGCAATCCAGACAAGCAGGAAGTAGGGTGTTACACCTTCATGGTGGCCTGAACCTGGGTAAAACTACTGTGTCACCTTGCTGCGTGTGTGTCTCTTTCGCCGAGGTCCTCGAAGAGCTTCGTTGAGAGCGTGTTTCACTCTCCAGAGTTCGAATGACACTACAGTAGAGGGTTCCTCCGAGAATTCCTCGACATTTGGATCTTCATCTCGACCTCGGCCCCAGTCTTCGCCAGCTCAGCCTTGAGGCAGGAAGCTTGGTCCACCTCAGCAGTAATAGAGGCCTCTCGCTCCGCGACTAGGGCCTGTTCACGCCTCACTTCGGAGAGGAGTTCCTCCTGAGCTTTCTCACGCCGAGTGACAGCAGCCTCCCTTTCTTGGAGTTCCAACGAAGCCTTGCGACTTTTCTCTTCAAGGGAGGCCTCACGAAGCTCGACCGCCGCCAGCTTCTCGTTAGCGCAATGCAAAGTCTCCTCCGCCGCACGGGCGGCCTCACGTTGAGCCTCCCCTGCTTCTAGCAAGGACCATTCGCGGAGACTAGTTACCTCCTTATCTTTCTGGCGGAGGGCCTCCTCAGAGGCGCGGAGCACGCTCCACGCCTGCGCAAGGCGAGCACGTTCACGGGATTGCTGAGCCTCCACCTCTCTGGCTTCCCCATCCAAGGCACTCAGCACATCCAGTAAAGCCTTACGACCAGAACCACTGAGGGACCTCTGGACACCAGTCACCACCAAATCATGGTGGGCGCGAGGCAGGTGGCCCTCGCCTGCAGGAGCCTCCGAGCTCGGGGGCTCATCCCGGGTGAAGGATAAGCAGCCACAGAAGGAGCCTCCGGAGCCTTCTCCTCCGCGCCCCCTTTGCTGGGCGAAGGAGAAACACGGGTCGGAACGCCAGCGCCAAGCTGTTCCTTAAGAGGCTCGTCCTCCTGAGCCTCCTCATCAGCCCCAACCATGCCAACATCTTCGTCCGCCATGACGGTGCCCTCTGTTGATGGCGCAGCGGCGCCCGAGGAAGAAGCTGCAAGAGACTCGGTACGAGCCTCCGCAGGGGAGCCATCCCCCGAGGCTCCAGAGACCGAGTCCGGCTGCTGCGCGAAGGGCGATGGGATTCTCTGTTCCCTCGGCGCACCCTTCTCTTGACCTTCGTCGTCCGACGAAGCGGTGGGGAGATCTTCTTCCTCCAGGGCCAGCGCGCGCGCTGACCTCGTGGCCCTAGGCACGGTCACAGGGTAAGAAGAGGAGCCCTTCCGACTCAAGGACTTCTTCTTCTTCCCCCTCGTCGCCGATGGAGGGTCCCTGAGCCAAGTTCAAATAAGGCACACAGACGAAGAGGAAAGCAAAAACCCAGATGCAGAGAAGACTTACTCATCACGAGCGACCCATGAACACCTCCTCACCCCAGAGGAAGAGGTGATCGCCTCGGAGGTCGGTTCTCGAGCCCCCACGGCCTCCCCTCGGGAGGCCAGGGGCGACGGCGGAGGCTCCACAATCTCGTCTACGGTTGTCTCATCACTAGAGACAACCATCAGGCGGCGGCGCCTACGCGGGGGCGGCGTCACCTCGCTCCCTGCCCCATGGGATGCAGAAGAACCTCCACCAATCGCCTCGTGAGGCTCCTCTATGCCCCCGCCTCCAGCGGACGCGGGGCTGAGCGGCGCGGGTTGGGTCATTTCCCAACCTGGCCTAGAGCGCGCAGATCCCACTGGTCGAAGCTGGGCATTTGGGCCACAATTTGATCAAAAGCGTCTAGTTGGTACAGCGGGAGAGCTCGGTCGGGAAGGCCACCAACGCCCTCTGCCTTGTACATCATCCTCATGAGATCGTCGAGCTCTGCGCTGGTAAGCTCTTGAGGGAACAAGCGCATCGCGTCCAAGACACCGTTGTACGACCAAATCCCCCTGGGCCGGTCTTGGAGCGGAGCGATTCGACGCTCGAGAAACTCTTTCACCACCTGTTTCCCCGCCAGGCCCGCATCCCTCAGGTGCTTCATCGCTTCCTTCCGGGGCTCCCAATCCCCAGCGAGGTCCTTGAGATGCACCTAGCCGGGGGTCTTCTTTGCCGGAGCGACGGGAACATCCAGATAGGGATTCACATCACCAACATCCAGGTACACCCATCTTCTGTGAAACTCCTCCTGCTTCTTGGGGGACTCGAAGGTAATTAGAGGGTCAGCCACCCCGTCCGCTAGATGGAAGGAGACGTAGCCAGAGCGCTGCTATGGGGCTGTGACACGCAAGCTGAAGAACAACCGGAAAAAGGCTATTGAGGGTTTTACCCCCAGGAATCCCTCACAAAGGAAGGCAAAGATCACGAGGGTAAGCACCGAGTTCGGCTGGAGCGCTTGGATCTGGTAATGATCCAAGACTGCCAGGAAGAACTCGGAGAAGGGGGGCACGAGGCCCGACAAGATGGAGTGGAGGAAGAAGGGATATTCTGAAGCCCTTCGGTGGAGAAGACATCCGTCCCTGGACAAAGCCTAGTCGCCGAGCCCTCTGCAGGCACGGCATGCATCTGACGACGCGCCAGCACCAAGCTTTTGCTCGGTACCCGTGAGGGGAGAAGAGCATCGCCCCAATGTTTCTCCTCCACCTCGGCGGCACTCTTACGCTTCCCGGCCATCTTTCGCAGCGAGATCTGGACTAGGGAGGGAAGCGGGAGGAAGAAGAAGGTCAGGCAGACAGAGATCCACTCACGAAGAATGGCGGGGCGGCTACGCCGCGTGCGGTCCTCCCTTTATGGCCAGCCTGAGAGGTTACCGAGGCGTCACGGCCCTCGTAAGTGCGCTCGCAGGACCCCCAGGCTGCGTCAACACCTAGGCCAGGCATCTGTATGGGCCCATGCCGCTTCACCTACACGCGCAAGGCGTTCACACCACAGGCACGGGGGCTACTGTCGGACCAGTAGAAACCAGGGTGCCATGGCCATTATGCCTTTGGCCTAGGAGGCGAACCGTAAATGGCCAAGCAGGAGGTGGGCGGTCAGCAGAAGCGCTCCAGACCCCCTTATTTGGCCTCGCGAGGACTCGCGGTCACCTAGCGAAAGGCTTCGGGAGAGTTCAACCTCGCTTATCGAGAAAAGCCTCCTGAGGCAACCCAAGCAAGACATAAAATGCCTTTAGGCCTCAGGCGGAACCAAACAAGAGCGAAGCATGCCCGTGGTTCCATATCGTGGGCCATGTGTGACCACATTTCCTCAGAGCAGCGCGGAACGCGCCTAACCCCGGCACAGAGCGTGCCAGCCAAATCTTTCCTTTCCGGTGTTAGAGAGACGCCAGTCCTCATAAGCAGAGATAGCAGAGCCCAAGGATTTCCCCTACGGTACAAGACAGCTGGACCAACGCTACAAGCCACCACGACGTCATCACCAAGCCTGCGGAACTGCGCCATGGACGGTGGATTTACCAGAGCTAGGGCAGTACGCCGGTACCTCTTCTTAGAGCTATGTGGTAACCCTTCCTGCCTAAACTTTGGGGAAGAGGACCGGAGCTCTATAAATAGGGCCATGCCTTGGCCGTTGAACATCATCTTCTACCTCGCAACTACCACCAAAACTTGTATTGTAACTTCTACGAGCAGTGCAATCCAGACAAGCAGGAAGTAGGGTGTTACACCTTCATGGTGGCCTGAACCTTGGTAAAACTACTGTGTCACCTTGCTGCGTGTGTGTCTCTTTCGCTGAGGTCCTCAAAGAGCTTCGTTGAGAGCGTGTTTCACTCTCCAGAGTTTGAACGACACTACAGTAGAGGGTTCCTCCGAGAATTCCTCGACAACAGCAATTGGAAACGTTGTGAGACATCTAGACATATCGCAAGCATTTTGTGCGAGAACTGACGTGATTAATTATTTGTTTACGTGCTTATCTGCGTAGGTGCATCCGTAACAACACACCAAGCACATTCTAGACACGAACTGGACACGAACTAGCACTCACAATGTGCGCTCTATGACACAAAACGTTGAAAAATATTGAAGTTGTAAGTTTCTGTTTATTCCATGATATTATAACACCAAGGTTACTTTTGGCAAATCCAAAACCCCTTCTCCCCCTTCTCTTCACCCTTGACTTCATACGACATAGTTTGAGATATCCCATTAGATACGTGATTTTTTCGTATGAATGTATATAGACCTTGTTTATCAATTTGAATCATAAGTATTTGACATAAGAAAACTATGTGCGTAGGGTTTTCCTTTTTTTGAATTTTTGAAGGTCATTTCAAATATTGGTCAGACCTAACTTTGACCAACATTTAAACAAGTTTAAAACATGAAAATGAAAAACTAAGCCTGGATCCTTCTTAGTCACTTCAGAATGAAACTTTGGTGAGGTTTTTGAAATTTCCATGTTGTAAATACAAAACACTTTCTCTTCACTCTTTAGTTCATACGACATAGTTTGAGATGTCACATTAGATACGTGAATTTTTTTCTGGATGTATATAGAGCTTTTTTATCAACTAGAATCGTTAGTATACGACATAAGAAGACTATGTGCTTAGGTTTTTTTAATTTTTTTAATTTTTGAAGCTTATTTCAAATATTGGTCAAACCTAACTTTGACCTACATTTAAACAAGTTTAAAACATGAAAATGAAAAACTAAGCCTGGATCCTTCTTAGTCACTTCAAAATGAAACTTGGTGAGTTTTTCAAAAATTCATGTTGCAAATCCAAAACACCTTCTCTTCGCTCTTGACTTCATGCGACATAGTTTGAGATATATCACATTAGATACATGAATTTTTGTTTTTAATATATCTAGAACTTGTTTATCTACTTGAATCGTTAGTATATGACATAAGAAGACTATGTGTGCAGGTTTTTCCTTTTTTGATTTTTTTTGAATTTTTGAAGCTCATTTCAAATATTGGTCAAACCTAACTATGACCAACATTTAAACAACTTTAAAACATGAAAATGAAACTTTGACACTTTGTCAAACTTTTCAAAACCCCGTTGACTGCCTCCAAACCCCGTCCCAAACCTCGCCGAACAATGACCGTCGATCTAACCCTAGCGCTGAACTGCAGCCGTCCGATCGTTCTTCCAGAAGGAATCTGGACAATCCGCGAGAAGCTCATTCTGTGATCTGATTAGCCGCGCGCGCAGGACTAGGAAACTTGGCGTACCCAATGGGGATTTTGGCTCGCCCCCCATTTGCCTCGTCCTACCAGAACATAATCAATCAATCACACAAAATGGGGATTTTGGCACACCAAATGGGGATTTTCACACATAGTTAGAAACTTCAAAATGTCAATGGACAAAGCCAAATTTCATAATTAAGGGGTGAATATTTCCGACTTTTATCTTTGCAATTGCGTAGATTCATGGTAGACTAAGTTGTGAATTTTGGGAACAGAAAAAATGAAATTTGCAAGAGTCTGACATAATTCATAATTAAATCAACTAATAACGAGACAGCATAATATTCATTGGTGCATAGTAAAAAAATATAAAATAGATCAACAACTAAAATTCCTTGATACCCTTGGCCTTTCCCTTAAAACAACTAATAACAAAAATGGACTACCACTCGTCCTCGTCATCGGAAACTGATACGTCTCAAACGTATCTATAATTTCTGATGTTCCATGTTGATATTATACCAATTGTTACATGTTTTACATACACTTCATAACATTTTTATGCATTTTATGGGACTAACCTATTAACAAGATGCCACAGTGCCAGTTCCTGTTTTCTGCTGTTTTTGTATTTCAGAAAAGCTATTCTGGAAATATTCTTGGAATTGCACGAAACCTGGACAGGACCTCCTATTTTTCTCACATGTACACGGAGTCCAAACGAGAGACGGGGCGACCGAGGAGGGCGCCACACCATAGGGCGGCGTGGCCCCACCTCCAACCATGCCGTGGTGTGGTGTGGGCCCCTCGGGTCGCTCCAGCCGCCGCCCCTTCGCCTATTTATTCCTCCCGATGCAAAAACCCTAAAAGAATCGACGATTTCTCCAGAAGAGTTCCGTAGCTCCGCCGCCACCAAAAACCAAGTTTCGGGGGTCAGAAGTTCCTGTTCCGGCACCCTGCCGGATGGGGATTGACCCCCGGAGCCATCTCCATCGACCACGCCGCCTCCACTTCGACTCCATGATGGTTTGTGAGTAATTCCCCCATGGACTACGGGTTCTAGCTGTAGCTAGTTGGTACTCTCTCCCATGTACTTCAATACAATGATCTCATGAGCTGCCTTACATGATTGAGATCCATCTGATGTAATCGGTGTTGTGTTTGTTGGGATCCGATGAATTGTTACATTATGATCAGTCTATCTATTAAAGTTTGTGAAGTTATTGTTGCTGCAATCTTGTTGTGTTTAATGCTTGTCACTTGTGCACGAGTGGCATGATCTTAGATTTAAGCACTATAATTATTGCTTAGATTGTATCTACAAGTTGTTTGCACATGTCCTTGTCCGGAACCCGAAGCCCCAGAGTGACAGCAACTGGGATAACTGGAGGGGATGGTTTTGACATGAGGATCACATGTTTTCACTAAGTGCCAATGCTTTGCTCCGGTGCTCTATTAAAAGGAGCACCTTAATTACCAGTAGTTTCCCTTGAGGCCCCGCTGCAAACGGGCTGGTAGGACAAAAGATGCTATGCAAGTTTCTCATTGCGAGCACGTATGACTATATATGGAAAACATGCCTACATGATTAATAGACTGGATGTTCTATCTTAATGCTATTTCAATTCTGTCAATTGCCCAACTGTAATTTGTTCACCCAACACTTGTTATTGGAGAGTTACCTCTAGTGTAGATAGCTGGGAACCCCGGTCCATCTGTAATCATCATTGCTTTACCGTCAACTCCACGCATGTAACTATTTTCTGGTGCCATTGCTTCTGTGTTACTGTTACTATTGCTCTCATATTACTGCTGCTTTCACATCACCCCTGTTACTAGTGCTTTTCCAGGTGCAGCTGAATTGACAACTCCGCTGTTAAGGCTTATAAGTATTCTTTGTCTCCCCTTGTGTCGAATCAATAAATTTGGGTTTTACTTCCCTCGAAGACTGTTGCGATCCCCTATACTTGTGGGTCATCAAGACTATTTTCTGGCGCCGTTGCCGGGGAGCATAGCTCTACTCATAAGTTCACCTGGGGAGTACACTTACCTCTCTCTGTTTTTATTTTATATTGTTTTGTCTAGTTTTATTGTTCTTAGTTTATTTCTGTTTAGTTGTGTTTTGTTTAGTTTATTTTGTTTAGTTTTATTTTTCTTATATACTCGAAAATCCATAAAAATTTAAAAACCGAAAATCTAAAAAAACTGTTGCCATGCCTATTTTCTGGAAAACTATCTTATTTGTCAGGATGGCTCACTAAGGATGAGAAAATAAATTAAATGAACACCTCTGGTCTGAAAAAGGGAAGCATCTATCACTACAAGTAATTAAACTGCATAATTTTGCTACAGACTTGTGTTCTACATATGATGAATCTTGGTGCTTTAATGAATCTCGTTGTTGTAGGAAGCATACACACCTCCCTTTTCAATGTGATTATAATGATAATGAAACTTTGGCTTCTTATGCTAGAGGATATTATGACTTTGATAAACTTGAGCAAATTGAAGAATTTTTTGTATTTATGGGAGCTTATGAAATTGCAGCTTTGCTTAAAAATCGAGATATTGAAGCTCCTTATAGATCTGATACTTTTGCTATGCTTGGATATTGCCTTGAGTATTATAATGATAATTTATATTACTGAATTTCTTGAGAAAAGACATCCTCAAAAAGAAGAGACCATTGTCTTGCAGGAACCTGTAGAAGAAGAAACTACTGCTGAAGCTGAAAGCTCATTGGATGAAAAAGAGAGAGGAGTGATGAACAAAAGAAGGAAGAATGGATTAGCTACCCATGCCTACCTTCTAATGAGAGTAACTCTTCATCTCTTACACTATTTGATTGCCCTCCATGCTTACCAAAGGAGAATGAATGTTATGTTCCTGTGGATTCTCTTGAAGTATTCCCTATGAATGAAACTTGTGGAAATGATTATGCTACTGTTACTTATGATAATCCATGCTATTTTGATAAATCTTATGATAATCCTTTATTTGTGCGTAATTTCGAAATGCATGGTAATGAGAAAGTTTGTTTAGAAAATGTTTATGATAAAGCTCTAGATGATGGTCCTATATTGCTTGATAATATTATGTATTCTACTAATGAAAATGGGATTGGAGAGGTCTTGACTTTATCTAGGTGGAGTCCCATACCTCTTGAGAATGATCAATCATCTTGTTATAAAATGGTTAAAAGTGGGTTTGAAAGTTTTAATACTATTTTAGCTTGATAAAAATTATGTGTTTGTAGATCATGAAAAGCATGCTTTATGCGATATTATATTGTTGAGTTTGTTCATGATGCTACTGAAAATTATTATGAGAGAGGAAAATATGGTTGTAGAAATTTTCATGGTACTAAAACACCTCTCTATATGCTGAAAGTTTTGAAGTTACTCTTGTTTTATCTTCCTATGCTTGTCACTTTGTTCTTTATGAATTTATTTGGGTACAAGATTCCTATGCATAGGAAGTGGGTTAGACTTAAATGTGTTTCGAATTTGCTTCTTGATGCTCCTTTTGCTTCATTTTTTATTCTCTTGTGAGCATCATTAAAACTATCAAGCCTAGCTAAAAGGCATTAAAGAAAAGCGCTTATGGGAGACAACCCATTGTTTTATTTCTGCAATTTTTCTTTATTTGAGTCAAGGTTTTGTTTACTTCTGTAACAATCCCTTTGTATCCTTTATTTTATCGCATTGTTGTGCCAAGAAGAGTCTCTAATGATTAGATGATGCTAGATTTGGATTTCTGCGCAGGAACAGATTTCTGCTGTTCACCGTTTCACTTTTCTAAAATCACCAGAAAATCTTTTAAATCTGCAAATTTTGTGCGTGATCCTCAGATATGTACGCATCTTTCATTAGTTTCGAGTTTTCTGATTTGAGCAACGGAAGTGCCTCGGAAAAATTCATCTTTACTGGTTGTTCTGTTTTGACAGATTATGTCTCTGTTTTTTGCATTGTCTCTTGTGGGCTTTAAGCAAGGCTCTCTAGACGTGGAGGGTTGTAGCTAATGTTTTATTGAGTTCTTGCAATGTGTCACAACAGAACCAAAGTGGATTAAAGTTTTTGAGTACTAACCCTCTAATGAAGTTTATGAGAAGTTTGATGTGGCGGAAGTTTTCAAGGGTCAAGAGGAAGAGTGATATAATAGGATGAAGAAGAGTGAAGATTAAGCTTGGGGAGGCTCCCATGGATCTCCCCAGCATATTTCAAGAAGACTCAAGCGTCTAAGCTTGGGGATGCCCAAGGCATCCCCTTCTTCATCGTCAAAATTATCAGGTCATCTCTAGTGAAACTATATTTTAATTCTTTCACATCATATGTGCTGTTCTTGGAGCGTCTGTGTGCTTTTATTTTCAGTATGTTATTTTTTTTTCTGATCATATTGATTGGATCCTACTATCTTGTTTGGGAGAGAGACACGCTCCGCTTTTTCATGAATACTCTGTTCTTCACTTATATGTTGAGTATTCAGTTTTCGCACTGTTTAGCTTTTAGCTCCTGTTTTGCATGCATCTCTTATTCAGAGCTGTTAGTTCTTTTAAAGAAAGTACTCTCTTGCTTCACTTATAATTGTTTGGAGAGTTTATGTTGAAATAAATTGATTGGTGTTTGGTTGGAACAGAAAATGTTGCATGTGGTAGATGGTATAATGGAAAAAGCTTACATATTCTTGTAGATCACTGTATTGGATAATTTGATACTTGTCAATTGTTTTGAGTTATCAAGTAGTTCATGTTTAAGCTTTTGTATCATGTAGTTAAAACCTATTAATGAAGAACTACCGTAAAGCTCGTTGAAATTTGGTTTGCATGATTGGTATCTCTAAGGTCTAGATATTTTCTAGTAAAAGGGTTTGGTTAACAAGGAAGACAGTGTAGAGTCTTATAATGCTTGCAATATGTTTTCATATAAGTCTTGCTGTGTCGGTTGATATCCTGTGTTTGCTTCAAATAACCTTGCTAGCCTAAACTCTGTACTGAGAGGGAATGCTTCTCGTGCATCCAAAACCTTGAGCCAAAATCCATGCCATCTGTGTCCACCATAACTACCTATATGTGGTATTTCCTTGCCATTCCAAGTAAATTTTTCATGTGCTACCTTTAAACTATTCAAAAATTATTACTCCTATTTTGTGTCAATGTTTACCAAGCTCATGAGGACGGGGTGGATGTCTTTATGTCAACTGTCAAACAGACTTTACCACCGGACTAGCGGCATATACATCCGCTTATCCATTAATTTTGCAAAAAGAGCTGGCAAATGGGGTGCCCAGTCCCAATTAATTACAACTTTAACCGCTTAATTCTCTTCACATTTTTGCCCTGATTTATCAGTCAAGCAATGACAAACAGTGAAATATCTGCATGTGTAAACAAAAGAGAAGAGGGATGATCTGCCTTGCTGGTAGAAATAACGTCCTTCATGGGAGCCGCTCTTAAAAGTCTGGTTGGCAGGGGTCATATTGTACTTTCCATTTTCTGATTCGTTGACAATTAACAAACACCTCCCAAAACTTATTTTTACTCTCTATATGATTTCAAAAACTTAAAAAGCTCTAGCACATGATTTAATCCCTGCTTCCCTCTGCGAAGGGCCTTTCTTTTACTTTTATGTTGAGTCAGTTTTCCTACTTCTTTCTATCTTAGAAGCAAACACTAGTGTCAACTTTGGTGCAACAATTTTTATATGCTTGTATATTGCACTTATTATATTGCTTTGTGTTGACAAATATCCATGAGATATATATGTTGAAAGTTGAAAGCAATTGCTGAAGCTTAAATCTTCCTTTGTGTTGGTTAAATACCTTTTACTTAGAATCTATTGCTTTATGAGTTAACTCTTATGCAAAACTCTTTGATGCTTGTCTCGAAAGTACTATTCATGAAAAGTTTTTGCTTATATGATTCAGTTGTTTGCTCATTATCTACTTGCTAGCAAACTATAGACCATTGACCTGGATCACTTCATTCATAACATGTGCTTTACAATACTATTTGATCAAGATTATGATTGTAGCATGTCACCTCAGAAATTATTTTGTTTTTATCGTTTTACCTACTCGAGGACGAGTAGAACTAAGCTTGGGGATGCTTGATACGTCTCAAACGTATCTATAATTTCTGATGTTCCATGTTGATATTATACCAATTGTTACATGTTTTATATACACTTCATAGCATTTTTATGCATTTTCTGGGACTAACCTATTAACAAGATGCCACAGTGCCAGTTCCTGTTTTCTGCTGTTTTTGTATTCCAGAAAAGCTAGTCTGGAAATATTCTCGGAATTGGACGAAACTTGGACAGAACCTCCTATTTTTCCAACACGAACACGGAGTCCAAAGGAGAGACGGAGGGGAGCCACGTGGCAGCCACACCATGGGGCCGCGCGGCCCCCCTGCCGCGCCGTGGGGTGGTGTGGGGCCCACGTGGCTCTGCAGCCGCCGCCCTTTCGCCTATTTATTCCTCCCGACGCGAAAACCCTAAATACCCGAGCCATTATCCACGAAAAGTTCCAGAGACGCCGCCGCCGTCAACCCTAGCTCGGGAGGGTTCAGAAGCTCTTCCCGGCACCCTGCCGGAGAGGGGAATCATCACCGGAGGGCTCTACATCACCATGCCTGCCTCCGGAGTGATGCGTGAGTAGTTCATCCTTGGACTACGGGTCCATGGCAGTAGCTAGATGGTTGTCTCTCCACTTTATGCTATCATGTTTAGATCTTGTGAGCTGCCTATCATGATCAAGATCATCTTATTGTAATGCTACATGTTGTGTTTGCTGGGATCCGATGAATATTGAATACTATGTCAAGTTGATTATCAATCTATCTTATATGTTATTTATGATCTTGCATGCTTTCCGTTACTAGTAGATGCTTTGGCCAAGTAGATGCTTGTAACTCCAAGAGTGAGTATTTATGCTAGATAGTGGGTTCATGCCTCCGGTAATCTGGGAGAGTGACAATAACTTCTAAGATTGTGGATGTGCTGTTGCCACTAGGGATAAAATAACCGATGCTTAGCTTAAGGGTGCCGTTAGGTCTAATGCATTTGTTTACATTACGCACATTACTTAATGCAATTATCCGTTGCTTGCAACTTAATACCAACGGGGAACTCGGATGACAACCTGGCGGTGGATTATTAGTCATAGACGCTGTTGGATAACGGTCTATGTATTTTGTCGTAATGCCCACATGAATATCATAGTAATCATCATGTCATATATATGCATTGTCATGCGCTCAATATTTTGTCAATTGCCCAGCTGTAATTTGTTCACCCAGCATGTTAGTTATCTTTTATGGAGAGACACCACTAGTGAACTGTGGACCCCGGTCCATTCTTTTACACTGATAATACAACCAACTGCAAACACTGTTCCTTTTCATTCTCTGCAATTTACTACTGTTTTCCACACCATACGTTTAATCCTTTGTTTTCAGCAAGCCGGTGAGATTGACAACCTCACTGTTTCGTTGGGGCAAAGTAGTTTGATTGTGTTGTGTGCAGTTTCCACGTCAGCGCGCCACTGACAACCTTCAGAAGTGATTTCTTGCTCCTACTGGTTCGATTAAACCTTGGTTTCATACTGAGGGAAACTGCTGCTACACTGCTTCATACCTTCCTCTTGGGGTCTCCCAACGAACGTGTGATCCACGCAATCAGCCTGCTATTGGCTCTTCAGGTTGGTTTGCTCGACACGACCAAGGGAGCAGCCGTGACATATGGTAATAGAGGCGGTGCATCGGCCATGGTGTCGGCTACGGCTTGGGCAGCGGCGACAAAAACTAAAGTTGGGGGAAGGAGGAAGGCAGAGGGTATGTGTGCCGAGAAGAAAAAGTGTTTCGGGCAAAGAAAAAACAGACGGGTGGGCGCGGACAATGTCCGTTTAGCTCCAATCCGGCCCCAATATAGCCATTCAACAGACACTTTATCCGATGGGCCATTATATTGGGATGCAACGGACATAGACATATGGTAGGAGTGGGAATGAGGAGAATGGGTGAGCCCTTGGAGTTGCTCTGACTTGTCCAAAAAAGCTGATAGACTTATGCACCACTCTCTAGGTCGACTACAAATCATGCAGCAGTATTGCAGCCATTCTTGAGTAACAATATGTCAAAACCTAGCCATCCATTCAGGAGTAACAATGTGGGATTTTGTGATGAAATGAATACCGTAAAATGCATTCATTTCATGTTCTTGATTATTTTATAGTTTGTATATAATGCATAATTATAATTTGAAGCTATTGGGTGATGATATCGTTCTACTGTTAGCAGTTTGAAATTAGCCACGGGTCTTTTGTTATAATTTTTGTGCTAAATTCAGCAAATTCAACAGGTCTGTGTTGGGTGTCCTCCGTGGATGTGGGGACAAGGGCGCGTGCATCATTATGATGCAGAGGTCGGACCTACGTTCCCATTCGGAAAAGTGGATATGAGGTAGAAAAATCCCTAGCCTCTCCTACGACTAAAAGTCACCAAAGTACCAAATCTCATCCATCTGATCATTGCAGCATACCCCGTGTTGCGTAGCAAAAGTTTGTGATATTGTAGTATTGTTGCAACATTTTATTCTCTCGTGGGTCTAAATTGTAAATAAAAAAAACGGCTGCATTTTGAAACATCTGATGCAGCAAAAATAAATGAGTATGCAACAAAACTCCCATAAGTTGTAGCAAACCTCTATCCATCTTGCCAAATCTCCGAAAAATGAGTTGCAGGACACTGTTTGCAGCAACTCATGAAAATATTTCCAACATTGAAGCAACATTTATAAAAGCCCAAATTCGTTGCGGCATCTGTTTTTTGTGTGACGTGGGTATACCCTCTAGGTATCCAACCAGTGGTATACCTGGCACGGTCGAGCTGAAGGCCCACCGGGTGGCTCATCAAAGCCCATGAATCCCAAGCTTATACGAAGGATGCAGACGCATCCACCACGCTAATTCTTGGAGTACGAAGCAAGTATTATAAGGAAGGAAACCCTAGATTTCTATCGTCATTGTAACCTAGGGTTTTCTCTATGGGTATTGCCGTGGTAACCCCATGTCATCGTGTCTGCAGCAAAACGCAACCAAATTTGTAACATTTTATAACACCAATGCCACATCAAAATAAATCGTAAAATAAACCTTTGATGGAAGATTGACTTCACGAGATCGAACTTGACGACGAATAACCGTCGGAGTTCCGTTGTTGCCAAATCTTATCAACGTGGACTCATCCCCTTAGTTTTGTGGCTTATATCGAGCTCAAAACAACAACACATGTTGGATTTGGACTTCTCCTTGAGGTTTTAATGTCTTATGGAGGCGGAGCTTGCTTCCCGTACGATAAGGTTTGGCCTGGTCGGTGATGCTTGGCCTAGCCAACAATGGACTCTGACGTCATCTGTCGAGGCAGGTGGACGTGTTGCATGAAGGCGTCGTAACACTAGTAGGCGGGCCGAAGAAGAAACGCTGATCGATCCATCAGGAAGATTACACATCACCGTTCTTTTTTGTTTTTTGTTTTGTGTAGCCCTCATTAGAAACATGTATTCGTATATCCGTGACTGATATATCTGTGAAGGTGATGGTCTTAGACTTGGTTGTTGCCTGCATAGTATGGTCAATGCTATAAAGAACCGTCGCCTTTGAGTTTACATAAGTAACATCGAAGATTTTTAATCCGTTGCCGATACAAGGTTTGATCCATTCCCATGCCACACGTTTTTTTTTTTGAATTGGATCATCCTCAACGAGCGTACATCACAGGTTTACAAGGAGAAGAACAAAACGCACGCCGAAGAATAAAGAGGAAACACCCAGAACAACAGCAACAAGACCAAGAACACAAAGAACCTGGAAACTTGAACGCTGCACCGCCGCACCACCTGCTAGCATCCTCTTCGTCGCCGGAGAAGAAGCAACCAAGCCGCCGCCACGCCCCGGAGAGAGAGCACCCCCACTCTTGTAGAAGACCGCATGAGCCGTCCGCCGCAGGCGACGAAACCGAGCACGATGAACACGCACGGCCAATGCGCTTCCTCCCCGCAACCACCCATCTTCCAGCAACCCTGCCCTGAGCACGATCATCTCTTTGCCGGAGCTGTCACCGATAGGCCAAGCCCGCCATGAGCAACCCCCACACCACCACGGCAGGCCAGGGCATGGCCAAGCAAAACCTGCAGAAAACAGAGCGGGCTGCACCAACCACTCCTCCCTCGCCACCACGGCCGGCCGGAGAAGGCTGAACAGCGCTCGAGAAGACGACGACCATCTCCAAGATCCACGATTTGAAGATCCTGTACACGCGGCCAGGAAGGCCGCACCACCCCCAGATCCCGCACAGCAGGGCCAGAGCCCACCCTACTGCGGCGAAGAAAGGAGCAGGGGATAAAAGCTCCCCAGGCCGGCCGCCGTCTCCATGTCGACGACCAAGGCCGGAGCACCACCTCTCACCGGATCGAAAGATCCGAGAGCACCTAACCCTAAAACCTAAAAACCTACACCTATCTACACGCACGGACGAGATCCGGAGCTTCCCCCGCCTCGCAACGCCAGAACGGCGCCGGAGACGGAGGGAAGCGGCGGATTCGCCGGCGAAGACTCGGGTCGCCTTTTCTCCGCCTCGATGTGCTGTAGCAGAGGGGAGGGGAACGAGAGACACACCGACCCCCATGCCACGCTTTGTACTAGTGTTTATATGGAAGTTAACATTGAGATTTTGATGTCTCGTAAAGGCTTGGCCTAGCTGGCGGCGCTTGGCCTACCCGGAGGTGGACTCAGACATTGTCCGTATAGACGGGTTGAACAAGCTATACGAACGCGTCATACTCTTTGCAGGCCGACGGAAGAAGAAACATGGCGCTCCCTAGTAGTTGGACGTGGGAGTGACGAAATGATCTCGAGGATTGATCCACCGGAAAAATTAGGCTTTTCTAATTAAATATTACTCTCTTCGTCCCAAAATAGTTGATGCATATTTGTCTCAATAAAGATGTATTTAAAACACGTCTAAATAAATCCATATTTTGATAAGTCTAAGTCAAATATTTTCGAACTGAGAAGGTACAATACACCAAAAATCTGCATTTCCCTTTTCGGGGTAATCAGCTCCACGAAGAGATGGGTGATGTTAACTTGGTGATGTCTGATGATGTTAACTTGGTGCACCGACAAGGTAGGTGATGCATGGCTCGATGGACATCTTTGCCAGTCTTGGCATCTACTTCTACGTCTCCCGCTCTGCAGCACAGAGATAACATAGATTTCCATGCATCGCCCATTATTGAACCTTGGCAAGGAAGATTTCAGATTCCATTTACACAGGGCAACGGCGAACTGCAGCAATAATAGTTTCACTCACGAGCTTCATCATTGCTGGATCATGATGACACGCACGAGCACAGTTGGAGGTTGCAGACGCAGACGCCGCATACGATACGAGTGAGAGATGAAGCCATGGAGATGGGAGAGAGATCTGTATGCGGACAAGAAGCTGCTTCCCTGCTTGACGCGGAATAAGGAAACGTTGGTCGGTTGGTTGGGCCTGGCTGGCCCGACCGTGCGATCCGGCTAGATCGAACCAGCCTGTCGCGCTGGCCCACGCACAAAGAGCGGCCCTGGTTCATTCCCGCGTCGTCTTCCTCCGGAGATCGGCGTTTCTCTCCTCTCACCCTAAATCGCGTTTAGTGACGAGTTTTTTTTTTTTGTGAAAAGATCCACCGGTCTATTAATAATCATCCACAGTAGTACAAGAGGCGCAAAAAGTAATAAAATTACAAATTGGTCTTTGGACCACCTAGCGACGACTACGAACACTGAAACGAACCGAAGGCGCGCCGCTATCCATGCCCCTCCCTCATTGGAGCTCTATTTCGATGACGAACTCCACGGCTCTGTCAGGTAGCATGCCTGTCAATTCTTCTAGAAAGACAACAGGAAAATCGCGGACCACCGGTATTGTTTCAATTGCGGAAAGAGGATCAACGTTGAGGGCATAAAGCTGAACAACTAGAGCTCTTGCGTGGAAGTGAACTATCTAACCAGAAGAGTGTGTAAGCTGGACGGATTTAGCATTACAATTAATGACTGCTTTATTTGCCATCAGCCAATCCATCCCTATAATGACATCAATGTCTGAAGAACGGAGGGCTATAAGAGATGCTTGGAATGGAAGGTTCCCAATTAATATCTCGTTGTTACGGGTAACTCCCTTTGTGTGCCACTTGGCTCCTGGTTGTTGCACTAAGATAGGGATGTCCATCCTTTCAAAACTGATTTGATTGTCGCCTGCAAAGCTTTCCGAAATGAAAGAATGTGATGCACCAGAATCGAACAAGACTTTAGCGAGGATAGAGTTCTAGTGATGAGTTAGTGAGTGCATAGGGGAATGAAATGGAAACGAAGAGAGAGAGAGAGAGAGAGAGAGAGAGAGAGAGAGAGAGAGAGAGAGAGAGAGAGAGAGAGAGATGAAAATAAAGAGGCGATTAGGTTAGCGATCCGATGAGATGGTTACGAAGAACAGAAGAAGACCACAGGGCAGATACTACTCACGTGCTCAGATAACGTAAGGTTTCCATTAGTACAAGCTCACTTAATTACTACACGAATATTTTTGGATCGATCGGATCGTAGTATCGTGCAGATGAACTTTAGTTTCGCTCCCTAGATAAAATGGAGCATCTGTTAAAATACCGTAAAGTTGAGCGGGGGTGATTTGTTGTTCGGCTAGAAATTAAAACAGATCGAAATGGCAGGGATCTCATTCGCAAAAAAAAAAGGCAGGGATCTAGATTAACTCCATCGGAAACACAAACAAAATCACAAAAACAAAAGGAGCAAAGAAAAGATATTGAACCTCGCGGCCTAAACCTGCCTTGAGTTTGGACTGTGCAGATCTGCTACACATGCGGCCTAGCGCGAATACTTATCGTCCGCTCTGTGCTGCGCAACGCGCCCAGTGCACCAGAAACTTTACCGCAATATAAAATGGGCCAGGCCTAGTACTTGTTTCTTCACGCGGTGCGAGCTGACTTTACCGATGGCAAATCCTATACATCGCTCTACGGCGACGCGGAACAGCACCGTCGCCTGAGGGCGGAAGGCAAAAGCTGCTGGGCCAGCCCGGTTGGGTGTCATTTTTTTATTTTTCTTTTTCCTAGTTTCTTTTTCTGTTTTTATGCTGTTTTTCAATTATTTTTATTTCTTTTTCTTTCAAATTCGAAAAGGTTTATAAATTTTGAATAATGTTCAGATTTAGATTTTTTTTTAAATTTAAGATTAGTCCAAATTGAAATTTGTTTAAATTCAAGTTCTTTCAAATTTAAAATTGTTTCGATTTGAATTTTCCTCAAATTCGAAATTTGTTCTACTTCAAAAAAGATACAAAATTTGTCTCAATTTGAAATTTGTTCAAAATGAAAAATTGTTCCGATTTGAAAGTTCAAATTCGAAATTTGTACCAATTCGAATTTTCTACAAATTTTAAATTGGTGAATTCGAAAATTGTCTTGAATTTGTTCCGATTTGAAAAAAAACAAATTTAAATTGTTCTGATTTTAAAATTGTTCCATTTGAGAGTTTAAATTCGAATTTGTTACTATTTGAAATTTTTTCAAATTTGAGGTTTGTTTCGAATTTGTTCTAATTTGAATTTCTTCACATTCGAAATTTGTTCAAATTTAAAAATTGTTTTGATTTGAAATCTGTTCAAATTTGAACATTGTTTTGATTCAAAATTGTTCAAATTTGAAAATTATTTTAGACTCAAAATTGTTCATATTTGAATTTTGTTCACATTTTAAGAACATTCACTTAGAAAAAGAAAATAACACCTTTTATATTGGAACAATTTCACGTGATAAAATTGTCTCAATTAATAGCAAACCGAACTAAAATTCACGTAAACCACAGTAATAGTGAACCGAAAATACCGGCGAAACAATATTTTGAATCGAAAATGCCGGTGAACCAAAAAGGCATGTGAGCCAAATAGGAACCAAAATTCTTGTGAATTGGAAAGAATAGTAAACCAAAAATACTGATGAACCAAAAATAATAGTGAACCAAAAAATATTGATGTAGTACACCAAAAAAAAAAACACATGAAGGAAGCAAAAATTTATAGTGAACCAAAACAATAGTCACCGTGTTCAAAATATGTTGACGGTTTTAAAGAATACAGACTGGACGTTGACGGTTTCAAAACAAATTACCAGTTCGATAAATTTACCCGATAGAAAAATACTCAATGGTTCCTACCTAAAATAAAGAAGGAAAGGAAAACTAAAATAAATAATATAACTAAAAAAATAAACAAAACAATAAAAGAAATGATAAAACAGAAAATCAAAAAAGAAACACAAAAAGAAACGATAACATGAAACAATAGAAATATAAATAAAGAAATATGAACATGAATTCGGTCGTAGACCAATGGATGTGCAATAGATCTGCAACTGTCACATTGTTAGTTCGACTCCGAGCTTTGCGAAGGCATCCTATTTTACTCTAAAATATGGGTCGTCATTAGTTCGACTCCCAGCTCTACGAATGCATCCTTTTTACTACCTTTACTCTAAAATAAAGAAATTCGGATGCTCTGGCCCAGCTGGACAACCGCCACATGAGAGTCCAGGATACCGCTTGCTAAGAGCGATATAAAATAAAGAACTACGGATGGGCTAGCCCACGAGGGCAACCGCCACAGTGGCATAGGGATGGCAATGGGTACCCATTACCCGCGTACCCTGCGAGTAAAAACCCTATTAGGGTGAGGGTTTGGGGCAAAAAAATACCCATGGGTATTTTAATGGGGTATCTTGGATTTGATTGCAAAGCTTGCGAGTACCACAAGTTTGCAAACCTTGCAAATACCTTGTGAATTTTTGATACTACATGTATTTACCAACAGGTAAATCTTAAATTGTTAAAGCAGGCGCTGAAATGCGCCATCGTTTTTTTATATATTTTGAAACGGAGAGGGCTAAATGTATAGGAAAAAATAAACACCTCGGCATCACCAATCTAGCTAACTTTTCTACCGTCGCCCTAAAGTGCCCCCTCGATCAGCCTGTGGTGCAGCACATGCAGCACACACACACGCTCCAATAATTTTCGAATGATGACCTTATGATGGCGCTATGCATGGTAGCTCTGCCCAGCTACAATCTGGGCGTTGCTACACAGTGCTCTGCTAGGTCCATGCCGAGCACAGAGGAGATGGGGCGACCTGCAGCTCTAGCAAAGCTACGGGGAAGAAGGAGGAGAGGAACTGGGTGGGTCATGGCCAAGGTAAGGCGGGTACTGTTGATCCATGAGGTGACCCATCACGACGCATTCATTCATTCATCGCTAGTACAGTTGCCATAGCTACTCCCACCACCTTGCTTTCATGGATGCCGCTGGCTCTCTCTCCTCTAGCTCCATGTCGTCGTCATCGTCCTGCTTCGATCCTGTTGTTGGTCTGTAATCTCTGCTCCTTCCCCATGCAATGCAGTTCCACGTAAAGCTCCCTCTTGATTGCTGTCATCATTTATATCTGAGTGCCTACTATCTCTCCTCTTTCGCTGCTCATGTGATGTGCTTCTCACTCTCTGTGCACCAATAAGTCGGCACCGAAAAGCAGCTGACTGCGGTCAACGTTCAATTCTCCCTACATTGACCAGAGGCGGCGATCAGCTGGCAAGTAGCCCAGTAGTCTCGGCGATTCAAAGTTTCAGTGCGTAAATCGTACAAATCCAAGCTTGTGTACTGTTCGTGACGCCGAATTTCGCTTATTTCCCGCAGGAGTTGTAGTATCCCGCGTTCAAAACCACGTCGTGCTCTCATTCGCATATACTCCAACACACAAAAGAGATTAGAAAATTTCAGATAAAGTTTCCACCTGGACTAGACGAGTGGTGTAGATGGATACATAACTTTGTTACTGGGAAAGTGTGGCCATAAAGGTCAACGATGATGTCGGCCACTACTTCCAGACAAAAAAGGGTTTAAGACAAGGTGATCCCTTATCGGCTATACTATTCAATATAGTGGCTGATATGTTGACCATCATGATTGATCGTGCAAAGCTGGATGGGCAAATTGAAGGGGTAGTCCCACATCTTGTTGATGGGGGACTTTCTATACTTCAATATGCGGATGATACTATTCTTTTTATGGAACACGACCTAGATAAAGCGACGAATCTGAAATTGATATTGTCAGCATTCGAGCAGTTATCTGGGTTAAAAATCAACTTTCATAAAAGTGAATTGTTCTGCTTCGGCAAGGCTCAGGACGCGGCTGCTCAGTACGCCGAAATATTCGGATGTGAGCAGGGTCAATTCCCTATAATGTATTTGGGCATTCCAATTCATTATCGGAAACTGACTAACGCGGAATGGAAACATGTCGAGGAGCGTCTGCAAGCAAGATTGACTAGTTGGAAAGGAAAATTGCTGTCCCTGGGCGGAAGGTTGGTTCTTATCAACTCGGTACTTTCTAATATGGTACTGTATATGATATCCTTCTTCCAGTTGCCAAAAGGGGTCTTGAATAAATTGGATTAATTCCGATCAAGATTTTTTTGGCAAGGGGACGGCGAGAAAAAGAAGTATCGACTGGCTAAATGGGATGTTGTTTGTCGACCGAAAGACCAAGGTGGGCTGGGTATTCATGATCTTTGTATCATAAATTCAGCCCTACTTGGGAAGTGGTTGTTTAAACTACTTTCTGAAGATGGTATTTGGCAAACACTTCTGAGAAGAAAATACATCGGCTCAAAGGCGGTATCATAGGTGTATTGGAAACCTGGTGATTCTCACTTTTGGGCTGGCCTAATGGCGACTAAGAAACATTTCTTTCGCTTCGGTGTATTTAATATCAAGGATGGTACGGAAATCCGCTTCTGGAAGGACAAATGGTTAGGCAACACCACCCTCCGGGAGCAATATCCGGCTTTATACGATATTGTTCGACATAAAGGGGATACTATTGCCACTGTTATGCAGTGTTCACCTCCAAATGTGTCGTTCAGACGTGATTTATTCGGACCAAGATTAGTTTCTTGGAACGCCTTGCTGGCACGGTTGGACTCAATTCAACTCACACAAGGCCCCGATGAATTTCGGTGGAATTTATGCGGGAACGGAAAATTCTCAGTAGATTCTATGTATAGGGCGTTAGTGCATTCTGATATGCCAGTCGATGACAACAAAAAAATATGGCATATGAAAATCCCACTTAAAATAAAGGTTTTTTCGTGGTATCTTCGTAGAGGTGTCATTTTAATAAAGGATAACCTTGTCAAATGGAATTGGCATGGAAGTACTAAGGGGACGTATCACCTGAAAACGAGCTAGATTCTGCAAATCTGCAAATTTCCGTCGGGTCCGTTGGATTAGCCACGAATGGTCAGATTTCTTGCGGTCCTTCCGTCCACTGTGCATTTTGTGGAAACAGCCCTAGACATCTATTCTCGTCGCCTTCAGTCCTTTTTATATATATATCAATCTGCCTGGGACAACAGTAGACACGAAATCGATCCCCTTCCTGGCCACAACCTTCCCGTGCCCCCATGAACCGCCGCCGCCGCCGGATCTGGATGATGGTGTAGTACTCCTCCAAATCGCGCAACTCCATTGATCCGTCTACGTGTAGCTCTGATTTCCGCCAAGCCACAATACTTCTCTTCCCCAATCTGGCAGTGTGATGCACGCACATAGTGCTGCCTCCTTCGTGTAAACAGCCGGCCTGAGTCTCCGACGCCATGGATTTTATCCTCCCTGGTTCCTGAAGTGTAGCCTCTGGGAGCTGCCGCGTCGTGCTCTCTGTATAGTACCCATTTTTTTCTCGTCTTCTTGCAGCATGAAGTTATGTTGGATCCAGATGCTGAACAGATGATCTTGGTTGGATTGCAGCATATTCCAGATTCGAAATTATTTGTTCCATTTTTCGCTGTGTTAGCTTTCTACATGCAACTTGGATTCGGATTCCAACTGATGTACATAAATTTACAGCCTTACGTCTGGTGAATTCATTGTTCTTGAGTTTTAACTAGTGCACGAAAATTTGAGGTTCGGGTCTGTGAATTCCTTTTCTCGTCAAGGCTCGAAAATTCTCAGTTCTGTAATCCTGCAGTCGAACAGATCGACACGAGGTTGATTCCAAGAATGGTGATATCAGGAGGGCTTCTATACAAAATAGTTGTTGCACCGCGGGCGTTCTTTTGTAAAATGCACATGTCTGATGTGAGAGTTGTCTGCGAGGGATCCTAGCCATCGGTATAGAATCTAGTGGTCTGTATCGAAAATTTGCAGAATCTAACTCATTTCCACGTGATACGTTCCCGAAGTACTTTTCTGTTGCTGACCGGCCGGCCGGACCAGAAGAGAACACCTTGGATCGATCAGTGGCTGACACACGCCACCCGGCGTCCCGGCCCTAGCGAAGAAAAATCCGATCGAACAAGTATATATGTTGAAATATTGTCTTGTCGTCAGGGAATCCAAAGATGTACAGATACATACAGTATATTGAGACCATGTTACTATTTGAAGGAGATCGTATAGTGGGAAACTCTGATGCGCCGAGTGCGAGACAAATCTGGATTCTGGAGGAGGCGAACGTAGAGCGGAGGAGGAAGAAGGTCGCGAGTTGTGACCAAGGGCTGTCTGTGTGTACATAGCTTTTTTTTTTAGATAAAGGGATTTATTAATCAAATAAGTCTTACACCCGGCCTCTGCATAACAAATACACACAGCCACACACCAAAGTTGATAGTAGAAAGAAGCAAATAAAATAGGCGAGTTACAATCCGCATGATAATGCAAAACGCCCATGACATGGCAATCTCGTCCGCCTATGGAGGGCCAATGCGACGATCAAGTGACCACCTATGTTGTGAGAAAATGTCCCTTGCGACCTCCTCCAGCCGAGCACACGTCTCCGTAAAGAGGTCTCGATGTCCCGCACGTTGTAAGGTGGACCACGTACGGAGAGTACTTGTGCACCTGTAGAGAACCTGCATAAGAGAAATATTTGTATCACTGAAAACCTTGTCATTTCTACAGAGCCAGAGCGACCATATAACAGCAATCGCTCCCACCCTAATAACCGTTCTAAGCCTTTTATCTATCTCATGTAACCAGTTACCAAAAACGTTGGCTACAGACTTGGGTGGATATAAGTTAGACGTTATTTGGATAGTTGACCATATAGACCGTGCGAAACTACACTCGAAGAATAAGTCCTTTACTGCCTCTTGCAGAGGACAAAACATACACTTTGTTGTCATTTGTCAAACATATAGTACCACATGCCTCTGCCCCGCCCCTGGCCTTGCTAGTATATTGATTAAACCGAAAGCAGGACTGAACTACAAGTCCACTGCCCTCACCTCAACGTCTCTTCAGTGTTCAATGCACATCCATTCCATCGATCTATATCCATCTATACATCCATCACCGCTTTGCAAGCTACTCCCTCCGTTCTAAAAAGGATGACTTTCATTTGTACAAAAATGGATGTATCTAGACATGTTTTGTGTCTAGATACATCTAATTTTGTACAAATGGAAGTCATCCTTTTTACAACGGAGGGAGTAGCTTGCTTTGGTCCAACCTCCGGTCAAAAATACAGTAGTAGTGAAGTTTTATAATTGTGCTGAAATCTAGATTTAGAAATACAGCCCGCACATGGTAATTAAGAGAGTGCTTAAACTTGCACCTTCGGAAAAAACGCAGTACACTGTTTGATTCATCTCGTGAACCTTCATTTTCTTGTGTTGATGCCGAAAGAGTGTTCTCCGACGATAAATCATGATTTTTTTTCTCCTTCTATCTACTGTTAATTTTACTATGAAGATGCACTTGCTTGCTAAGAATTCCTGGGAGACAGAAATGGCGAAACAACACTGCATGGACACATGCAACACGTACGTTAGCTTAACAACCAAGCTTTCCTTGCTGCATTCGCGTCATGTCGATCAACATAGATATGTTACCCCTTTTTCAATCCTACCATGAAGAGCTACAAAAGCCATAGTACGATCTGCAAAAAAGCGCTTGCATGGCATAGCATGAACATGTGATGGATGCAGTAGAAGAAAGCATGCATGCATGCACACACACACCCTTTAATTCCCTTCTTCCCTAGCTACCCTAGCTCATTCTTACCACTACAGAAAGGATAAAGGAAAAAAAATCTTTTGATTGTCCTAAACATCAGCCACATTTCAACTACAAACCCTTGCTTTCGTTGGAGATCAATCTACGTACTCTAACTGCAAACTAATAAACTACGTGCTCATGAAGATTCATCGCAGACGAGGACGACGACAAGAGCGAAGGTCTTCAGCTCCGGTGGTGGTGCGTCCGCCCTAGGGTGAAGTCGAGGTTTGGCTCGCTCACGCTCGATGTCGTCTCCGACAGGCAGGAGTTCATGTCAGATAGTATCTCTAGACTCTTGGACTGCATATGATCCTGCATTTCCATTCAAAATAATATTTGATGTTAGTTAGCTGAGCTCACACAGTTTACATATGTTTGAACTTTGAACTTACAAGCCTTCACGCTAATGCAGCCATTTATTTTAACAGAATCAGGTTAGTAGTTAGCTGGTTGATTGAGTATGTGTACCTTGAAAGATTGCATGCTTTCGTTGTTGGAGTCACAAGGGAAGCCGGACCAGTCCTCCTCCCTACACCAACAAAGGCAAACTCAGGTTAAGTACAATGATGTATATTATATGACAGAAAATGTAGCATGGAGCGATGCCTTTATAATTACTGGCATCAAAATTCAATGCCCTGTCAGCAGTACAACAGTTGCTCTAGCTAAGCTGACACGGGGTGCATGATGAGCTCATGATTGAAGCATACATTTGTCAAGGTGATCCATGAAAAATCTCTGCTTGTCTCTATAAATAGTTATTAGTTTACTTTCTGATGATGTCTCATATATTGGCCCTGAACTGATTCCTAATGCAGGAGTAACAAGGCAGCAAAGATGTGCTTGCATGTGGGTAAAAGAGACTGTTTTTTACTTTACTTGCCAGCCTAAAGTAGCAAAGCTCACCCAAGTCAAACAGATACATGACAGTGTGAGGTGACATCAATCAAAAGGCTAGCTAACTAGTTTAGTCCATGCAATTTAATTAATCCTATACTTTTGTATACCACAGATAGTTCTTATCAATGCACATACAGTTTATAATGAGAGATGGAGTACTACACATTACCTTAGTCGTAGGTTAATCGTAGCTAGTTTACCACCACTAGTCCACTACCATTAATCAAGCATGCACAGTAAACAGTTACCGAATATTGTTGCACGTATTGCACACACACGCAATTAACTAAGCTAGCATGAGTCTGTGACTACCTTGAGGAGTTATTCCACAGAGCACCACCATGAGCGGCGCCGGCTCCGATGTTCCCGTCGTGGTCGTTTGCAGCCAACCTTCCATGCCGAGCCGCCACCGTGTCGAGCCTACCGCCGCCGCGCAGGTCGAGCAAGTTGTCGTCGCAGATCTCCCCGGCTGAGCCGTTCTCAAACCCGTCGGCCTGATCTGCTCAACACATGGAACGCACATTAAGAAGAGAATAAAATGGAGCGCTGGAGCAGGTTTAAGTTAAGCATCCTATTCCAAAGGGAGCAAAGAAAAGTATGTCTATCTACTATCGATCACTCATTATTTGCATGCTTGGAGTACTATTCACCTGACGAAGCTGCCGGCCTCTCGGTATTCTTCACCGTCCTGTACATCTGCAGTAGCAAAGGCAATTTAGCTGGAGCAAATGGATGTAGAGAAAGCTAGCATATCTATCCACCAAACTTTAACTACTCATAATCTTAAAAAGTCTTAAACTTTATAGTGGTATTTACTTGCTACGGAGAGAGATCAAATCAAGGATCTTTGTTGGCAAATCATAAGATTTGCAAGCAAGTGCATAAAAAAAGATAGATCATGGCTGCTGGGCTAGACTAGCTTCAAGATTTGACATGACTGCTGCTTAAGAGAAGAGGGTAAGGCAATGAAGGAATAATGGAACCCACACGTTCACATTCCCATTGGACAGTTGAGTTGATCATGTGTGAGATGTGTGTGTGCCTCAGTGCCTGCCAGCTCTAGGTTTTTAGCGAGTAGGTTAGGCTGGGTAGCTAGCCAGTGTGTCATGCATCTGCCATGGATGTGAAACGCCAAACCCACAGCATGGAGGGCTTGACCTAGCTAGCTGTGCTAAGGAGGAGAAGTTTCCATGGTATTACAAGAGATGCAGAACAAGACAGGGGGATGGCACTGTTGCTGCTTAACCACATCTGGGCCTCTCTCGCTCGCTCTCTCTCGGACTTTATTTCTATCTTTCGCTTTGATCTGTTGCATGCATGTGGCATGGTACAGCATTGAGCAGTGTGTGGTAGTAACTAGCACTGCTACGACAAAGCAGACACAGGAGAGGAGAAGAGGTGCACAGATCCATGTCCATGCATATGCTTCCCTTGTGCACTGCACCCCCGCCCTTGCAGTAACTTGCTCTATTTAGCCGCAGATGAGCTAAATAACTAACTAAATCTACTACTCCCTCCGTCCAAAAATAAGTGTCTCAAGATTGTCTAAAAGTGGATGTATCTAGATATAAAATATGTTTAGATGCATCCACTTTTAGACAAACTTGAGACACTTATTTTCGAACGGAGGGAGTACGATTAACTGTTTAATGCATGGTGCATGAGTGGAGGGATGTTAATGAAGAGGGGTTTTACCTGCAAGTGAGACTTGACATGAGCTAGGGTGAGATCCATCACATCCATGAGCTCAAGAACTGCCTTCGGCGTCGCCCCTGAAATTCATATACAGCCACAGGAAGATTTAGCAAAGCGACACGTTATTTACGAAACCAAGAATCGTTTGGTGATCGAAAGGGGCGGCGGGTCAAGCTAGAAGATACGTACTCTCGTGGCCGCCGAGGAGCTCAACGGCGTGGACGAAGCGGGAGTGGAGGGTCGACGTCCACCGCATGCGGGGCGCCCGCGCGGCGCGCTTTGGCGCCGGGAACCCGACGAGGCGGGCGCCGCACCCCCCGACGCCGCGGCGCCAGGCGCCGGCGACGTGACACGGGTCGCAGTAGCACGGCGCGGCGGAGGCACCGCCGTGCGAAGGCGGGGGCGCGAACGGCGTCGGGTAGAGTGGCACGCCCCGTATGGGCCTCAGCATGCCGCCGTCAGGGATGGGGACGGAGTGCTGGTTGGTGTAGTAGAGGCCGGGGTGCCCCTGCGCGGCGGCGTGGTGTGGCGGCATGGGCACCGGCAGCGGCAGAGGCGGCATGGGAAACGGCAGCTGCAGCGACGGCGCCATGGACGACGGGTTCACGCCGCTGGTAGTCGGAGCAGGCCCGAAGAACCTGCCGGCCATGGCGTGGCGGCGATCATGGCCGTGGGGTGTGGCGCTCGCGGGGAGGCCGATCTGGAGGGACAGATCCGGCTGGGAAGGGAAGAGCTCCATTGATCTCTCACTTTCCCCAAGCAGCTAGCGTGTGTCTCCTCTCCAGCCCTCTCTTTTCTCGCTATAGTTTCCTTGTTTGTGCAAGCTGGGAGGCTTGAGCTAGATGGATGTATGCTCCCCCTTTTAAGTGAGTGGAAGAGAGAGTGTGAGACAGGCCCGGCCCGGGGTAGAAATGTAAAAAGGGGTTTTGGGGAATATGTGAGGAATAGTGCTTTGTCTGTTTACGTGCCTGCAGTAGTTATGGAGGGCAAAGTGAAGTTTCCCATGAAGAGGGTTTGGGTGATTACTTAATGATGATGCCAGTCATTCATAGTACACTAGGGGAAGGGAGCGCGGCAATGCCGCGCGTGTGTTAGTGTAATTTGAATTTGGATTGTTTGAATTTGAAATTTGATTAAATGGCAGTGACGCGCGTGTGTGGGTGAAATTTGAATTTGTATTATTTAAAATCGAAATGTGATTAAATTGTATGAACAGTTTTTTTTTGTTCGTGGTAGTGTGTTAAAAAATCGGATTTGGAAATACCCTTACTGTTTTACATTTCTTGTCGTTTTTCCGGAGTTGTTCAATTAAGCTGAGGTAATTTTTGTTTTAAGAAAAAATAATTCTTTAAGGACAAAAGTGTTTATTTTGTTGTTTTTTTATAGTTATGAGAAATAGTGAGTTAGGAAGAAGTTTGTGTAATGGGGAAATCTGTTGAATTTTATCAAAATTTGTTGAAATTAATTTAAGTCTTTAGCCGGAGGTAAGTACATTTTGTGAACATTTATTATATTTGATTTAAGTTCTATTTGTAATTACAGGTAAATAGATTTATTTTGGCCATAATTTTCTTATTGACGAAATGTGTTGGAATTTACTGAAATTTGTTGGAATTAATTTAAGCCTATGATTGGAAGAGAATACGTTTCTTGGACATTTATTAAATTTGATTTAAGTTTTATCTGTAATTACAGGTAAGTAGATTAATTTTTGGCATATTTTTGTTATTTCGCAGTGTATCCGAAAGAAATTTACTGTTTGTCGAGTATATATGCAGTACAATTGTTTTGGAAGACGTTTTTTTTTGCCTGATTTTTAGAATGTTTTTTATGGGGTAAGTTTGGTAATCTTGGGAATTGTATTTTTTTGAATTATAGCTTTGAGTATATGTTTTTTATGAATTTAAGTATCTACTTATAATTGTTACTTCGAATTGTAAAATTTCAAGATTTATTTTTTGTACATTATTTGGAATTATTTTACAATCATGTGGATAGCTTGGGGTTTTGTTTTTTTAATATTAAATGTGGGCATATTTTTGAAATTGTGGGTCTTTTTTTTTAAAATTTGGAAATTTAGTAATTGTACTTTTTTTTGGACAAATTGTTTGCATTGTTTTAAATTATGGGAAATTAGGGATTTTGATAAAAAAATTGGCACAATATCTGCATCATTGTAAATTATATTATAGATTATAAGTTTTTTTTGCTTCAAATTTTTTTGTTTTTCTTAATTGTGGAATATCTAACATTCGGGATCCACATGTTAACGTTTTAATAATTGTATGGAAATTGTTTAGGAAAATGGTAAAAAACCTGACGGTGGGCCCGTTGTGAAATCTTTACGGATTTTGAAAATTTGGTAAGCTTGAAAGTTTATTGAAAAAGTTTGCCAATTTGTAAATTTTGGGTTTTTTTCTTTATACATATTATGGGGAATTTTGAATCTTGATAATTTTATATATTTCCTTGACACAGTATTTGCATTATTTTGTGGAAAGTTTGAAAATTTCTAGAAAAAGGCTGGCATTTTTCATTGTTTGGATAAATTATTTGCATTATTTTGAATTATGGGGAATTTCGAATTTTGAAAATTTTATATATTTAGTTGACACAATATGTGGAAAGTTTGAACATTTCTAGAAAAATTTGTAAATTTTGGGAAATTTATTAGTTGCATTTGTTTATGCATAATGTAAGTTTGGTGTTTTTTTTGTGCAAAGTTTGAAAATTTGACAATTTTACTTTTTGTTGACAATTTGTCTGAATTATTTCATGTTGGCTATATTTAATGGTACTTCATTAATAGTACTTCAAATTTAATGTACTCCTGACATGTGGGCCCCCTGTGACGTGGTGATGACGTCACAGGGGCTGTGCCTGGCCGTAGGTGCCCGCGGCGGCGCCGTGCTCGCCGGCGGCGCGCCACGGCGTTCTCGGACGCGCGCGTGGGCGCGTTCGAAGCGCCCGGAGCCGGGCGACCCGTACGTGGCGGCGCCGCCGCGCCTGGGTCGCCGGAACGGCCGCGGCCGCGGGCGGAAGCGGCGGACGAACCGCGGGGCGGCGGCGGCGATCCCGGCGACGGGGAGGCACCCCGGCAGACGATCCGCGGCAAGGATGGAGAGCAGGCGGCGGCGCACCTCACTGTGCCATCCGATTTGATCGGGGAGGCGCGGAGGGGCGGCGCGCCGCGTCGGCGCCGCCGGCGACGCGATGGTCACGAGAGAGAGAAGGAGAGGAAGGGGGCCTCGCTGGAAATTTTGCAAGGAAGTCCTCGAGTTTTTTTACAAATTACGTACAGGTCCTTTGCGGGCGTTTTTTTGCAAAAGGGACGCTGCAGCGCGACGTGTCGATGTCCCATTGGTAGAAATTGCCTGCTACAGTATTACTGTAGCTTGCGCGAATTTTGATGTCATCTGGACCGTTGATAGCTGCGATCGAACGGCTGTGCGAAAAAAGGCGACGTGGACGTGCGGAGGGGCAGCGAATCGTGCGAACTTTTATATACTAGGGGATGTATGTCTGGGATTCTCACACAGTCACACTTTGGGTAATTGACAGGAGATCATACTCTAGATTAAAGAGGCAAATATTCCAATTAATTACCACAACTTTTATAAGTGTTCTTGCATGTAAATGCATGGGAGGAGTAGGACTGTGGGGTAAGGTAAAATTCCTTGTTCTTGTGCATGCTATGCAGGCATGCAAACGTCTTTTGGGACTTCCTTATGTTGGGGTTGTTGGCACGTGTTTTCCTTGTTAGGCACCCATCCTTTCAAGTTTCAAGCACGAATACCTCTCTCTCTCGTCGTCTCTCTCTCTCCACTGGCTTAGTTCCAAGTCCCCTTATTCAAAAAGGAAATTACAAGATAATTCCAAAAACCTTAGCAGTATGCATGCAAGCTTTGCATTTTAGAAGAAGACAACATGTGTCTAAGGGGTTTCGCTCACAACACTAGTAGAAAACAGGGCTTCCGTTTGTCCCGGGCATAATTAGAACTGGGACTAATGGGGCCATTAGTCCCGGTTCGAACGGCCAGGGCGCCCGTGAGCAATCGTCCCGGGTCGTTAGGAACCTTTGGTCCCGGTTCGTGTTATGAACCGGGACTAAAGGGTCGCGGCATGCGCAGAGGCGGGCCCAGCGCGAGCACCCTTTCGTCCCGGTTCGTAACACGAACCGGGACCAAAGGTTCCCCTATATCATCTTCGTCCACCCTGGCTCCTCTCTATTTTTCATTGCTCGAAACTTCACCATTTTTCTCCTCCATTTCCTCTCCCTCACTCAAGTTAATCCCCATTTTTTTCACCATTTGTAAAGATTGAAGGCACCCCATCTATTCAAGGGTTAGCAACTTCATCATTTCTTCCGGCGTTGCTACTTTAGCTCATTTCATTGCTAGTTTAGCTCATTTTATTTTTGTAGTGCTAGCTAGGTGTTTGATGAAATGCCTAAGTTAGGAAGTTCATTTTTTTATATGCATTTTGAGCTCAAATTAATTTATGATTTGTGGGTTTTAGTGTCGTCCCGTCCCCATCCTCACCGCCGTCGATAGCCTGCGCCATCCCGTCACAGGCACCACCTCGGTGAGCCTCTTTTTTTAAATCTTTTTAAAGAAAAATTACTTGCATGATTTAAATGCATAGTTATTTCTTGTATAATTTTCTTATGTTTTGTTATATGTATAGTGTCATGGTTTTGATATCCGGTCCCGTCGGCCCTCGTCCGGTAGTTGAACCGGAAATTCCAACCGACCCTCTTGTCGAGATGCTAATTTTTTTAGAAAAAGAAAACAACGTTTTGAAAGCAAAATTGAAAAGAAGTGAAGATCTTCGTCTCCAATGCCTAGAAGAAAAGATGAAATTGGATTTCAAGCTTGCCGACGTCGTCGATGCTCACGAGATCAAGATGGATGCAATGCGCTTGAAGATTAAAAAGATTAGGAAATATGCCATTAGTCAAGAGGCTTGGTATCATTATGCTGTTGGTTCAATAATTACGTTAGTTGCGATTTTGATCGCATTTGTTGTTGATTTAAATTCTTTAGATAGTTGTATGTTAGTTTCAATTAATGTATGTTTTATGAGAACTATGTATTACATTTGGGCACTACTCTACTTTGGTTTTAATGTGATGAACTTGTATTAATTAATTTAGTCACTATTATATATTCATGATGTAGTGTAATGGTTTTTGATATATTTATATAATGCAGATGAGCCGACAATGGATGTACAGTGACCGACGCTGTCCCGACTATATTAATGGCATGCATAGTTTTCTCCGTGTGGCCGAGAAAAACAAGCCATCGAATGGTTTTATTTCTTGTCCATGTAGTGTCTGCAAGAATACGCAGGATTACTCTACCTCAAAAACCATTCACGTCCACCTGTTGTAGTCCGGTTTCATGTCCGGTTATAATTGTTGGACCAAGCACGGAGAAAGAGGGGTTATAATGGAAGAAAATGAAGAAGAAGAGGATAATGACAACTATCCTACATTCACTGAAGACGGTGATACTACAATGGGGGAAGACGAACCTGAAGAAGAGCACATTATTGATGAGCCCGATGATGATTTTGGTCGGGCCATTCTTGATGCACAGATAAACAGCGGAAGTGAAAACGAGTGGTTGAAGTTGGAGAGCATGTTAGAGGATCACAAAAAATTGTTGTACCCAAATTGCGAAGATGGCCAGAAAAAGCTTGGTACCACACTGGAATTGCTGCAATGGAAGGCAGAGAATGGTACATCTGACAGGGGATTTGAAATTTTGCTGAAAATAATAAATAAGATGCTTCCAAGGGATAACATATTGCCCCCAAGTACGTACGAAGCAAAGAAGGTTGTCTACCCTCTAGGATTAGATGTGCAGAAGATATATGCATGCATCAATGACTGTATCCTCTACCGCGGTGAGAAGTACGAGAATTTGAATGCATGCCCGGTATGCGGTGCATTGCGGTATAAGATAAGGCGAGATGACCCTGGTGATGTTGAGGGCGAGCCGTGCCCCAGGAAGAGGGTTCTTGCCAAGGTGATGTGGTATGCCCCTATAATACCACAGTTGAAACATTTGTTCCAAAACAAAGAGCATGCAAAGTTGTTACGATGGTACAAAGAAGACCGTAAGAAAGACCTGATGCTGAGACACCCCGCTGATGGGTCGCAGTGGAGAAAAATCGACAGGGAGTTCCCGACATTTGCAGCTGACGCAATGAACTTAAGATTTGGTCTAAGTACAGATGGCCTTAATTCTTTCGGGGAGCAGAGCTCCAGTCATAGCACCCGGCCTGTGACTCTATGTATCTATAACCTTCCTCCTTGGTTGTGCATGAAGCGGAAGTTCATTATGATGCCAGTGCTCATCCAAGGTCCAAAGCAACCCGGCAACGACATTGATGTGTACTTGAGGCCATTGGTGGAAGAACTTTTACAATTGTGGCGTGAAGAAGGTGTACCTGTGTGGGATGAGCACGAATAAAAGGAATTTGACCTACGATCGTTGTTGTTTGTAACCATCAATTATTGGCCTGCTCTTAGTAACATTTCAGGACAGTCAAACAAGAGATACAATGCATGCACGCACTGTTTAGATAAGACTGAAAGTATATATTTAGGTAACAAGAATGTGTACCGGGTCATCGTCGATTTCTTCCAAGTCAGCATCCCGTAAGAAAGAAAGGCAAGCATTTCAAAGGTGAGGCAGATCACCGGACGAAGCCTACCTGCCCTCATGGTGATGTTATATATGACATGGTCAAGGATTTAGAAGTAATCTTTGGAAAGGGTCCTGGCAGTCTATCCGTTCTGAATGACGCTGATGCATGTAAAATGCATACATGAACTTTACACTTTATTACATGTTATTCCATGTTATTTGCATCATATAAGGGTTATATTCATGATTTATATTGAGTTTTGGGGGTAATTAACAACTTCCCCATTTTTCTGGAATTAACCCTGCGCTGTCAGAAAACCCCTTTTTCTATATTTTGATGTTTTAGGGACCCAAACGGCGTCCAAATGACCGGAAACTTTACGGGGATCTTTTTTTGGAAGGAACAAAACGTAGGCGCAAAGGAATCGAAGAAACGGAGACCAGAAGGTCAAAAGGGGTGGGACCACGCGGCCAGATTCCCTGACCGCGTGGGGTCCCCCATCCTAGCCCTCGGGCCTCCGCTGCCGTCGATCTTTCTTCCCGAAGCTTCGTCTTGACCTAAAAACGACTATATATAGACCCCCTCCAGGGCTTTCGCGAAAGAGAGCGCCGCCGAAACAGAGAAACCATGAAACAGAGACCTGTAGCTGAAGATTAGAGGGGGAAACTCTGGCGGGGCGCTGCCGGTGTGGTCTCCTTCCCCTCCAACAACATCTCCACCGACACCATGATGAAGAGGGAGTAGTCCACCTCTGGACTATGGGTTTGTGGAAGTAACTTATGTATCTCTCCTCTCTATGAGCTTCACTAATTAGTACCGTATGAGCTGCTGAACATGATTACGGTCATCTATGTAATTCCTTTGTGGTGGATCTTTATTATGAGTTAATACATGTTTTGAGATTGCAATGGTTTTATTTCAGTTATGAAAGTAGATGCATATTATGTACCCCGTTCTTATTTACTTGTCATGATCAAGCATGTTTATGAGAGCATGTGAGGGGGAACGTGTGCATTAGTTGGAGTAACGGGGGGTGGCTAGTGCAGTGAACGTGACAGATAGTTCTGCGATCCACTTGGGTTTTCTACCTTACTTTGTTGCCTCACTAGGGATAAACAAAAATACCATGCTACCGGAGAGTGGATGTGACCTTGGCCACTACCTCCATGACTAGATCTAGCATGTTCTTATTTTAACTTCATGTCATTGAATTTATTGCTATGCTCTGATTTATCTTAATTACTAAGGTGTTATGATTTAGTTCGCATCTTGGTGGAGCATAAGAGAGAGAACAACTTATACTTGAGATCTCTATGTTAGGACGTGATGCCCATATTATTAATAACTTGTCAAACCATGTCTTGCTATCTTACATGTTAATTTTAGTGTTCCATTGTCTACCACGTTATCAAGAGAGAGTGCATTTGTGAAACCATGAACCCCGGTCCATTTTTAATCATAAGAAACACCTTTCCAACACTTTTATCACCACTTTTGTTTGCTGCCATTATTAAATCTGAAAATACAAAAACACTTTTACATCTTGCATTCATCATAAAAAACCCAAAAATATCATTTATCATTGTTACCATCATCCTTGCAAATTTATTTTACCATCATTGCATATTTACTAATGTTTGCATATTTATTTATTATGATTCTCACACCTTGTGCTTGACAACCACTTGGTGAGGTTGAGGGCACAAAACAATTTATTTTGTTGCAGGTTCTCAAGAGAAGGATAAGGAGATAACACTTGAAATACTGGTTCCCCGAGAGTTCGATATTAAACCCTCGAGTCACCCCTCGTGGGGAAAACTGTCTTCCACTACTACATACACTCTGCACTTGGAGTCTCAACCTAACCCATTTACTTTTCACGCAGGTACCACGCGAAGGGGCGAGCAACTATTTTCTGGCGCCGTTGTGGGGTAAATACGTGAAGGTTCATCAGACGCTAACAAACACGGACCCATGTGGAAAAAGAGATCTATATTTTGGGAGCTGCCCTATTGGAAAATCCTAGAGGTTCGCTCTGCAATCGATGCGATGCACGTGACAAAAAATCTTTGCGTGAACCTGCTAAGCTTCTTGGGTGTGTATGGGAAGACGAAAGATACACCGGATGTACGGCTAAACCAGCAACATATGCACGAACAAGACGACCACCTTAATCCGGAGAAGTATCAAGGTCCTGCCAGCTACGCTCTTACCAGAGAAGAGAAGGAGATATTTTTTGAAGTCCTGAGTAGTATCAAGGTCCCGTCTGGCTTCTCGTCGAATGTAAAGGGAATAAAAAACATGGCAGAGAAAAAGTTCCAAAACCTAAAGTCTCATGACTGCCACGTGATTATGACACAATTATTTTCTGTTGCATTGAGGGGGCTTCTACCGGAAAATGTTCGAGTACCCATTGTGAAGCTATGTGCATTTCTCAATGCAATTTCTCAGAAGGTGATCAATCCATTAACTCTACCAAGTTTACAGAAGGATGTGGTCCAATGTCTTGTCAGCTTTGAGTTGGTGTTTCCACCATCCTTCTTCAATATTATGACGCACCTCATAGTTCACCTAGTCGAAGAGATTAACGTTCTCGGTCCTGTATTTCTACACAACATGTTCCCCTTTGAGAGGTTCATGGCAGTCTTAAAGAAATACGTTCATAATTGTGCTAGGCCAGAAGGAAGCATCTCCAAGGGCTATGGAACTGAGGAGGTCATTGAGTTTTGTGTTGACTTTATTCCTGACCTTAAGCCGATCGGTGTTCGTCAATCGCGCCATGAGGGGAGACTGCGTGGAAAAGGCACGCTAGGAAAGAAAGCAATAATATGTAAGGACTGGGATTCTTTCAATCAAGCACACTACACAGTTCTACATAATTACAGCTTGGTGGCTCCGTATATCAAGGAACACATGAATAGTTTACGCTCTAAATGCCCGGTGCAGCCTGAAGAATGTATTGAAAGAGAACACATGAAGACTTTCAGCGGGTGGTTGCAAACACGTCTCATTAATGACAGCACTGTTGAAGAACAGCTATACTTGTTGGCCAAAGCACCATCTTCGACTATATTTACTTTTCAAGGGTACGAGATAAATGGGAATACCTTTTACATGGCCGCACAAGATAAAAAGAGAACCAACCAAACCAGTGGTGTCCGCTTTGATGCAACAAACAACAATGGGAAAAAGTACACATATTATGGTTACATAGTGCAGATATGAGAACTTGACTATGGACCTTCTTTCAAGGTGCCTTTGTTCTGGTGCAAATGGTTCAACCTGGAAGGCGGGGTAAATGTAGACCCGAAGTACGGAATGACTACAGTGGCTCTCAAGAATCTTGGGTATGACACCGAACCATTCGTCCCAGCCAATGACATGGCTCAGGTTTTCTATGTGAAGGACATGTCTTCCAGACCAAAAAAAGAAAAGATAAGCAAGCGAATACATCATACGATGAGCCAAAGCGTCACATAGTTCATTCAGGGAAACGAAACATCGTGGGAGTGGAGGAAAAGACAGACATGTCAGAAGATTAGAATAAGTTTGATGAAATTTGGCCCTTCGCAGTGCAAACTAACCCAAGCATCGTGTTAAATGATGAAGATTGTCCATGGCTACGGCGCAATCAGATGACAGTGACACGCATATAGAAGAAGAAAATTGTTGGCGAAAACTGACCCAAGCATCGTGTTAAATGATGAAGATTGTCCATGGCTATGGTGGTGATGTGTAATAATGTATTAAACCTTTTATGTAACTTTGTTCTGAAAAAGTTGGAACAAAACACACGGTTTCCCCTGCATACAGCCCGACGGTGGCTCCTGAGTGCCCGCATATCAAATGCACCGTCGGAAGTATGCAGGGGAATCCGAATGATTTGTATTCAGTCGATGAACTGAAGGATTTTGTAAATAGAAAAAACACACGGTTTCCCCTGCATATAGCCCAACGGTGGCTCGTGAGTGCCCGCATATCAAATGCACCGTTGGACGTATGCAGGGAATCCGAATGCTTTCTATATCAAATGAACTACACTGAGTGTCGAACATGTTCGAGAGGGGGGCTATATATAGGGTCATGTGGCTGATCCAACACTGATTTTGCCCTCAAAAGAAACACACGCCCCAGATCCAACGGCTCACAAGCGCTTGAAAAAAAACACCCCTGATCCAACGGCTCCGAAGCGCTTGAAAGAAACACATGATCTGTGTGCTTCTTTAATTTCGGTTGGTGTTACCAACCGGTACTAAAGGCGGGCTTTGCAGTCACAACTCGTGTCAGTCACGTGTCCTCCCCTATCGCTGCCCTGGCCACGTGTCCTCCCCCAGCGCTGTACTGGTCACGTGTCCTCCCCCAGCGTTGCCCTGGAGGTCTATATGTATTGTCGTCGACGGGGTAAACCCTAATCCACCATTCGTAGCAACGAACCCATCGTCTCCACGAGATGGATCCACCACGTCCGCCGCAGCGCCTTCTGGACGAGGTCGAGCGTGCTTGGCAGAGCGCGCTAGGGCGCTACCGCGGGACCCTATCCCATCGTATGCCCACGAGCCCGGCGTGGAGAGGAATGCCCAACTACCGGCCTGCTGCTCCGGTGCCGGAGGAGGTGCAGAGGGCGTACGACCGTGCGTGGTCCGATGTCCCCGACCCCGACGAGGATGCATATGCCGCAGGGTGGCGTGGGGATTCGGGCCGCATACGGTGACTTGGCCGCTACATCTCCACCAGGTGACGACGTACCTCCACCAGTCGCGGCCGCCCCTTCCGACGTGGAGGATGACGACGACGACTTCGACTGGAGCGACCATGGGGAAGAGGGCGGCGGGCCGCAGATGCAGGAGGCCATTGAAGCCTCCTTCCAGTCCGTCCGCAACGACCATGTATAGCGAGCCAGGACTGCCTGCCAGCTCAAGGCGAAGGAGGCTTCCGAGTTGGCTTGGGCGCTGAAAGACTCATCCTCCATGGCTTGTGCCCTCCGCCGCAAACATGCGCGCGAGAACCAGCCGGCCGTGAACGGGGCTGGCTCCTCCCGGCACCGTTCCCCCAAATCCTACGGCCTCCGAGCCAGCAAGTCCGTTTATGTAGAAATATAGCTGTGTTATGAAACCTTTTATGTAACTCTGTGGGGATGTTGTTAAGATGTTTTTAAAATAAACAGATAATTATTACAAAATTTTAGACAATTAAATCAATAGATATAAAAGAAATAAGAAAAATATATGATTTTCAGAAATATTGAAACATTTAGATTAAATATATATAAAAAAGAAACTAGAGCAAAAAAAACAATTCAAAAAGCATGTAAATCAAAGTATATAAAAGAAACAAAAAAAATAAAATAGAAAAAAACTAGGAATTTTTTTTGAAAAGACTTTAGTCGCGGTTCGTGGCTGGAACCGCGACTAAAGGGCCGCTGGGCTTCGCGCGCAAATATTTCGCAGCCCAGACGGACCTTTAGTCGCGGTTCCAGCCACGAACCGCGACTAAAGGGTCTTTCGTCCCGGTTCGTGGCTGGAATCGGGACGAAAGGTCTTTTTAGTGCATTTTACCTCTGCCGCTCGTCCGTTTCCTCTTCATCCGCATCAGTTGCAGCCGCCGGCGAGCCCTTCTCCTTCCTGGCGAAGCCCTGCCCGATTCTCCGACGCACCTCCGCCTACTCTGAGCTCCGCCTACTCTGAACACCAGGTGAGCCTCGATCTCCCCTCTCTCCGACGGCGCGCGGCTCCCTCCGCCTTCTTCGTTCCTTGCGCGTCGGGCATGGCGCCGCGCCGTACGACACGAGAGTGCGCACGAGCACGAGGAGAGCTCCCACGGCCGCGGCGTCATCCCTGCGCGCCGGCAGCGGGCGGGGGCGCAACCACCGGCAGGCGCGCGTGGCGGGTGGCGGGATGGGCCGGGGCGGCGCGCAGCGACCTGCGCGCAGGGCCGGAACTGCAGGTCGCGCGCAGGGCCGGGTAGGAGCACGGCCGCGGCGGAGGTGGGGCTCTGGGAGGCCGGCGGCGTCGCGCGCGGTACAGGCGCAGCCGTGCTATGTGGAGGGGGCCGGACCTAATTGCATTTTTTTCTGATCAGGGACCTTTTTGCAAAAAACAGAGATCTGTTTGTTATATATGTGCAAATTTAGTTATTTGTATAGTACTATGTGCATAGGTTAGGGTTAGGATTTAGAAATTTAGGTTAGTGTTAGTGTTAGCAAATTTAGGTTAGGGTTTAGTGTTAGCAAATTTAGGTTAGGGTTTAGAAATTTAGGTTAGAGTTAGTGTTAGCAAATTTAGGTAAGTATAGTTTAAATTAGTTGACCATTTAAATTATGCCATCTATTATAGTTTAAAGTATTGTTAGGTAAATTTAAATGCATGTGTAGTGTTAGGTAAATTTGTTAAAAGCAATAACTTGTAAAATCAATTTTAGTTGTTCACATTTTTCACAAAATTTGTAAGAGCAAATTTGTTCACATTGTTAGAAGTAATTTTTTCACATTGTTCACATTATTAGAGCAAATAGAAGTAAAATCAAATTGTAGTTGCTATGAATTTTAAATTGTAGTTCCTGAATTTAAATTTGCTAAGTAGTTGCTATAAATTTGCATTCACATTTTGCGAAGATGCAAATTTTGATATTCATATTCTTTTTACAAAATTGATTGCAGGGACATTGAGCTATGGATCCAAATTGTCCGGACGCCTTCGGCAGAGACGAGGAGCGTGAAGAGCAAATGGATCCAACTTGTCCGGACGTCGCCGCCAGAGACGAGGAGCGTGAAATGCGAATGCTTAAGATTATAGAAGGACGTGCATCCGCGCCTGTCGGTGAAGAAGATGGGGTAACTGGAGAAGATTACGGCTCCCAATTTCTGAACGACTCCGGTGAGAGAGTTGAGCAAGAAGAAATTTGTAGAGAGGAGGAAGTGACCTTAACAAACTCCGGCGAGGTATATTAAGCCTCTGTTGATCGATCACACTAGATGTATTATTTGAGTTGTATTGCAGTTATTAATGAATCATTTTTTCTTTTAGCCCTCCGGATCAAGCAAATCATCCACAACTAAAGGGTCGAAAGGGTCAAAAGCAGTGTCGAAACGAGGCCCGACGAAGCCGTTGAAGGAGGGTCAAAGGATAGTGATCGACAGAGTTGGTGATGGTGGCGAACCGCTGGAACCCTTAGAGTGCCGCCGTAAATTTATAAATCAATGCGTAGTTCTTGTTAGGGACTTGGTCCCGATCACCCTTGAAGAATGGCATAAGCCGAAGGACGACAACAAGCCAACTACTTATGTCGACGTGAGATTGAAAGATTTGCCTTGGGACACGCTCTTGACAAAGGTCAACCTACCGCTAGGTCTACCCCTGCCGTTGAAGGAGAAAGTCAAGCAGTGGACTCTTATGAAGATGGCCGAACAATTCCGGACCTGGAAGAAAAATTGATGTAAAACTTATGTGGAGGCGGAGGAACAAGATCCAGAATTCACTGGACCACTAGTGATGATACAACAGCAGTGGCCCACATTTGTGAAGCAAAGAAAATCGGAGGCCGATGTGGCCCAATCGAAAACAAATAAGTTAAATGCTGGGAAGAAGGAATATCACCACACTTTGGGGGCAGGTGGCTACAAGGCTGTCGTGCCTAAGTGGGAAGCCTTTTAAGCAAAACTGCTTGATAACGGGATCATTCCACAGACAGCGGACTGGCCTGAGAGGTCCAAGTTTTGGTTGTTCGCGCATGGGGCAGGGTTGGACACAGAGACAGGGCTGATTGTTCCTCAGGGAAAATGGAAGGAAAAAATTGAGTATATAACCAAAGAACTTATTTCTGCAATAGATAAATTTCGAAGGGGAGTGTACGTGGTCGACAGAGAGAAAGACGAGCTGTCACTCGCACTCGGGAATCCTGAAAAAGTTGGACGAGTGCGAGGCTATGGACCCGGAGTTTCGTGGAAGCAAGGTTTTCCGGAAGACGCTGCTACTTATAGAAGCCGTCAGAGAAAGAAGAAGCAGGAGTCAGACCGGTTATCGGCATTGGAGCGCAAGGTGGAGCTGCAGCAGGACCAACTAGACTCAATTAGTCAGCAAAGGGCATCTCGGCTGCAGCTAGAAGGTCCTGAAGTCGACACTAGTACAGAACGACACATCGGATACCCCTCTATGGAAACGGCACGAGTTAGGCGACAGAGAATCGCGATTTTAGTGTTGTGGACGAGGCCTGGCAGAACTGGGCCGCGGCTGGTCCGTCAACATTGGTTACGGAGAATTTTCGATCTCTGTTACCAATATTATTGGCAACGGTCATAAATTCACCTCCGTTTCCAATACGTATCTCTATGGCAACGGTTGTTTATGGTTATCCGTTTGCGATGTGCTTGGAAAATTGCAGTTGCAAACTGGAAGCGCGCCTGTTCAATGCGGCTTAATTCATGAGAGATTGGAACCGCCTGCTCGATGCTAATAAAATGTGACTGGAACCGTGCGAAGCCAGGCAGTTCTCGCATTCTCCCCTTCGTTCTCTCCCACATTCTCTACCACACTAGCACAACCGCCATGGAGGAAACCTGGTGGCAGAACGAGGAAGTCCCGAGTGACGACGCGAGCGCTGAAGACCGCGGTGAAGTCCCATGGTGGGATCAAGATGGGCCGCCGGACTCGGACCCCGACGACTCGGACCCGCCATCTTCACGCTCTATAGAAGATGACTCCGATGACTCGGACCCGCCATCTTCACGCGAAGGAGAAGACGACTCCGAAGAGGACGAATCACCGGAGGAAGAGGAGCCGGAGGACCCGCCGGAGCCGTATTCTAGCCAGGAAGAATACGACGCCGACGACGACGAGGAGGAGGAGGCATCGGTGGAGGCACCGGAGGAGGAGGCATCGGAGGAGGCGCCAGAGAAGGATGCGCCGGAGGAGGACACGCCGGAGAAGGAGAAACACGCGCCTGAGGAGAAGGCAACCAGCAAGAAGCGACGCCGCGCCGCGGATGACAATGGCGCGGAGGCAGGGCGTAAGCAGAACAAGTAGAGTAGATAGTTAGTTCAATTCTACTGTATCGATCCTTTGTAAGTAGGCCCAGTGTGTCAGTGAAGAAATTAAAGGAAACGGTTGTTTATCGCCTCCGTTTGCGATGTTCTACTTTGTGCTATAAATGTGCCATTGCGGCAACCCTAACGCTCTCGCTCTCGCTCTCACTCTCACTCCACAGTCACAGTGTGGCGGCGGCTCCAGACCTAACCCTTATCTCGCAGATCTGAGCGGCGCATTAGGCCGGCATCGCCGTCGTGCATCTTCCCCCAGCGGCGCGTCGGCGAGCTGCCGCGCATCTTCCCCCGTGGCTCGTCGGTGCATCTTCCCCCAGCGGCGCGTCGGCGAGCCGCCGCGCATCTTCCCCGAGTATGTCGCCGACGCGGATCTGTTGGTCTATTGCCGCGCATCTTCCCCGAGTATGTCGCCGACTAGATCTTACACTTTATTTAAAGTAGCATAGAAAACTTGTCTAGTATCTAGTCTAGTATTTGTTTCTGTTTGTAGTACTCGGGGTGAATTAATTTCAACTCTTGTAAAGTCTAGTTTTCTAGTCTAGCATAGAAAACTTGTCTAGTATAAGAACTTGTCTAGTATATAGAAAACTCGTCTAGTATCTTGCACTTTATTGTTTCTGTCTAGTTTTCTAGTCTAGCATAGAAAACTTGTCTAGTATATAGAAAACTTGTCTCATTGCATGTACCATACCAACGAAAACATTAATCTTGCCAATTGGAATAACATTACCTGATTCTAGCAGATCCGATTCCGGCCCCCAGCCAGAATCGTCGACGACGGATTCTCCTTGCGAGTTGATGGTGACCTTGCCGAAAACGAAGTTCTTGATTCCTTACATAGCTTCTCCCATGATGATGACACATTTGGACGCAGGCCCCACGGTGGGCGCCAACTGTCGTGGGGTTGTCACGGCAGATGTTACCATAGGGTAACTCGAGTTGTTGGGCCAGGCGAAACTAGTGTCTGGGAGTTTGTTTAGCTCTGCGTGGATAAGGGATTTACCCAGGTTCGGTCTCTCCATTGGAGATAAAGACCTACTTCCTGCTATGTTGTTATTGATCTCGATCTCGATAACCCGGCTACGACAACAAAGCCGGATCTCGATCTAGGTTACAGGGTGCGCTTGGTAGTGATGATCTCTGGTTCTCTCGCTAGTACAAACTTGGATCGTAAAGGCTTGACCCTAACTATGACCTAGGATCCCGCTTATATAGATGGCCGGGCCTCCTGGTTCAGTACAAAGTAAAGCCGGGTTCCACCTGTACTCGGAGTCCTACTCTACATCCTCTAATCTTCGTGTTCTCCAAGTCTTGGATTCCATAGCGCGTACCGCCTCCGGGTCTTCTAGAATCTTCTCTGCACAAGCCGGGTCACCGACAAGCTTGCTGGCCCATCGACGTAATCCGGCCCATGCTGATGTTTAGCTGTCCTGGCCGGGCCTTCTGCCTGGCGGGTCACGCTTCCCTCTTCATGGGCCTACCGGGTTATTATACCCCCATCAGTAGCCCCCAGGTTAACTTGGACGCCGGGTTTGGCGTGCTTTTCTTTAGCTTCAAGCTTCTATTTCTCAAGTGAAGCCGCCATTCTCGATGTTCGAGTTAACCTGCTGAAAAATAAGAACAAACATATAGTAACTTAAATACCGGGTCACTTAGGCCAGCTCTCTTTGGCGGCCCATATCGTAACCCGGCTTAGTCATACCGGGTTCACACGGCTCCGGGTTTCGCGCTCAACACTTAGTGAAAACTGCAGCCTAACTGCAAATCAATCCCCAGTCTATCTCAATCGCGATCTTGTCAAATAATATCCCTTGATTGTCTCATTCTGTTTGTCGTTGACCTTTGGTCAAAGATCCTTATCCCCTCGTCTTTTTACCACAACACCCCTAGGGCTTTTTACTACGCCTATAAGTATAGGGTTAGGGTAAATAGTGCGGTCACTTTCCCTATTTTCCTCCTTGGCCCGTTCATCTTCCTCCTCGCACAGCCGCCGCAACGCATCTCGAATCGAGCTCCCGAATCTCGATAGAAAGCTCCGCAATCACCATCAGTTCATCCATCCATGCTGCGCCCTCGATTCCACGCTCAATCGTGCCCGCAATCGCTCCACATCCTCCTCTCCTCGCACCCATCTCCATTAGGGTTCGCTCATCTCCCTCTCTGAGATTGGGCACCACCACAGCTCTGCATCAATGGGGAAGGAGAAGGTAAAGTCTGGAGGTCCCAAGGCCACAAAGAAGAGCGCGAAGAAAGGATCCAGCTCTGGCGCCGCCGCGGCAGCCGCTCCGGTGAACTGGACTAGGTCCAGCGCCACCGAGACGACATTGCAGACGTTCGTGAACCAGGGCGAGCTTCCGCCCAAGAACGAGATCCATTGGCGTGCTCCTGGAGAAGAAACGCGTCCCAACCCCAAGGAAGGTGAAATCGTCGTCTTGCTCGATCATGTTTCCCGTGGTCTCCGCCCTCCGGGCTCTCTCTTTTTTCGCCAAGTCTTTAAGTACTACGGCCTCACCACACTAGATGTTGCTCCCAATTCCATTCTCAACATTAGCAACTTCGTAGTTTTCTATGAGGACTATCTCCAGATGGCTCCTAGCTTAGAACTGTTTCTAGAGATCTTTTACTACAACCCCTCTCACAAAAACAAACCTCTTGGTCCTTATGGAGGTGTTTCCATCCAACGTCGGAGGGAATGTGATTTCCCGGCTCTGTTCTAGCCAGTCACCCCAAGGGGTGGCAAATTTTTTACTTCTACTGCAAAGATACTTCCCCCGAGTCAGACGAGGCTCGCTTCCTGGCTTTCAGGAACTCTCCCCTAGTTTATGATCCCAAGATGAACAGCTATGCCAGCGATGAAAACCGGGTCTTGGTTGAAGCTGTCCACATCCGGGCCAGAGCTCTGCTCGCTCATGGCCTCCGTGACACTGATTTGGTCAAGTGCTGGATTGGCTGGTTCATCCAGCCTCTTAGCATCAGGACCTGGTTATTTCATGAATACACCGAGGAGACAACTGATAACATGCGTTACTCCGAGGTAACGCTTACTGATGATCAGATAGTGAAGAACGCCAAGAAGATGCTTGGCGAGACCAAGCATGACATCGCACTGGCCGGGCTTGCCCCGTTCAGTGCTAAGAACAAACCTCCCACTATACGATACCAACTCTTTTGCTTTCTCTTTTACTAACTCGGTTTTTCGCGCATGATACACTTATATGCTCATCTTTCTTCACTTCAGGACCCAGAGTGGTGGAAAGCCGATTATGCCCCTGTGTCTTCTCCTAATGATGAAGACTAAGATCCAAGTGACGAAGAAGAAGAAGGTGAGCTAGACTCAGCTGGCCGGCTCTTCCTCGACTTGATTAACAGCGAAGCCACCGCTAAGGACCCCTCAACTGATAACCCGGCATTTATTGTTCCAGGACCCACTGACCCGGCTGCTGATGAAATGCCGGGTCCTCAAACCGCTGGACCTCCCCCTCTTAAGAGGACTCGGGCTGCTATTGCAAAGGTGCCGTACTCTCGTCTTTCAAATTATGCAATGAACACATCTCAATCCCAAGCACACACACAGGCAAAGGAGCTTGAGAAAGAAACCGAAGCCAAGAAGAAACCTCAAACCCGGTCTGCTGCAAACCCGGGCTCTCTGAACACTGGTATACCTCCATGTTCTTTAGCCAGTTGGGCCAAATCCATCCAGAAGACGCATCCTATAGCTCACAAAATCCGGGCCGCTAAATCTTATTCTTTGTCAGCTTCATCCTCGGACAGTGTTAGCACACTCGAGGATTTCCAAATCAACACCGGGTTAGAAATACTTACATATCCTTTCCACACCTCTCTGTTTGTCCGCCCTTTTGACTAAATCACTATTTTGTTTCAGTGCCAAGGCCTTTGCGGATGAAGACCCGGACTCTCCTCCAGCGGCATCTCCTCCTCCAACTACAACAGTGCATATTGAAGAGCCGGTAGATAGAGATGAGCCCATGGAGCATTCAACCCCTGTTGCTTCTCCAAAAAGCCCAATTACTCCTGCACCAGAGTCATCCCCAGCTGCTCAGTCGCCCGGGTTAGATCTGGTACAAAAGAGGATGAAGTGCAGGTCACTGGAGCCCGGCACGTTCCTGTACAAAGTGCCCTCGAATTTCTGGCCAAGGTGCCAACTCCTGATGCTAAGCCGGCGTCTCCTGCCAAAGGAAAGGACCCGGCTCCTTCGTCTGATTTGCCGGCTATGTACTCCATGTCCGTCCCAGCCCTTTGCGATGAGTACTTCTCTCGCCTTGCTCAACACAAGAACTTGGAGACTGAGCTGGTTGTCCTGATTCATAAGCGATACCAGGTACACTTTTTGTTTCTTGCCTTTACTTTTTCTTGCATAACTATACCCTTAGTAGCCCCCAAGCTCTAAGATTATCACTTGTTGATGAGCTTGGTGCTTATAATACGAATACCTTTGATAGAAAACTTCAAACTTGTAGCCCCCAAGTGCCGGGTTGTCTGTTCATAGCAACCTGGGACTAAAACTTCATCTTTTAAAACTTTTCACCCTTCATAGCAAACATTAAACACTGTAGCCCCCAAGTGCCGGGTTGCCTGCCTGCAGCAGCCTGGGACTAAAACATAGAAAATTTCAAACTTTGCGTGTGTAGCCCCCAAGTTCCGGGTTATCTTTCCTACAGTAACCTGGGACTACCATATGTCTATATTGCTGCTTATGTACTGCTTAAAAGCTTCGAACTTGTAGCCCCCAAGTTCCGGGTTTACTTGCCTGCGGTAACCTGGGACTAACATAAACTCTCTTGTATTGCAACAGGAAGATCGCGCCAAAGCCGAGGAAGAAATTAACCGGCTCAAAGGCGTTATTAAAACTGAATCTGAAGCCCGGCTCACAAGTGCTGAACAACTTGAAGCTTTGGAGAAAAATGTCACGGAGCTGACTCAAGAGAACTCCAATCTAAAGAAAGAACTGGACGATCATGAAGAGCACTGGAAAGAACAGCGCGCCAATCTCCAAAAGCAGTTGGATTCAGTCACCAATGAGCTGACCCGGTTGAAGAAGATGGTCACCTCCATGGTTGCCTCCTTAGTAGGTAAGCATCACTCCTTTGAACGCAAACTCTTTTGAGCAAGTAGATCCAGGTTTCAATTCTCACCACTATACCTATCTTACTCAGGTCCTCGCGATGGAAATCTTCGCAAAACTGCTGCGGAAAAGGTCAAATGCATGTATACGCTGGTATGCCAGCTATACTTTGGCAGCTGTGAAGTTATCAAAGTAGCAAGAAACTGGGAGAACCCGCTAAGCACTTACACTGAGGTGCTTGGCCATCTATCAACAATGCCTCAATGGATCCACCTACTGAAGAGATCTGCTTGCAGAGCCGGGGTGATGCGAGGTCTTGCTTTGGCAAAGGCCTACCATCCCAATCTGAACCCGGCTCCTCTGAAGAACGGCTTTCCACAGTTCAACACTGATGGTACGGAGTTTGACAAGAAGAGCTATTCCCGGGTTGTGAAGCAAACCCGGCACGCTGCCACTGTCATTACGAGCAAAATGAGGCTAACCACGCTGCAATATGGATACAACGAAGCTGACGAAGAGATCATGGATGATGAACCACAACGCATTGATCTCCTCCAAAGCTACAAGGATTCCATTGACCCAGAGAAGGTTGCTCCCAGTGCCTCCACTGCCCCAAGCTCATCTACTCCAAGTGTTCCCCCTCCATCACGAGCTGTCGTTGAAGATGATGATGAGAGTTACTTCCAATCTCTTCAACAAGTCACCAGGCGCGGAGACGGAGCCCCCAAGACCTAGACCAAGGCGATAGAGGCTGACCCGGCGGCTGCCAGGACAGATGACCCGGCTAAAACCACTGAGGAGCACCCAGCCGGCTCTCCACCTCGTGACCCGACTCCTGAAGTCGATGCTTGAAACTTAGGTAGATATCTGCCTGTTGCAAAAAACACTTTTAATTTGGCCCTTTGGGCAGCTATTGTAATAACTTAATACTTTTTATCACTTGCTTGCAGTGGTGTAGTAGTACACCTTTGAAACCTCATTTGAATCATTTGAAACTTTTGCCTTAAGATATCTGTTTGTCTTTGGTTTCGATGACCCTTTTGATTTCTTTAACTGTGAGTTGGCTTTCGCATGCATTCTCTGTCGCAACTTCTCTGATAAAACAGGGTCAAACCAAGTCCCATTGGGCATCATGGTTGATTGGATTTTCAGGTGAGCAATCAGGCCATATAATTGCAAGTCACATCAAACTCAACAGCAAGATAACCAAGAATAAACTGGTGGCGTAAAAAGCCGGGTCCGGGATTGCATCTACAAACTATTCAAGTAAGAGCCCCCAAGACCCGGATCAATGTTTGTAAAGTAAAGGCTTAACTTTGCACATTACCCCATTGATCCAGATACTAGTATGACGCACTCAATGGGCATCTATCACGATAGAAAATAACTTTGCAACTATACTACAACTTAATTATATCAAAAAGATGGATAAAAGCTGTAAATCTAAACATGCATACTAAAAAGAAGATACTAAAGTAACAACCGAAACTTTCTCTACCGGATCACAGAAAATTATGCGACCCGGGCAATCACAAAGCCGGGTCTTGGATGGAAAAACTATGTCACCTTAATGACAAGCCACCAAGACCTGGCACATCAACTGCACCTTCTCAACTCAAATTTTTCAGAGAATTACCGGCTTTCATAACAAAAACTGAAAAGTAAACTGAGAACATAAATCTCTGTTCAACCTTCACTTTATTGATAGAAAAGTTTAGGTCAGCAAGCCGCCTCATTAAAAACCTTCCAGTCCCCTTAGGTACCCTGGTAAGGAAAAGAGCGCATCTGAAACCTGCTGCCTGTTACATCGTGTATTACATCTGATATCTCAATCTCATGCTAAGTATAATATGGGCGCAGCTGGGCAATGTTCCATGGTCGCTCGCGCTCCTCTAATGAAGAAGTGGAATGTGTTGTGTCGTTCACATACTCAAGTTTCTCTCTAGCATCCACCAGATAATATGAACTATTGTGCAGATTCTTACTTATGATAAAGGGTCCCTCCCATGGAGGAGATAACTTGTGCATCCCTTCCTTGGATTGCGTCCACCGCAGCACCAAGTCACCCTCCTGGAAAGTGTGAGTTCTAACCCGACGACTGTGATACCGCCTTAAATCTTGCTGGTAAATTGCAGATCTTTCCAATGCTTGTTCTCTATTCTCCTCGATCAAGTCCAAAGAATCTTGCCGGGTTTGCTCATTCTCAGCTTTAACATAAGCCGTCACTCTAGGCGAGTCATGTATAATATCACTTGGAAGTACTGCCTCTGCCCCATACACCATGAAGAAGGGCGTCATCTTTGTGGATCTATTTGGCATTGTATTGATTCCCCAAACTACGGATGGTAACTCCTCAACCCACGCTCCGGCGGCTCTGATGCATGGGACCCGGAGACGTGGTTTTAAACCTCGCAGCAACTCTTGATTTGCTCTCTCTACTTGCCCATTGGCCTGTGGATGAGCAACTGAAGCCACATCCAAACGTATACCATTGTTTCCGCAAAACTTTGCCATCTCTCCAAGTGACATGTTAGTTCCATTATCTATGATGATGCTATGAGGATACCCAAACCTATGTATGATCTTTTTCACAAACTTGACTGCTGTAGCTGCATCACAATTTGTAACTGGCATCACCTCAACCCACTTTGTAAATTTATCAATGGCAACTAAGAGGTGGGTTTTCTTGCAAGGGGACATATGAAAGGGACCCACCATGTCAAGCCCCCAAACTGCGAAAGGCCAGGTCAAAGGTATTGTTCGCAATTCCTGAGCCGACACATGAACTTGCCTTGCATATCTTTGACACCCATCACATCTGCTCACCAAGCGTTCTGCATCTGCCTGGGCCGTGAGCCAAAAGAAACCGTGTCTGAATGCTTTTGCTACTAAAGATCTTGTTGATGCATGATGACCACAATCTCCCTCATGGATCTCTTTCAAAATTTGTCGGCCTTCCTTTCTAGAAACGCATCGCTGAAATACTCCTGACACGCTCCTTTTGTATAATTCACCATCAATAACCACATAAGTCTTAGCCCGGCGTGCTATTTGTCGGGACACAACTTCCTGCGGCGGCAACTCCCCTCGCAGAAGATACGCTAAGTAAGGTTCTGTCCACTCTGGAATTTCATGGGTTGCTGCTACCAACTGTGAATCCGGGTCATCTTGATATGCAAGTTCTTCCTCATCTTGAAGCTTGACTGACGGAGTCCACAATTCATCCAAGAAAACATTAGGTGGAACCGGCTCTCTGCGTGAGCTGAGTCTTGATAAAGCGTCTGCAGCATCATTTTTCCTGCGATCAATGTGATCCACCTGATAGCCTAAGAAGAACCCGGCTACCCTATCCACTTCTCTTCTGTAAGCCGCCATTGTTGCATCCTTCCTATCCCATGTTCCTGAAACTTATTGTCCCACAAGATCTGAATCTCCATAGCACTTGATACGCTTGATGTTCATCTCCTTTGCCATGCGCAAACCGTGCAGCAAGGCCTCATACTCTGCCACATTATTGGAACAATCAAAATGAATTTGCAACACATAACTCAACTTGTTACCTTTTGGAGAAGTTAACCCAACTCCGGCTCCTGAACCTTGCTCTTGCTTAGACTCGTCAAAATGCATGACCCAGGATTTGATACTTGGTGTAAGAGGTGGTGCACTTAACTGCGTCCAATCATTAAGAAAATCAGCCAACGCTTGAGACTTGATGGTTGTACGAGGCTCATAGTTGATATGATACGGCCCCATCTCTATTGCCCACTTGGCAACTCTTCATGTAGCTTCTGAGTTTCTGATAATATCTGCCAATGGAATTGAACTAACCACTGTGATTGGATGTTCCTGAAAATAAGGCTTCACTTTCTACTCGCCAAGAAAACACCAAACACTAATTTCTGCCAATGTGGATAGCGCTGCTTTGCCTCTCATAATACCTCACTGACGTAATAGACCGGCCTCTGGACCGGGTTTTCTTTGCCTATGTAACAACCCTACTTTTGGTACTGTAAAATCTAAGCCAATTTTTCGCTTTTGCTTTGCATTCATGCATCATGGCATACATGCATCAATGTGATCCACTTGAAACAAATAAACTTTGGTAATGGAATTGTTGTTGAATTGACAAACTAAAGTTAGTAAGTTATTATATTTGTCAAGGAAGCTCCAAAGGTTCACAAGTAAGATTCTAGACTCACTTAAAATTTTCCCGGGAAATACCACTTGGGTTTTTCAACCAAAATACCCTAACCCAACTAAAATACCCTAACTCAACTTTATGAACAAAAGTGGTTCCAAACTTGTTATTTTGAACCACCAAATTTTGTGGAACGTCTATGTGTTAGGGGGAGCCTACCCAAATAATTTCAGATTTTAATAAAATGTTTAAGTGCCTCAATTAAATCACGGAAACTAGCTGGGTTTAAAAGAAACAGGTAAGGACCTATTTGTGATGGGAGAAGTTTTGCCAGGGGCTTTTCTGCGTTTTCGCCGTCGTCTTCCTGTAGCTCACCGGGGCCACGGCATGGCGCCAGTGGCGAGCTCGCCACTGGGCCCGCACCCTCCTGCCGCGTCGTGATGGGGAAGAGGAGCCCAAGGTCGCCCTGCTCCTCATACCCTATCCTCTCCACCTGCTCCCTCGCTCTCCATTTTCCCCCACGAGCTCGCAACCGAGCCGCCATGTCCGAGCTCGCCGCCGGAGATTGAGCTCGGCCCGAGCAAATCAAAAACTGCAGGAAGCTTCGCCTCGACGTCCTCTACCACTCCGCCGAAGGAGAGGGAAGCCCAGAATCGACCGTGCCGTCCGCAGCTTCTCCGACCACGGCCGAGCTCTGCCATGCGATTGCGGTTGTTTCCGTCCACCTCCGCCCCTGCTGAGCACCCCCATGCGTTCAGGGTGAGCACACCGCCCTTATGAACCCCTTCTCCCTCTCTCTCGCCGTAGCTCGCCGTCGCTCCATTTTGCTTTTGCATCGGAAGTTCCGATCCAGGTCGTGCCAGAAATTCTGGTGGATCACAGTACGTCGAACCACATCAGTTTTCCTCCGTCGGATATTCCGATGACGGTCCAGAACGGATTATCCGAACTAGTCCAGTACGTCTAAACCTCAGATTTTCTTCCCATCGGATATTCCGAGTCCACTTCGACTTGGATATTCCGAAGTAGCACAGTACCTAATACTGCATAATTTTCACCTCTTTCCAATCCTAACTAATTAGTTTTATTTGTTGCTTAAAATAATTTAGGAAAAAGGACATACTTAAAGAGGGAGTTTATAAATGTAATAACTTTCTATCGGTTCGTCAGAAATTTGTGTGTAATATACCGTAATGCTCAGAACAATGTGAGCTATCCAGAAGGATCTTCATCGTGCATACTTGATCACAATTACAATACGGTACTTTCAGAAGTATTAGAATCATTACGTAAAATGTGGGGTACCTCTCTTCCCTAGTCAAAGTAGGTACTGCCGTACCCCACTTAAAATTGCTAGATATCTGATGTTAAGTACAGGACATTAAAAATTTCATGTCATCATGAGTGTGCATTGCACCTGTTGTATTCGTGGTATTTATTTGTTCATTTCCCGTTATTGTTTGTGAATCGGTAGATCAAGGAGCTGAAGTGCCACCCCCGTATCGTGACGATCCCTATTACTAGCCGTATCAACAAGGCAAGCGTAATCCCCCTCTGAGCATGTCTTATCCTATATTTCCGCAAATATTTTCTCCACTATAATATTGCATGCGGTTCCAAATGTCAATTTGATTGGATTAGAGTATCCTATAGTTGCATTCAGTTTCCGATGCCATTACCTGTTTCCCTCCTATTATCCATAGGTTTGTATTGTTGGCTTGATATACCTAACTATGCTATGATGTTATTTAGCCATGCTTAGTTAAATGCTTAGTCGTCCGATGGATATCATATGTTGGAAACAGATGTTGAAATGTTTGGATGATGGTGGAGAATTGTGGTGACAGGTAATAAAATGATTAAAGGTGGGGATGAGAGGCCACTGTGGTTGTGGTGCTTTGTCTCATTCTCGCCGCCTAGATGCGAGTTCTCGCCTACGAGCCAAGATGAGCGTGCAACCATGCGTGGGCATATGGAACCTCGTCGACCGACTAACTTGTGGCGGACTAGCCGAGGGTCCTCTAGTTTGGCTTTCCATTTGCGCGTGTGTTGAGATGGTGGCCAAGACTGAGATGAGGATTGAGGTGTTTAGGAAAATGGTGGCCACAGGGCAGGGTGTTGGAGGCACTGAACCTGTCCCGTCCTCACTGATGATCCTTGGTTAGTCTCAAGCGAGGTAAAGGTTGTAACCGCTCCCACTCAGCCGGCTCTCCCCGGAAGAGAGCTAATGTACAGGCAATGAGCCGGACGGTACGCATGGATAAGAAGTCGGGAGGGCCCTCGGGAGCCTGGCGACTTTCACATTGTACACCCCTCCAGGGATAAATCTTTTCGAAAAGCCGTGTCCGTGGTTATGGACGACTTGGTGACGGATTCAGAGACCATAGATTAACTTGAACGGAATGATTAAAACCTGAGTACTAAAGGTACTACTCAAGAATGCAAGGTTAGCTTCCTCGAGGGTGATTCGGGGAGGTGCCTTTGTAGAACAGGTACAGTGGTTAATGGTGGTTGATGATGAGAAAGGTGATCAAAGAAAAGAGTTACTTCTTACCCCTTTTAAAAATACTCTGATTAGTCGATGCCATGGAGTTATGTTTTATAAATAAAATCAGCTTTATGCAAAACAGCCATAAAACTTTGAAAGCCTCATCGAGCTAAAGCTCTATATTTAATCTTGCGAGTTCGTCGAACTCAACGTCGTTTGTTTTGTTTCAGAGGAGGACTTCACCGACCTCGAAGGTGGGTTCTTTGTGGACGTCGACGAGTAGTCTGGGGTTCCCAGGTGGCAGCTTGGGACATCCCGGAACAGCTGGCGCTGGAATGTTTATTGTAGGCCTCTTAGGCCATAATTTGGATCTTGTTGTTTAGAACAACCTAATTCGCTTCCGCATGTTGTAATGTTGGGTCTGTGACCTCTGGTTGTAATTTGCTATCTTTCTCTATTATAAGAGTTGAACTATAATGCTTTGTGTCGTAGAGTCTGTGATGTGCCAGTTGTTCCACAAGTCTTGATCTCTCTATTATGCATTGATAGTTGTGCCTGTGTTAAGGCATCAATCGGGGTGTTGCGTTGCCGATGATCATTCCGAGCAACGCCTGCCAAAGGTTTTGGCCGGGGATTGGTAAACCCGTAACCTCCGGTTGTATCGCTTAACCGGTGACACACCATCTGTATAGCAGTCGGGTCGGGGCGCCACAAGTTGGTATCAGAGCAGACTGCCTGTAGGAAACCCTTCTACTGGTCGACGTTGAGTCTAGTGTTTGTGAAAATATTTTTAACCTAAAAATGAGTTGTGAAAACCATCTTAGGATTCTTTTTACTCCTTATCTGGTTACCTTCTAATCTCGGAGCAATCTTACCTCGATTTGAGTTAAAGTTTTACTTCTCGTCTGTTACCTCAAAACTTTAGGATCACGAGGTTGGGTTCTACCTTTAGTGTTATGTGTCGGTTGCTCCCGCTGCGTTGCAATCCAAATCAACTCAGATGTTTGAACACTTTATTCCTACCGAGTCTGATCACTTATTCCTTTGTTGGGTTTTAACCCAAGGACTTGAACAGAAGGTCCCGGATTGTGCCAACTAGAGTGTGTTGAATCACGTGGTTTCTTAACTATTTGAATCCCACGCTAGTAGTACATGATGCTGATCTTTGACCCAAGTTCTATCTTGTTGTCCCTTGTTAGTTGTTACACAATGTATTATCGTCCCTAGTCTGTGTACTTGAGTGGACTAATGCTATTGTTCAACCATTCGGAGAAGATACTAACTGTGTCATTGTAAATTCTCCAGAATGGCTCGAGGAGGCCGTGGTAACACAATGATGAGGAACCGCCGCCACCACCCTCGATGGCTCAGGTCTTGATGGCCATTGAGGAGAACCGTGGGCGCAATGAGCGCTGCTTGAGCAGTTGGTGCAGCAGAATGCACAGAGGAATGGCTGCAACACTCTCACTGAGTTCCTGCGCTCGCAGCCACCCACCTTTGCTGATGCTAAGGAGCCACTGGAAGCTGATGATTGGCTTCGCGCTTGGAGCGCAAGTTCTCCGCGCTGCATGTCCCAGTGGCCGAGCAAGTCAACTTCGCCACCTACCTTCTGACGGGTGCGGCTGGCTGTTGGTGGGAAAGCCATGTGGCATTGTTTCCGGCCAACCATGTCTTCACTTGGGCGATTTCCGCACTGCCTTCCGTGCGGCTTACATCCCTAGCCGATCATGGATTTGAAGAGGAGGGAGTTCCTGGATTTGCAACAGGGACGTATGGACCTCCGCACTTATGGTTGTGAATTCAACCATCTCTCTCGTTACGCCCCAAGGGACGTGACCACTGATGCTGACAAGCAAGAGCTGTTCCGCAAGGGTCTTGCGCCGCAGCTCCGCTATGAGTTACTGCCCTTCAAGTTCCAGACCTACCAGGAGCTGTTCAACCAGGCTCTTACTCTTGAGCAGGGAAGGAAGGAACTCGAGGCTTCCAAGAGGCCAGCACACGGGGACCACCAGAGTTCCTCGGGTTCTGAGAGCAAGAAGCGCAGGGTGTTTGTTCCCTACAGCGCTTGTACCGCGTGCTCCATTCATGCCGAGGGCCGCGGGATACAGGCCACCACCTCCGCGCCCCACTACTTCGACACTTGGGCAAGCGGGAGTGGGTATCGTCCTCGCTACCTGCTCCACCTGGACTCACCTGCTACACCTGTGGCCAGGCTGGCCACTACTCCAGGGAGTGCCCCCAGAAGGCACCTATCACGGGAACTCCTGCACGAGCCCCTGCCACACCAGCTGGCAAGGCTGGACCTATTGTGCGTGGTCGCCTGAACCACGTCTCTGCTGAGCAAGCTGAAGAGGACCCGGCGTCCTCATGGGTGAGCTACGAATCAACAACAATCTTGCTACAGTTTTGTTTGACTCTGGAGCATCGCATTCATTCATATCCATAGCTTTTGCAAAGACCACAAAATACCGTTCGAGAAAATGAGACGTCCCTTGGTGATCTCCACTCCTGCTCCAAATGGCAAACCGATGGGGTTACTCCTGAGGTTCAGATTACCATTGGTTACTCGTCTTTTCCTTTGCTTTGGTAGCTCTGAGGTCAACTGGCATTGATGTCATACTGGGCATGGACTGGTTAGTAAAATATCAGGCTAATCTCGATTGTGCGGCGAAGACCATTACCGTGACCACCTCTTCCGGTGACATTGTAGAGTATTGGTCTGCACTCTCAAGGCCTCCATCTTCAGTCATACCCAACTCACCCGAGATCCTCCTTTGCTTTATGGAAGGTGAATCCCCTCCGGAAATACATGAAATACACGTGGTGTGTGACTTCCCGGATGTGTTCCCGGAAGAATTGCCTGGCATGCCACCTGACCGAAGTGTGGAGTTTGTCATAGATCTACTTCCCGGTACCGCTCGATTTCCAAGAAGCCCTACCGTATGCTGGTGGAAGAGTTGGCTCTGTTGAAAGAGCAAATCGATCAGCTGTTAGCGAAGGATTTCATTCAGCCTAGCAGTTCACCTTGGGGTTGTCCGGTACTCTTTGTCAAGAAGAGGGATTCTATTCCCGTTTGGTCTCTGATTATAGGCCGTTGAATGCGGTGACAATCAAGAACAAGTATCCTATTCCCGGATCAATGATATGTTGGATCAGTTAGCTGGTGCAACGTATTCTCCAAGATGGATCTGAGGTCAGGATACCATCAGATCAAGATCAGAAAGGAGGATATTCCAAAGACGGCATTTGTTACTCGTTATGGCTCATATGAGTATACCGTCATGTCCTTTGGTCTCACCAATGCTCCAGCTACTTTCATGAGGCTCATGAACTCTATCTTCATGGATTATCTCGACAAGTTTGTCGTCATTTACATCGATGACATCCTCGTTTATTCCAAAACCGATGAAGAGCATGCCGAACATCTTCGGTTGGTTCTGACACGACTTCGAGAACACCGCCTCTATGCCAAGTTCTCCAAGTGTGAGTTCTGGTTGGATAATCTTGTCTTCCTTGGTCATGTGATATCCGCTAATGGTGTGGCTGTCATTCCCGACAAGATTCATCCATTTTGGATTGGAAAACTCCAATGTCAGTCAAGGACATCCGTAGCTTTCTCGGATTGGCGGGTTACTACCGCCGATTCATCGAAGGTTTCTCCAAGATAGCCAAGGCTCTGACTGACCTTCTCAAGAAGGATAAAAAGTTCGTATGGACGGACGAAGCTGGAGAGCTTCAAAACACTGAAAGCCAAACTCACGTCCGCTCCTGTGCTTGTCCTGCCGGACACAAGCAAGGATTTCGTCGTCTTCTGTGACGCCTCTCTGCAAGGCTTGGGTTGTGTGCTAATGCAAGATGGCCATGTGGTGGCGTATGCTTCCCGCCAATTAAGCCGCATGAGCACAACTACCCTACTCATGATTAGAACTTGCCGCGGTTGTTTATGCTCTGAAGCAATGGAGACCATACTGTTTGGTAACCGTTGCGAGATTTTCTCGGATCACAAGAGTCTGAAGTACCTTTTCACCCAGCCGGATTTAAATCTCAGGCAAAGGCGTTGGTTGGAGTTAATCAAGGACTATGATGTGAGCCTGAACTATCAACCCGGCAAAGCAAACGTCGTGGCTGACGCGCTGAGTCGGAAGTCTTATTGCAACAACCTGATGGTTGAGAAGGCTCAACCTGCTCTTCATGAAGAGTTCGCCCGTTTGAACCTGGAAATTGTTCCCTCTGGCTACCTTGCAAATCTGGAGATCAAATCTACTCTTGTAGACCAGATTAAGGATGCTCAGAAGCTGGATGAGGGTATCCTGAATATCAAGAAGAACATTGCTAGCGGAAAGGCCAAATGTTTCCCAGAAGATGAATCCGGAGCCGTATACTTTGGTGACCGTCTGGTAGTGCCAAAGAACCGGAATCTGAGGGAGCTGATCCTACAAGAAGCTCATGAGTCACCTCTCTCTATTCATCCCGGTAGTACCAAAATGTACCAAGACCTTCGCCCACAATTTTGGTGGACCCGGATGAAACGGGAAATCGCCAAGTATGTTGCTGAATGTGACACCTGTCGTCGGGTGAAGGCGGAACATCAAAGGCCTGCCGGCACTCTTCGCCCTATTGCTATCCCCGAGTGGAAATGGGATGAAATTGGTATGGACTTCATTACTGGTCTGCCGAAGTCTCCAAAGGGAAATGATGTCATTTGGGTCATCATTGATCGACTATCAAAAGTGGCTCACTTCCTCCCCGTTCTTGTTGACATTACAGCTGCCAGGTTGGCAGACCTGTATGCTTCTCGGATCGTTGTACTTCACGGCGTTCCCAAGAAGATAATTTCTGATCGTGGAAGCCTATTCACCTCCAAGTTTTGGACTAGTTTCCAAACTGCTATGGGCACCTGTTTCAATTTCAGCACCGCGTTCCATCCTCAAACTGATGGTCAGACTGAAAGAGTGAACCAGGTTTTGGAAGACATGCTTAGGGCATGTGTAATCTCTTTTGGCAAGGGTTGGGAAAAGTATCTCCCTTTCGCGGAGTTCTCCTACAACAATAGCTATCAAGCTAGTCTGGGTATGGCTCCATTCGAGGTTCTATATGGAAGAAAATGCTGCACTCCGCTAAATTGGTCCGAGACTGGAGAGAGAGCACTCTTTGGTCCGGATGTGATCAACGAAGCTGAGGAGAAGGCGAGAATCATACGGGAGAATCTGAAGATTGCTCAGTCTAGGCAGAAGAGCTACTATGATAAGCACCATCAGGATATCCACTATGAAATTGGTGATAAAGCTTATCTCCGCGTCTCTCCCCTTCGAGGCGTTCGCCGCTTCGGTATCAAAGGGAAATTGGCCCCCCGCTACGTTGTCCCTTTCACCGTTCTGGCCAAGCGAGGAGATTTTCTTATAAATTGGAGTTACCGGCCAACTTTCCGGATGTGCATGATGTGTTTCATGTATCCCAACTTCGCCGTTGTTTCAAAGATCCTATCCATGGAGTCAATCATGAGGAGCTGGATATCCAGGAAGATCTCACTTATCACGAGCATCCTATCCATGTCCTGGATGAAGCAGAAAGGAAGACCCGTAACAAGACTACCAAGTTCCTAAAAATTCAGTGGTCTCACCATTCCGAGGAAGAAGCAACTTGGGAAAGAGAGTCTAGTCTTCGCGAGGAGTATCCCAAATTCTTCCCGCAATCTTAGAATCTCGGGACGAGATTCCTGTAAGGGGGTAGAATTGTAACAGTCCTACTTTTGGTACTGTAAAATCTAAGCCAATTTTTCGCTTTTGCTTTGCATTCATGCATCATGGCATACATGCATCAATGTGATCCACTTGAAACAAATAAACTTTGGTAATGGAATTGTTGTTGAATTGACAAACTAAAGTTAGTAAGTTATTATATTTGTCAAGGAAGCTCCAAAGGTTCACAAGTAAGATTCTAGACTCAATTAAAAATTTCCCGGGAAATACCACTTGGGTTTTTCAACCAAAATACCCTAACCCAACTAAAATACCCTAACCCAACTTTATGAACAAAAGTGGTTCCAAACTTGTTATTTTGAACCACCAAATTTTGTGGAGCTTCTATGTGTTAGGGGGAGCCTACCCAAACAATTTCAGATTTTAATAAAATGTTTAAGTGCCTCAATTAAATCACGGAAACTAGCTGGGTTTAAAAGAAACAGGTAAGGACCTATTTGTGATGGGAGAAGTTTTGACAGGGGGTTTTCTGCGTTTTCGCCGTCTTCTTCCAGTAGCTCACCGGGGCCACGGCATGGCGCCAGTGGCGAGCTCGCCACTGGGCCCGCGCCCTCTTGCCGCGCCGTGATGGGGAAGAGGAGCCCGAGGTCGCCCTGCTCCTCATACCCTCTCCTCTCCACCTGCTCCCTCGCTCTCCATTTTCCCCCACGAGCTCGCAACCGAGCCGCCATATCCGAGCTCGCCGCCGGAGATTGAGCTCGGCCCGAGCAAATCGAAGACCGCAGGAAGCTTCTCCTCGACGTCCTCTACCACTCCGCCGAAGGAATTGAAGAGGCAAGCCCGGAATCGACCACGCCGTCCGCAGCTTCTCCGACCATGGCCGAGCCCCGCCGTGCGATTGCGGTTGTTTCCGTCCACCTCCGCCCCTGCTGAGCACCCCCCAGGCGTTCAGGGTGAGCACGCCACCCTTATGGACCCCTTCTCCCTCTCTCTCTCGCCGTAGCTCGCCGTCGCTCCATTTTGCTTTTGCGTCGGAAGTTCCGACCTAGGCCGCGCCGGAAATTCCGGTGGATCACAGTACGTCGAGCCACATCAGTTTTCCTCCGTCGGATATTCCGATGACGGTCCAGATCGGATTATCGGAACTAGTCCAGTACGTCTAAACCTCAGATTTTCTTCCCATCGGATATTCCGAGTCCACTTCGACTCGGATATTCCGAAGTAGCACAGTACCTAATACTGCATAATTTTCACCTCTTTCCAATCCTAACTAATTAGTTTTATTTGTTGCTTAAAATAATTTAGGAAAAAGGACATTCTTAAAGAGGGAGTTTATAAATGTAATAACTTTCTATCGGTTCGTCAGAAATTTGTGTGTAATATACCGTAATGCTCAGAACAATGTGAGCTATCCAGAAGCATCTTCATCATGCATACTTGATCACAATTACAATACGGTACTTTCAGAAGTATTAGAATCATTACGTAAAATGTGGGGTACCTCTCTTCCCTAGTCAAAGTAGGTACTGCCGTACCCCACTTAAAATTGCTAGATATCTGATGTTAAGTACAGGACATTAAAAATGTCATGTCATCATGAGTGTGCATTGCACCTGTTGTATTCGTGGTATTTATTTGTTCATTTCCCGTTATTGTTTGTGAATCGGTAGATCAAGGAGCTGAAGTGCCACCCCCGTATCGCGACGATCCCTATTACCAGCCGTATCAACAAGGCAAGCGTAATCCCCCTCTGAGCATGTCTTATCCTATATTTCCGCAAATATTTTCTCCACTATAATATTGCATGCGGTTCAAAATGTCAATTTGATTGGATTAGAGTATCCTATAGTTGCATTAAGTTTCCGATGCCATTACCTGTTTCCCTCCTATTATCCATAGGTTTGTATTGTTGGCCTGAGATACCTAACTATGCTATGATGTTGCTTAGCCATGCTTAGTTAAATGCTTAGTCGTCCGATGGATATCATATGTTGGAAACAGATGTTGAAATGTTCGGATGATGGTGGAGAATTGTGGTGACAGGTAATAAAATGCTTAAAGGTGGGGATGAGAGGCCACTGTGGTTGTGGTGCTTTGTCTCGTTCTCGCCGCCTAGATGCGAGTTCTCGCCTACGAGCCAAGATGAGCGTGCAACCATGCGTGGGCATATGGAACCTCGTCGACCGAATAACTTGTGGCGGACTAGCCGAGGGTCCTATAGTTTGGCTTTCCATTTGCGCGTGTGTTGAGATGGTGGCCAAGACTGAGATGAGGATTGAGGTGTTTAGGAAAATGGTGGCCACGGGGTAGGGTGTTGGAGGCACTGAACCTGTCCCGTCCCCACTGATGATACTTGGTTAGTCTCAAGCGAGGTAAAGGTTGTAACCGCTCCCACTCAGCCGGCTCTCCCCGGAAGAGAGCTAATGTACAAGCAATGAGCCGGACGGTACGCATGGATAAGAAGCCGGGAGGGCCCTCGGGAGCCTGGCGACTTTCACATTGTACACCCCTGCAGGGATAAATCTTTTCGAAAAGCCGTGTCCGCGGTTATGGATGACTTGGTGACGGATTCAGAGACCATAGAATAACTTGAACGGAATGATTAAAACATGAGTACTAAACGTACTACTCAAGAATGCAAGGTTAGCTTCCTCGAGGGTGATTCGGGGAGGTGCCTTTGTAGAACAGGTACAGTAGTTAATGGTGGTTGATGATGAGAAAGGAGATCAAGGGAAAAGAGTTACTTCTTACCCCTTTTTAAAAATACTCTGATTATTCGATGCCATGGAGTTATGTCTTTATAAATAAAATCAGCTTTATGCAAAACAGCCATAAAACTTTGAAAGCCTCATTGAGCTAAAGCTCTATATTTAATCTTGCGAGTTCGTCGAACTCAACGTCGTTTGTTTTATTTCAGAGGAGGACTTCACCGACCTCGAAGGTGGGTTCTTTGTGGACGTCGACGAGTAGTCTGGGGTTCCCAGGTGGCAGCTTGGGACATCCCGGAACAGCTGGCGCTGGAATGTTTATTTGTAGGCCTCTTAGGCCATACTTTGGATCTTGTTGTTTAGAACAACCTATTTCGCTTCCGCATGTTGTAATGTTGGGTCTGTGACCTCTGGTTGTAATTTGCTATCTTTCTCTATTATAAGAGTTGAACTATAATGCTTTGAGTCGTAGAGTCTGTGATGTGCCAGTTGTTCCACAAGTCTTGATCTCTCTATTATGCATTGATAGTTGTGCCTGTGTTAAGGCATCAATCGGGGCGTTGCGTTGCCGATGATCCATTCCGAGCAACGTCTGCCAAAGGTTTTGGCCGAGGATTGGTAAACCCGTAACCTTCGGTTGTATCGCTTAACCGGTGACACACAGCATTTGTGTATAGCAGTCGGGTCGGGGCGCCACAGCCTACCTCCTTACGCTCGACCACCACCACAGCGCTAACAGCCAGAGGCCCGGCGGCGACGTATAATAGCATGGGCTCTTTGGGACCCGGCGCTGCAAAAATTGGCGCCTTTGACAGCTGCTTCTTGAGAGCTTCAAATGCCTCATCTGCCTCTTGATTCCACACGAAGTTGTCCGTTTTCTTTAGCAATTTGTACAAAGGGATGGCCTTCTCTCCGAGCCGGGATATAAACCGGCCTAGCACCGCTACGCACCCTGTTAGCTTCTGAACATCTGCCAATTCCTCAGGTTTCTTCAAACTTTGAATAGCCTTGATTTTTTTCGGGTTTGCCTCAATTCCTCTCTCTGATACAATGAAACCAAGGAGATTCCCAGCTGGAACACCAAATACACACTTTGTAGGATTGAGCTTCATCTTGTACTTTCTCAAATTTACAAACGTCTCTCTTAGGTCATTAATGAATGACCCGGCTTTCTCTGTCTTGATCACCACGTCATCCACATAAGCATGCACATTGCGCCCAATCTGATCATGAAAACACTTCTGAATACACCTTTGATATGTGGCACCTGCGTTTTTCAACCCAAATGTCATTGTCTTGTAACAAAAAGCACCAAACGGGGTTATGAACGTTGTCTTTTCCCAATCATGCCGATGAAGCTTGATCTGACGATACCCTGAGTACGCATCCAAAAAACACAAGAGCTCGCTGCCCGCAACTGCGTCAATGATTTGATCAATGCGCGACAGTGCAAATGGGTCCTTGGGACAATGCTTATTCAAACTCGTAAAATCTATGCACATTCTCCACTCGTTATTCTTCTTCAGAACTAGAACCAAGTTAGCCAACCACTCTGGGTGAAAAACTTCCATGATGAAGCCACCTGCTAGGAGCCGGGCTATCTCTTCTCCTATAGCCTTTCTTCTCTCTGCGTTCATTTTCCTCAAACCTTGTTTTATTGACCTTGCCTTGGGATCAACATGTAAGCGGTACTCAGCGAGTTCAGTCGGAATGCCAGGCATGTCACTAGGTGTCCATGCAAAAACATCCCGATTCTCACGGATGAACTCGATGAGCGCGCTTTCCTATTTATCAGTAAGATTGGACCCTATGGCGAACTGCTTGGAGGAATCTCCAGGCATGAAATCCACCATATTTGTATCTTGGGCGGCCTTGAACTTTGCCCTGTCATCTTCTGTTGTTGGTTTCTTTAGTGCTGTGTTATCCGCCAGGTCAAGATTAGACCGGTATGCTTTCAACTCCTCTTACGCACAAACTTGCTCTACCAAGGCCGCATCTCCTTCATCGCACTGCGTTGCTATCTCTTTGTTGCCATGAACTGTGATGATCCCCTTAGGACCCGGTATTTTCAACTGTAGGTACACATAACACAGCCTTGCCATGAACTTGGCATAAGCCGGCCTTCCAATTAATACGTGATACGGGCTCTAGAACTTCACCACCTCGAACGTGAGCCACTCTGATCTAAAGTTGTCCATGGACTCACCAAAGGCTGACTTTCCTGGAGTTGCTGACTTTCCTGGAACTATGCCGTGAAAAACTGTGGAGGTTTTCTGTAGTTGTGACACTTTGAGACCCATACGCAGAAATGTTTCCCAATATAAGATGTTGATACTACTTCCACCATCCATCAGAACTTTCTTTAACTCAAAGCCATCCACTTGGGGAGCCACAACTAAAGCTAGCAGACCCGGGTGCTCAACAACGTCCGGGTGATCCGCTCTGCTCCACGTGACCATATGCTCTGACCACCTTAAATATCTTGGGACTCCTGCAGCAACCGCATTAACCACCCTTTTGACCACCTTTCGCTCTCTCTTGGTTGCACCACTGGTATATATGTGATATTGGCCAAGTTGCTTTGGCTGCTGTGAAAACCCGCCTTGATTTCCTGTATTCTGACCCGGTCCTGTGTTGTTGGTAGGTACAGCATTTGCTCCAGTTAAAAGACCTGTAGCCGGGTTACCACCCGGGCCGGGTCCTCCACCTCTGCCTGCCCCTTGCAGTGCTCTCTGTATCTCATTGTTTTTCCACCTGTTTAAGTCCACACACTGTGCCAACGAGTGATTGGCGGGTCTACCGTTCCTGCTATTGCGAGGACACGACATCCTAAAAGCCTCTTCAGTGCTGGTTGGACGTGACATTTGATAGTTGTTTCCACCATTGTAGTTCCCATTATTTCCTTGATACCCTCTATTGTCCTGAAAATTTCCTTCCATCCTTTGCCTCTGAAACCCGAAATTTGTGTTTGCCACCAACTCTGAACTTCCCTCATTGTGCCCACGCTTGTGTTGATTCTGGTTGTTGTTGTTATTGCTTCCATTGCCATTGTTGTTCTTTCCTCCATTATTCACTGGACCTTTCCCTTTCTCTTCCTCATTATCATCCTGGGTCTTGTCCGTGGCTGCGTGCCTGTTGCAAGCATCCATCAACTCAGCCATGGTGACTAGCTTGACCCAGTGGCCCTCCTTCATACGGCCCAGCGTCTGGACCAGGGGAACAAACTTGCATGTCTTTTCCATCGATGAAATCGCATCCTTGGGCTCAATACCATTTGAGGAGTGAAGGATCTCCGTGACCCGTCTCATCCAATGCCGCGCTGACTCGCCCTTCCTCTGTACACAACGATCAAGGTCTTCAATAGAAAACAAACGCTTGCATGTACCTTGAAAGTGCTTGATAAAAATCGCTTTTAACTCGTCCCAGGAATTGATGGACTTTTCTGGCAAGTTTTTGAACCATAACTTTGCTGCTCCATCGCTCATCATCAAGTACATATACTTTGCACAAACATTCTCCGTGGCGTTGCGAATACACATTGCCATCTCATAACTGCTCAACCAGCTTGTCGGGTCCACGCTAGGGTCGTAATTGGATATCTTGTTGGGCTCCTTGAACTTCTCAGGGAAAGGCTCCGCTCTAATGGCATCTGAAAGACACTTTGGCCCGGCTAGGTTAGAAGAACTTGCTAAGAAATTATTGTTACCTGGTGAGCTCATGGACGCTGCTACCGCGGCGCCGGGTCCTCCTTGCGGCACTGCTGCGGCAGGTGCCGCCGGGTTCGCGCTGGCCGCTCTTCTCGCTCGCGATCCATTAACTAACTGCTGAGCTACCGATACTGCTGGGGCAAGTTGGTGTTGCTGGTTATTCTGGTTCTGCTGCGGTTTCACCGTGGCGGCTCTTGGTATGCTTACTACGATAAGTTGTGGAATCAAGTGCACTTTTGTCCTTTGAATACTGAACTTGCTGCACTACTGCAGTACGTAACATGTCAATGGCACGCCGGGCTTCAATCTCTGCTGGCGAGTCTCCAAAGGGAATACGGTCGAGCGCTAAAGTTGCGGCGTACACGTTATCCGCTGGATTGGAATAATGACCCGCCAGTGCGTGAAATCTCGGTGTTCGTGGTGGCAGACCCGGATTTGCCCCGGCTCCTCCGGCGAGCAAACCCGGTGTCCCAACCAACGAGACCTCGGCTCCAGTAGTTCCTCTGTTTTGTTCCACGGGTGTCCTGATGACCGGGTTTCCTTGGACCACGCCAATGGGCTGATCCACTGGAGTTCTGAACAACACTGTTGGGTTTATAGTATTCCCACCCGGAGCCAACCGGCTCTGGTGTCTTCTCTGATGAACCCGAGTCATGTCATTGAGGCGATTCTCTTGTTATTCAATTTGCTTTTGTCTGGCTGCCACCTGCTATTTTTCTGCCATTGTATCTCTACGCATTTGTTCCAAAGCCCGACGTGCTGTGTCTAACTCCATAGCCCGCACTGCTGCATTCTCTGGGGTAACCGATCTTGTAAGCGCTGTTGGGTCCAGGGTCAGGCCATTGTTGAACAGAGCAGGAGCACTAGCCGTATTGTCTCTTTCTTCGCCCTGAGCCCGGTTATTGAGGAAACCGAAGTTGTTTTTGTATCGAGCCGTGTCTTCACTCTCATTCGTCACCGAAGCCGAGTCTCCATCTATCCTCTGACCCGCCTGCTCCAGTATCTGTGGTAACTGTGGCTGTTGTTGATCCGGGTTTGGGACTGGTGGAACAACGGTTGATGGTGACGCTCCTGCGTTGATCGAAGGAGCTGTGTAAACAGCTACCCTCCTGATTGGACTTGGGAAGGACTCCAGCTCCTCCTTGTCTTCCTCTTCAGCCTCGTATCCATACCGGGTTTCAAACAAAGGCAAGATCGATTCAGCGTCCTCCCCATGCTCCACTGCGTCACCCGGGATCCATGTCGGCTTTCCTAACCATTCCTCGTGCTTGACCGATGGTGACCCGGCCTCTGCCGTGCCTACTGACTCCTCCCCGTCAGATTGGACGAGCGTGGCGGCTCCTGACACAGATTCATAATCCTCGTCACTAGCAGATCTAATTGCATGTACCATACCAACGAAAATATTAATCTTGCCAATTGGAATAACATCACCTGATTCTAGCAGATTCGATTCCGGCCCCCAGCTAGAATCGTCGACGACGGATTCTCCTTGCGAGTTGATGGTGACCTTGCCAAAAACGAAGTTCTTGATTCCTTGCATAGCTTCTCCCATGATGATGACACCTTTGGACGTAGGCCCCACGGTGGGCGCCAACTGTCGTGGGGTTGTCACGGCAGATGTTACCATAGGGTAACTCGAGTTGTTGGGCCAGGCGAAACTAGTGTCTGGGAGTTTGTTTAGCTCTGCGTGGACAAGGGATTTACCCAGGTTTGGCCTATCCATTGGAGATAAAGACCTACTTCCTGCTATGTTGTTATTGATCTCGATCTCGATAACCCGGCAACGACAACAGAGCCGGATCTCGATCTAGGTTATAGGGTGCACTTGGTAGCGATGATCTCTGGTTCTCTCGCTAGTACAAACTTGGATCGTAAAGGCTTGACCCTAACTATGACCTAGGAGCCCGCTTATATAGATGGCCGGGTCTCCTGCTTCGGTACAAAGTAAAGCCGGGTTCCACCCGTACTCGGGGTCCTACTCTACATCCTCTAATCTTCGTGTTCTCCAAGTCTTGGATTCCATAGCGCGTACCGCCTCCGGGTCTTCTAGAATCTTCTCTGCACAAGCCGGGTCACCGACAAGCTTGCTGGCCCATCGACGTAATCTGGCCCATGCTGATGTTTAGCTGTCCTGGCCGGGCCTTCTGTCTGGCGGGTCACGCTTCCCTCTTCATGGGCCTACCGGGTTATTATCCCCCCATCATAGTGGGTTCATGCCTCCAGTAATCTGGGTGAGTGACAGAAACATCTAAGGTTGTGGATGTACTGTTGCCACTATGGATAAAATAACCGATGCTTAGCTTAAGGGTGCGTCTGTTAAGTCTAATGCATTTGTTTACATTACGCACAATACTTAATACAATAATCTGTTGTTTGCAACTTAATACCAACAGGGGACAAGGATGTTAACCTGGCGGTGGATTATTAGTCATAGATGCAGTTGGATAACGGTCTATGTATTTTGTCGTAATGTCCAATTAAATCTCATAGTAATCATCTTGTCATATATATGCATTGTCGTGCACTCACTATTTTATCAATTGCCCAGCTGTAATTTGTTTACCCAGCATGTTATTTATCTTTATGGAGAGACACCACTAGTGAACTGTGGACACCGGTCCATTCTTTTACACTGATAAAACCACCAACTGCAATCATTGTTCTCTTTTACTTTCTGCAATTAAATACTGTTTTCCACACCATACGTTTAATCCTTTGTTTTCAGCAAGCCGGGGAGATTGACAACCTTCCTGTTTCGTTGGGGCAAAGTAGTTTGATTGTGTTGTGTGCAGGTTCCACGTCAACAATCCAGATTCCCTACAACACCACTTTTTCTGGCGCCGTTGACAACCTTCTGAAGTGCTCCTACTCCTCTGGATTCGATAACCTTGGTTTCATACTGAGGGAAAACTTGCTGCTGCACTACATCATACCTTTCTCTTGGGGTCTCCCAACGAACGTGTGTTTTCACGTCATCAGTCACTGACATGGTGGAGCCCACGACAAGGACAACATTGCAAGAAACGGAGCAACGGGATAAAAAGAAGTGGGCACGAATTGACCAGGAGTATCCTGAGTCAGTGACATGGTGGTGTAGTCCACGACAAGAACATCGTCGAACCCAGCCATCGAGTAACGGAGGAACCAAAAAAGAGGCAGTCTCGATCTTGATATGAGCACGGGGTGTGTGGTTCGACGTTTTAGTAGTGCAAATGGCCTCGATCGACGTTATATGAGCACGGGGGTGTCGATCCCAGTCAAAAATCAGACGCGGAATCGAAAACGTAGATTCTAAGCACAAGGATTCAAGAAGATCGTGGGCTATAGGTGTTGCGTAACCCAAAACATAGTTTCTAACCACGAAATTTCAAGAAGATCGTGGACAATAGGTGCCATAGACCATGATTTTGGAAATTTGTGGTCGTTGTTACCATTGACCACAAAATTTCGTTGCCGAAAGCCACTATGCACCACGGTTGCCGCGGAAAATCATGGTCTATGGCAGAATTTCTTCTAGTGAGATTGGAGAAACACTTCAGCACTCGACATCACCGCTCCACAGAGCATGAGAGGTAGCGGGAGATTTGGGCATTTTTATTATCTAAAGCCCCTTTATGCATTCATTTTGATTTTTCTACATGACGCTCATGACATGTTGATAGATGCATGTGTACTTTATTACAAATACTTGTATGTTACAACTCTATCCCCTTATAAGAATCTCGTCGTGAGATTTCTAAGCCTAACAAAAGAATGAAGTGAACTCCGATCTTAAAGATAATAGAAATTTATTTCATAATGCATATAATGAATTAATAATGTTCTCTTTGCTGCATTCTTAGATTTTATAAGAACTTGATAAATAATGACAATGTTTGATTTTTTTACAAGAAAAATGATACTTTTTAAGAAACAGAGAGTCGTGCCATTTGCTAGCTGGACTAGCATGTCATGGTACTACTATAGTAGCGAGTCATCAGCAGTATTACTACTCACACCATTGAATGCCAACACATTGAATTGAATGGTATTTTATTTGTCATTAGCAATGGGTAGCATGTAGTAGGAGCCATAATACTGTAAACAACTGAGCACTACAACTACTGTAGCCGTTGATGGAGATGATCAGAGAGACAACAAGAACAGTAGTACTGCAACAGTCTTCCCTGTGTTCTCTCGCTATAGCCAAACCCTAACCCAATGGCTGGTTTTGCCTGAGGATAGGAAAGCCTAGTGCATTGAATGCAAAGGGAAGCTTTTGGTTGGGTCTTTGGAATTGGCGCTTGTCAAGGCTCGCATAAACAAACAATAGCTGCACTGTGGCCGCTGCTGCCGTGAGGTCACTGCAGGTCACCTCGGTGGGAAAATACGAAATTCTAACCCGTCCGGCCTACCTTGGGTCAAAGGAACTTTCCTCGATCCGTGTAGTATTGAAAACAGAATAGAAATTTTCTGCATCGCCCTTTCTCGCAGCACGTACGCATCTACATGCACCATTCGCTACAAATTAAAATATGATTAACAGCCTCTCTGAGTTGAAGGGTTTTGTTGTAGAATTTACTTTTACACTATTTCTCTACAGGATTTTATCAATCAAATACTAGTAAAGATGTCTCCAACGGTGCGACCCATCGAGTCCGCGCGGCTCCGCGCGAGTAAAAAACACGGCTCAACGGGGCGACCCATCCGGACCGCGGTCCGTTTTTTGGTCCGCCGCGACCCATTCCTGGCCCAAATTTCGGCGCGGACGCGCTGCGGACTGACCGCGTGTCCGCGTGCTCACGCGTGGCGTCCTCCCCAGGCCCACATGGCAGTGACACGGGGGCGGTCAGCCTCCCCTGGCCCAGTCCTTTTTAATGCCAGGGGATAGGGACGGCCAGCCCCCACCCACCCCCACTCCACTGCCCCACTACCGTTCCCTCTCTGGCGACCAAACCCTAGCCGCAATGCCGCTCCGATGGCCAGGGTTCGGCAAGGCCAAGAACGACGGCGAGGCCGGGTCGTCATCTGGTCGCCGCCGCCGCTACCGCGCTCCCTCCCCGACACCATCGTCTTCCCCGGAGCCGGAGCCGCTACCCGCCGTCTTCGAGCTCGCGCCGCCGGGTGCCGAGATTGCGCGGCGCGACCGCGTCTACGTGCGCAAGGAGGACTGCCAGTGGTACTGGGACCACGCAGTCCCGTTGCCATCCACTGGGAGGTCCCAGAGCAGGCGCAGGAGCAGGTGCAGGAGCAGCCGCCCACGCCGCCGGCCGTCGCCCCACCACCGGCGCACCTCTGGAAGCAGCCGGACTATGTCATCCTCGATGGGGATGACGAAGAGGAGTAGAAGCCCGCGAAGGGCAAATTTTCTAGTTTTTATATATTTTTGTTTTTAAAAATATTATAAGTACAAAAGGCCCATATATGGCCTGTTTAGCTAAAAAAAATCACGGGCGGACTCAATGCGTCGGGCCGTTGAGCGCACTGCCACCAACGACGGACAGGGGCAGACTGGGCCTGTCCGTTTGCCGACGCAAACAGACCAAACACGGACCAAACACGCGTCCGTTTGTGTCGGCCCGTTGGAGTCATCCTAAGGAGTTAAGAACTCCAATTTCAAAACTTCCTTGGGAGGGGAACATGGTAAATTCTAAACTCAGTGCCTCTGGAGCGTCGATGCATGGAGTTAACTCGAGTCTTCAACGGTGGTTTAATGGTGGGGCATCGGAAGCCGTGCTGCGCATTTGCCTGGGTGCATGGCTCGCCATTTGTTTATCTGCTTGCAGCTGGTGCAGTAATTAGCTAGCCTCTCGCTGTCTGTACTTCTCGAAACCCTCGCTGACACCGCGAGTTCAGGGTCGACGATGATCTCTCCGTTAAAAAAAATACCCACTATATCCTAGAGAAGAGTGAGATCCATCGCGGTGGCACGTGAGGTTCAGAGTTAATTCGGAGAATTCGTTCAGATGTTTCCAAAATGTCTTTACCGCTAGCTAAACTAGCTGATCGACGTACTACTTGTCCTTATCGCACGCACTGCGCACTCGTGTGAGTGATTAGAGATAGTGTTACTGGCCTCGGATGCTGCGGCTAGGAAGCTACAGTAGAGATGTGTTTCTAGGAGTAATAGTGTGTCATAAGATGTGTATGAAATCCTTCCATGTAAAGTATGTGTCGGCATCTATGGGCGAATTAAGTGGATGTCTGGCTCACCGTTGGATGTTCTCACAATCCTTGCTCCGGAGTTTGTGACTAAGCTAATATTGTTTCTGCTCAAAATCTTCAGCACCAGTCCAATCTAGGATTCGTATTTTTGTGTGTGTGTGCATAGGCTTTCAAGATCCTAAAAAAAACATATTTCTAATTTCGTAAAACCTTGGAACTTACCAATGCTTGTAATCACGTTTTTTTTTTCTAAAACGAGAAAGTGACAATGTTACAGTTTAAGCCTCAAAACATAGCCTCAATTTATGAGATTTTTGTGTTTTAGAAATAGGTCCCACGTTTGTAGAGGTGGAAATGGATCAGATGCGGATCGGATAGGGCGAGCCCTATGGACGACCACGCGAACACATGTCGACAACCAAGAAGTAACAACTCTTGGAAAGCACTTGGATCTTGAAACCCTCACAAAGATCTCTGAAAGAAATTGCTCCAAAGACACCTTAGATCTCTCATGATAAAGTGGAGAGTTTGATCTAGGTCCATGAGAGTAAGAGCAAATGTATCTAGGGTCAACTCTGACCCATGGAGACCTTGGATGACGCCCTAGGGCCCCTCGCGGGCACATCAGTGACATAGATAGGGGGAGAGGGTGGCTAAAGGGAGCCCCTCGCGGGCACAGCGGCGTCAAATATGTTTGCGAAAGGCTTTGGTGGAGATTAGCGTTAGGAGCGGAAACGGTGTGTGAGTTGTGGCCGCATGGAGTGAATCTTGATCGTTGGACTGAGATCCACGGGCTCAAAGCGTCGAGTCGAATGTGGTTTAAACAACGAGGCACTTCTGAGTTCTGAGACTGACCGTTTTATTATGGGTTTTGCTTTCTCCACAGAAACCCGTATATACTTACTCCTAGTTAGAGGAGGTTAGTTTGATTTTGTTCGTGACATAGCTAGAGGAGGTTATATGACCTTTTGTGTTAATTTATGTAGGAACGGCTAGCAAGGCAGGTGACCGATCGATGCAGAATTAGCCGGTGCATGCAGCTAGCATGTCAACGCTTCCTAGAAAGATGGTGAGGAGGAGCCAGGATCCAATACACTAATTTAAGAAACGTAATGCAGATTGATTAGTTAATTCTGCCTTCCTCTGTCCTCTCTGCTGCGTGCCCTAATTAAAAGGCAAAGACATTTCGGTCTAGAAGCAAGGAAGGTTTGGCGCAGCGCAGCTCGCGGCCGCGCGCGCGTTGCATGCTGACTGAGACCACTGCTAAAGAAAAGAATGGAGACTTCAATTCACTTGTGTGTGCATGTGTGTCCATGGCAGGGCAGCAGCCTCGATGAGGAATCTATCTCTGTCTGCGTGTGATATGAGTACGATATGATATGTGGAGACGAAGAAAGGAAGAATGCTTTTGCAGGGGTAGCCGGCCGAGTAGCTGGATAGCGTCTAGGCCTTGGTTTGGCCATGCATGAGCACGTCGATTTGCAGAGCCTCACGTGCTGCTGATATTTTATTGGATCTAGTTCTGCATCTTTGTCGGTCGTCAACTTGGCACAAACATCATGTACACCTTTTATTCTACAACATCTTAGAAAAAATTATAGCTCCGTTCCCTTTTATTCTACATATTGGAAAAAATTAGACAACTTAGCATTACATTTATTAGTAATACTTGGACGTGAACCTTGAGTAGCCATAAATTTGGACAATAAAAGGAACGGCTTCCACTTAATTTCAATATAAAGATAATCTAAGTTGGAAAAATATTTACAGTTACAACAATGTTTACAAGGAAGCATGTAGGGTTTTCTTCGAGACAGTAGCCAATAAATAGGGCATAGGGGAAGCGTATGGCAGAAGCTCCATCAAACTGCATTATTCCAACAAGTCATTCTGAATGGACTGACGTTGGGTTCGTCCCGCATAGAACAATGGGCGACGGCCCTTCCCTGATCTTAATCCGAGCCTCCACGTTGTCCAAGTTACAGGAAAAGCCCAACCTACCATGCAACAAGCTCTTAGACGTCTCGGCCTAAATAGCCCATACTACCATATTGTTAGGTCTCGATCTCAACAAGCGATTACTAGGCTAGGAAGTGGATTTACTCGCTGAATTGCTGCGAGGATGGATGGATTAAGGTTCGGAGTTCATCCTCAGATCCAGATACAAGTTGCGACTAGCCAACGGCATCAGCCGTGTCTGCCAAGCCAACTATTACAATAGCGATAAGCAGTATATAACAGCTAGTCACGCAGACGCGCAGGCAGCTGGCGTGGATGACTGCTCCTTCGTGATGGGCCTGGCGGGTCAGTAGTCGGGCCGGTGTCTGGGCCGGTAGTTGGGTCGCTGACAATCCCCCCTCCTTGAGATGCAGCTTGCCCCCAAGCTGGCGCTGCCGGAAAATGCTGACGAAGAGCTTCTGCATCCTCCCAGGTTGCCAGTTCTGCAGGCATGCCGGACCATTGCACCAATACCTGCGACACAGATGACGGCCCTTTGCGATACAGGCATCGCTGCAACACCTTGAATGGCACCTGCATGTTAGCGTCAGGATCGGGTAGTTCATTCTGAACTTGCACACCTGTGCCAATGACCTTCTTGAGCTGGGACACATGGATGACAGGGTGAATTTTGCTTGTCTCTGGTAATTCCAAGCGATAGGCTACACTTCCCACACGAGCCAGAACACGGAATGGGCCATAGAACTTGAAGGCCAACTTCTGATTGGATCGTGGTGCGACAGAAGTATGAATATATGGCTGGAGCTTGAGAAACACCTGATCACCAACCTGGAATTCCCGGAAGGTGCGTTTCTTATCAGCGGCGCTGTTCATTTTCTGCTGAACTCGAAGCAGTTGTTGGCGAAGTACCGCAGTAACCAGCAAACGTTCAGTGAGCCAAACTTGCAAGTCAGGAACAGAGCACACTTCATCAGCAACAATACCGAAGTGGCGAGGAGGATTATTATACAACACCTCGAACGGAGACTTGTTGAGGGCAGAATGCCAATTAGTGTTATACCAATACTCTGCCAGCGACAGCCACTTAACCCATTTCTTCGGAAAAGCCTGTGCATAACAATGCAAATATGCTTCCAGGGACTGGTTAACACGCTCAGTCTGGCCATCCGCCTGCGGATGATAAGAAGAGCTCATTCGGAGGTGGGTACCAGTCAGGCGAAAGAGTTCCTTCCAAAAGGCACTTTTGAAAACACGATCACGATCGGAAATGATGGAGAGAGGCATGCTGTGCAACTTGAAAACATGGTCCATGTATAATTGTGCTATTGTGGCTGCAGTATAAGGGTGTGAGATTGGTATAAAATGAGCATACCGTGAGAACTTGTCCACCACAACAAATACACCATCAAATCTGCCAGATCGAGGAAAACCTTCCACAAAGTCCATAGAGACAATTTCCCAGGCGAACTTGGGTACTGGTAATGGCTGCAACAGTCCTGGATAGCGTACTCTTTCAGGTTTGGCTCTCTGGCAGGTGATACATTCTTGCACAGTGCGGCGTACAAACTGCTTCATCAATGGCCAGATGAATAGGCTTTTGATTCTCCTGTATGTGACAGGAAAGCCTGAATGTCCAGCGGTAGCACCAGCATGCAGTGCGAGTGTAACTTGAGTTTGCAGTTGTGGGTTAAAACCCAACCAGATTCTGCCTTTCTTCCTCATTATGCCATCTCGTAATTGAAACCCATCAACACCTTCAGGATGTAGTGCTAATTTAGCAAGAAGTTGTTGCGCTGCTGGATCTTGTTGATAACCAGTAATTACCTCTAAAATCCAGGTAGGTTGAACAGATGATATAGCTAAGAGTACATCAGTATTGCCTGGTTTACGAGATAGAACATCTGCTGCAGAGTTCTCTGCCCCCTTGCGGTACAGAATAGTATACTGAAGTCCCAACATTTTAGTAAGAGCTTTGTGCTGCCATGGTGTGTGCAGATTCTGGTCATTGAGGTGAGACAGACTTCACTGATCAGTGACAATTCGAAACTCACTTGATTGTAGGTACGGTCTCCACTGATCAATAGCTAACAGAATTGCCAAGTGCTCTTTTTCATATGTGGATAAGCCACGCGTGCGAGGACCCAAAGCTTTGCTGACAAAGGCCACTGGGTGTCCGTCTTGCTGCAAGACCGCGCCAATCCCTGAATCTGATGCATCAGTTTCAACTGTGAATGTCTTGTTGAAATCAGGCAGTGCTAGCACTGGTGCCGATACTAATGCTGCTTTGAGAGCTTGAAAAGCTTGTTCAGTTTCCTCTGTCCAAACAAATGGGACTCCCTTCCTCAGAAGATTGGTTAAAACCTTGGCAATAAGACCAAAGTAACGGATAAATTTGCGGTAATACCCAGCAAATCCCAACCATGCTCGCAATTCTTTCAAGTTAGTGGGAGATGGCCAATCCCGAACTGTGGCAATCTTGGTTGGATCTGTAGCAACACCATCGACAGAGATGACATGCCCCAAGTATGATATGCTAGTTTGTGCAAATTCACACTTAGACATTTTCACTTTCCAATTATGTTCTTGTAACTTCTGCAGAACCATTTGAATGTGTTGCAGATGTTCTTCATAAGTTTTGCTGTATATGAGGATGTCGTCAAAGAAGACAAGCACGAATTTACGCAGGTAGTCAGACAAAGTTGCATTCATAGCACTGAGGAAGGTAGCTGGTGCTCCTGTGAGACCAAAAGCCATCACTGTGAACTCAAACTGGCCATGATGGGTCTGAAAGGCAGTTTTATATTCCTCTCCATGGGCCAACCTGATCTGGTGATATCCTGCTCGAAGATCCAGCTTGGAAAACCAGGAAGCGCCAGCTAGTTCATCAAGAAGTTCATCAATAATGGGGACAGGATATTTACTCTTGATGGTCAGAGCATTCAAGTGTCTGTAATCCACCACAATTCTCCATGTTCCATCTTTCTTGCGGACTAGGATAATGGGAGAAGAAAATGCACTGGTACTCAAACGAATAACCCCACTGGCAAGCATCTCCTTGATCTGTTCTTCTATCTCAGTTTTAAGCTGAGGAGTGTAGCGATAAGGTCTCTTGTTAACAGGTTGCGCTCCTGGTATCAGCGGAATAGAATGATCGCATAGGCGTCGTGGTGGCAGTCCCACTGGTTCTGAAAACACCTCAGGGAAGCTGTGTAAAATTTCCTGTACCTTCTCAAGAATTGGGGGATTCACAGCAGATGGAGAATGCATAAGTGATAGTTCCACCACAGTACAAGCAAAAGTCTCTGCTACCTTGCTATGTAAAGTAATCATTTCGCCATTGTGAACAAATGACATCCATTTCTCTTCCCAATCAACATGCTGATGACTCCCAAGTGCAGGAGATCAATTGTAGTACCTTTCAATTAGAAAAGGTTGTCGAACCCACGAGGAGCTGAAGGTATTGGTTAGTAAGATTGATAAATAAAACAATAAAAGATGCAAGTGTTTTTGGTATTTTTGTTGTATAGTTGCAAAGCAGATAACAGATAGTAGCAAGTGAAAGCTCTCAAAGAGAGAAAGCCCAATCCTCTTATGTGGCAAAGGACAAGCTCAAGTGATGTGTAACTTATATGTGGCAAACGTTCCCGAGGGCGGCATGGATGATGCTAGGCATAGAGATTTATTAAACAACACGTTGAATATCTTGTCAAGTTTTAATCTCTTTGGACGGAGCCATAATTAGGTATAGCTAAATAAATAAACTACAACCCCTTATGATGGATCATGTGGCCAAGCAAATGACTGCACAAGAATTATTAAGACTAAAGTCCCACCATAGCATTACACTCTAAGGTCCCCGATACTAATACCCTCATAATATAACTTCATGACTCGGTCTCAGGTTTACGTGTCCTCCCAAGTCTCCATCAATTCATTACACTACGGTGTTCTCCTATGAGCCCATAAAGGTGAAGTGTTGTGCAGTCGACGTTCGCACAACACCATCATAGAATCACATAAAAGATAAACTCTTGACAAAATACCAACACATGTCATATATAAATCATTGCCAATTCATCCTATGCCCTCAGGAACATACGGGAACTACTCACAACGTGCGAACATGATCATAATCAGTGGCATAAGTGGTACAACACAATCTGAAATTATAACTTCACCACCAAATAATGACAAGTACTCAATCACAAACATGAATAGTAGCACAAGACAAGTATCTAGGGTATAGCAACTCTCAAACTGCGAGGGGAACGGAGTGGATCACGGTGATGATGATGATGGTGCTGGTCTTGATGGGGGTGATGATGTAGAGGCCTCCTCCCACGCCAAGGAGGAGAGGTGATGACGATGACGATGATTTCCCCCTTCTCCGGAGTTCCGGAGCAGCAGGATCTGACCCCCCTCGGAAGGGATCAGGAGTTTCGCCGCCGCCGCGACCTCGGATGGACTTGGAAAAATTAGGGCGTTACTTTTCGGGCGAGACGAAGGCGTCGATAAAAAGCCCCAGGCGAGGAGGTGCCCGAGGCCCTTTGGGTGGTCCCACGCGGCCAGGTACATGGGCCGCGTGGGCCACCCCCATTTGGCCCTCGTGGCTCTCCTCTCTTCGGTCTTCTTCCCTCTGCCTTTCTCCCGATGAAAAACTGACGCAGTATTTTTCCTTTTATTATTTGAGGTCCTGTAGCTCCTGAAACATTAAAGACAAGAAAAAGGAGGTTTTCTGCCTCCCAGAAATTAAATACCAAAAATAGGGACTTTGTATGAAAGTCCCCAAAATCATCTAAAACATGTAGAAACAATCATATAATCATGCAAATAACATTCTAGTATGATACTAAAAGTTATATAAATGATGATATAAAATGCACGTATCAACTCCCCCAAGCTTAAACCTTTACTCGTCCTCGAGTAAGTAAGGACATAGATCATTACATGCATCAATGGACTTATGGTTGATAAATAAATACGGGCATTGTATCATCATCATATTCAATTGCAAGATAAGATTAATGATCTAAAACTCATACATATGAGGGCAACATAAGTAGAACTCTAGCAATCACCCCTTACTTTTGAAAGCAAATAACCATTGTATGTTGGACAATCGAATCATATTGTTTTTCACATGCTTTTGCTCTTCATGGCAAGCATTATAATCTTTTATACTTTGCTGAAATTCAAAGACAAGATAAACTCTCATTGGATAACAAGTTCAAAAGAAGACAAATGAAAAGACAGATAGATATAAAAATTGTTATCACTCTTGCTTGACTAGTAACTAGTGCAAACTTTAGTCATGGATATCTCAATCAAGTTCCCATGCTCTACACAACCCTTTTCTTACACTTTCCATGGCTAGCTGAAATTTCAGGTGCCTTCCTTTCATTCACATTCAAGAGCATAAGTATTGAAATATCCATGATCATTAATTTGCTCAAAAGATACTAGGTTGTAACAAGAGTGTTTTATATCCTTTTCATTAAGTCTTCTCAACTTCTTATCCTACAAGACTATATCTTAACCTCAAACTATTAATTCACAAGTCTTTTTACTTCTTCTATATTGAGATAATTCTATAATTGTCCAACATACTCAAGTTAATTAATTTCAAGGCAAGATGTGATTGAAATTCTAAATATGCCACGCTCATTTGCATGAGTGTTACCCATAAATCCCCAAACAAGAGAATCATGGATGACACCATACTTTAATATTCATTGATAAACCATAAGATAGGGATACATGATAATGCTCCATGAGCTCACACACGCCTAAGAGATATTGATAACTAAACGATAAAAGCAAACACACCATGACTAGATAGATATGATAGATTGATAAAGAGAAAGACTAGATGGAACTCCCCCAAGCTTGGCGTTCCTCCAGATTCTCCTTTGCTGCAGCCTCCTCCTTCTCATATTCTTCCTCCCACTCAGCCATCTTCCATGGGAAAGGCCTTCCATCACGGAAAGATGTAGGTGGATCATTGTACCTGAGGGTGGCGGCTGCTGCAATCTTCTTGAAGCGTTCTTCATATTCGCAGTTCTGGTTCTCTACATCCCACATGAAGCATTGGAACTTCTCCCATTTGTGATGACGTCCTTGTACCTATCTTCCAGATCTTCAAGCCTTTTCTTGTACTCTTCAACCTTCTTCTCCAGCTCCAGGTTCATGAAGTGGTGAGCATCAAGGCTGCGGTAAACCACAGTGCCATACCTGAAGGTCTTGTCCTCTAACTCATCCAGCCTTTCCTCCACCGTGCCGGTGGCCTTGGGAGCCTTCACCTCCTCCACGAGCATCACGCCCTCCTTGAAGCACACGGTCTTCGGTGGTGTCATCACGGAGTTGAGGTAGCGGTTCACAACACCTCCTTGGGAGAGCTCTCCCCCTCTTGGTTGGATCCGGAGCAAGACATGGCTAAAACCTGACAGGCAGAAACAGCAGAAACAAAGATCGCTCGAGAACGCTCGGTGCGAGATTAGATCGGCAGAGAGGGTATATATTGAGGGTTTTTAGGTCAAGACGAAGCGTCGGGATCGAAAACGAGACGAAAAGGACTCCGAGGTGGAAAAGGGACAGCCCCACGCGGCCAGGTACATGGGCCGCGTGGGCCCCTCTCTTTCCTCCCTCGGGTCTCCGTTTCGTCCAGTTTTCTTGTCCCATACGATGATTTCCATAAAAATTGACCTCCGTAAAATTTATGCAATTCCGAGAAACTTTCCAACAGTAAGTTACCTTCTATTGATTTGGGTTTCTGAAACTGCACGGTTTCTCTCAATTACCTCTCCGGTGTTTGTAAATTCAACTCCTCCACCCTTCCGATGAAGCTCTTTCCTGCAATATAAGGTTTAAGGCGTTGTCCATTGACTACATGAGGTTTACCTTTCATGTCACCGTGAAGACGGATAGCTCCTGAACGGTACACCTCCTGTATCACTAATGGTCCCTGCCACTTTGAAGCTAGCTTCCCTGCAGAAAACTTGAAACGAGAGTTGTATAATAAAACTTGATCACCTACTTTGAATTCCTTTTTCTTAATTTTCTTGTCATGCCAAATCTTAACTTTTTCTTTAAACATCCTGGCACTTTCATAAGCTTCATTTCTCCATTCGTCAAGTAGGTTTAGGTCAAGAATTCTCTTTTCTCCCGCAGTTTTAAAATCAAAGTTCAGTTGTTTAATAGCCCATCTAGCTTTATGTTCTAGTTCAACAGGTAAGTGACAAGCTTTTCCATAAACCATTTTATAAGGAGACATTCCCATAGGATTTTTAAAAGCAGTTCTATAAGCCCACAAAGCATCATTAATCTTAATTGGCCAATCAGATCTAGACTTATTCACTGTCTTTTCCAAAATGAGTTTAATTTCCCTATTGCTTAATTCAACTTGCCCACTTGTTTGAGGATGATAAGGAGATGCAATTCTATGGTTAACATCATATTTTGCCAAAGTTTTTCTAAGAACACCATGCAAGAAATGAGAACCACCATCAGTAATTAAGAACCTAGGAACACCAAACCTGGGGAAAATGATGTCCTTGAGCATCTTCATTGCTGTGGCATGATCTGCACTTTTGGTTGGAATTGCTTCCACCCACTTTGTAACATAGTCAACTGCAACCAAAATGTGAGTATGCTTTGTCTTTGATTCTGGGAAAGGACCCATAAAGTCAAAACCCCACACATCAAATGGTTCAAGTGGCAATGAATAATTCATAGGCATTTCATTCCTCCTACCAATGTTTCCTACTCTTTGACATTTATCACAAGATTTAACATATTCAGCACAGTCCTTAAATAAAGTAGGCCAATAGAAACCAGATTGTAATACCTTTGCTCCTGTGCGATCTCCTGCATGATGCCCTCCATAGGGACTGTCATGACAATCTCTTATAATAGCCTGTTGTTCATGCTCAGGTACACAACGTCTAATAATACCATCCACACTTTTCTTATAGAGGAAAGGATCATCCCAAAAATAATGTCTAAGATCATAAAAGAATTTCTTTCTTTGTTGAGAAGTGAAGTGTGGAGGCAAAACTTTACCAACAATAAAATTTGCATAGTTGGCAAACCAAGGAGATGCAACTTTAGCACTAGAAACATTAACAATTGCAAGTTGTTCATTAACAAAGCTATCATTAATAGGAATAGGATCATCAGGTATGCTTTCCATCCTAGAGAGATGATCAGCAACTTGATTATCCTCCCCTTTCCTATCAACAATGTGTAAATCAAATTCTTGCAATAGAAGTACCCATCTTATTAGTCTAGGCTTAGCATCTTTCTTATTCATCAAGTATTTAATAGCAGAATGATCAGTATGTATTGTGACTTTTGAATCAGTAATATAAGGTCTAAACTTGTCACAAGCAAACAGTACTGCTAAAAATTCTTTCTCAGTTGTAGCATAATTCTTTTGAGCAGCATCAAGTGTTCTACTAGCATAATAAATAACATTCAGTTTCTTATCAACACGTTGGCCCAAAACAGCCCCAACTGCATAATCACTAGCATCACACATAATTTCAAAAGGCAAGTTCCAATCAGGAGGTTGAATAATGGGAGCAGTGATTAAAGCATTCTTCAAAATATTAAAGGACTCAATGCAATCATCATTAAAAGAGAAAGGAACATCCTTTTGCAGAAGATTGGTTAGAGGTTTTGATATTTTGGAGAAATCCTTAATGAACCTACGGTAAAAACCTGCATGCCCAAGAAAACTTCTTATACCTTTGAGGTCCCTTGGATATGGTAGTTTTTCAATAGCTTCAATCTTTGCTGGATCAACTTCTATTCCTTCTCCAGAAATCTTATGCCCAAGAACTATACCTCAGTAACCATGAAGTGACACTTCTCCCAATTAAGAACCAAGTGTTGGTCTTCACAACGCTGTAAAACTTTGTTAAGGTTGAACAAGCAATTATCGAAGGAAGTACCATACACAGAAAAATCATCCATAAAAACCTCCATTATCTTTTCAATATAATCAGCAAATATAGCATTCATGCATCTTTGAAAAGTAGCAGGAGCATTACATAAACCGAATGGCATTCTCCTGTAAGCAAAAGTACCATATGGGCAAGTAAAAGTGGTCTTTTCTTGATCATCCTTATGGACAGGAATTTGCGAGAAACCTGAATAACCATCTAGATAGCAAAAGTGAGAGTGTTTAGACAACCTTTCTAGCATTTGATCAATAAATGGCAATGGATAATGATCTTTTCGAGTTGCTTTATTCAATTTTCTGAAATCAATAACCATCCTATAACCAACTACAGTACGTTGAGCCACAAGTTCATCCTTTTCATTTGGAACAACAGTCATTCCACCCTTTTTAGGAACACAATGAACAGGACTAACCCACTTACTGTCAGCTATAGGATAAATGATACCAGCTTCAATAAGTCTTATTACCTCTTTCTTACCACTTCTTTCATTTTTGGATGGAGGCGGCGTTGAAAATCAACAACAGGTTTTGCATCTTCCTCCAGATTAATTTTATGCATACATAGAGCGGGGCTTATACCTTTAAGATCATCAAGAGAGTATCCAATGGCTGGTCGGTGAGCTTTTAGCACATCAAGTAATTTCTCTTCCTCTTCAGCTGAAAGGTTAGCACTAATAATGACAGGATATATGCTCTTCTCATCCAAATATGCATATTTCAGATTTGCAGGCAAAGGTTTCAATTCAAAACTAGGATCCCCTTTAGGTGGTGGTAGCACTCCTAAATTATCAGGTGGGATATGCAATTGTAATTGTGGTGGTTGTTGCCATAATATTTGTTCCAAAGCCTCTTTTTCCTCATCATTAAATGGTTCATCTTGATTAAGCATATAACGTTCTACAACATCAGTTGAAGCTACAGCTATATGAGCAAGAGTTTCAATTAAATTAGGAATTGGCTCTTTCAACATGTTTATCAGCAAATTTGGAAAAGTTAAATTCAAGTTTCTCACCAGCACATTTAATAAACACTTTCTCTTTAGGCAAATTAATTTCAGCACCAACAGTATGTAAGAAAGGTCTACCAAAAATGATAGGACAAAATGAATCTTGAGGACAACCAAGCACAATAAAATCAGCAGGGTATTTTATTTTGCCAACAATACTTCAACATCTCTAACAATTCCAAATGGACTAATATAATCTTTATTAGCAAGTTGAATTGTCATACCTGTCTCTTCCATAACAATGGGATCAATATCAGGCTTGATCTCAAGATAAAGAGAATATGGAATGACACTAATACTTGCTCCAATATCACATAGACCATGATAACTTGAAGTCCCAATAGAGCATGATATAACAGGTTTCCCAACTTTGGCCGAATTACCTTTGATGACTTTGGTAGCATCTTCACATAGATAAACATCCACTGGGTCTTCTTCATTTAGTTGCTTGATAACAGAAATTTGAGTGTTGACTTCCACCTGTTCATAAGGCTGAGAACATCTTTTGTTACTCTTGTTAGTAACAGCTTTAAGTAAATTCTCCTTAACTTGGTTTGGAAATGGAGGTGGTTCAACATACTCCTCAATTGTCACAGATGACATTGGTTCAACCTGTTTAATAACTTTAGGAACAACAATAGATTGTTTAACAGGTTCAACATAAACTTCAAATCCACTTTTTGGAACACAGATATGATCAGCAAAACCTTTAGCTATTTCAATTATAACATAAGGATCAAGACCAAAAGTATCACTCAGATTTTTAAACAAATAGAAGTAGAGAAATTCTCTACACATGAATATTCATAATCAAAATATGGCTCATTACCTTTATCAAGATCCCAGTGGCTAGTATTTTCAGAAATAGTCTCCAATAAATTCCATGCTTCTTCTTCAGTGTTATTAGTAAAACTTCCACCAGATGAATTATCCAGAATCTCCTTGTGCTTCATAGGTAGTCTCACATAAAAGTTTATCAATATAAGTTTCCTTGTAAGATCATGACATGGATTCTTGCGAAGGAGTTCCTTTAACCTCCCCCAAGCTTGAGTAATACTCTCTCCCAGATGTGGCCAGAAATTGAATATATAGCAGCGGTTATCATAAGCTTCTTTAGGAGTAAAATATTTAAGAAAGAAAACCTTCCTCAAGATACTCCATTCATTCTGGACCTCTTCATCCAAAGACCTGTACCAATCACGAGCATTACCAGATAAAGACAAATACAATAGCTTCCTTTTTACCTGATCCTCTGAAATACCAGGTAGTCTGAATAAGCCACATATGTCCTCAATTATTTCCATGTGCTCGCGTGCCGACTTAGTTCCATCTCCTGTAAATGGATTTTTCATAACTCTTTTAACATGACCCATGGGAATTTTATATCCCACTTTAGGTACCTCAGACAGTAGTTTCAACCACCTTTGCAGTAGTGGCATAAGCACTTTCATATAGAGCAAGATGCAGCGAGGCACGATTCATAAATGCCATAGTAACAATGAGATAAACAGCTTTCAAGTTTCCTTACCAAACTTCTTACCAATAGCGCTACGCTCCCCGGCAACGGCGCCAGAAAAGTATCTTGATGGCTCCCAAGTGCAGGAGATCAATTGTAGTACCTTTCAATTAGAAAAGGTTGTCGAACCCACGAGGAGCTGAAGGTATTGGTTAGTAAGATTGATAAATAAAACAATAAAAGATGCAATGTTTTTGGTATTTTGTTGTATAGTTGCAAGCAGATAACAGATAGTAGCAAGTGAAAGCTCTCAAAGAGAGAAAGCCCAATCCTCTTATGTGGCAAAGGACAAGCTCAAGTGATGTGTAACTTATATGTGGCAAACGTTCCCGAGGGCGGCATGGATGATGCTAGGCATAGAGATTTATTAAACAACACGTTGAATATCTTGTCAAGTTTTAATCTCTTTGGACGGAGCCATAATTAGGTATAGCTAAATAAATAAACTACAACCCCTTATGATGGATCATGTGGCCAAGCAAATGACTGCACAAGAATTATTAAGACATAAAGTCCCACCATAGCATTACACTCTAAGGTCCCCGATACTAATACCCTCATAATATAACTTCATGACTCGGTCTCAGGTTTACGTGTCCTCCCAAGTCTCCATCAATTCATTACACTACGGTGTTCTCCTATGAGCCCATAAAGGTGAAGTGTTGTGCAGTCGACGTTCGCACAACACCATCATAGAATCACATAAAAGATAAACTCTTGACAAAATACCAACACATGTCATATATAAATCATTGCCAATTCATCCTATGCCCTCAGGAACATACGGGAACTACTCACAACGTGCGAACATGATCATAATCAGTGGCATAAGTGGTACAACACAATCTGAAATTATAACTTCACCACCAAATAATGACAAGTACTCAATCACAAACATGAATAGTAGCACAAGACAAGTATCTAGGGTATAGCAACTCTCAAACTGCGAGGGGAACGGAGTGGATCACGGTGATGATGATGATGGTGCTGGTCTTGATGGGGGTGATGATGTAGAGGCCTCCTCCCACGCCAAGGAGGAGAGGTGATGACGATGACGATGATTTCCCCCTTCTCCGGAGTTCCGGAGCAGCAGGATCTGACCCCCCTCGGAAGGGATCAGGAGTTTCGCCGCCGCCGCGACCTCGGATGGACTTGGAAAAATTAGGGCGTTACTTTTCGGGCGAGACGAAGGCGTCGATAAAAAGCCCCAGGCGAGGAGGTGCCCGAGGCCCTTTGGGTGGTCCCACGCGGCCAGGTACATGGGCCGCGTGGGCCACCCCCATTTGGCCCTCGTGGCTCTCCTCTCTTCGGTCTTCTTCCCTCTGCCTTTCTCCCGATGAAAAACTGACGCAGTATTTTTCCTTTTATTATTTGAGTCCTGTAGCTCCTGAAACATTAAAGACAAGAAAAAGGAGGTTTTCTGCCTCCCAGAAATTAAATACCAAAAATAGGGACTTTGTATGAAAGTCCCCAAAATCATCTAAAACATGTAGAAACAATCATATAATCATGCAAATAACATTCTAGTATGATACTAAAAGTTATATAAATGATGATATAAAATGCACGTATCACATGCATAGGACTGTGAGTTGCCAGCCAATCCAACCCCAATATGCCATCATAGTTTCCCAGAGAGAGGAACTTGAAATTAGTGTGGAATTTGTGACCCTCACACATCCAAGCACATTGGCGCAAACCCTGATCACAGACCATAGTTGCTCCATCAGCAATCTTCACTCTCATTGGTTGACGCAGTTTCTTTACTTCAGTGAACTGGTCCATGAAACGTTCATTCAGAAAGGAATGTGTGCTGCCAGAATCAACATGGAACTGAACTTGCTGTCCTTGAACCATAGCAGTTAACTAAAAGGTCAGAGTGCTGGGGTTTTTGATAACAGTCTCTGCTGCCATCAGATGTATCTCTGCCGGGGCCTCTGCTTCCGGTTCCTCATCATCATCCTCAGGTGCTTGAAACAAGTCCATCACTTCTTGGAGGACATGCATTTGAACTGTACCTTTGCACTGATGATCACGACCCCATCTTTCTCCACAGGTAAAACACAGGCCACGGGCTCGTCTGTATGCTCGTAGTGTTGCCCATTTCTCATCGACTGATTGGGCTTTGTTGGTCTCCGCAGGTGCCTTGTTCTCCAGCAACAATTGTGGCCGTGCTGGTGGCGGTGCAGGTAGTGGCAATGCTCGACGTTGCTGCGGTGGTGGTAATGCCAACATAGGTGGAGCTTGTCGAGTGTACAACGGCCTCGGTGTCACCGCCACTTCTTCCTGCAACAATGCGAGAGAATACGCAGTATCGAGATCGCCAGGGCACTGAATAGCAATGATAACACGTATAGCAGGATTGAGACCATCGAGAAAGCGAGTGATATAGTGGAGAGGTTCTAAATTGGGTTCATAAGCAGCCAAATGATCGATTAGTTCATCGAAACGCTCAACATAATCAGTGACAGTGGTGCTCTGGTGGATTCGGTATAATTGACGAAGCAAGGCTTGGTGTTGGTTGCGACCAAAACGCACTAACAGCCAGCCACAAAATTCTTCCCAAGTGGTGTTCGGAATTTTGCGTTGAACTGACTGAAGCCAACGTGCTGCTGAACCCTCAAAATTCATAGTGGCTACAGATATCCAAATAGATTTGTGGGTGCCATATAGTTTGAAATAATCTTCGCAGCGCTGCTGCCAGAGCTTAGGACATGTGCCATCAAAGTGTGGAAAGTCAATTTTAGGCAGGGATTTGTAATTATGAGACGAATCTTCAGAGTTGCGGTGATGGTCAGTATAACGAGGAGTATCAAATCGGCCGGAATGCGCACCTCTTGCTGGAGGAGGCACGTAGAGAGGCGGAGCCTCAGGTGCTTTCCCTCGGCTGGATTTGTCTTCGCCGTGCCCAGTAGGGCCGATCGCGCCGTCCTTGGGCGTCGTAGGTGAGGACGCCGACGGGGAAGTCGTCGTGTAGACGTTCCCGGGCGGGACGACTTGATCCAGACGGAGATGGAGATCGCCGAGATCCGCTCGAATTTCGTCGAGCATCTCCATGGTGTGGCGCTGATGCGCCGCCATCGCCTCCGAGCTTGCCGTACGCTGCTCCTCCAGCGCTTGCTTCTGGCCATCCACAAGCTTGTGGATCGAATCCAACAACTCCTTGTTGGAGAGATCTTCTACTCCCATGGCGAGATTGGTGGTGTACTGCCGGGTGCGGTGGTGGGTGGGTGGGGGAAAAAAATGCTCCAGATCGGAGCTATGATACCAGATTGTTAGGTCTCGATTCCAACAAGCGATTACTAGGCTAGGAAGTGGATTTACTCGCTGAATTGATGCGAGGATGGATGGATTAAGGTTCGGAGTTCATCCTCATATCCAGATACAAGTTGCGACTAGCCAACGGCATCAGCCGTGTCTACCAAGCCAACTATTACAATAGCGATAAGCAGTATATAACAGCTAGTCACGCAGACGCGCAGGCAGCTGGCGTGGACGACTGCTCCTTCGTGATGGGCCTGGCGGGTCAGTAGTCGGGCCGGTGTCTGGGCCGGTAGTTGGGTCGCTGACACATATGCTCTCCCATCGCGGCATCGACGCAGCCCACGCTACACGAGGCCAATCGTGTAGCGATGGTTCTCTCTTTTGCAGCTTTGCTCCCTCTCCGCATTGTTCCACTGAACAGCGATCTGTTGCCTCCACCTCCGCTGCGACGCCGCCCAGCCCTCCTCCCCGACGCGCCTCTCCCCTGGGACACCCCCTACTCGCTCCTCTACTAAATCAGCGCTGCCGCACAGCCACCTGAGGCGCCCCCGCCGCCACCAGGTAAGGATTCGCTCCTTGGCGTCCCTACAAGTTCTAGGTTTTGAGATGGAAAGGGGTTCTGGAGAAGGATTAGGGGGAAATGGACAGATGGATGAGAAATTGGTTGTCAGATGTGAACTTATATGCTGACTTGGGGTTCAAATATTCCAATGTCCCTCTATGAGACTATGATGCTGTAACTAACAGGGAGAAGACGAGCAAAGCTGGTGTAATCTTATTTTCCATCTCTGTTCACCAATTGACCCTAGAAACACTAGAATTTTCCTCTCGAGCTAGTAACCCCTTATTGATTATTGTGCATTTTTTTCTGCCTCATGTGGGTACTTCTTGCCGTTAGTTATACACGGTTACTTTTTTACTTTTTCAGCCGTCCGTAAATTGAGATCACTGTCTGTAATTGCCCATTCCTGTGCTCTATAACTAGCTTTTTCGCTTGGTTCTTATTAGATGCAATGTTTTTTTAGAAAAGAACTCTGAGAGATATTTGTCTTGGTTTGCTTTATGTTCTGACCAAAAACAGAACAGTGCAGTGGAGATCAGTTATTTGAACCATGGTGTAGTTTTGCCCCCTGATTTTGCTTCTTCGTGCTGCGTATAGTTTAGTTGACTTAGAATTGTTTGAGTTTTGCTACAACAAAGCATATCTTATTTAAAGTGTTAAATGCTGACCTTGCCCAAGCCTCCAATTTACCTGAGTCAGTTGTATGGTTTTTTTAAATCTAAAATGATATTCACAGAGGGCTTTAGTCATAGGTGTGTTCCCGTGATGTTTTATATATACCATCATATAGTGTATGGATAGTTTTACATATTAGCCGTTGGATGCACCCAATTTAAGGATTTTGAGGCAGCAAATCTGGGTATCTTCAGGTGCTGAATTTGTTCTATAAATTACCAGATTCTACCACGTGTTCAGTTGTGCTACTTGCCTAAACACATAAAACAAGCTAGGTGGGTCTTGAACTTTTCAACTGCATAACTCACACACTCTATGTGCACAAATCTGACTTACTTGCAGCACAGTGCATATCATTACTGCCTAGAAGCTTCGTTAGGATGCATTCGAAATTATGCTTGCGCTTAGGCCGTGTAATCCAGAATCTTACTCCAAACAACAACCGATTCATTATAGGAGTCGGCAGCGAATCTAAATTTGTATTATGATTTTTTGTGTGTAAGATTCATATGAATATGCGTTTAAAATAGGTTAAGGAAGAAATAATGTGCAGCTACATGGGTACTGCACATGATTTTGGACAGTCACACGCAGCTTGTGGTTCTAAATGTAAACAAAAACATGCATGTGTAATATGCTATACTTATGTATCGAGATAACCTATACCAACAATCAAGTTTGGATTAACAAGAACAGTTTGCATGTATGATCCGTTAGAGTTCTGTATGGGGCTTGTTTTTCAATAAACAAGAACAGTTTGCATATATGATCCATTAGAGTTCTGTATGGGGCTTGTTTTTCCAATATGCACATGCATTTACAAAGTTATCCTCCTAATTCGAAATATATTGCCTTTTTTCTTCTTTATGCTATCATACTCTCCTCTTGACTATCCATGTGCAAAGCACAAGCCTTCTACTAGCACCCCCATGTTGTTTTATCTACAAACTTTTGCAGCTGCGGTGGTATTGGCACCCTTTTCTTAAAACTTGTACTAGGATATTTATTTGAAGAAAAAGTTAGAGGATTCTCTACCTTGTAATCATTCGAAAGTAGATTATTTTGCAACTGTCTGTCAAAGCAGCCACGGGCCCACTGCTGGCTGGCTTTGACAAATAGAAAGGAGGGATTTGCTAAGAGAGATGACTCCCAATTAGGGCTATAAGTGGGCACGTCCGCGGCTGTCTGTCAGTTCACCGCTTGTGCCCGACTAAGATTCTAGCCTCTTAACTCCCGCCTAGTTCCGCCAGCACATTTACACCTGCCAAGCAGCGACGGCAGCAACTCGAGCTTGCAGTCAAGCGGCAGCCGGCAGCAGCGAGCTCTCCTCAACAAGCACCTTCATGATGATTCGAACAACGCCTCAAACGCCCATATGCTCGGTCTGCTTTGCCCGCATCTGCCCACATAATCCAACAATCCAAAGCCAATACATAATTCAGAGAAACCAATTAGCGCTCACTGATCTACTAGCGTGTGGCATCTAAAGAAAGCAGTTGGTTGCCTTTAGGCTAGAGGTAAAGCTGGTGCTGCTGCCTCTCCCAGAAAGGCAGGTTACTCAGATCTTAGCCGCTGCAAGACCGGGACGATGCACGCCGCAAGAGAGACGGTGGGGCTTACCACCGAAGATATCTCGTTGTTCATGAGGATGCTTGCCAGCAGGGCACCTGCTCCTGCAGGGGATTGGGTGCCGGCGGCGCTCAGGCGTGCACTTTTTCTGTCGACCCGAGCTTGTGGGAGTCAGAGGCATTTGCGTTAAGTGGGTTACGTGGGCGACTTGTGGGTTTTACGGATTGCCCACTTATCCCACAAATCTCAGACGCTTACCTGTGGGTGTCCACATCCGTGATTAAGTTGGTTAAACTAAACGGCGCACTCCCAAGCTGACCCCCAATGGATGATCTATCTTGCTTATACATGCTCCAGGAATTGATTTGAGGGTTTGGCTGGGTTGGGAGCCTAGATTAATTTCATATGAGTTGTGTTTGGTTCCGTTTGTATTTCAGCCTATTACTAAGCATACCTGGATACAGATCTGATTTTATGCAAGGGTTTTGCAATTTCGCTAGGTCCTGTTAGAGCAAATGTTCATGTGCTTGCAGGATTAAATCCTGCTGATTTCTATAGCTCTCATTTCTATAGTTTGCGGATATATGCGCATTCATGTGCATTTTCATATAGGTGCATTAATTTAAAACAGCTGAATTGGTTAATTTATAAGTAATACAGTTCTTTTGTTTATAACCATGTGCTGATTTCAGTTGCTGGATCCCTCAAACTGTGAAAATGCTTACCAAAGGGAGGAGAGTTGATGGAAGGGGTGAAGACATGTCTGCACATTATGCATTTGGGCCACATGACGATGATGCAATTATTAAACACCGGCTTCTGACCAGGACCACAACTACCAGAGGTGAACCACCCCTAAAGAAGCTCCAAAAGAAGTTCATGTTGTTTGCCACTGAGGTCGAGAAGGATGCAGACAATACAAGTGACTGTGAAAAGCTGTACAAGGCCTTTCTACAGGAAATTAACACTTTTGAGCTGCCTCTTCTTAAAAGCAAGGCTGTAGTTGATGCAAACCTTAGGGAGAAGGAGAGCTTCAATGAGCTGCAGGTTGAGATCCAGCGACAAATCTTGCAAGCTCAGACTGATATTGAGGATCTTAAGAAGCAACTTGAACAAAGCAAGATTGAGAGGCAGCACAAAGAGGAGTGTGAAGCGATCAGAAAACTGATTTCATTGCAGCCTCCACGGTCAGAAACTGAGAAACTCATCGCTGATCTTGAGAAGGAGATAGCTAATTTGGAGGCTGAGAGTGCAGCATGTACAAGGACATTAGAGCTTAGGAAGAAGCAGTTTGCTCTTCTTCTGCATGTGGTGAGTTTATGGTTGATGTTCTCTGTACTACTTCCAAACTCGCATGTTTCCTCCAGCTATACAAGAGTGAGCCATAGCCCATAGGATATCAGTTGAAATAGTTGCTCCGTGTGATAAACGTTCAAATTTGATACTTTTCCTTGTCCTGTTTTCCATAATACAATACAATGTTAAGGACCAGCCTGTATCTAAAAAAAAAAATACAATGTTAAGGACCAGCCTGGTTATCATATGACCTATTACTGAATTTTTCGTCAGCGCTCACCAACATTTTGGGGGGATTGAGATGCGACTATTTAATCCCACTCAAAATGATATTGCTCAAATCCATTTAACTACCGCTCAAAACTTAAATGTTAAAGTAGGCATTTTCATTTTTATGATCAAATCATGCGCTTTACTGTCTTTTATTAAGACTCTACATATGCATATTTTCTTGATCCAGAATATTCGAATTATAATGCCTGCTCCAATGTCATACCTGTTACAGGTGGAGGAATTGCAAATCTCGACCGAAGATGAGCAAAGGAGCATAGCAGATGAGCTGAGAGCCGCCACTGAAGAGACAAAGCTGGCCTTAGAGGAAGGCAGCGGCGGGGCTTCAGATGCCATGGCTGTAGACTGATTGATCAGTTATCCTAGCACTAGCAATTCACATACCGTGCACGCTCAAACATTTCTTAGTTTCGGGCACTGTATCTTCGTAGGAGATGACCCCTCTTGAATGTGATGTTTTGGTCAAACTGTTCTATTAACTGCAACGGCTGAGCCAACAATGTGCTGCTTTTGTAATGGCTGGAGTAAAAATAGTCTGCCATAGTGTTCTGAGTACTAAATATTTCTTTGTTCTGAAGCATTGGTTTATGAACTTCAGTAGCTTCCTCACAAAATACAATTGGGCATAAATAATAAGATTTTATCTCTAAGTTGAATTTGTGCAACAGAACATGCGATGTTTTCTGTACTGGGAAACCGCGGCAGAGAGTTATTTTTCTTTTTCGGGGGAGGTGCATTTGGATCTAAGGGCAATAGGACTTATAGGGTGTTGAGTAGTAAATATTTCTTTGCTCTGAAACCTTAGTTTATGAACTTCAGTATCTTCCTCACAAAATACAATTGGGCATAAGTAACAGATTTTATTTCTACGTTGAATTGTGCAACAGAACATGAGATGTTATCTGTACTGGGAAACCGCGGCAGAGAGTTATTTTTCTTTTTCGGGGAGGTGCGTTTGGATCTAAAGGCAATAGGACTGTATAGGGAAAAATACTAACTATATTTTATATATAAAGGCGTGAAGAAACGGCGCGCTCTCAGCCCTCCGGTCACTGTAGATCTACAGTGTTTGTCACACTGTAGCGTGCTACAGTGCTACAGTGACACATCCGCGCCGTCGATTACAGATCCAACGGCTTCCGACCGTCGGCCGCACTGCATTTTTACAAAAAACAACCCGCGAAACCCATAAATTATCCCGCAATCCCACTTCATCGAAGAAAAGAACCTAAGCACAATTACTAAAAATTACAGGGACCCCGCTGGAAAATCACCACAAATCCCCACTCCCCCTCTTTCTTCTGCCCTCTTCCTCTTCCGCGCCCGTCGCGTCGCCGCTGTCCCCGCCGCGGCGCCCCGCCGCACCGTCCCTCCACGCTCGAATCGAAGCTCACCACGAGCTCCGCTGTCGCCGCCTTGCCCTCCCCGCCGTCTTTCAGCTGCCGGGACGCCGCCAACGAGCCAGGATCGCCGTGGCCGATCGCGCCGTCCACCGCCGCTTTCCGCCGTTGCCGCGCGCTCTCCGGCGACGTCCGCGCGGCGGCGCCGCCACCAAAAGGTCGGCCGCGGCGTGGCGCACCGGCCACACCCGCTCCCGCGTTCCGGAAAGCAGCGGACCACCGCCGATGACCCCCGAGCCGCCGCGCTCAACTCCGGCCACGGGTGACGCCAGCGGGGATGGGCTGGTGGGCTCTATATGGACCACCGCCGATTTGAATTTATATGGAGCTCTATTTATATGGACACTCACATAAAGTTTGATAACTCATTTAAATACAACTACCAATTCAGAACATAGGCTCAAAAATGTAAAAATACAAATACGTCAAACGTAAATGTTGAATATACTTTGAATGCAAACTTCTCCGGCATTTCGTTACACGCAAACCTAAACAAAATTTACATTTCCCAAGTTTGAATTCTCCGCACCACGTCTCCCACAAATATAACAGATAGATCATGAACACAAAATCTAAACATCCAATAAACGTCAAAACAATTGAAATATGAATAGCACACTAATTTCAACACTTAAAAAAAATTGAACAATTTCTGAACCTAGACAATTTTCGAATTTCAACAAATTTACGATTCAATAGTTCAAAGTTTAATTTGGTTCCAAACTTCGAAAATTCATAACTAATTCATTTTTAATCAGAAAAATATAACTCACATATCAAAATTTACGCAAAATATAATCTGTCTATCTATTCCATGTACGAGCAACAAAACTGTATAATTTTTAAACATAAACTTTATTCGCATTTCAACAAAAAAAAAATCTCACATCTTCACAACTTTTACATAACAACACTTCCAAATTTGAATTTCGCCTAACGGGCGCGGCATTGCCGCGCTAAGATGTCTAGTAGGACTGTATAGGGCGTGTTACCTGCATGGATTTGGGGCTATTTCTCTCTGTGGTCTACCCCTGGAAAAAACGCGGCTCGGCAATGTTCTGCACCCTATTTGGGTTGTGTTACGGGAAACGGATTTTGAAGCACCTCTTGTCTATGTGATGAGTTTACTCACACTACCTCAACCACCGGTGAGAGCAGGACGATCGTACATCGTGGCGGTGGTACGATGGTGGAGGTTACGAATGCACATGCACCAAATACTAAATCTGCTACTCCCTCCGTTATATATATAAAATGTTTTAACCTTTTGACACATTCATTTGTATCTATTCCCTCCGTTCCAAATTAATTGATATGCATTTGTCTAGTAACAAATGTATCTAGACACTATACAAGTATAAGTACATCTGTATTTAGACAAAGCCAAATCAATTAATTTGGAACGGAGGGAGTACATGTATCTAGACACATCTTAGTGTGTACGGTTACTCTTTTTGGTTTGCACTTAGTCAACATGTACACAATCTAAAACATCTTATATATATGAACGGAGGGAGTACTACTATGACGGTGAAGCTCACGACGGCAAGCGACGTTGATAGAGTTTATAAACGTACATGTGTGAGTACAACCTCTACTCATATATAACATCAGGAACAGAAATTTTACAACACGAAAGCTATGCAAAACATCGAGATGATGACGCTCGTCAAAAGATATTTCAAAAGGTCAACTGAGTACCACGAATTTGACAAAATTTGTTTCCGGACATCGGTTTGAAGTTGAGAAGTTACACTCAACGAAACTCAAAACTGAACACGGGAATAGAACCTACTCGTCGATGCGCATAGTTTTTATGACACTTTATTTTGAATCGAGCTATATTTGTAGATGCACTAAGTGGAGGAGTTTAAGGAGGTGAGGAGAGCCAACTCACATATGCAGTGGAGCCACCCACGCGGATGTCGGCTGCTAGGAACCTGACTCTGGAAAAATTGTCGGCCCGAGAGTGTTTTAAAGTTCGTGCTATAAAAAAGATGGTGTAGGCTGAGCAACTAAACGGGCCAGAAGTTGCATGGAACGGTGCAAAATGGAGTCTCACAACTATGCATCTTCTCTCGGCTTGGCTCAAACTCTATTCTCTCCCACTCCCTCTGTTTCTAAATATAAATATTTTAATCTTTTTTCAGATTCACATGTATGTAGACACATTTTAATTTATATCTTCACTCATTTCAGTCCGAATATAGTCAACATGTGGGATGGCTTAAACATCTTTATATTTAGCAGCGGAGTGAGTAGCTTTGTGCAAGGCAAGCCATACATTCAAACATAACTTCGAGATATTTATCCTTACTTTTCAGTCGTTAAATGATGTGTGCCTTTTCGTTACATACTAGACATCTTGGCGCGACGACATGCCGCGCCCGTGTGATTAATAATTGATAGATCGCAATAAAAAAATTAAATCAACAAAAATAACTTTTAGGTAAACGATTTAATAAATGGTTGAATAATTCGAATCTTACGATTAATATTACAACTTATTGAATTCTTGCGAAGACAAACTAAATTTTTTACTGATTAAACACAAATCACAATGTCTGTACAACTTTATTACAATAAACTGAAATTCAAAAAGGGAGATTACAATTGTTTCCTAAACTAAAATGTCTTGTATTTTTTTCTCCTTCTTTATCATTATTCCAACTCTGTTCGTCAGTGTAAAAATGTTTAGTGGATCGAACTGTCGTTTGAAGAAGAATTACTGTTTTTAAAAAAAATTCAAATTTGGAAATGTCCACGTTCAAAAATTGTGCAGATTCTTTTGAAATTAAAAGAAAATATACGTTAAGAAATTATTCGGATTTTAGAAATTGTTGTTCAAATTCGGCAGTAATTCAGATGTGAATTACTTTTACATTTGTAAAATGCTCAGAATTGGAAGACATTCAAAATTTCAAAAAATTTAAATTCGAAATTCAATCATAGTATGCCATAAGTAGACAACATCTTTCTTGTTTTTGAATTCGAATTTGAAAATGGCGACGTTGTAAAGATGTCTAAGTTTGGAAATCATTGAAATTGAAAAATGCTTTTGTTTTAAAAATGGTTGGATTTTGGAGATTGCTCAAATTTGAAAATTATTGTAAGTCAATTTCAAATGTGCTTGCTTTTCTACGTGAAAATACTCTGAAACAGTTAGTATTTTTTTTAGTATCCTCACACATTTTAGAGTTCCGTTAGATGTGTAGCAAGTTGGAATGGTTCTACATGTTTATATTTTGTCGAAATACTTGTTTGAGTTTCATAATTGGAGAATGTATAGTACATGAGCATTTGTTAAAGCCAATCCATAATGTTATGTATTTTGGGAAGCCTTTAAGATTTAAATACTTTTAACGTTTAGGGCCTCTTTGATTTAGAGGATAGGAAACTCAAAGGAATAGGGAACATATGGGAATAGGAAAGGATGGCACCCGCCATCCTTACATCGGTCCTTGTGCACAGGAACAAAAAAATGTGGTACGAGTGGATTTTCTTTTCCTCTGCCTTCTGCATTGAAACAGCGATCCAAAGGAAAAGTTCCTCTGAATTTCCCTTCCATCATTCCTTTGAATCAAACGTGTGAACAGTAGCAGCTAAGGAAATTTTCCTAATCCTGTACGTTTCCTCCATATTTCCTACAAATCAAAGGAGGCCTTATAGAACGGCTGGATATCAAACATTTTTAAATTTTTAGAATAATCAAATTTGAATTTGTATTAAAATGTTCTAATGTGGTTAAAATTCATTTTTAAAAATATTTACGTTTACAATTATTCAAGTTTGGAAATTATTGGAATGCAATCTGGAAAATGTCCACATAGAAAAATTGTGCAAATTTGAAAATTGTGTTTGGTGAAATTCAAATTTGGAAATGTTGATATGTAAAAGTTGCAAAGATTTGAATTTTTTATGAAACGCGGGAAAAGTTTACGTTCAAAAATTGTTTAGATTTCGAAATTTAATCTAATTAGGGAGTTATTCAGATTTGAATTCTTTTTCACATTTATAAAATGGGTGGATTTGAAAGGCGTTTTTTTTTTGAAATATTCAATTGTGTATGACATGTACGTGTTGTAGAATTCAAATTTGGAAATGTCCACATCCAAAAGTTGTTCGGATTTAAATTTACTGGGATTTTAAAAGAAAATACATTTGTAAGCTGTTCAAATTTGAAAAAATGTTAAAATTGGGAAGTTATTCATATTTGGATTATGTTGACGTTTATTAATTGTTCAGATTTGGAGGGCATTTAAATTTTTTAAAAATTCGAATTTGAATTTTGACCATATGCTATAAATAGTGAGCACTTCTTTTTGTGATGATTTTGATATATTGTTTATATTTTTTCGTTGGATATGTTTAAAGTCATTGATTTTGTATTTCGGTGGATATATTTAAAGTTATCGATTTTGAAAATTGTTCAAATAAATTTGGGCCCACCTGTCAGGATTTTTTATATATATTTAAAGTTATCGATTTTGAAAATTGTTCAAATAAATTTGGGCCCACCTGTCAGAATTTTTTTTAAAAAAAAATCTGGAAAAAAATCTGACAGACTGGCCCACTGTGACGTCATGATGACGTCAGCAGTGGGCAGATCTGCCGCGGCGGCGTCGACCACGCCGGCGGCGCGCCACCGCGACCTGCGACACGCGCATGAGCGCGTTGGACGCACGCTAACGTGGCATGCCCGGGAGCGGCGGCGCCGCCTCTTCTAGGTCGCCGGAGGGTCGTCGATAGTCTGCGAACGCGGCGGCGGCATGCGAGCACGGCGGGGTCGATTCCGGCGAGGTTGCGGCGCTCCGGCACGCGGCTGTCGGCGAGGAGGGAGAGACGGCGACGACGAAGCTGGGCGTGTGCGTCGATGTGAGCGGCGAGCAGCGGAGCGGCGGGGGCGTGCGTCGGCGGCGCCAGCGAGCTCCGGCTCGCGCGCGCGAGAGAAGAGAGGGAGGGAAAATCTGTGTAGTTTTTTGCGTGCGGGCCCCTGGCATTTCTGAAATTTGCAAAGCAGTCCTTTGTGGGGGGATTTTCGTAAAAATGGTGCGCCAAAAGTCGTGCGACAGGGGTGACCGGTCGGTCACCGGTTCCATCGGCGGTGACCTGATGACGTGTCGCCAGCTGATTGGTGCGGGCGCGCAGCTGTTGCCAGGAACAGTATCTTGCGCGGGGGGTGATGTGGCTAGATCATGGCCGTCCGTTTCTTCGATCCGACGGCTAGGAAAAAAGCGGTGACGAGGCTCGTCGGAGAGGCCGTGGTCATGTCGAGCCTTTATATATAAGGTTATGTATTGCACGACTGTTTCGAACTGTTTATGATTCGTTTCAGGCTCATATATTTTAATACATGTCTCATTTATAAAATATAGATTAAATTACAAGGCACGTAAAATATCAAACTTATAGAATTGAAAAGATAGGATAAACTTATGTGTCAAATCTACGTCTATCTTTCTCCTTCGATACCACTGTAGCAACATCAAAGAAAAGATGGACATATCACATCTTCAAGCGAGCACGACGTGGCTCATCACTAATCAACAGTTTCTCAGACCTCTAAATTAGTTTGCGATATGACATACCACATTGTAATTGAAAGAACACACGGGACAAACGCTCGTTTGACCTGAACAATCCGTATTTCCATGTGTATCTAATTGTATAATTGTATCCGTGTTCAGTTTGGGTTACTAGTTTTTTTTTTTTTGAGAACTGCATATATATATCAGAAAATACAAAGTACACAGTACAATACATATGCCAGTACAGGAACAAGCCGGGGGAAAACACGAACCAACGCAACGGCGACGCCTTCACCGTCGCCGGAGAAGACGAAGCCACTCCACCCACTAACCACCACCAGAGAGAACCACTCGGCTTTGAAGACAAGAGACGTCCGCCGCAGAGCGACGAAACCTAAGCCGTTGAACGAGCATCGCCAAACCTCTCGCAGATCCAAGCACAAACGCCACCGAAACGGAGCGTCGACGACGGATCCACCCACCTTCGACCACCACACCCGAGCTGGCCGCGGAACCACCCAAGCAGGAAGTCCTCCAAGCACGTACCTCAGCAGCCCTACGCCGACGACGGAGGAGACGGCGGCGCAACGACAGAGGGCCCAAGGACAGGGATCCCCACGCTCGGGGACGACGTCGTCGCCACGCCGCCCACGAAGGGGAACATCCACAGATCCGTCGCCAGCGCCACCAGCACCGTCGAGGGGGAGCCGGATCCAGGATGACACAACGACCACACACGCCGGCGCCGCCCCCACCAAGACGCCAACGCCGGCCACACACCTCCCAACCCTATTTACAACCCGACGACACGGATCCGGGGTTCCCCCACCCCTCCCCCGCCGCAGCGGACGAAGGAGGAGAGGGGAACCACCGGCGGCGCCGGGAAAACGGGGGGAACTCGACGATCTCCCTCTCACTCGCCTCTCTCTACTGTAGAGGGAGGGAGGGGAGGAGATTTGGGTTACTAGTCGGTTGCCCAGCTAGAGTCGGTGTGGTCTACCGTCTCGAATAACTTAATCCTCATATCAAGTCGAGGAAGGAAAAACAGTATACGAAACAAACCAGATCCACCGCACAACGTTTCTAGGGTTTCCGCCTCCGGAGATTTGCGTTCGCCGCCGCCGCCGCCGACATGTCGTCCGGCGACGAGGACCGCGTCGCGGCTTCCAAGCACCACCACCGGAGCAAGGACAAGGACCGCGACCACTCCTCCTCGCGCCGGCACCGCGACAAGGACCGCTCCTCTTCTCGACACCACCGCGACGACAGGGACGGGGACCGGGAGCGGGACCGCCACCACAGGGAGAAGGAGCGGGATCGCGAGGAGCGGAAGGCGCGGGAGCAGGCGGAGAAGGAGGAGAAGAAGGAGAAGGAGAGACAGCGGGCGCGGCGCCGCGAGGAACGCGACAGGGAGAAGAAGGAGAAGTCGAGGAGGCGGGATGCGATCGATGAGGAGGAGAACGAAGACGACCGCGACCGCAAGCGCCGCCGCCGGTCCTCGCACCACCACCGCGATGCCGAGCCGGAGGCGGCGCCGCTGACCAGGGAAGAGGAGGAGGAGGATGGGGAGGAGGCACAGATGCGGCGGCAGAAGAAGAAGGAGGAAGACATGGAGGCTGAGCAGCAGCAGCTCGACGACGAGATGGAGCGCCGTCGTCGGCGCGTCAAGGAGTGGCAGGAGAAGAAACGCCTCGAGCAGCAGCAAAAGGATGGCGCCAGCGGTGTTGCTGCCACCATTGATGCTGATGGCGAAGGCGACTCTGGGAAAAGTGGACCTTGGATGGTGAGGAGTCGGATGAGGAGGATGCCAAGAAGCCCGAGGAGAATGGTGGCGCCGGCACCACTGCAATGGATGTTGACTCGCCTAACGGAGGTAATGATGGAAATAGTGGTGCTGGTATGGAAGAGGATGAGATTGATCCCCTCGATTTGTTTATGAACTCCATGGTGTTGCCAGAGGTTGCGAAGCTGGAGAGTGCCACACCAGCGACGGAGAGCGTGCTTGCTGCCAATGCAGATGGCATGAACGATAAGAGTGTTAAGGGTGCCACGAGTAATGGGGCTAAGAAAACACAGATTAAGGGAATGGGGAGAATTATGCAAGGGGATGACTCTGATTCAGATTATGACGACAGTGATAACAACGAGGCTGGGACGGATGATGAGGATGATGCAGAGTTCATAAAACGTGTCAAGAAGACCAAGGCAGAGAAGTTGGTTATTGTTGACCATTCCAAGATTGATTACCAACCATTCCGGAAGAATTTCTATATTGAGGTGAAGGATATTACAAGGATGCCAGCTGAGGAAGCGGCAGCCTACCGGAAGCTGTTGGAGCTCAAGGTGCATGGGAAAGACGTTCCCAAGCCAATAAAGACGTGGATACAGAGTGGTCTGACTAGTAAGCTACTTGACACCATCAAGAAGCTCGGTTTCGAGAAACCGATGCCTATACAGGCGCAGGCGCTACCAGTCATAATGAGCGGACGTGATTGTATAGGGGTTGCAAAAACTGGTTCTGGCAAGACTCTAGCGTTTGTCTTGCCCATGCTGAGGCATGTCAAAGACCAACCGCCTGTTGTGGCTGGGGATGGCCCTATTGGGCTCATTATGGCTCCTACGAGAGAGCTCGTGGTGCAAATATATTCAGATATTAAAAAGTTCTCTAAGGTGCTTGGCATCAACTGTGTTCCTATCTATGGAGGTTCTGGGGTTGCTCAGCAGATCAGTGAACTGAAGAGGGGTGCTGAAATTGTTGTTTGTACACCAGGCAGGATGATTGATATCCTTTGCACTAGCAATGGCAAGATTACCAACCTTAGAAGAGTGTCGTTCTTGGTGTTGGATGAAGCTGATAGGATGTTTGATATGGGTTTTGAACCTCAGATTACTCGAATAGTTCAGAACACCCGTCCGGATAGGCAGACTGTCCTTTTCTCTGCCACTTTTCCACGACAGGTGGAGATACTGGCACGTAAGGTGCTGACAAAGGCCGTTGAGATTCAGATGGGTGGGAGGAGCGTCGTGAACAAAGATATCACACAACTGGTTGAGGTGCGACCAGATAGTGAAAGGTTCTTGAGGCTGTTGGAGTTGCTTGGGGAGTGGTCTGCAAAGGGAAAAATTCTTGTTTTTGTACACTCACAAGATAAATGTGATTCGCTACTGAAAGAGCTGTTCCAGCATGGATACCCATGTTTATCTTTGCATGGTGGAAAGGATCAAAATGACCGTGAATCAACTCTTGCTGATTTCAAGAGTAATGTATGTAGCCTGCTGATCGCCACCAGTGTCGCTGCGAGGGGTTTAGATGTGAAAGATCTTGAGCTTGTCGTCAATTATGATGTCACTAATCATTATGAGGACTATGTTCATCGTGTTGGGCGAACGGGTCGGGCTGGTAGGAAGGGTTGTGCAGTGACTTTTATTTCTGAGGAAGAGGAACGCTATGCACCAGATCTCGTCAAGGCTTTGGAGCTATCTGAACAGGCCATTCCAGAGGACCTGAAAGCCTTAGCGGATCAATTTATGTCAAAGGTGAGGCAGGGAACAGAGCAGGCCCATGGAACAGGTTATGGTGGAAGTGGTTTCAAGTTCAACAAAGAAGAGGACGAAGCACAAAAATCTGCGAAAAAGGCTCAGGCAAGGGAACATGGATATGAGGAGGACAAGTCAGATTCAGATTCTGATGAGGAAGGAGGAGTACACAAGCAGGGAGATGACATTGCAGCACAAGCTCTTGCCGCTGCTCAAGCTGCAGCCAGGGCTGCTAATATTGCCAACCAGCAAGTAACAGCGGCAGGCTCCTTGCTTCCTCTACAGGTTATACCTAATCAACAGAACAATGATGCCACAGAAAGAGCACTTGATGCTGCAAGGAACTTACAACAAAATCTGGCAAGGATACAGGGCCATGCAGTTCCAGAACACTATGTTGCTGAGCTTGAGATTAATGATTTCCCACAAAATGCTCGCTGGAAGATCACTCACAAAGATACACTGGGTCCTATTCAGGAATGGACTGGAGCGGCTGTTACTACAAGGGGACTTTTATTCCTCCAGGCAAAATTGTTGGTGCTAATGAGCGCAAGCTGTACCTGTATATCGAGGGTGCCACCGAATCTTCGGTCAAGCTGGCAAAAACAGATCTTAAGCGTGTCCTTGAGGATTGTGCAAACCATGCACTTAATCTTCCTGGTTCTGCTCAAACCGGAAAGTACTCTGTTATTTGATCTGCAGAACATATAACAAAATGGATCAGTGCCGGATTTTCTTGGGAAGGTACAGATAATTGATGTAATAGTCATAGATTAAAATTCGCTGCTCGTGTGTGTGATATACAAAATTGCGCATGAAACTTTATTTTCTCTCTGAGCATCATAATTCCGAACTTATGTATTCAAATTTCTTGTCTTGTGTTTGACTACTGTATTACTAGGTTTTATGTTATTTTTTGTTTGCATATTCTTGTTTACTAACTATCTTCTTGGTCTATTTGCAGCTGACATGGTTTGCGGATCACAATCCAGTTGTTGGACTTACCCAGATATACAACAAATATTTTTTTAATCTAACCCATTATGTAAGGCAGCCAGCGATTACTTAGTGGAGATTGTTTAACCTTGATCATTTTGACAACTTGTATAATTCTATTAACAAATTTTGGTTGCCTTTGGACAGAAGGCTTAGAATGCTGGTGGTAGCTGCCTTCCAGTTCTTTATAATCCACTGTTGTGAACACTACATGGAGGCTGTGCCAGCCCTCGGTGTACTGTTAACTGATGAGTGATGAGAATGAAATCTTGAACGCTAGAGAAGGCCCCAAGTTTTCTGGTGCAATTTTGAAGTTGTACCCTTTCGGCATGATCATGAACATGATATTTCACCAGCACTTAGTTTGGACTGGCCTGTTATTTATTTGCATTTCTGGATGCTAAGTCGTAGAAAACCACACACTCCATTTTGGTTTGGTTTGGATTATCAACACTTCTACATATTGAAATGTGATTCTATTCGTTTCATATCATATATGTTACAAAATGTAGTCATGATGCTTTCTACAGACGTGATGATGTTCTTGTTTTGGTCTTCAGATGTACTGTACTGTGGCAAGCAGAGGATCATGTTTGTGAGGTGGTGCAGCTGCTGATGGTAGAAGAGGCTTGGCCCCATATTTTCATCGAGACAAAGATTGGCTTGTTATGATCATATAATTCGCTGCTGCAGTTGAGTGGCAAAAGATTACACTGGAATGATACAGATCCTATCAATGTTGGCTCTGTGTTAGTATCCCTGAGTAGTACCGTGTTTGCTAGAGCTACTGGACCTGTTGCCTCATCCGCTTTGTACAAACTACCACGATCTCGCCACTTGATTAAGTTGTGCTGACGATGTTTGTATTGAAGAGGTAGGATATCAGTTGACCGTGCCGTAAGGATGTCAACATCGAAAGCTCTGTTGTCGTGGTCGTGGCTTGCGGATTGGCGGGCTCCTCGGCCGAGCTCTGGCTAACATGTCCACTCTGTTTCTCCTACATCCACTTCAAGCAAACCTCCTGCCCATATTCAAGGATTTTTTATTTACAAATTTCACAAATAATATTTGGATTTTTTTATAAATATTACGTGGTCGTCTTGAGTTGGAACGATTAGAACTAACTGTTTTCATCTTAAACGATATAGTTGGAATGTACGTGCGTTAGTTGAAAAAATACTACCACTCTGTGTGCTCTATGTGAATTTCTCTTTTTACATTTTATATTGTAAAGATAATCATGCATATATAATCATCATTGGAGCAACAAATCTGCATCACCTTCAGAAACCAGTGCGCGTCGATGAAGACATGCTCTTTCGGCGGCATCTCGGCACAATTATGTCATATCCTTAATGTTACACACATATCTTTGAACATATCTTGTGGCGGCACCGCCTCGGGCATTATCACCTGCATCATTGTTTCTCACACACGTATATAAAGAAGTAAAATGTCTAGCATGGCCAGCTTCAGATTGGCAATGAACGCCAGGTTGTGACAGTGTGTTGCTCTTGGTTCTGAGGCTAGCTGCGGGCGAACACAGACCTAGATGCCCTGGTAGCGTTGAAGGCCGACGTGGCCTACCTCAAAGGAAACCGCCTCACTGGCTGCGTGCCTGGTTGGCTCGATGCTCGTCATGCTGAAGCTCGGACGAAACATGCTCGCCGACGCCATCCTGAGGGATTGCCTGCCTGGCTCGGCGCTCGTCGTGCTGAAGCTCGGACAAAACACGCTCAAGGTGCCCGACTGGCTTGGTGCTCGTCATGTCGAAGCTCGGACATGACACGCTCACCGGCGCCGTCTCGCCGGCGTGCCCGCCTGGCTCGGCGCTCGTCATGCGGAAGCTCCGACAAAAAGCTCAAGGTGCCCGCCTGGCTTGGTGCTCGTCATGCTGAAGCTCAGACAAGACACGCTCACCGGCGCCGTCTCGCCGACGTGCCCGCCTGGCTTGGTGCTCGTCATGCTAAAGCTCGGACAGGACACGCTCACTGGCGCCGTCTCGCCGGCGTGCCTGCCTGGCTCGGCGCTCGTCATGCTGAAGCTCGGACAAATACACTCACCGGCGTGCCTGCTTGGCTCGACGGTCGTCGTGCCAAGAAAAACTAAATTTGGAACAAAAATAATTTTGAACAAAATAAATCAATGGATCTCAAAAAAATTGGGTTGTGGATATCATATGGGAACGTGAGACCTATCTTTCTCGGCTCGGGTTCGAGTCAGAAAGGAAACCCATCTTGAAATTAGTCGCTAATTCATGACATGTAGAAAAGCCTTTCCCTAGTACGTCTCCACCCGGTGATGGCCACGGACGGCCGGACATGCATACAATCCTTCCCCCACGTAAAGTTTAAAGTGGCATGTGTTACGTATCCTAGGAGGAGTCTAACTCTGTATTGCATACTACTGTGTAGACAGATCTGATCGATTACTGGTCTTTTGTGCACGTACGGTTCGTACGGTTTTTATATCCTCTAATCTTCCGAAGAGTTATGTCATAATCTAAGCCGTTATTTCCTTTTCATCTGGATCGATGGCTAAGATTTAATGTATTAACACAGCTCAACACATGTTTGCTCTTTTAATAGTACATGTACATGCAACGCACGTCTTCATAACTAAAGGGACAATTTACAAATAGTAAAAAAAAGTCTCTACATGTATTACATCTTTTACACTTTAGCATCGGTAGAATTTATATTTGTAAGAGCACGATGCTTATGTAAGCATCATAGATCACACAAGTCTCACACCAAAGCCAACAGAACTGGTGCCCCATGATTAAGGTGTGCCTTCTGGACGTATTCTCGGAACAAATTATGTTATATCCTCAATGTCACACCTGTATCCTTCAACATGACATTCGGCGCAGCACCGCCTCGAGCATCATCACCTGCATGTAGAGGGGAAGATAAAGAGAAGTAGGCAGTGAGCATGACGATTGTCGTCATCCTCATCGCTACTGTCGTGGAAAATGCCCTCATCCTAGTGGGATTCATGTGGCGATCACCCAGAATATACTCTTGAACAACCTTAAAAATTATACAAACTTTAGAAAGAAACTTGTAAGCTCTAGCAAGTATAAAATCCATATATTTCATGAAAAGAATGAAGTGAATATACGAAATTTTCAAAGCATATAAGATACCTAATTGAAACTTTAGTATATGTACTAAGGCTAAAAGATAATTTTTCTTTCTTTCACAATGTAAATGAGTTTAAAAAAATCTCCTGTACTGTTATAGGTTGTCAAGTCACATTACCTATGTGACCAACTAAATGATGCAGTGACAAATTCACATAGAAGAGTAAAATGATACCGGTGTTCTTAGCTCATGTATGTGCTCTGGTTCTCTCAAGTGATCGAGTTTCCCAACTTCCACAAGGCGAGGAAGATTGAATGAAGGGAGTGTGGCTTCCAGAAAACGTCCACGGATAGAGCAGCTCTGCTCAGCTGTAAGGCTTGCCTGACGCCGGATCTATATCTATACTACTATTAAAAGAGCAAACTTGTGTTGAGCTGTGTCTTTAAATCTAGACCGTTCAATATCCGATCAAACGGTCCAAATCGTCCCAATGTTTGACAACTCAACATTGTCCGTTTTTTACCGTTTTACCCTCCCACCAATCACATAATACGACCAAATTGCCACCACCTTTTCGTTTTGCGGTTAATTACAAAGGATTGCCACCAATTAAAAAGAAAAGAAGCGTCGGCAACTCAACCTTAACTTCGTCTCGGACTGCGCGACAGCGCGAGCACGGCCATGGTTCTGACGGTGGAGAACCTGATGGCCACGGCGGCGTTGCGGAGGTTATGCATGGCCGGGAGTAGCGCGGCGGCGAGGGCGGCGTCCCCGCACTCGAGCACCTCGTTGCCGACCGCGACGACGGAGTTGGCCGAGGCCAGGACGAACGGGAGCACGTTGCCGGCGAGCCAGCCGGCGGCCGCGGCCGGGTATAGGACTCAGAGGCGGCGTCGCCCAGGGCGCGGGGCGTGCCGAGTCCGACGAACTCGATCTCGCGCCAGCGCCAGCGAGGACGCGCGAGGGCCGGCCCCGACGGACTCGAGGCTACCTCGCCGCACGGCTGTTAGGTCGATCTCCAATAGGAACTCACAACGGCATCACCGTCGCCATCTTCGACAGCGCCCATGCCGCCCGGCAGCACAAGGTCACCTTCATGGACGGCGCCCTCGCAGCCCGGCAGCACCGTCGTCTTGATGGACGGCTCCCCCGCAGCCCTGCACCGCGCCTGGGAAGTAACGACGGAGGAGCAAGCGGTGGCGACTACATGACAGTGCTGGGACGGCTTCAACTGCTCCGACGAGGACGACATGGCGGCGCCGACATGACGGCTTTCACCACAGCATTCAGGTAACCGCTGCCTGCGCTGCTGATGTCTGCCGCCCTCGATCTGTATCATTGTCAGACTCGAGTTCGCGTCTCCGTGCTCCTCCCGCACCGGCGCTGGACACTCCGGCTACCAATTAGGTCAGGATGGTATTTTGGTAAAGTAATCAATTAGACATGCATGTTTGTTTGGGAACTGTAGATTCGTGTTGTAACTCGATTAGCGGTGCATCGCTGAAGTCTGAATCACTCCTAGGTTGACGACTGTAGACAGGGCCGTACTACCTACATCCAGATTCCCTTGTTTAATTGAAGGGAAAATTTGATAATCGCATAGTTTTATGATTATGGCCTGACGTTAATGGGTTATATATGCAATTGCTCAGTGCCTTTCCTTTCATAAGAACTCAAATTATTTCTATTTCTTGTGTTAATACTTTCGCTTCTCAAATTATGATGAACTGTCGGTGCTAGAAGCCTACTTGTGTTTGTGGATTATTTTTACATGAGCTCCCTACGTACCCCTGTTTTCGTTCAAATTGATTGCTTTTAGAACGCCGCCCCCATTATTAAAAGCCCCTTTTCATTTTAACTCGAGACAAGTATATCATGCTTTTGCATGCTTTAGAAAGGTTTTCGTAAAACGATTTTAAATTGGTTCAAGAAAACTTTGCATACACACGTAAAATTGGTGCATTTGTGGAGACGTGCGTTGCACGTATATGTCAACTAGTACTATTAAAAGGGCAAACTTGTGTTGATAGATTGAATCTGAGCCCTTCAATATTTGGCCAACGGTCCAGATCGCTACAATGTTTGACAACTCAACACAAATCCATTTTTGCCCGTTTTACCTTCCCACTAAATCACATAATACTGCTAATGCCATCGTACGGGTTCGTTTTATTTCGTTTCGTGATAATTACGAGATTTGCCACCGCTAAAAGAAATTACCACCAGTCTATTTCTTTTTTCCCCTATCTCTATCTCTCGCCCAGCAGTCCCGCCGCCGAAGCCCCATCCCGGTCTGCTTTGACCCGGACCACTCTCCGCGGAGATGTGGAGCTCGGGTGGGGCGCCGCATCACCGCCCACCCGGCGTGGCGCCGTTCCGGCGGCCGCGACCACGTCCCTGATTCCCTCCACCATGACCTCCACCCTCCGGCCGCGTGCTCGCCCCACGCCGAAAATCCCCGCCTCGCGACGCTGGCAGTGCCCCGACCCTCTATCCAGCGAGCCGCTGAGGTTCCTGATGTGGGTTGGTCCCGATTTTCACGGATTTGTGCGGAGGGAAGGATAAACACGAAGATCACGCGAAGAACGAAGAACACAAAATAGGGAAATCAAACACACAAGTGTAAATAGCAAGTAGCAACCCGGCAAGACTCGATTGGTAACAAATCCCCGAGGGCAGCCCCCAATCCTCCTCTCCCAAGCACACCTTACTCTTAGGATTGTTTGTCCAATTGGTCAATCCAACCAATCCAACCTAGCCACCTAAAGATGGAAGATTAGCAAGTAATCGCAACTACAAGAGGAGCCTTGGTATCCACGCAGGGATCTTCTCCTCTAGAGGAGGCCTTGGTTCATCTCCACATGTGGAGGTCTTGATTCATCTCCATAAGAGGAAAGAGACACTTTGAGAAGAAGGAGCAAGGCTCTAATTTAGTTCCCAAATCATAGTCTAACCCTAGATCTAGTCCAAGGAGTGCTATTTATAGTCTAGATCCAAAACGAGGCGAAAGGATAAGGTTACACGGGTCCTGTCCCAAACTCATGCCCGCACTGGCGGTAGTACCGCTGGGTTAGCCGGTGGTACCGCTGGTGCGGGCAGGCGTCGCTGCTCCCCACGTCGCCGGTACCAGTTGGTACCGCTACTGGTGCCGCTGGCGGTACCGGACGTCGCGTCCGAAGCGCCGTTTTGGCGGTAGCTGGGGCGGTAGCACCGCCGACGTGGGGGTCGCCCGTCCCACGTCCCCGGTACCGACCGGTACCGCTGCCGGTGCCGCTGGAGGTACCGCCGGCGTGGGTTGAGGCCTTGCTGACTGGGCCAGGGGCGGTAGTACTGCTTAACCCGGCGGTAGTACCGCCTCCTGGGGATTCTTCTTCCTTCTTGTCTTCTTCCTCATCATCTTGGCTCGATCCTTGTCCATCTTCCGCACTTCCTTGGGAGTCTTCATAGGGGTCTTCAAGTCCATCATAGCTGAGCACACACAAGGTATCCGAATGAAGTAGCAACCCATTCAAAGGAGTGTCGAGATCACACATGGATAGGAGCGAATTCACCTTATCATGGAGAGCTTTGATTCTTGCTCTTGTCATTGGGCCACTTGTTGTAGGAGACGTAGGTCGAGCTACATCAGTTCCCTGCGCCGGTGGACCACCCAGCGCGCCGTCCCGGCTCCCTACACCAGCGGAACACTCCAGCGCGCCGGCCATCGCCTTCCCTCCAACCTCCCACACCCCACGCGCCGCCGGACGACCTCGTAACCGCCACCATGTCCACCGGCCGCCCCCGGCCCATACTACCTTGTAGCCGCCGCCGTCTCGCCCCTCCTGAACTGCGCCCTGCGCCGCCCCGAAGGGCCCCTGCTCGTCGATGGAGCTACCAGCGCGCCACCCCACGAGCCCCCGTCCCCGTCGCCGGCAGGCCATCACGCTCGACGACTTTTCTCTCCCCTGTCACGCGCGTAGGAGGCCGCGTTTCTTCCCTCCCATGGCGCCCGCCCCGCGCCGCTCCACTCCCCTGGCTCGAATTCGATGGCGGCGACGGCGCTCGCCCGGCGACGCTGCGCCCTGCCCAAGTTTTGTATTATTTTGGATTAGTACGCATCAGGATGTGTGCATGTATTATTAACTGCTGGAAGCTTAGAAATTTGTCCCTCAAATTAGGCCTACTGGAATAATTAGCCTTGAGAATTTAAGATGTGAAAATTTTAAATTAGGCCTACTGGAATAATTAGCCTTGTAAGATGTGAACATTTTATGCTATTTGAAATGACTTTATGAATTCGATTGGCTCCGTTGCAATACTGCACGGCAATATGATTATAGTTGAAGCCATCTAATGGATTCAACTGTGTTGTCAAATTGCAGAATGAGCAAAAAGGTTAGACCCAAGGCTAGAGTAGAGGCAAAGGTCCAGTTCCTGAATTCGCGCACCAAATTGCGTGTAGCGAAAGCACGGAAGCCCTTCGTCTACCTTGTAACTACCAATGGCTTTATTACTCAAATAGTTTAAGCATTACACTCGGCCTCTGCATCAAAGATGCACACAACCGCAATCCAACAGAGAAAGTAAAAAGTTGTTGTGCTACAATAGACGCATTACAATCAACATGTTAATGTAAAACGCCTATGTCATGACTAATCTCGACGGCCTATGGAGGTCCAATGCGGCGATCAAGTGGCCACCCATGTTGTGAGAAAATGTCCCTGGCGACCTCCTCCAGTCGTGCACACGCCTCCGTAAAGAGGTCTCGATGTCCTGCACGTTGTAAGGTGGACCACATACGGAGAATATTTGTGCAACGGAAGAGAACCTGCATATGAGAAACATTTTTATCATTGAAAACCTTGTCATTTCTACTAAGCCAAAGCGACCAATAACAGCTATCGCTCCCACCCTAATAACCGTTCTAAGCCTTTTATCTATCCCATGTACCAGTTACCAAAAACATTGGCAACAGACTTGGGTGGATATAAGTTAGACGCTATTTGGATGGCTGACCATATAGAACGTGCGAAACTACACTCGAAGAATAAGTGTTTTATTGTCTCTTCATGTGGACAAAACATACACTTCGTACTTCCATGCCAATTTCGTTTAACAAGGTTATCCTTTGTTAGAATGACACCCCTACGAAGATACCACGTGAATACTTTAATCTTAAGTGGTATCTTCATTTGCCATATTTTTTTATTATCATCAACTGGCACATCGGAATGTACTAACGCCCTATACATGGAATCCACAGAGAATTTACCATTCTCACATAGATTCCAACGAAATTCATCGGGCCCTGTGTGAGTTGAACTGATCTCAACCGTGCCAGCAGGGAGTTCCAAGACGCTAGTCTTGGTCCGAACAAATCTCGCCTGAACGTCACATTCGGAGGAGAGCATTGCATGACAGTGGCAATGGTATCTCCCTTATGAACAATATTGTATAGGGCTGGATATCGATCCCGGAGGGTGGTGTTGTCTAACCATTTGTCCTCCCAGAATCTAATCTCCGAGCCATCCTTAATATTAAATACCCCGAAGCGAAAGAAATGTTTCTTTGTCGCCATCAGTCCAGCCCAAAAGTGGGAATCACCAGGTTTCCAATATACCTGTGATACCGCCTTTGTGCCAATGTATTTTCTCTTAAGGAGTGTTTGCCATATCCCCTCTTCAGTAAGCAGCTTAAAAAGCCATTTACCTAGGAGGGCTGAGTTCTTGACATCAAGGTCATGAATACCAAGCCCTCCCTGATCTTTAGGGCGCAAACAACATTCCATTTAGCCAGTCTGTACTTCTTCTTCTCACCATCTCCTTGCCAAAAGAATCTTGATCGGTAATAATCCAATTTATGCAAGATTCCTTTTGGTATTTGGAAGAAGGAAATCATATACAGTACCATGTTTGTTAGTACTGAATTAATGAGAACCAATCTTCCACCAAGAGATAGCAATTTTCCTTTCCAACTAGATAGCCTAGCTTGTAGACGTTCTTCGACGTGTCTCCATTCCGCATTAGTCAGTTTCCGATAATGTATTGGTATCCCAAGGTACATGATCGGAAATTGACCCTGCTCGCAGCCAAAAATATCGGCATATTGAGCAGCTGCTTCTTGAGCCACGCCAAAGCAAAACAATTCACTCTTATGGAAGTTAATTTTCAATCCCGACAATTGCTCGAATGCTGATAGTATCAACTTCAGATTCGCAGCTTTATCTAGATCATGTTCCATAAAGAGGATTGTATCGTCTGCATATTGAAGATAGATAAACCACCATCAACAAGATGTGGAACTACTCCTTCAATTTGGCCATCCACCTTAGCTCGTTCAATCATGATCGTCAACATATCCGCCACTATATTAAATAGTATAGGCGATAGAGGATCACCTTGCCTTAGACCTTTTTTTGTCTGGAAGTAGCGGCCAACGTCATCATTGACTTTTATTGCCACACTACCTCCAGTAACAAAATTGTGGATCCAAGCACACCACTCCTCTGAGAACCCTTTCATTCTCAGAGTCTGTAGTAAGAACGGCCATTTGACTTTGTCATAAGCTTTTTCAAAGTCAATTTTAAATATCACCCCATCAAGTTTTTTCGTGTGCATCTCATGTACGGTCTCGTGTAAAACACAACACCGTCAAGGATATTCCTCCCTTGCATAAACGCAGTTTGGGTAGGTTTTACCACATGATCTGCCAGAATTTAACCTGATGGTCGCTACTTTTGTAAAGATTTTGAAGCTAACATTCAGAAGGCAAATTGGCCGATACTGTTGTATCCTTTCGGCATTCTGAATCTTAGGCAACAAAACGATCTCCCCAAAATTAAGGCGAAATAACTCGAGGTGTCCGGCATGTAAGCAGGCAAATAACTCAAGCAAATCAGACTTGATGGTATCCCAGAAATGCTGGTAGAACTCAGCCGGAAAACCATCGGGTCCTGGTGCCTTATTATGCTCCATTTGGAAAACCGCTTTACTTACCTCCTCCATAGAGAAAGGTGCAGTAAGAAAGTTGTTTTCCTCGGGAGATACTTGGGTAATATCATCTGTTCGAGACTCATCTAGAGTGAAGTTCCCTTCCTCGGGAGCCCCAAACAAACCTTTATAGTAGTTCGTGATATATTCCTTGAGCTGATCCTGTCCTTCGATCAAGCCCTCATCCTGTAGGAGAGAATGAATACATTTCTTTCTATGTCTGCCATTAGCAACATTATGAAAGTATTTTGTATTCGAGTCCCCTTGTAGATGAATTGAGCCTTAGATCTTTGGTACCATTTGAGCTCTTCTTCACGCAACATACGACCCACCTGCTCATTCGAATGCCGTTTGAGGTCACTCTCATTTGCTGATAAGGTTCGTACTTCTGCTAGTTGATCAAGCTCATCAATAATGGAACACAGGCGCTCTTTTTCTTTTTTAAGCATACCAGTGTGTGTCTTGCCCACCCACGGAGGAATTTACGCACATTGCGCATCTTATTATTCCACCGTTGAATAGCGCTATCACCCACAACCGGTTGCGACCATATCCTTTTAACCAAATCATCGAAACCATCCCGTAACAGCCAACCTAATTCGAATTTGAATTGGTGCTTCCCGGGCGATGTCAATGTTCAGTAGATAGGAATATGGGGGCATGATCCGAAAAAGCTTCTATACGTTCAAGCGCACGAACCGTTACTAATGGGTATTTTCCTCCCACGGGAGTCCATTAGAACTCGGTCCAGCTTTTCGTACGTTGGCTCAGGAAGACTATTAGCCCAAGTGAATTGTCTTCCCGTCATATGAACCTCTCTTAAAGACAAGCTATCGATGACAGCGTTGAATAAGGTGGGCCAATGAGTATCGAATCTACCCCTACTTTTCTCGTGTCGGTACCTCACATATTGAAATCCCCTCCTATAATGATAGGATATGGGTCATCTTTAGCTAAGTTGACCAACTCTCTAAGAAAAGCAGCCTTATATTCTTCTTGAGCAGCACCATACACATCAACAAGGCTCCATATAAAGTTGTCGGACTTGTTACGGATTTGAAATTTAATGTGAAATTCACCATCCGAACGCCCCAACAACTCCAAGGTTTCCGTTTTGATGCCAAGTAACATACCAACTGATCTACCTCGAGGGGGACAAGAATGCCAACCAAACTCCACACCACCTGAAAGGCGGTCTAGTAGAGTGCTCGAAAAATCTCGTCTACCCGTCTCGGATATAGCCAAAAAATCCAACTTATAATCTCTCACATGATGAGCAATATTCAAATGTTTAGCCAAGTCGCCTAGACCTCTGCTATTTTCGAAAATGCCATTCATCGGGAAACTGTTGGGGATTTTGACTTATTCGCGCTTTTGCGCGCAGTTTTGTTCTTTTTGTTTTTGGCGGACTTGGATCTCCGGCCGGTAGCATACATGTCTTCAAAAGATCCCAGCTCCGCCTCACCCATGTCCACCTCGGTTACTTCACCAACAAGATGTGATAGGAGCTGTCCATCTATTGTGGCATGCGCATCCTCATCATCTATGGGTGAAGGTACCGGCCTAGTCGAAACTGTAGGAGAAACTCTACGACGGTCATACTCTACGTGTTTCAAAACATTAGCCGATAACATAACTTCCTTTTCATTTTTACCCATACGGACTCCTACCGCTGACAACCTAGCCGATAAAGTCGGCGTAGATAAAGACAAAAAGGATTGGGAGGAGCGAGGCGTACCAGCTGGTGGAGTAGAGAACGAGGCCGCTTTGCGGCGCATTGCCTTGGTCATTGTGTCCTCATCCGTCGCTGAAGCACCGTCCTCGCTGGCCTGGTGACGTGCACTACGCCTAGGAGCATCCTTCGGCTGTGAACGCCCCTTGACAGCATCGGACCCAGTGGGAGAAGGCATAGTCGTGGTCGCAGCCCTCTCAACCACCGTGTACTCCCTCGGTGTCGCTGGAGTAGCCGGAGGCGCCGTCACACCCGGGAACGCCATAGGGGAGGGCACGGTCGACGTAGGGCCCTCCTCCACAGCATCGGACACAGTGGGAGAAGGCATAGTCGTGGTCGCAGCCTTCTCAACCACCGTGTACGCCCTCGGTGTCTCTGGAGTAGCCAGAGTAGCCGACGCACCCGGGGACGCCATAGGGGAGGGCACGGTCGACGTAGAGCCCTCCTCCACCATGGAGATACCGCGGGTGGCTTCCGCAAAGCTGGTCGACATGACGCAGTTCAGAGAGCCGACCACCAGGAGAGAGCTCCTGGGTGGCGTCTCGGAACCAGCCCCGCCAGACAGGCCGATCCTTGCGCCTCCAGTGTCCGCATGCGGTAGGCTGCTAGCGAGTGACTGCGTCTCGCCCTGTGCATCCGCTCGCAGCCCACCGGTCGGCGAACGTGGCGGCCCAACCTCGGCCGACTTCGCGAGGCCCAGCTCCTGGGGCGCCTTGCTGCCAGCAGCTTGCGTGCAACCTCCCACCGGCGATCCACCAAGGTTCGGACTCAAAGAGGCAGCCCGACTTGGCTCCCAAGCAGTGGATAACAGCCCACCACTCAACGCAGCAGCAACAGCTGCATCACCCGCAGATTTCAGCCCAGCAAGACTGTTCTTTTCCTTCCAATTCTTCACGATCTGAATGGCCCTGGGAGTGGTAGCCTGGTAGGGTTAGGGTTGAACGGGGTGACAGCCATCTCCCTCAACGCATGTGTGCTTGGGGTTCCTCGCCCCCGTCCCCCATCAGAAACTGGCCCCTGATCAATCATCATGTTGGTGGCACCCGAGGTATCACCCACAACGCCACCATGCTCAGCTTGGTCTCCAGTACCGTCATCCACGTGGTGATGGGCATCGGCGAGGCCCTGAGACTCGCTAGCCAGGAGACTGGTGGCCAGGTTACGTTATTTCTCTGTATGTAACCTGAATCTGCCACACCCCTTCTAAAAATTTGGAATGGGCCGATTATTGCCTGAGCACCAAACCAGGTCTTTGAAATTATTGTACAGTTCACCATTTATCCTACAGACCAATACAATTGGTTGTGATAACTGGTTCTTTGCGGGGCTATTTCAGGTGGACTTAAGGATAGACAAACCACAAGAGAGGATAGATAACATGGAGACTTCAGAAGGCTTGTAAGATCCAGTCTATCTGCTTTACTAACGGTTATTACTTATGAAATTAGCTGCAAACCATTCCCTTCTATCATTTGAGTGTCAACATAATTGTCTCCTTGACTTTCGGCGTACATTGTTTCAGTTGTTCTTGCTTTCACTTATTTCCAATCTATTCAGGATCATGCTAACAACACCTTGAATTATCTGCCTAAACCGAAAAATACTTCTCTACAACTGGTGCTTTGCATAAGGCTGAATTATGTGTGGAAGTTGAAGACAATGTGCATGTAAATATCGGTAGACTCAAATGTTGGCTATATGAGCTTGGTAAAATAATCATTAATGTGTTTTACTGTTCTAAGGAACTTACTTTTTGGTCATTATTACAGTGGTCGATACTTAGATGTATTGGTAGGGTGCCAAGTGTGTATATGTTCATCTCAAGAAAAAAAGCGTGTATATGTTGATGTGAATAAGCTGTAAGGCCATCTGGTGATGAGGGGTAGACTCATCAAGACCCATGGTTAAGGTCACTAGGTTATGAATATGGGGGAGAGAACGTGGTAGAGCTGGAAGTATCGTCGGCTGACAAGCAGGGCAAAGATTTTACCCAGGTTCAGGGCCCTCGTGTGGAGGTAACACCCCTACGTCCTGCCTGTCTGTTATTGCTTTGTGAATATGATGGTTACAAGGTCCCGGCGAGATGTCGATCTCGCTAGGGTTTTGGTGGCTCTGAAAGTACGTGGTCTGGTTCGATGGCCCTCCCAGTCCTTAAATAATAGGCTGGGTCTCGGGTGTTCGTAACCGACTCGATTTACAAGTAAGGAAACTCTAAACCGACTATTGCTTCGCCAAACTTGGAGGATACTCCATCTTCGTGGGCCTCCCTTCATGGGCTTCATGTAGGCTCTGATAGTTGGGCCTAGTCGATACGTGCACCAGGTACCCTCATGGTAGGGTACCCGATAGGCATACCCATGTCAGTAGCCCCCGAGTACTTGTCTGATTCGAAGAGTCGGGCATGGACTCATACATCATGCACGTTATATTTTTTACATCTGTATTTAGAATTCTTATGAAATAGCACATGTTGGCTATGTCGAGTGTTTCATCGACTATGAGTTTTTGCTTATGATAGTCAAGGGATATTAGCTTAGCAGGCCCGGCACACACGACGGATCGGGGCCAGTTAACTACCATTTGTGGCAAAACCATACTAGCTTTCAATCAAACTCGAGTCCCCGGACTCGAATCTGGAACAAACTGGACAGACTCGAAACAGCCGTTGAGGTCTTACGGAATCGAACTGCAGTATAATTTTGAATCAACCCAACGCGTCCGTCGGGGATTTCATCATGTCTGCTGACACGGAAATTTAAGGATAACGCTGCTGGAGCGGTCCTTAGCCCAGCTCGACTGATCGGCGGGTCTTACCTTTGCACTATGCATGCAGCATCCAAGGATCGTCGGATCAACTCGGGAATATTTTGAGTGTGATTTTGCTTATGAACTTAGTCGAATGTTTCGTCGACTGACACTTTTGCCATTATTCTATCGGGTGCGCGACAGCGCTCCCGATGGGAGTAGCCCCCGAGATTGTGCTTTATTGCTTGCAATGGAGGATAATCTCAAAATCTTTTACCCTGCACATTTTAGTCAAAGAAATTTTTTGATACGCTCCCGATGGGAGTACGATTGCAGTCGAAAGAATTTCGACTGGCCTCTATGACTTTGCTAAAAACCAACCGAGACTTATGCGAGAGACCACCCGAAGATATCATCGAGTGACTTTTATGCCAGTTGTGAAAGAGAGAACAACGTCAGCAATGACGCATTTTGCGACTGCTATCTCTGACAAGCGGTGGCGTGCTTGGAGAGGCTTTGATAAGACGTGACCCTGTTTTGTGGGCCCGTTTTGCAGAGCTGACCAGGGATGACGCCGCGTGGACTTGATTTGACCGTTCTGGCGCGATTTTCACGGGGCGTGATGATGGTTTCCTGGATTCTCGTGCGTAGTGGGCGGAGTGGCCGGCGACGGTTGCTCTCCATGGCTGCCACGTGTATGGCCAGATTTCGCGCGGAGCGTATGCATTGTTTTGACGGTTACGATCATTTTGCGATCTGTGGTAAATAGGGGGACGGCGCTGGCAGAGTTTTTTACTTGCCATTTGCTCCCTGCGCCGCCCCTCGTCTCATCTTCTTCCTCGCGCCCACCTCCATTGCTCTGCGCCCAAGCTCTCTTCTCCACCCTCCTCCATCGTTGCAATGGCGAAAGGTGGAGGCTCCAAGCGTGGTGCCGCCGCCGCTGCCGCGACCGATGCGGCCAAGGGCAAGAAGTCTGTGGCGGGTACATCTGCATCCGCCGCGCTGAAGAAGGGCAGCGGGGACTGGGCGAAGTCCACCATCAAGGACGCCCATTGCTCAAGCTCCGCGAGCAGGGATATCTGCCTCCCGCGGAGCAACTCGCCGTCCGCGCTCCATCGCCCAAGGAGGTATGCCCCGAACCACGCGCCAACGAGCGCGTTTGCTTTGCGGAGTTTGTGTCCAGGGGCTTCTCGCTTCCCCTCCACGACTTTGTTCGTGGCCTCCTTTATGCCTACGGGGTGCAGATCCACGATCTCACCCCGAACGGTATTATGCATATTGCGTGTTTATCACGCTATGCGAGTGCTTCCTTGGCGTCGCACCCAGCTGGGCGCTATGGAAGACCATATTCATGGTGCGACCCAACAGAGGAGGTGGTCGCACCTACCCCGTGGGCGGCTGCGGCATCCAGGTGCGCAGCGACACCCGCTATTTCCGCCTGAAGACCGTCGACTCCGCGCAAGGCTGGAGGAAAGGGTGGTTTTATGCGAGTGTCGAGCAAGACGGAGTCGCCACCTTCTCGACTGCGCTTACGTCAGGACCAAGGCGTGGGATCACCAGCTCTCAGCCGAAGAAATGGAGGAAGCACGCCCTTTGCTGACTCGAATCGACGGACTGCTGGACAAGGTCACAGGCATTCATTTGATCGCCACCTTTGTGAAGAGGCGGGTGTGGCCACTCCGTGCCCGAGCGCACCCCATGTGGGAGTTGAGGGCGCGAGTGACTCCACTCGGATGAGCCCAGAGGAACTGTCAAGGAACGAGCTTGTGACGCACGTGCGCCACATCACCAGCCTGACGACAGCCGACCCTTGCAACATCGATTGTCCCGTTACGCCATACGGGACGGAAAACCCTTTGCTTGAGGTATGTCTGTAGTTTAATAGTTTGCCACTCGTAGTTTCTACGATATGTGTTTTTTGATTCTGACTTTGCAATTTGTGATGTATGCTATGCAGGGTCACTCGACTGCTGCCTCCCTTCCTCCTCTGCCTGAAAATGGCGAGACTGAAGAAACACAGGCACAGGTGGTGGACCCGAAAGGGGATCAGTCGCCCATCCCTTCTGCCACCACTTCACATGTGGAGGAGGTCGAGGAGGAAGCAGCAGAAGAGGTCCAATCTGAAGACAAGGCCACCTCTGACCAAGAAGTCGATACCGCGCCACCGAAGCGGCGTCGACTGGCCAAGAAGGCGCCTTCTGCTGCAAGTTCACCCGCGAGGAGCAGGGCTTGGAGGATGACGAGGAATCAGGTTCACCACCTGTTTTCCAAGCCGCTCCTTTGCGTGCGTGCTCAACAAGCTCAACTCTTCCTCTTCAGTCGAGTGGTACCCCAGCCTTTGGGGGACCAATTTTTGGCGACTCCGAAGATGAGGAAGATGAGGAGCACAGGTATGTGTTTTTGAGTATGAGAATTTTGTGCTGTCACATATTTGTGCTGACCGTCTTTTTGCTTTGTTGTGTTGCCCACAGCGCTGAAAACAATCAGCCTGGGACTCCTCCAGTCGAAATGTTCCAACCCTGGAGCACTCGAATTCTGCACCGACTGGAAACGAGGCTGCCCAGCCAATGGCCACTGATGCTGTTGAGACAGCCAAGGCGGCAACTCCAGATGTCGGGACATCAGTCGCGGCTCCTGAGCCGTGGATGAACCACGTAAGTAGCTTTTTGCTTGACCCGTTTAGTTGTAGGTCTGTGAGAGTTTGAATTTTTGCTGAATTCGTGTGCTCGCAGCCCTTCTACCACACCTTGGCAGATTCCGCCAAGGCTTATGTCCAGGTGGAGCAGGAGAGGGACACCATGCGCGCCGAGCTAGAGCGGCTCAGTCGTGAGTTCTCCTTTTTGCTTTTGTTTTGCGAATTTCTTTTTGCAATGCTTGATTTTGTCGAGTATTGAATGCACGTGATTTTGCTGGGCCAGGCGAGAAGAAGGAGCTGGAAGATGCACTCGCCGCGCGCGCGAAGAGTCGAAGAAAGAGCTGGCTGCCGCCACCAACTCAGCCGCTGCACGCGAGCGAGGATATGCTGACCAGCTCGCGGCACTCGCGCAGGTCATGGGAGGTGAGTAATCTTTTCTCCTTTTGATATGACGATATAACTGTCGAGTGTCATAAATGACTTTTGCCTTTTTGAATTGTGCAGAAGCTGTTGGCGCACCGGCCTCTGCGGACGTGGCGAGTGACGATCTTTCGCTGGAACAGGCTGTGGGCGGCTTAGGCGCCTATGCAACCAGGCGAAAGAAGCACTCGCCAAATCGACGAGCACACTTGGCGCTGTATACCAAGGTGGTGTTCCCGACTGGCGTAGTGCCGTCGACGGTGGATGACTTCGCCGACGTGTTTGGCCCCGGGACGTCCACCATGGCGGGTTTCGCTCGCGCCAACACGGTACGCGGATCCGAGTCCACCATCAAGCTTCTTATGGGACATGGGATAGATTGCGACTATGAGGCAGCACTGTCTGCGTTCCCTCGGAAGCCAGATGGGAAGCCCATTTCTCTGAAGGGGGTGAGCGGAGCCGCCGCGCGACTGGCCGAGGTTTTTATGAACACCATGGAGCGCCGGGCACTCGAGACTGCCAATCGTCTGCTTAGGAAATCGAATCTTAGGTTTAGGGTAGCTGTACCCTTTTGCTTTTTTATGCCTTGTAATGATACCTTCTGAACTGCGCGAGTCTGCGCTTTGTTTGTGCTACCTTGTTTATGCAAATAGTCTTTTGCTAATGTCTTTCACTCGAAGAGTTGTATGCTTATGACATGAGTTTTAGCTTCTGACACAAACTTTGTGTTTGTGATTATGCTCTTTGAACAGTCACGAGAACCTGCTACTGCGACTAGTTCCTCGCAGGCTCCAATCACCACCCGATCCCAGGGTCATTGGTAAATGATGCCAAGGTGATGGAGTATATGAAGGCCAAATTTGTGAGAATGGAGCAAGATCTGAAGGACGCCCAGGCTGAGCTGAATCGATTGAGGGCGAGACCCGCGTTGGCCACCCAACGCGAGGAATATGTGCTCGGGGAGATGGATCTTGTGAACAGGCAACTCGAGTGTAAGTTCGAGTCTTGCTCTGTTTACAAGCTTTTTGCGTAGCTATTGTCCTTTTGATCTGACTGGTGCGCCCGTGTTTGTAGGCTTTGTCGACAACTTCCAGGCTGAAAAGATTCGCGTGGAAGGGCGTCTGGATAGCGTGGTTGACGACCCTACGACTGGGCGTCAACACTTTTGGCTTGATAGGTACCATGCCCGCATACTCGCCACCCTGAAGGATCGCGTCTGGCGAAGTGCTGAACTGCTGGAGTTATGCCGGGCAGCGTTTATTCGCCTGAACGAGACTCTTTTTCCTCGGGGCCACAACCACAAGGGATTCGTGCTTTGTTGAACATCTTCCGCAAACAAATCCCATTCGAGAGTTGCTGTCTCAGAGACTTGTGATTGGAGCCAACGCTGCAATGGCGTATATGCGTAGTCGAAAACCAAGGTTGGTGTTGCGGACACCTGCAGCCGGAGAGGTTCTCGAACAAAAAGACCTGGATGACACGATCCAAGCTGCGGAGACACTAATCGAGTGCACTCGCGAACAGCTTTGCGGTCCCGAGCTGCCCGTAAAGGACGAGCCTGAGGATTAGAATAGTTTGCGAGTGCAATTTTTGTATAGGGGGCAGCCCCCGAGTGTAATTTTTGACTCTTTGTATATTGTATAGTTTGTATACTTTGATTTTTTGTCGAGCCCCCGAGTCAGTCGAGCGGGGTTTGTGAAATATGTGTTGGTTGTGAACCAATGACTGTGCAGCCCCCGAGTATTCGAGTGCGGCTGCAGAGTTTTTGTGTTCTTTGTTTGGATCCTTGTTACGCAGCCCCCGAGCATTCGGGTGCGGCTAAGGCATTGTGTTTCTGCAAGAGCGAGAGCTCATTTGATCGATAACACAGCCCCCGAGGGTTTCGGGTGCGGTTAAGGTATGAATTATGCGGGTAGTACCAAAGAAGTCGAAGGAACATTGATTTTATTCCTCTTTTGAATGTTAGGCTGCAGGCCGCCTCATTAAAAACCTTCCAGTCCCCTTAGGTACCCTGGTAAGGAAAAGAGCGCGTCTGAAACCTGCAGCCATCCGACATATAGCCTATTACATTGTATGACTGTGAGCACTTTATGCGTAGAAACGGCGCAGATGCGCAACGTTCCAAGGATTATGAGAGAGTTCGCCTGTCTTCGCGTGCTTCAGTCGATATGCGCCTCCACCAAGGACCTCCGTGATGATGAAGGGACCTCCCATGGGGAAGCGAGCTTGTGCACCTTCTTTTGCTTCAGTCGAAGAACCAGGTCGCCAACGACGAAGGACCTGGTTCGCAGTCGACGGCTATGGTAGTTGCGGAGATCCTGCTGGTAAACAGCTGTGCGGGCCAAGGCCGTGTCGCGCGCCTCATCGAGCAAGTCGACTGCGTCTTCGAGTGCTTCTTCCGCGTCTTCTTCATTGTATGCTTCAACTCGTGGCGCATTGAACCTTACATCTGATGGCAGAATTGCCTCTGCACCATAGACCATGAAGAATGGGGTGAACTGCGTAGAAGTGTTGGGAGTTGTGCGTAGGCTCCATAGCACAGATGGTAGTTCTTCGACCCAAGCACCCGCAGCTCTTTTGAGTGGCACCAGGAGGCGCTTCTTGATCCCACTCGTCACAAGTCCATTGGCCTTTTCGACTTGGCCATTGGATTGTGGATGCGCCACGGATGCGTAGTTGAGCGTAATGTCCTGCTCTTTGCAGAAGGTTTTGAACTCCTCAGCCGTGAAGTTTGTGCCGTTATCAGTGATGATACTGTTTGGGACACCGAAGCGGTAGATGATGCTCTTTATGAAGTTGACTGCCGTAGTAGCAGTCGAATTTGTGATGGGGACCGCCTCGATCCACTTTGTGAACTTGTCGACTGCCACCAGTAGGTGAGTATGCCCGCCATGCGATGATTTTTTGAGTGGCCCAACCATATCGAGCCCCCATTGGGCGAAAGGCCAGGCCAGCGGTATAGTCTTCAACGCCGATGCGGGTGCGTGCGGCCTTGTTGCGAATTTCTGGCAGCCGACGCACCTTTTGACTATGTCCTCCGCGTCTTTGAGTGCTGTAGGCCAGTAAAACCCTGCGCGAAAGGCTTTGGCTACGAGTGATCGACTGCTGGCGTGATGCCCACAGGTACCTGCATGAATATCTCGAAGTATGGCTTGGCCATCTTCGAATGCGATGCATCTTTGGAACATACCTGATATGCTGCGCTTGTATAACTCGCCGTTGATAACGGTGTATGCTTTTGATCTTCGAGTCACGCGTCGGGACTCGGTTATGTCATCTGGTAGCTCGCCGCGGAGTATGTAAGCCAGAAAAGGTTGAGTCCAGTTGGCTCAATGAGTACCTCGACTGGGGGGTCCTCTGTGCTAGGCGCTTTGCTTTTGGGTGGCGTAGTCGACGGAGGAGGCTCTCGTTTCTCCTTGATAGATCTGTGTTCGATGCGCTCGAGGAAGACACCAGGTGGAATTTGTGCGCCAGTTGAGCCAAGATTGGCTAGCATGTCTGCTTCTTCGTTACTTTCCCTTCCTATGTGCCTCAACTCACAGCCCTCGAAGCTGCCCTCCAGTGTGTTGTACAGGTCGCGATAAGCGATCATGTTGTCCGCGATTGCGTCGCAGGCCTTCATTGTTTGCTGCACCACGAGATTGGAGTCGCCGTAGATCATCAATCGAGTGCACCCAAGTGCTTTTGCCATCCGCATGCCATGGATCAGAGCCTCGTATTCAGCCTCGTTATTGGAGGGTAGTTTGAATCCCATCTGCAAAACATAACGTAGCTTGTCCCCTTTTGGTGATATGAGGATGACGCCTGCGCCTGCGCCTTCGTGTTTCTTGGACCCATCGAAGTACATGGTCCAGGAATTGGACACGTCTGGTGCTCCAGGTAATTGGGCCTCTATCCACTCGGTTGTGAAGTCGGGTAGGACTTGTGCTTTGATAGCCTTCGGGTGCTCGTACTTGATGTCTCTTGGAGCCAGCTCGATGAGCCATTTTGCGACTCGACCCGTTGCATTGGGGTTTGTGAGGATATCACCGATTGCTGAGTTACTTACCACGGTGATCGGGTGCTCGGTGAAGTAGTGTGTCAACTTCCTTGAGGACATGAATACAGCGTATGCCAGCTTTTGATAGTGCGGGTACCGCTGTTTTGATATGGAGAGAACCTCGCTCAGGTAGTAGACTGGACGTTGTATGCTTTGGATGTGCCCCTCCTCCATGCGTTCGACTACCAGTACGGTGCTCACCACCCTGTTTGTAGCCGAGACATACAGGTAGAGTGGTTCCCGTTCCTTAGGTGCGACGAGGATCGGAGGGCTTGTGAGGATCCGCTTGAGATCTGTGAAGGCTGCTTCAGCTTCTGGCGTCCACTCGAACTTGTCCGCCTTCTTCATCAGTCGATAGAATGGTAGAGCCTTTTCACCCAGTTTGCTGATGAATCGACTGAGCGCTGCTACTCGTCCTGCTAGTTTCTGCACATCGTGAAGCTTTGAAGGCCTTTGCATTGTGAGGATGGCCTGTATTTTCTCCGGGTCTGCTTCGATTCCACGGGCAGAGACTAGGTACCCTAGAGCTGCCCGGCTGGAACGCCGAACGTGCACTTCTTAGGATTGAGCTTGATATGGAAGCGTTTGAGGTTTGCGAACGTCTCCCTCAAATCGTCGAGTAGTGTGTGTTCTTCCCTTGTGGTAATGACAATGTCATCCACGTAGACCTGGACGTTGCGTCCGATTTGCTTTTTGAGGCAGTCCTGCATCATGCGCTGGTATGTTGCACCCGCGTTTTTGAGCCCAAAGGGCATAGTTGTGTAGCAGTAGACCCCGAGTGGGGTTATGAACGCCGTTTTTTCTTCGTCTTCTTGCTTCATCCTTATCTGGTGATAACCTGAGTAAGCATCCAGAAAGGAGAGTCGTGCGCATCCGGCGGTGGAGTCGACGATCTGGTCGATTCGGGGTAGCGGGAAGTGATCCTTTGGACAGCACTTGTTCAGCGCTGTGAAGTCCACGCACATCCGAAGGATGTCTGTATGCTTCTTCTCTACGAGTACGGGGTTGGCCACCCATTGTGATTTCTTGATTTCCCTAATGAATCCTGCTGCGAGTAACCGGTCGACTTCAGATTCGACTGCGGTTCGCTTTGGGCCGGAGATTCGACGCATCGTTTGCTTGACTGGCTTTGCATCTGGAAACAATTGGAGAGAGTGCTCGGCGAATTCCCTGGGAATACCTGGCATGTCGGCTGGACACCACGCAAATATTTCCCAGTTCTCACGGAGGAATTCGACGAGCGCGCCTTCCTATGCGATAGGCAGGCTCGAAGATATGTTGACTGTCTTGGACGGATCGGTCGGGTGCACCTGATGCGACCTTGTGTCATTTGTAGCATTGAAGGATCTGTCGACTGCCAACTTCTTATGCTCTGGAAGGAGTGTGCGGTCGTTGGTAATCGCCAAGTCGGCGAGTGATTCTTCCACCCCGAACATCTCGGAGATTTTGCTGAACTCGCGGTCGCAAGCATCGGACCTTTGAAAGTTTCCACGGACAGTGATGACTCCCTTTGGTCCTGGCATCTTCAGCGTGAGGTACGCGTAGTGTGGCACCGCCATGAATCGAGCAAACGTCGGGCGACCAAGAATAGCATGGTATTGTGATTTCCAGTCGACGACCTCGAACTCAATCGACTCTGTCCTGAAGTGGCTTTTGTCCCCGAACGTAACGTCGAGTTGTATGGTGCCTTCTGGGCTAATTGCTTTGCCAGGAACAATACCGTGGAAGGTATTTGAAGATTTTGGGAGGTTTTCGACTGACCTGTTCATTTTGCGGAGCGTGTCCGCGAAGATGATGTTTATGCCGCTGCCTCCATCCATGAAGACCTTGGTCATGGCGTAGCCTCCTATTTGCGCGTCGAGTACCAGAGCCGCGTGCCCTGGTCGAACTACAGCTGGGGGATGATCCTCTCGACTGAAGCTTATGATGGTTTCCGATCCCTTCAGAAATTCGGCACGGCAGGAGGTGCCATGACAGCCATGTTCACCTGTCGAGTGATTAGCTTTTGCTGCCTGTTGGAGGGGCGACCCTTTTGTATCATGTACATCTGCCCGTGGGGCTGTGGATATTGATCATCTTCCGCCCGTAGTACGGGTTGTATGGCACCTGCGAGGTTTGCGCCTGGAGCAGGCTGTGGTGGTGGTTGCGGTGGCGGCTGTGGCGCCATGAGAGCGGGCACAGCGTTCGGCTGTGGTGCGGGTGCAGGCGTGGGCTGAGCAGGTGCTGGGCCGTACCTTTTGAGTCGTATCATGTAGTCAGTCGCCATTTGGTCGAATTCCCTGCAGTTCCTTAGGGTGTGATTGGAGCGTAGTTTTCCGTCGTCCCCCTTGAAGAGGTGGAATCTGCACCAGTCGTCCATCTTTTCCTCGAATGACCGCTCGGGTTTTGCGTCGCTGCGTTTGCGCCATTCTTGCCTTTTGTAGCTGTCGCTCCGCTGCTCGCGATCTCGACTGTCCCGTCGATCATCCGAGCGTCGATTGCTTCTATCTTGGTCCTCCCGGGTTGTGTGTATCCAGCCGCCATGAACTCGGGTCTGTTATCGTCGTAAGGACGTTTGGAACGTTTGCGCCTGCGATCTTCTCTGTATGAATCTCTGCGGCCTCGACTGCCGCTTTCGTAGTTGTCGCGTGGTGGGGAAGCACGGGATCTGCGTACAGAATCCTCTCCATCTGCCCACTCAGTCGCAACTTTGATGAGGTCAGCCAGGGAGGTTGGCTTTTCACGACCAGTGCCTCTTTGAAGTCCTTCCTGGCGAGACCTTGTATGAAGGCATCCATGGCCCTGTCTTCTGACACTTTGCCAACCGAATTGCGTATTTCGGTCCACCGCCGTATGTATGATCTCAACGACTCGTCTGATCGTTGAGTGCATGCCCTTAATTCTTCGAATGTCTTCGGGCGCTCACATAGAGGCTCGAAGTTTTTGATGAAGTCTCTGCGGAAATCGTCCCACGAGTCGTATGATGATGGAGGGAGCGCCTTGAGCCAGTCGCGGGCAGTTCCTTCGAGCATGAGTCGTATGTACTGCATCGCCGTGGTGTTCGTGCCACGCTGGCATGCCACGGCGAGTCTGTAATCTTCTAGCCACCCGAAGGTTCTTGGCGACCGTTGTACTTGGGTTGTTCGCCTGTCAACTTGAACCTTTGGGCATCCGCGTCTCACGGATGCGTCGAGTGAAGCACAATGCTCCGCATGGCTCTGGTTCGCGATCAGAGTATGAATCGCTGCTATAGGATCTTCGAGATCTGCTTCTGCTGGACCTGTGCCGGCGCGTGCTTCTCCTTCCTTCATCCGAGTGGTGGCTGCGACCACTGCGATGATGTGCTGCGTGTCGTGAGTCGACTATGTCGCGATCGCGATTCCTTGCTGGAGTTTTGTCTTCTGGCTGTATAGCCTGTGCCGCTAGAGCTAGCGATTTGAGTTGTTGGCGATGCAGGGCTGCGTTAGGGTCATTCGCCGGAGGTTGCATTGCCTTGAGGTAAGCACCTACGGAGAATAATGCACCCGCAGCAGTTTTGGGCACTGGGATTCCGTTAGCGTCCTCTGTCATGAACGACAGGTTACGGGTGATTGCTACCCTTTCATGTTCTGGAAGGCTTGCCAACCGCGACCTAGGTCGTGGGGTTGGTTGCATTGTGGACCCGAGGGATTGCTCCCTTCTTCGGGCACTCGAGAGGCTGGCTTGCCTTTTGCGCTCTCGAGCGTCGCTCGGTAGTTTTGCAGTCGAATTGACTCCTGCCAGTTGAAGTACTGGAAGGTCAACATCTCCTCTGGGGTGGAATTTGGTGGCATCATTGTGCACTCCTTTATGACTTTATCTGCTTTTGCTGCCATCTCCTCCGTGATTGTCAAGGTTGTGACCCCATCCGGCATGGTTACCGTGCATGGGAATTGTGCAGGCCTGCGAGCGGCTGCGTCTGCGGATGATTCTGCGGAGAAGGCCACGTAGACCTGATGGGGCGTGACCCGTGGACAGGTGTATGTGCTGTCGATTCCAGTCATGGACTCGACGTCGCCGTCGAGGCTCATGTCAGAGCCAGTGTGTTCATCGAGTAGATCTTCGAGGCGAATCTCGTTGTCGATGTGCTCATCGCCTATGCTCATCTCGGTGTTGGCGAAGCCATTATGGATTTCTGAGTCGAGGTTGGTGTTGGTGAAGATCTCCGAGTCGACGTTGCTGTCGTTATGAATCGCGGGCTCGTAGAAGTCATCGAGGGAGATCCCGCAGTCGAAACTTCGTCGAGTGGTAGGTTGAAGTCGACGTTGCTTGTGCGGTATGCTGATTCTGCCTCCTCGCCTTGGAGTTCCGTCATCATGAACCTGTCGATCTCGCCGGTCGACATGGTTGTTGCGGGCGAGCAGGCTTCAGGAATCGACGACGGGGCGAGCGCAGTCGACGGAGCCTCGAGTGCGCCCAGCGCCAGTTGTTGCGGATCTGTCGAGTCCTGCGTGCCAAGATTGTTTACGAAAAAATTGAATGCTCCAACAGTCAAACTCAAACCTGATTCAAGGCCGGAAAACGCCTCCTGAAGCTCGGCGAGTGCGGATTGAAATTCATTGGAAGAGCAGATGCGCTTTTTGCAGGTGAAGCGGGCAGGCTGCCGCTTTTCGAGTGGATCGGCGAGTCGCCGTGTGTCGCCTGGATCGGCGAGTTGCTGTTTGCTGACATGGCCGGCGAGTTGCCGTTTGCAGATGAGATCGGCGAGTTGCCGTTTGCTGGTGTGATCGGCGATTTGCCGTTTGCTGTTGGGACCGGCGAAACTTCGAGTCCAGCGCTATTCTTTCCCACAGACGGCGCCACTTGACGAGGGGTAGACTCATCAAGACCCATGGTTAAGGTCCCTAGGTTATGAATATGGGGGAGAGAACGTGGTAGAGCTGGAAGTATCGTCGGCTGACAAGCAGGGCAAAGATTTTACCCAGGTTCAGGGCCCTCGTGTGGAGGTAACACCCCTACGTCCTGCCTGTCTGTTATTGCTTTGTGAATATGATGGTTACAAGGTCCCGGCGAGATGTCGATCTCGCTAGGGTTTTGGTGGCTCTGAAAGTACGTGTCTGGTTCGATGGCCCTCCCAGTCCTTAAATAATAGGCTGGGTCTCGGGTGTTCGTAACCGACTCGATTTACAAGTAAGGAAACTCTAAACCGACTATTGCTTCGCCAAACTTGGAGGATACTCCATCTTCGTGGGCCTCCCTTCATGGGCTTCATGTAGGCTCTGATAGTTGGGCCTAGTCGATACGTGCACCAGGTACCCTCATGGTAGGGTACCCGATAGGCATACCCATGTCATCTGGTCTGTTGATTCCACACAACTGTATATCAAATTGTTGGTTCAGAGTTTTCATTTCCAGCATGGAACCTTGGGAAGATTAATTTTAGCCAGACATATTTCGAGGCACATGGTATATACTGGATGCATGAAGTCTGATCTTGCCTTATCTGATGTGTGTTTTTGTTAATCTAACAAGTAGTGCACAATATTTAATTTCTTACTTATCAGCCATGCTGGGTATTTGTTTGTGGTTCTGTGTTCTTTAAGATGTCAGGCACAATTGATATGCTGACATATTATTCGATGTTCCCTATTTCTGTTCAAATCAAGGTCGTGCATTGTTAGCATCAATATAATATTAAATAAACGTGACTAAAGTATGATTGAAGGGACATTCGTTAAGTTTTGCTGAAACGTACTGTTCCAGCATGTTGATCTTGCTCAGCAAAGGATCATTACGGCCTCGGTAGCTTGATGGATGGTCACAATATAAAGATTTTACGTGTGTAATATATTTGGCTTAAGGGATATTAGACGTGCAAGGCACGTGCTCTTCTACTAGTATACCTAAAATAAACAAAACATTGCTTCATTACCGCTACACCCTCCGTCGCCCATGCTGCAAAAAATTAAGCGCCATGCCTTCTCTGTTCAGCAGCGACGGAAATCCCGCTGACAAATAATTAAAAAAAGGTCATGAAGACGCTAGTTTGCCCCGAGTCAATCACGATTCGTCTCCGTGGGCAGCCATCCGATCGTATTGCTGGTCGTAGCTGAGGAAACCACCCCTGCGGCAGCTGAACTCGCGGCCCGCCAGCGGATGGGATTCCGGCAGTTGCTGGGAACCAGGGCACTGGGGCAGGGCTGGGGGAAGCGCGGCGTCGGGGGAAAAGAACAGCACGAATCTCGTGGTCGCGATCGAGCTCGTCGGCGCACTCGGAGGCTGGCGTGGTCATGAAGCTAGGAGGCTAGCTAGGTAGCCGGTGTTGGGGAACTCGTGCCCACGTCGCTCGCCGCTCGTGTCAAGGGCACTCGGCCGCCCAAGCTGGTCCTCCGGACCGTGCGACAAGGAATGGCTCAACCTCCGCGCTGGCCAGCACCACCACGAGACACACAGGACGACGCTCCGCCTCCGGATGGAGTTCTTCGGTGACGACCGCGGTGGCGAGCGCCACCATGGGACGCACACGCCGACGCGAGCCGGATGTTCCCGGTGCGGAGGATGTCACCGGCGGCGACTATGTTGAAGTGTTTATTTGAGCGGTGGCAAATCCGTGTAATTAACATCAAAACGAAAGGTGTGTTGAGTTGTCAAACATTAGAGCGATTTGGAGTATTGATCAAATATTGAACGGATCAAATTTAATATATCAACACATGTTTGCTCTTTTAATATACTATAGACTAGTTGATATGCACATGTAATGCACGCTCTCCCTAAAATTCAACCACGAAAAATTGTAAATAAAAATCAACCATGCAAACATATGCATGCGTTTGCCAAAGCACAGTTTCACCAAAATTCTAAAATTCCACAGTTACAACAGCACCAAGCGTACACCATAGTTCATCTTTTTTGTCAATGGGTGGCATTTGTTTTCTTTTTCTGAGGAGGTGTTAGCAAGTTCATCGTAGCCCTGTCCTCCTACCCGGGTTTGAAGGAATGAGTGAAGAGCATCTTTTTCCATATGCATTTTTTTCTTCACCGAACATTTCATATCTTTTTAGAAGTTTGATATGTTCTTCATTCAATGATTTTTCACCGACTTGCATATTTGGCAACAGTTTTTTCTCTAATCATATTACGTGAAAAATATAAATAAGTTGAATCGTGAGCATATTTCATATATTCTCATCACTAAGTAAGCACTATCAATCTCTAAGTGACTTGATTCTCCAGTCCAGTAATCTGAACCAATCAAGGCATTAAAGTTGGAGAATCAAGTGTATGTGCAAACGCACCTATCGACTAATTCACAAACATTTATTGGACACCTAAATAAAAACATTTCTTATTCTACTTTCAAGTTATTATTAATGTGTAAAACAAATACCTGATTGTAACTTCGACCATGAATTTGATTACCAAAATATGAGTTATCGAAAAAACAAAAGTACACCATGTAAAACTTCTTTTAAAAATTATCCGAATGATATGTTTTTGTGATACATAACTCATATTTATTTGTCAAAGTTATGATCAAACCCCAAGCGACCTAACAATTTTACAAATCCAGCAGAGGCAGTATAAGGAAAACATCTCACATGCTGTCTACGATGCAAGGCACATCAGGATTAATACAAATATAGTGCAAAAAACATTTTCCAAGCAAATGAACATTATAATTTATCGAAACTCGGAAAATAAAGGTTTTTTTCTTGAATCCAAGTCACTAACAACTAATAGAAAATAGTTCTAGTGCCTTACGAAAGCATGTCGTGAAACGAATCTAGTCATACTACTAATGCAATCAAATAGTAACAATCAACTGCATATATAGGTTCATATTTCTAGTGAATAACTGGGCAGCAAAGTTTTGAGCCTGCGAATGCTTCATCATTGAGAAAATTCTTAATGTCGAGGTATCCACTATATATCAGACATACACCTCCCCGGTCTCGTCACACCGCAGCTTCAGAGAGACCTCTAGAACCACTTGTCACGAGCAACAACAGCTATGTCCATGGTGAGAGCATTGTCCCCGGAACTGAGACACCGGAAAATCTGCATTTCTCAAAAGCAAAAAAGACACTCCTGCCTAGCAACCTCGATGACAACCTCTGTTGGTGCCCGATAGAATACTTGGATCTCCCAATTTTTGTGAGAGTGGATCTGTCTATTCAGGCTGTAACGCAACCTGAAATTATTGGGCATTACGCAGTTAGTTAGTATACTCTTCACAACAGCACAAGTTCCCGTGATTTTCACTGCTGTTTGGAAACTTGAAATCTGTAGAATTTCAGGCTAACTATAGGTAGTGCTTATATGTACGATAATAAATGGCTACTTACAACCAGATATTTTTTATCGCAAGCATTATGAAAGAAAAACCCTGAAAACTGAAGCATCATAAGTAGAAAAAAAGACAACATTCAAGATTCAAACAGGCTAAAGCATTATTTAAAACTATGATAGTTTTATCTTCAAGAAAACAATGCAGTACATACATTGTTTAAATTTAATAACATCTTGAACTGCTTGGTCATCTGTTTATTAATATTCCCAAAAAAAGTCATCTGGTTATTAATAAACTAACCCGACAGAATCTTCCAAGATCCTTTCGAACTTGACATATGAGTATTTCCTTTTACATGGAGAAAAGTATGAGCATTTGATAGCTAGCTTATATACCTGAAGCTCTGTTACCTTAATCTTGAGTCAGTGTACTTCGATGTTGGAAGGAGAACTCCAGTTCCTTCAGGATTGCAGAAGGGAAAAATCAATATACACTCAGCTTCTGAATCTACCATGTTGTGAAACAGCTATACACTAAATTATTCAGCGAACACAAGCTCATGAGACCTGAGATCAAACTTGCAGAAGGAGGACCCGACGTCTTTGCAGGCAACTTGGACGCGGTTGAGAATCTGCTTCCCACATCCGTCCGAGAACAAAACCTCACCGATAAATAAACCAAAGTAACCTTGAAACACATGCTACTTTCAGGGTTGGTGCGTGCATGTATTAGCTGCCACATCACAGGTGTTGAACCGTTAACTCGTGGGCTGGGGCACAGAAATAATCATCTAGTCTTGCAAGTGCACACAGATAGGATTAGCACACTCGAACGATGATGAGCAGAGAGAAAAGAGAGGCGCTCACAGGTGGGATGTTGAGCACGACATCGAGGTTGGGATCGAAGTACTACTACTGCTGCTCCTCATCCCGGACTGACCCCTTCCGGGGTTCTCTGAACGGGCTTCACGGCTCGTGGCCGCCTCCGTGCGCACCTGGCCCTCAGCCCGCCCACCTCCGACGGCAACGACGATCGCCCCGATGCGAGTGGAGGCGAGAGAGAGAGAGAAATCTTTCGCTGTGGTTCACCCGCCTCCTGCGCTCACCGCCGGCCCTAGCTTGTCCACGGCCGCCGCCGACCAGGAGACAGATGAGGCCACGAGGGGAAGAAGAGATGAGGGGAAACACCTGGACGCCCGCAGCTGGCCCTTGTACATGCCCACCCGGCTGTGCCGGCGGCGTGGAGGGGAGCTTGCCACTGGCGGCGGGCGGACGAAGAACGTGTTGTCGCGAGCGCGGCCAAGCCGAAGCCATAGGATTGCGGGTTGATTCTTTCTTCTGGCAGAAAAGAGGAACGAGCCGGTACGGTGGGATGTGTTGAGGTGTTACATTGTTGAAAGGATCTGGACAGTTGATCAGATATTAAACGGCATAAATTTAATGTATCTAATTAAGTTTGCTCTTTTAATAATACTAGTTCGCATGTACGTGCAACGCACGTCTTCACAATTAAATGGGATAATTTCACGTATGACGTCTTCACACTTAAATGGAAAAATTACGACGGGTAAAAAAAGGATAATTTACAAGTAGGAAAAGCCATACCTAGCTAGATTACTTCTTTCCGTGGAAGTGAATATTAACACAAATACCAATCAATATGGTAATATAACTCATCATCTCTAAGAAAGTCATGATAGTACCTGTGGCGGAGCTCCGTTGAAGCCAAAGTAGGACATGGCCCGACAAGACCAGCCCAAAAGAAAAGTTGGTCCATGAAAAGAAAAAAATGTGGTCTTCTTTGGGCTAGCCCGCCCAACATCCTGGCTAGAGCTTCGCCAGTGGACAGTACGCATCAAGTGTGTACGAAGCTAATGTATGATTGTTGGGATCAATAGTTGATCTAAAAGTTCAAAACACAAATAAATGACACATATCAAGATCCATATAGAAAAACATAATATGAAATAAATGCTAGCTTGTCGTACTTGAGAACACGAAAGTAAGACCAGAACGTGGATCTGGGCTTCATATATTATTATCTTCACTTAATATGAGAATATCCATACCTTTGAATTTGCAAACTGGAACTTCAAAATAAGATAATTCTCGTGGACAAAATAAGATGATTTTCATGGAAAATTGGAAAGGGCTCATCTCCACTAAAATACATGACATGCCTTTCGTACCCCTATGAGAGAGAGAAAAGTCAAATATTACGTTACCAGCTCGCTGGACATGCGCAACAAATGCACATGGAATCGCTCCAGCAGTTTGTCGCCCTGGCTGCTGCTCTGCTATGCATCTGTCCCACACATACGTCGTCGACGCCGAACCTGCGCGCGACATTCCGATGCGCCGTCAGGCACTGAGGAAGTGCACGGAGCCCTCGAAGCTGTCCCAGGCTAGGAAGCAGAGCCCTGGAGTGGCCGCACAAACGTCGGCGTCCTTTCTCAGCGCCTCGTCGGCCAGCAGCACGACCAGCGCCTCCGGCCTCCGCGTTGACCTTCCTGGAGGCCTCCCAGGCTCAACAAGGCGCAGGGGAGTTCAGTGGCGCCGAACCGCGGATTCTGCCTGGAGGCATCGCCCGGAACACGGCCTCCGGCGCGGGCGAGTAGGAGACGCATGTGTTGGATAACACGTCGCAGGCCCGAGCGAGAGCTCGGTGAGCGTGGACCCAGCGCCGGGGATGCTCGAGCGCTCGCTCCTTGCCGCGCGTGGGCATGCCACGATGCCGCGGCTCTGGAGGCCGTCGCTGCACTTGCGATGCATCTGTCTGTGTAGTCGAGCCGAGCGTCGTTGGACTTCTGGTCAGCTCGTCGTCTCGGCCTCGTCGAGCGCTTGCCTGGTTAGTGCCACGGCGAAGAACTTCTTCCTCAACAGCGCCTGCGCGGGCGTCGGTGACCGCCTGACCTACGCCGAAGCGGCGGACGATAGCCAAGTCGCGCGCTTTCTCGTCCTGGGTTCCCCTCGACAGCGCCTGCGCGGGCGTCTGTGAACGGAGCGCCGCCTTCCCTACGCCTCTAGCCTCGACACGCAACGGAGGACGGAAGAAGGACTTTCGGTCTGGGAGAGAAATAAAATACCCTAAACGATACGGTGACAATTTGCTCGTAGTAATTGATTTGGTGGGCGGGCAAAACGGTAAAAATAGACGTGTGTTGAATTGTCAAACATTGGAGCGATCTGGATCGTCGATCAGGTATTGGATGGCTTAAATTTAATATATCCCAACATGTTTACTCTTTTAATAGTAGTATAGATTAGTTGACATGTACGTGCAACGCACGTCCTCACAATTATTTGGGATGGTTTACAAATAGGAAAAGACCCTATCAGGTTCTACGTGGATTACTTATTTTTTATGCAAGTCAATAGCAGAACAGATAACTCAACAATGTTGTACCATAACTCATCATTTGCAGGAAAGTCATGGCAACAGAGGTGAAAAAAGATCAACTTCTGGTTAAAAAAACGTTGGTACAATCTATATTTTGCCCCCATAGTCGGTCAACCCATTTAACCTTAACCTGTCCTGGCGTAAAATCCTGGGGCCCAAAGCCTGACTGAAAGCACGTGAAATTTTCTCCACGAACATGAAAATATATTTCAGATACATGCCCGTGCGTTGCGGCGGGAGAACACAATTGTCAACATTGCAAGAAAGAGAGCCATATCATATTAAAATCATACTTGTCCAATGATAATCCACCAACCACAGATTACCTAGAATTTTCACACGTAACTACGGTAACAAAGAATCGAAACAATATTAGCTAGCAATAATATCTAAAACTTAAAAATCAGGGTATCAAATTTCTCAAGCAAAAATATGCTAATCCTAAATTGTAAAATGATGGCAGTAAATCTAGAGTTTCGATATTTGGCACTTCATATAACAATAAGAAAATAAGCATGGATGAATCAACTCAAATAATTTGACAGGATCGTCCTCATTGTGGTTCAAAGGAGTGAAAGAAAAAAGGAAGCATTTAAGCAAAAATTGTTAGTCAACAACAATTGCAAAGCTTTCAGTTATAAAGTACAGTAGTTCATTTTGCATACATCAAGAGGGCGACATTCTAGGAACAGATGTCTCAGCGTTCAACTAATGTCCTATTGACATAAAATCAGGTTGCAGCTACTTATGTTCATACTTTTGCTCAGGACATTTTTAGAATTGTAAGTCAAATCCCAGTAGAAAGTAAGACTACCTTTTCTTCAAGGTGCACATGTGAGAGCTGGTAAACCTGATCAAATACATGCCAACTGACTTCACATATCTTTTTCGAAGAAGCACAATACTTCTCCTTCTCTCGCTGTAGTGTATATACAAGAGAATGAGAGAATGCCTCGATCTTCCCAGGCCCTGCATCAAAGAAAATCAACTTAACGAACTGCAACTTGTTGAGCCCTAACTTTATTTCAGAGAACATCACCAGTGACCCTAGCACGAACAACTTCCTGTTCTGCTGGTCACCCTTGCAAACGGCAACCACAATCTTAACCGTATGTGCTCCGCAGCTGGCAGCTGCATCGGGGCGCCGGTGGACGCGGCCATAGTCCTCGCCACTTCCCGCTGTCTTTGGGTTCGGTGGTGCGGTGAAGAGTATTGCGACTGCATGTTGGGTCGGCGTCGCGGCGAAGAACGGATCGACGACAAGGATTGAGAACACTGACGGACTGACCCTGGGCCCTTGCAGCACCACGACCAGGCCGGCTAGCTTTCCTTCCTCCATCGCCATGGCCACCGTGTGCGCCTGCAGCACCTGCGCAGCGGAGCGTGGGAAGATGGCCCCGAAAGGCCACGCGAGTGAGTTGCTGACGCCCGCCGTCTTGACCGACGAATTAGGCGGCCGCACGGGTGAGACCATGTGGTTGAGCTCGGATGCCCGATTTCCCAGTGCAGCGTGATGGCCTCCCTGCACAAGACGCGGCCATACCGTGCGGCTCCTCCTCCTCCTCCTCGCCTTGACTCTGCGGAATCGCTGGACAGGGTGGGAGGACGGACGGTGCAGAAGAGGAGAAATAAAGGAACGAACCGGTATGGTGGCAATTTAATAGTATTATGTGATTTGGTAGGAGGGTAAAACGGTAAACATTGGGTGTGTTGAGGTACTCAACACATTTGGGATGATCCGGATGGTTGATCAGAAATTAAACGCGTGTGATTTAATGTATCCGAACATGTTTGCTCTTTTAATAGTAGTATAGAGTATAGATATTGATGAATTATAGGCCAGATACAGTGCGAGGAAGCAGCCAAGGGCCTGTCACGTAAACAAGATGATGCCAAGTCCTATCGTTGTGATTTCATTTGTTTCTATGTTCACTGACTGTTTAATGTTCAATTTCGTGTAAATGTTTCGAGTTTCTTAGACGAACTTTGTTAAATTTGTCACACACAGTCAACCGTTTGAAATTTCTTTTTAGGTGTAGTTTTATCTCAGCGTTTATAACTTGGCATTGTAATTTTTTTCATTTTCACATTTATAGACGACTAGATCTACATATTTGTAATATTTGTACTACATAGTAGGCAAATGTAGATCAACTCATAGCCAAAATAGGAAATTTACAACACAAAAGTTGTGCGAAATGACAAGATGAAACTACCTATAAAAGAATTTTTTAATGGTCGACCGTGTGTGACAGATTTGCCAAAAAATGTGTAAAAAGCTGAAACGCATTTTTTTTGAAAATAAATAAATTAACAAATCTAAGAATCAATCACGGGAATAGAAGCACAACGTCAATGTACATTTCATGTACAGTTTATCTCGATTTGTTTTGGCCAGCTCGGTTATCTCTACCGGCCCCTCGTCGGATTCCTATATCTAGCGCTTGAAGAGAGTGCAAATACTCATCTCGCTCATGCGACTAGCCTCCACCCGATGTAAGAGATGATATCAGCGCCGGTGCTGATCGCTCCACCACTCCACCACCTATGCTGGCCAATATTTCCTTTCCTTTTTCATTTTATTTCTTTTTGAGTTGGTATTGACTTCTTTTGTTTTTATTTTTATTTGTCAATTCTTCACTTTTTCCTCCACTTTCATTCTCCATTTTTATATAAACATATGCATAATTGTTTGGACACATGAACATTTTTTTCGAATGCATGAACAATTTTTGAAACATGGATTTTTTTCGAGATGCGTGAATATTTTCAAATGCAAGAACACGTAATATATTTGTTGCTGTTGGATTACGTGAATAATTTTTTGAACCCGTTAACATTTTTTTAAACTTGTGGGCATTTATTTTGAACCACATGAATATTTTTCCGGACGTCATGAAGAAAATGTTCACGGGTATAAAAGTTTTCACAGGTAAAAATTGTTCATGGGTAAAGAAAAAAAATTCACGATTAGAAATGTTCATAGGGTTAAATTAAAATGTTTACCCGGAAAAAAGTTAAAAAAATAGAACTGAGAAAAACTATAAAAGAAAAAATAAACAGGAAAAAAATCGAAAAACCAACAAAGAGAAGATTTTTTTTTGACGAACCTGAAAGAAGTTGGGTCGGCCCATGCAGGGCAACCCTGCGGCGAGTTGGTACAAGCGCTCGCACAGAGCGATAAATAGTGCTTACGCCCTCGTCCATAACCAAATAACCAACACCAGGTATCGTCAAGAACATAGCAGGTAAGGCCTGTAGGCACCGTAAAAAAATGATGAGGCCTGTAGGCCGGTCCATGACCAATATGGGCCGGGGGCAGGGGTCATATCGTGTCTGTACGTAGACGTTTACAGCTAATCTGGTTTTGTGTTATCAAAAAAATAAAATCTAATCAGGTTTTGTTTGCTAATCATGTATGCCACATGATGACGATTGCAGATAATCGTTTAAGACAAAACTGATTACTTCTAACCGTTCTAACCCTAAATGACTATTATTCACAAAAAAACCTCATGACTATTTATTAAATTATTTCTTTTACATGTTATTTGTGAAATTTGTAAAATATTTTTCAATTCATATTCAACTCGTCGGCCGCATACGCTCTGCTAATTTCGTGAGGTTCATAGGCGAGCAGAGTCGATGTGTCTCGTATGCTCCGCCACCGCTATCGCTGTGTCCTCATACCTCTCCAAATTTCATTAAGATTCTGCCTCCTTCTCCTACCGCTTCTCCTCCTCCTTTAGAAAACCGTGCTCGACACTTCAACGACACGTGGGCGGGAGGAGTTGCCGGACTCCTTAGAAGGGAAGGAGTTTCCGGACACCACAGGAGCGATAAAGAGCCACCAAGTCACGCTCGAAAAGAGTGGTCTTCTTCTAGCAAACATTGTAATGTGATTCTACCGTGGCGCTGATTTGTTCCACTAGGACAGCGACAATGTGCATTTTATATGACTTGTCGATGCATCTGAGGAAACTGACTCGTTGTTAACATGTGGCACGAGGGAGGAATGACTCCTCCAGCTAGTACATCGAGCCCCCCACCCCCCCCCCCCCCCCCACCACCACCACTCGACGTAGAGGACTCCCCCGGGTACTACGTCGCCGGCCTCCCGGCCCCTTGGTCCGAAGAACTCCTCAGGCTACTACGTGCCACCACGCGCGTTGCTACAGACGGAGTAGCCTACGACGGTGCAGCAGCCGATGCCGGAGCCCTAGGACAACGTGGAGCAACCGGGGTAACTGGAGCACGAAGCCATTATGTGATGATTGAGTGACGTCGACGCTTGTGTATTGTTCCCTTCTTAAAGGCATCGCTATTGCGTTTGTACTCTGAATGTTGCCATTGGTGGTGGTTTCATTTCAGCCGATGTGAGTGGTTGATTCATGCGGCGACGTCTTTTTTTCTTCTTCTTTTTTTGTCTTCCGACTGTTTGCATTCTTGATGTCTCGTTAATTTTTTATATTTTATTGACGTAGAGACCGGATATAGTTGATATATAATTGAAATTAATATTTTCCCTTTGTCGAAAGAGAAGCATGCAAATCTTGATAAACCAATAGCGACTAAACGGTTATTTTGGAACAATTCCCTTACGCGGGATAAAAAGGGTAAAAAAATCAATCTCACTGAGTAAAACATGGAATTCACACTCGGCGTAAATATATATGTCTCAAATGTTAACTCTCTTTCTAATGTAGTACGCTTCTTAAAGGTTCACTATGTCGTATACTCATGTCATGTTTCATATCTCCAAGGATTCATTTTTTAAATTGTAGCTTTCCCGTCGAGAAAAAACTTCAATCTTTTCAAAGGACAAGGAGTTTTGGCTCCTGAGTTCATATACGCTTCCAAGAATAAAGTAAATTCAAGGAAACATGTAATAAAAGTAATACGATCTGAACTATTTTACAATGATCATGAATGTTTGTTTTAAGTGCATGTGAAATCTTGCGGAGAAAGACATGTATAGTGGTATGTGAAAGAACTTTGTAATTTTTGGGAGACCACCACACATGTCTTTCCTCGGTGAAATTTTGATTGTAGTTAGAAGACATGTTCATTGTAAGAAAAATCTTTTTTTTTGTTGTATTTAGTTTTTTCCCGATATTAGTACTGACATAGGATTATATGAGCCCGAGCTCACCTTTGAATTTCCTCTTTTCAAAGACATTAGGATTTTCGTGGCCCGCGAGGGACTGGCTCAACGGAGCAGCAGTTAGCCGATGGTTTGCTAGGCATACATGCCAGCACGGATTACGGTGGGTGCTGATACTGCCGGTGAATACCGGGCTCTAGCGGCGGTTGGAGCTGTCAACGGTGGCGCTCGTGGGCGCCATAACCTTGTTGAAGGCGTTGACGATGCAATTCGCAATCCTGTCCGAATCACTCCGGGGGAAACCCTAGATCTTCTCCGAGACGGACGTTGGCGGCGACCCCGTCGCTCTCCCCCTTGGGGGCAACGTTTGGGAGTTGTACCTGGCATGTGGGACCAGTGGAAGATGGTGGAGTTCGACAAGGTGGAGCGGCGTGTTATCGACCGCATCGACGACGGCGGGTTTTGACGGCGTGGCGCCATGGCACCTCGGCGGCGGATGCTTTTGGATGGACGTGCGCAGGGCGGTGGCGCCGTTCGATGGCAGGCCTGGCAAGGGTCTTCGCCTCAGTCTACACGCTGGAGATGGGTTGGTGGAAGAGGGCGGAGACGACTTCCGGTGTGTGCGCACAAGGCGCTATCTCTGGAGTTGGCCAGGGAGCCGGCGATTGGCGTGGCCGGGGCATAAGGCCCCATTGTTTACTCTATCGTTTGTGTTAGTTGTGGTACTCTATCACTGTTTGGTGGCTTCGACTTGTATGATCGTTGTTTGTAAGGCTTTTTGCCAGTCTATGTTGAATAAATGAAATAAGGGACTGTGCCCTGCTTCTCTTAGGTTTCATCGTTTGTGCCCTACTCTCTTAACTTTCCTCAGTTTTGTCCTACTTCGCTCTTTCGAGGCTCGCACATGGCCAAACGGGAGTTTCCCTCGGGTCAACCTCCTTTGACCGTTACTGAAGCCTTTGACGTGTGGGCCCAGCGCGTCCATACCCATGCTGCTCGCCGTCCCCAGTTAAAAGCTTACAAGTGGGACCAGTGGAGGATGACTACTTGTATGCAGCCGTACCTGCGCGTCCATGCTGCTCGCCGCCCCGAATTTGCGCGCCTTCAATGGCATTCCCCCCTGGCCGGCAAAAAGCTGCCTCGCCATCTATGCTGCCGGCCTTGCCGCGCATCTGCTCCGCCGTCTCTCTTGCCTAGTCTGTCCCACCGCAAGCTGCGTCCGGCCAGCCGAATCAATGCCCCGGTCACCATTACTGTCGGGGCAGACGCAGTTCAGACGCAGATGGCTAGAAAAGGAGCCATTTTCCTCTCCCATTGCGCCCACGCCGCCCACTGATCTCCTCTTCCTCCTCTTCCTCTCCTTGCAGTCCACTGATCTCCTCTTCCTCTTTCCATGGCTCGTGGTGGTGGCCGCTCCACTCCCAGATCGAACCGCCGCCGCCAAATCTATCCTTCGTTTGTTCTATCGAGCGAGGGCGGCGAAAGCTGGAGGAGCACTCATAGGCGCTCTCAGAGGGGTCATCTATCTTCAGTCCGATGAGGAGGAGGAGGTGGTGGACCCGGGTATGGCCTTGGCCAAGGCCATCGATCTTCAGCAACGGCTCATGGATGCTCTGGTCGCACCTGTGGTTGACGCAGGAGCCACGGAGAAGGTGGGAGCCGCGGAGAAGGCCAACTCGGTGGAGGGCAAGGGCAAGGACCCAATGGAGGTGGAGGGGAAGGGCAAGGACCTAATGGAGGTGGAGGGGAAGGGCAAGGGCACGGCCCCGATGGAGGTTTCTGACGACGAGGACTAGTGGTAGTTCAGTTTAGTTGTTGGTCTAGGGTATTATTATGTATTAGGCCCCAATTAATATTTGTTGTTGATGTTTAATTATGTTGTCTGGTTATTAGTTGTTTGAATTATGAATTATGAATTTATGGATTTCGAATTATGAATTATGACAAACTGAATATTCACAATTACTTTTTGCCTTGCCCCAAAATTCTACCATGATTCCTAGCAATTGCAAAGAAAAAAGTCCAAAAAAATCACCCCTTAGCTCTGAATTGTCACACCGACAATTTTGGCCTTCTTTTGAAAGCAACAGCATAAATCGTGAAAAAAACAATATGGTAGCTTGATTCACGGTTTTCATGCGAAGCTTTGCCGGATGATGAACCAAAATCATGAACTTGCAATACAGTAACATTTGACAACCATGTCTTGTATGTAGATTGATTCATGGTTTTCATGCGAAAAACCAAGATCATGGCCATATCCATGGATATCTTCTTGCAATGATGACACAACTCGGCACAAACATGTGTATTGGCATTGTAAACAACATTGCCAAAGCACGATTCCAAGATTTTTCGATTTTTATTTATTTATATTTTGTTTAGTGCCAAAATCCCCATTTGGTTTGAAGTAGATACCACAAGTAAGGTAGCAAATTGATCTCTTACAATTTTGACACAAATTATATCATATGGGAAGCAAAATTCCTGAATTTCATGATTTTTTGACCTTCTGAGCTATATTCCACTCATTAAATGATTTACTAGCGTTTATAGACGAAAAAGAAAATTTGAACTATAAGTGTGTGATAGTTTGGCCCAAAAAATATAGAATAATCATACAAACGTAGTACACCATGATTATACGCAATTGCACAAAAAAAAGTCGGAAAATTCCCCCTTAGTTATGAATGGTCACACTGACGATTTTGGCCCTGTTTTACAAAAACTCACATAAATGGAGAAAACATCAAAAAAATGGAAAACCCTGGGGAATATTCCTTTTTAGTGTACTAGTATCGAAAAAATCATAAACTTGCAATACCACATTCTAATAAAACAAGTGTTCACAAAAGTACTACCTTATCTGGAGTTTCATGGCTTTCAAGCCAAAAACCAAGATCATGGCCATATCCATGGCTATCTTATTGCTATGATGACACAACTCGGCACAAACATGTGTATTGACATTATAAACAACATTGCCAAAACAAGATTCCAAGATTTTCGATTTATTTTTTTAATTTTCTTTAGTGCCAAAATCCCCATTTTGTTTGAAGTAGATACCATAAATAAGGTAGAAAATTGACCTCTTACATTTTTGACACAAATTATATCATATGGGAGGCCGAATCCCTGAATATCATGAATTTTGGAGCTTTTAAACTATATTCCACTCATTAAATAAGTTTAATAGCATTTACCTAAGAAAAATTACATAAATCGAGAAAACAAAAAAACGGAAACTTACTTTGGGGATTCTTACTTTTTAATGTTATAGTATCAGGAAAAAACAGAAACTTGCAATTCAACATTTTTCAACTTTTTGTGTCCCAGAGCGCGCACTGTGGGTGCCAGTTCGCGTCCAGAACGCGCTTGGTGGCATGACACTGATGCACCTACGTAGATATGCACGTAAACAAAAAATTATTCGCGTTATTTCTTGCACAAAATGCTTGCAATATGTCTAGATGGATCACAACGTTTCCAATTGCAGTCAATTTGACCAGAACGTCAATGCACATCAACTGTTCGACAGTTGTACAACACAAGTCAAGGTGCACCAGATGACGTGGTGAACATTTACAGGCATGTCATTTCAACTGGACGTCAAGTGTAGTCACAGGATGTCATCATTGCGAATATAATCTATATTATTAATGTGTAAAACAAATACCTGATTGTAACTTCGACCATGAATTTGATTACCAAAATATGAGTTATCGAAAAAACAAAAGTACACCATGTAAAACTTCTTTTAAAAATTATCCGAATGATATGTTTTTGTGATACATAACTCATATTTATTTGTCAAAGTTATGATCAAACCCCAAGCGACCTAACAATTTTACAAATCCAGCAGAGGCAGTATAAGGAAAACATCTCACATGCTGTCTACGATGCAAGGCACATCAGGATTAATACAAATATAGTGCAAAAAACATTTTCCAAGCAAATGAACATTATAATTTATCGAAACTCGGAAAATAAAGGTTTTTTTCTTGAATCCAAGTCACTAACAACTAATAGAAAATAGTTCTAGTGCCTTACGAAAGCATGTCGTGAAACGAATCTAGTCATACTACTAATGCAATCAAATAGTAACAATCAACTGCATATATAGGTTCATATTTCTAGTGAATAACTGGGCAGCAAAGTTTTGAGCCTGCGAATGCTTCATCATTGAGAAAATTCTTAATGTCGAGGTATCCACTATATATCAGACATACACCTCCCCGGTCTCGTCACACCGCAGCTTCAGAGAGACCTCTAGAACCACTTGTCACGAGCAACAACAGCTATGTCCATGGTGAGAGCATTGTCCCCGGAACTGAGACACCGGAAAATCTGCATTTCTCAAAAGCAAAAAAGACACTCCTGCCTAGCAACCTCGATGACAACCTCTGTTGTTGGTGCCCGATAGAATACTTGGATCTCCCAATTTTTGTGAGAGTGGATCTGTCTATTCAGGCTGTAACGCAACCTGAAATTATTGGGCATTACGCAGTTAGTTAGTATACTCTTCACAACAGCACAAGTTCCCGTGATTTTCACTGCTGTTTGGAAACTTGAAATCTGTAGAATTTCAGGCTAACTATAGGTAGTGCTTATATGTACGATAATAAATGGCTACTTACAACCAGATATTTTTTTATCGCAAGCATTATGAAAGAAAAACCCTGAAAACTGAAGCATCATAAGTAGAAAAAAGACAACATTCAAGATTCAAACAGGCTAAAGCATTATTTAAAACTATGATAGTTTTATCTTCAAGAAAACAATGCAGTACATACATTGTTTAAATTTAATAACATCTTGAACTGCTTGGTCATCTGTTTATTAATATTCGCAAAAAAAGTCATCTGGTTATTAATAAACTAACCCGACAGAATCTTCCAAGATCCTTTCGAACTTTTTTTTTTTGCGGGGATCCTTTCGAACTTGACATATGAGTATTTCCTTTTACATGGAGAAAAGTATGAGCATTTGATAGCTAGCTTATATACCTGAAGCTCTGTTACCTTAATCTTGAGTCAGTGTACTTCGATGTTGGAAGGAGAACTCCAGTTCCTTCAGGATTGCAGAAGGGAAAAATCAATATACACTCAGCTTCTGAATCTACCATGTTGTGAAACAGCTATACACTAAATTATTCAGCGAACACAAGCTCATGAGACCTGAGATCAAACTTGCAGAAGGAGGACCCGACGTCTTTGCAGGCAACTTGGACGCGGTTGAGAATCTGCTTCCCACATCCGTCCGAGAACAAAACCTCACCGATAAATAAACCAAAGTAACCTTGAAACACATGCTACTTTCAGGGTTGGTGCGTGCATGTATTAGCTGCCACATCACAGGTGTTGAACCGTTAACTCGTGGGCTGGGGCACAGAAATAATCATCTAGTCTTGCAAGTGCACACAGATAGGATTAGCACACTCGAACGATGATGAGCAGAGAGAAAAGAGAGGCGCTCACAGGTGGGATGTTGAGCACGACATCGAGGTTGGGATCGAAGTACTACTACTGCTGCTCCTCATCCCGGACTGACCCCTTCCGGGGTTCTCTGAACGGGCTTCACGGCTCGTGGCCGCCTCCGTGCGCACCTGGCCCTCAGCCCGCCCACCTCCGACGGCAACGACGATCGCCCCGATGCGAGTGGAGGCGAGAGAGAGAGAAATCTTTCGCTGTGGTTCACCCGCCTCCTGCGCTCACCGCCGGCCCTAGCTTGTCCACGGCCGCCGCCGACCAGGAGACAGATGAGGCCACGAGGGGAAGAAGAGATGAGGGGAAACACCTGGACGCCCGCAGCTGGCCCTTGTACATGCCCACCCGGCTGTGCCGGCGGCGTGGAGGGGAGCTTGCCACTGGCGGCGGGCGGACGAAGAACGTGTTGTCGCGAGCGCGGCCAAGCCGAAGCCATAGGATTGCGGGTTGATTCTTTCTTCTGGCAGAAAAGAGGAACGAGCCGGTACGGTGGGATGTGTTGAGGTGTTACATTGTTGAAAGGATCTGGACAGTTGATAAACGGCATAAATTTAATGTATCTAATTAAGTTTGTTCTTTTAATAATACTAGTTCGCATGTACGTGCAACGCACGTCTTCACAATTAAATGGGATAATTTCACGTATGACATCTTCACACTTAAATGGAAAAATTACGACGGGTAAAAAAAGGATAATTTACAAGTAGGAAAAGCCATACCTAGCTAGATTACTTCTTTCCGTGGAAGTGAATATTAACACAAATACCAATCAATATGGTAATATAACTCATCATCTCTAAGAAAGTCATGACAGTACCTGTGGCGGAGCTCCGTTGAAGCCAAAGTAGGACATGGCCCGACAAGACCAGCCCAAAAGAAAAGTTGGTCCATGAAAAGAAAAAAATGTGGTCTTCTTTGGGCTAGCCCGCCCAACATCCTGGCTAGAGCTTCGCCAGTGGACAGTACGCATCAAGTGTGTACGAAGCTAATGTATGATTGTTGGGATCAATAGTTGATCTAAAAGTTCAAAACACAAATAAATGACACATATCAAGATCCATATAGAAAAACATAATATGAAATAAATGCTAGCTTGTCGTACTTGAGAACACGAAAGTAAGACCAGAACGTGGATCTGGGCTTCATATATTATTATCTTCACTTAATATGAGAATATCCATACCTTTGAATTTGCAAACTGGAACTTCAAAATAAGATAATTCTCGTGGACAAAATAAGATGATTTTCATGGAAAATTGGAAAGGGCTCATCTCCACTAAAATACATGACATGCCTTTCGTACCCCTATGAGAGAGAGAAAAGTCAAATATTACGTTACCAGCTCGCTGGACATGCGCAACAAATGCACATGGAATCGCTCCAGCAGTTTGTCGCCCTGGCTGCTGCTCTGCTATGCATCTGTCCCACACATACGTCGTCGACGCCGAACCTGCGCGCGACATTCCGATGCGCCGTCAGGCACTGAGGAAGTGCACGGAGCCCTCGAAGCTGTCCCAGGCTAGGAAGCAGAGCCCTGGAGTGGCCGCACAAACGTCGGCGTCCTTTCTCAGCGCCTCGTCGGCCAGCAGCACGACCAGCGCCTCCGGCCTCCGCGTTGACCTTCCTGGAGGCCTCCCAGGCTCAGCAAGGCGCAGGGGAGTTCAGTGGCGCCGAACCGCGGATTCTGCCGGAGGCATCGCCCGGAACACGGCCTCCGGCGCGGGCGAGTAGGAGACGCATGTGTTGGATAACACGTCGCAGGCCCGAGCGAGAGCTCGGTGAGCGTGGACCCAGCGCCGGGGATGCTCGAGCGCTCGCTCCTTGCCGCGCGTGGGCATGCCACGATGCCGCGGCTCTGGAGGCCGTCGCTGCACTTGCGATGCATCTGTCTGTGCAGTCGAGCCGAGCGTCGTTGGACTTCTGGTCAGCTCGTCGTCTCGGCCTCGTCGAGCGCTTGCCTGGTTAGTGCCACGGCGAAGAACTTCTTCCACAACAGCGCCTGCGCGGGCGTCGGTGACCGCCTGACCTACGCCGAAGCGGCGGACGATAGCCAAGTCGCGCGCTTTCTCGTCCTGGGTTCCACTCGACAGCGCCTGCGCGGGCGTCTGTGAACGGAGCGCCGCCTTCCCTACGCCTCTAGCCTCGACACGCAACGGAGGACGGAAGAAGGACTTTCGGTCTGGGAGAGAAATAAAATACCCTAAACGATACGGTGACAATTTGCTCGTAGTAATTGATTTGGTGGGCGGGCAAAACGGTAAAAATAGACGTGTGTTGAATTGTCAAACATTGAAGCGATCTGGATCGTCGATCAGGTATTGGATGGCTTAAATTTAATGTATCCCAACATGTTTACTCTTTTAATAGTAGTATAGATTAGTTGACATGTACGTGCAACGCACGTCCTCACAATTATTTGGGATGGTTTACAAATAGGAAAAGACCCTATCAGGTTCTACGTGGATTACTTATTTTTTATGCAAGTCAATAGCAGAACAGATAACTCAACAATGTTGTACCATAACTCATCATTTGCAGGAAAGTCATGGCAACAGAGGTGAAAAAAGATCAACTTCTGGTTAAAAAAACGTTGGTACAATCTATATTTTGCCCCCATAGTCGGTCAACCCATTTAACCTTAACCTGTCCTGGCGTAAAATCCTGGGGCCCAAAGCCTGACTGAAAGCGCGTGAAATTTTCTCCACGAACATGAAAATATATTTCAGATACATGCCCGTGCGTTGCGGCGGGAGAACACAATTGTCAACATTGCAAGAAAGAGAGCCATATCATATTAAAATCATACTTGTCCAATGATAATCCACCAACCACAGATTACCTAGAATTTTCACACGTAACTACGGTAACAAAGAATCGAAACAATATTAGCTAGCAATAATATCTAAAACTTAAAATCAGGGTATCAAATTTCTCAAGCAAAAATATGCTAATCCTAAATTGTAAAATGATGGCAGTAAATCTAGAGTTTCGATATTTGGCACTTCATATAACAATAAGAAAATAAGCATGGATGAATCAACTCAAATAATTTGACAGGATCGTCCTCATTGTGGTTCAAAGGAGTGAAAGAAAAAAGGAAGCATTTAAGCAAAAATTGTTAGTCAACAACAATTGCAAAGCTTTCAGTTATAAAGTACAGTAGTTCATTTTGCATACATCAAGAGGGCGACATTCTAGGAACAGATGTCTCAGCGTTCAACTAATGTCCTATTGACATAAAATCAGGTTGCAGCTACTTATGTTCATACTTTTGCTCAGGACATTTTTAGAATTGTAAGTCAAATCCCAGTAGAAAGTAAGACTACCTTTTCTTCAAGGTGCACATGTGAGAGCTGGTAAACCTGATCAAATACATGCCAACTGACTTCACATATCTTTTTCGAAGAAGCACAATACTTCTCCTTCTCTCGCTGTAGTGTATATACAAGAGAATGAGAGAATGCCTCGATCTTCCCAGGCCCTGCATCAAAGAAAATCAACTTAACGAACTGCAACTTGTTGAGCCCTAACTTTATTTCAGAGAACATCACCAGTGACCCTAGCACGAACAACTTCCTGTTCTGCTGGTCACCCTTGCAAACGGCAACCACAATCTTAACCGTATGTGCTCCGCAGCTGGCAGCTGCATCGGGGCGCCGGTGGACGCGGCCATAGTCCTCGCCACTTCCCGCTGTCTTTGGGTTCGGTGGTGCGGTGAAGAGTATTGCGACTGCATGTTGGGGTCGGCGTCGCGGCGAAGAACGGATCGACGACAAGGATTGAGAACACTGACGGACTGACCCTGGGCCCTTGCAGCACCACGACCAGGCCGGCTAGCTTTCCTTCCTCCATCGCCATGGCCACCGTGTGCGCCTGCAGCACCTGCGCAGCGGAGCGTGGGAAGATGGCCCCGAAAGGCCACGCGAGTGAGTTGCTGACGCCCGCCGTCTTGACCGACGAATTAGGCGGCCGCACGGGTGAGACCATGTGGTTGAGCTCGGATGCCCGATTTCCCAGTGCAGCGTGATGGCCTCCCTGCACAAGACGCGGCCATACCGTGCGGCTCCTCCTCCTCCTCCTCGCCTTGACTCTGCGGAATCGCGGACAGGGTGGGAGGACGGACGGTGCAGAAGAGGAGAAATAAAGGAACGAACCGGTATGGTGGCAATTTAATAGTATTATGTGATTTGGTAGGAGGGTAAAACGGTAAACATTGGGTGTGTTGAGGTACTCAACACATTTGGGATGATCCGGATGGTTGATCAGAAATTAAACGCGTGTGATTTAATGTATCCGAACATGTTTGCTCTTTTAATAGTAGTATAGAGTATAGATATTGATGAATTATAGGCCAGATACAGTGCGAGGAAGCAGCCAAGGGCCTGTCACGTAAACAAGATGATGCCAAGTCCTATCGTTGTGATTTCATTTGTTTCTATGTTCACTGACTGTTTAATGTTCAATTTCGTGTAAATGTTTCGAGTTTCTTAGACGAACTTTGTTAAATTTGTCACACACAGTCAACCGTTTGAAATTTCTTTTTAGGTGTAGTTTTATCTCAGCGTTTATAACTTGGCATTGTAATTTTTTTCATTTTCACATTTATAGACGACTAGATCTACATATTGTAATATTTGTACTACATAGTAGGCAAATGTAGATCAACTCATAGCCAAAATAGGAAATTTACAACACAAAAGTTGTGCGAAATGACAAGATGAAACTACCTATAAAAGAATTTTTTAATGGTCGACCGTGTGCGACAGATTTGCCAAAAAATGTGTAAAAAGCTGAAACACATTTTTTTTGAAAATAAATAAATTAACAAATCTAGAATCAATCACGGGAATAGAAGCACAACGTCAATGTACATTTCATGTACAGTTTATCTCGATTTGTTTTGGCCATCTCGGTTATCTCTACCGGCCCCTCGTCGGATTCCTATATCTAGCGCTTGAAGAGAGTGCAAATACTCATCTCGCTCATGCGACTAGCCTCCACCCGATGTAAGAGATGATATCAGCGCCGTGCTGATCGCTCCACCACTCCACCACCTATGCTGGCCAATATTTCCTTTCCTTTTTCATTTTATTTCTTTTTGAGTTGGTATTGACTTCTTTTGTTTTTATTTTTATTTGTCAATTCTTCACTTTTTCCTCCACTTTCATTCTCCATTTTTATATAAACATATGCATAATTGTTTGGACACATGAACATTTTTTCGAATGCATGAACAATTTTTGAAACATGGATTTTTTTCGAGATGCGTGAATATTTTCAAATGCAAGAACACGTAATATATTTGTTGCTGTTGGATTACGTGAATAATTTTTTGAACCCGTTAACATTTTTTTAAACTTGTGGGCATTTATTTTGAACCACATGATTTTTTTTTGACGAACCTGAAAGAAGTTGGGTCGGCCCATGCGGGGCAACCCTGCGGGCGAGTTGGTACAAGCGCTCGCACAGAGCGATAAATAGTGCTTACGCCCTCATCATTTGCAGGAAAGTCATGGCAACAGAGGTGAAAAAAGATCAACTTCTGGTTAAAAAAACGTTGGTACAATCTATATTTTGCCCCCATAGTCGGTCAACCCATTTAACCTTAACCTGTCCTGGCGTAAAATCCTGGGGCCCAAAGCCTGACTGAAAGCGCGTGAAATTTTCTCCACGAACATGAAAATATATTTCAGATACATGCCCGTGCGTTGCGGCGGGAGAACACAATTGTCAACATTGCAAGAAAGAGAGCCATATCATATTAAAATCATACTTGTCCAATGATAATCCACCAACCACAGATTACCTAGAATTTTCACACGTAACTACGGTAACAAAGAATCGAAACAATATTAGCTAGCAATAATATCTAAAACTTAAAAATCAGGGTATCAAATTTCTCAAGCAAAAATATGCTAATCCTAAATTGTAAAATGATGGCAGTAAATCTAGAGTTTCGATATTTGGCACTTCATATAACAATAAGAAAATAAGCATGGATGAATCAACTCAAATAATTTGACAGGATCGTCCTCATTGTGGTTCAAAGGAGTGAAAGAAAAAAGGAAGCATTTAAGCAAAAATTGTTAGTCAACAACAATTGCAAAGCTTTCAGTTATAAAGTACAGTAGTTCATTTTGCATACATCAAGAGGGCGACATTCTAGGAACAGATGTCTCAGCGTTCAACTAATGTCCTATTGACATAAAATCAGGTTGCAGCTACTTATGTTCATACTTTTGCTCAGGACATTTTTAGAATTGTAAGTCAAATCCCAGTAGAAAGTAAGACTACCTTTTCTTCAAGGTGCACATGTGAGAGCTGGTAAACCTGATCAAATACATGCCAACTGACTTCACATATCTTTTTCGAAGAAGCACAATACTTCTCCTTCTCTCGCTGTAGTGTATATACAAGAGAATGAGAGAATGCCTCGATCTTCCCAGGCCCTGCATCAAAGAAAATCAACTTAACGAACTGCAACTTGTTGAGCCCTAACTTTATTTCAGAGAACATCACCAGTGACCCTAGCACGAACAACTTCCTGTTCTGCTGGTCACCCTTGCAAACGGCAACCACAATCTTAACCGTATGTGCTCCGCAGCTGGCAGCTGCATCGGGGCGCCGGTGGACGCGGCCATAGTCCTCGCCACTTCCCGCTGTCTTTGGGTTCGGTGGTGCGGTGAAGAGTATTGCGACTGCATGTTGGGGTCGGCGTCGCGGCGAAGAACGGATCGACGACAAGGATTGAGAACACTGACGGACTGACCCTGGGCCCTTGCAGCACCACGACCAGGCCGGCTAGCTTTCCTTCCTCCATCGCCATGGCCACCGTGTGCGCCTGCAGCACCTGCGCAGCGGAGCGTGGGAAGATGGCCCCGAAAGGCCACGCGAGTGAGTTGCTGACGCCCGCCGTCTTGACCGACGAATTAGGCGGCCGCACGGGTGAGACCATGTGGTTGAGCTCGGATGCCCGATTTCCCAGTGCAGCGTGATGGCCTCCCTGCACAAGACGCGGCCATACCGTGCGGCTCCTCCTCCTCCTCCTCGCCTTGACTCTGCGGAATCGCGGGACAGGGTGGGAGGACGGACGGTGCAGAAGAGGAGAAATAAAGGAACGAACCGGTATGGTGGCAATTTAATAGTATTATGTGATTTGGTAGGAGGGTAAAACGGTAAACATTGGGTGTGTTGAGGTACTCAACACATTTGGGATGATCCGGATGGTTGATCAGAAATTAAACGCGTGTGATTTAATGTATCCGAACATGTTTGCTCTTTTAATAGTAGTATAGAGTATAGATATTGATGAATTATAGGCCAGATACAGTGCGAGGAAGCAGCCAAGGGCCTGTCACGTAAACAAGATGATGCCAAGTCCTATCGTTGTGATTTCATTTGTTTCTATGTTCACTGACTGTTTAATGTTCAATTTCGTGTAAATGTTTCGAGTTTCTTAGACGAACTTTGTTAAATTTGTCACACACAGTCAACCGTTTGAAATTTCTTTTTAGGTGTAGTTTTATCTCAGCGTTTATAACTTGGCATTGTAATTTTTTTCATTTTCACATTTATAGACGACTAGATCTACATATTTGTAATATTTGTACTACATAGTAGGCAAATGTAGATCAACTCATAGCCAAAATAGGAAATTTACAACACAAAAGTTGTGCGAAATGACAAGATGAAACTACCTATAAAAGAATTTTTTAATGGTCGACCGTGTGCGACAGATTTGCCAAAAAATGTGTAAAAAGCTGAAACACATTTTTTTTGAAAATAAATAAATTAACAAATCTAGGAATCAATCACGGGAATAGAAGCACAACGTCAATGTACATTTCATGTACAGTTTATCTCGATTTGTTTTGGCCATCTCGGTTATCTCTACCGGCCCCTCGTCGGATTCCTATATCTAGCGCTTGAAGAGAGTGCAAATACTCATCTCGCTCATGCGACTAGCCTCCACCGATGTAAGAGATGATATCAGCGCCGGTGCTGATCGCTCCACCACTCCACCACCTATGCTGGCCAATATTTCCTTTCCTTTTTCATTTTATTTCTTTTTGAGTTGGTATTGACTTCTTTTGTTTTTATTTTTATTTGTCAATTCTTCACTTTTTCCTCCACTTTCATTCTCCATTTTTATATAAACATATGCATAATTGTTTGGACACATGAACATTTTTTTCGAATGCATGAACAATTTTTGAAACATGGATTTTTTTCGAGATGCGTGAATATTTTCAAATGCAAGAACACGTAATATATTTGTTGCTGTTGGATTACGTGAATAATTTTTTGAACCCGTTAACATTTTTTTAAACTTGTGGGCATTTATTTTGAACCACATGATTTTTTTTTTGACGAACCTGAAAGAAGTTGGGTCGGCCCATGCGGGGCAACCCTGCGGGCGAGTTGGTACAAGCGCTCGCACAGAGCGATAAATAGTGCTTACGCCCTCATCATTTGCAGGAAAGTCATGGCAACAGAGGTGAAAAAAGATCAACTTCTGGTTAAAAAAACGTTGGTACAATCTATATTTTGCCCCCATAGTCGGTCAACCCATTTAACCTTAACCTGTCCTGGCGTAAAATCCTGGGGCCCAAAGCCTGACTGAAAGCGCGTGAAATTTTCTCCACGAACATGAAAATATATTTCAGATACATGCCCGTGCGTTGCGGCGGGAGAACACAATTGTCAACATTGCAAGAAAGAGAGCCATATCATATTAAAATCATACTTGTCCAATGATAATCCACCAACCACAGATTACCTAGAATTTTCACACGTAACTACGGTAACAAAGAATCGAAACAATATTAGCTAGCAATAATATCTAAAACTTAAAAATCAGGGTATCAAATTTCTCAAGCAAAAATATGCTAATCCTAAATTGTAAAATGATGGCAGTAAATCTAGAGTTTCGATATTTGGCACTTCATATAACAATAAGAAAATAAGCATGGATGAATCAACTCAAATAATTTGACAGGATCGTCCTCATTGTGGTTCAAAGGAGTGAAAGAAAAAAGGAAGCATTTAAGCAAAAATTGTTAGTCAACAACAATTGCAAAGCTTTCAGTTATAAAGTACAGTAGTTCATTTTGCATACATCAAGAGGGCGACATTCTAGGAACAGATGTCTCAGCGTTCAACTAATGTCCTATTGACATAAAATCAGGTTGCAGCTACTTATGTTCATACTTTTGCTCAGGACATTTTTAGAATTGTAAGTCAAATCCCAGTAGAAAGTAAGACTACCTTTTCTTCAAGGTGCACATGTGAGAGCTGGTAAACCTGATCAAATACATGCCAACTGACTTCACATATCTTTTTCGAAGAAGCACAATACTTCTCCTTCTCTCGCTGTAGTGTATATACAAGAGAATGAGAGAATGCCTCGATCTTCCCAGGCCCTGCATCAAAGAAAATCAACTTAACGAACTGCAACTTGTTGAGCCCTAACTTTATTTCAGAGAACATCACCAGTGACCCTAGCACGAACAACTTCCTGTTCTGCTGGTCACCCTTGCAAACGGCAACCACAATCTTAACCGTATGTGCTCCGCAGCTGGCAGCTGCATCGGGGCGCCGGTGGACGCGGCCATAGTCCTCGCCACTTCCCGCTGTCTTTGGGTTCGGTGGTGCGGTGAAGAGTATTGCGACTGCATGTTGGGGTCGGCGTCGCGGCGAAGAACGGATCGACGACAAGGATTGAGAACACTGACGGACTGACCCTGGGCCCTTGCAGCACCACGACCAGGCCGGCTAGCTTTCCTTCCTCCATCGCCATGGCCACCGTGTGCGCCTGCAGCACCTGCGCAGCGGAGCGTGGGAAGATGGCCCCGAAAGGCCACGCGAGTGAGTTGCTGACGCCCGCCGTCTTGACCGACGAATTAGGCGGCCGCACGGGTGAGACCATGTGGTTGAGCTCGGATGCCCGATTTCCCAGTGCAGCGTGATGGCCTCCCTGCACAAGACGCGGCCATACCGTGCGGCTCCTCCTCCTCCTCCTCGCCTTGACTCTGCGGAATCGCGGGACAGGGTGGGAGGACGGACGGTGCAGAAGAGGAGAAATAAAGGAACGAACCGGTATGGTGGCAATTTAATAGTATTATGTGATTTGGTAGGAGGGTAAAACGGTAAACATTGGGTGTGTTGAGGTACTCAACACATTTGGGATGATCCGGATGGTTGATCAGAAATTAAACGCGTGTGATTTAATGTATCCGAACATGTTTGCTCTTTTAATAGTAGTATAGAGTATAGATATTGATGAATTATAGGCCAGATACAGTGCGAGGAAGCAGCCAAGGGCCTGTCACGTAAACAAGATGATGCCAAGTCCTATCGTTGTGATTTCATTTGTTTCTATGTTCACTGACTGTTTAATGTTCAATTTCGTGTAAATGTTTCGAGTTTCTTAGACGAACTTTGTTAAATTTGTCACACACAGTCAACCGTTTGAAATTTCTTTTTAGGTGTAGTTTTATCTCAGCGTTTATAACTTGGCATTGTAATTTTTTTCATTTTCACATTTATAGACGACTAGATCTACATATTTGTAATATTTGTACTACATAGTAGGCAAATGTAGATCAACTCATAGCCAAAATAGGAAATTTACAACACAAAAGTTGTGCGAAATGACAAGATGAAACTACCTATAAAAGAATTTTTTAATGGTCGACCGTGTGCGACAGATTTGCCAAAAAATGTGTAAAAAGCTGAAACACATTTTTTTTGAAAATAAATAAATTAACAAATCTAGGAATCAATCACGGGAATAGAAGCACAACGTCAATGTACATTTCATGTACAGTTTATCTCGATTTGTTTTGGCCATCTCGGTTATCTCTACCGGCCCCTCGTCGGATTCCTATATCTAGCGCTTGAAGAGAGTGCAAATACTCATCTCGCTCATGCGACTAGCCTCCACCCGATGTAAGAGATGATATCAGCGCCGGTGCTGATCGCTCCACCACTCCACCACCTATGCTGGCCAATATTTCCTTTCCTTTTTCATTTTATTTCTTTTTGAGTTGGTATTGACTTCTTTTGTTTTTATTTTTATTTGTCAATTCTTCACTTTTTCCTCCACTTTCATTCTCCATTTTTATATAAACATATGCATAATTGTTTGGACACATGAACATTTTTTTCGAATGCATGAACAATTTTTGAAACATGGATTTTTTTTCGAGATGCGTGAATATTTTCAAATGCAAGAACACGTAATATATTTGTTGCTGTTGGATTACGTGAATAATTTTTTGAACCCGTTAACATTTTTTTAAACTTGTGGGCATTTATTTTGAACCACATGATTTTTTTTTTGACGAACCTGAAAGAAGTTGGGTCGGCCCATGCGGGGCAACCCTGCGGGCGAGTTGGTACAAGCGCTCGCACAGAGCGATAAATAGTGCTTACGCCCTCGTCCATAACCAAATAACCAACACCAGGTATCGTCAAGAACATAGCAGGTAAGGCCTGTAGGCACCGTAAAAAAATGATGAGGCCTGTAGGCCGGTCCATGACCAATATGGGCCGGGGGCAGGGGTCATATCGTGTCTGTACGTAGACGTTTACAGCTAATCTGGTTTTGTGTTATCAAAAAAATAAAATCTAATCAGGTTTTGTTTGCTAATCATGTATGCCACATGATGACGATTGCAGATAATCGTTTAAGACAAAACTGATTACTTCTAACCGTTCTAACCCTAAATGACTATTATTCACAAAAAAACCTCATGACTATTTATTAAATTATTTCTTTTACATGTTATTTGTGAAATTTGTAAAATATTTTTCAATTCATATTCAACTCGTCGGCCGCATACGCTCTGCTAATTTCGTGAGGTTCATAGGCGAGCAGAGTCGATGTGTCTCGTATGCTCCGCCACCGCTATCGCTGTGTCCTCATACCTCTCCAAATTTCATTAAGATTCTGCCTCCTTCTCCTACCGCTTCTCCTCCTCCTTTAGAAAACCGTGCTCGACACTTCAACGACACGTGGGCGGGAGGAGTTGCCGGACTCCTTAGAAGGGAAGGAGTTTCCGGACACCACAGGAGCGATAAAGAGCCACCAAGTCACGCTCGAAAAGAGTGGTCTTCTTCTAGCAAACATTGTAATGTGATTCTACCGTGGCGCTGATTTGTTCCACTAGGACAGCGACAATGTGCATTTTATATGACTTGTCGATGCATCTGAGGAAACTGACTCGTTGTTAACATGTGGCACGAGGGAGGAATGACTCCTCCAGCTAGTACATCGAGCCCCCCACCCCCCCCCCCCCCCCCACCACCACCACTCGACGTAGAGGACTCCCCCGGGTACTACGTCGCCGGCCTCCCGGCCCCTTGGTCCGAAGAACTCCTCAGGCTACTACGTGCCACCACGCGCGTTGCTACAGACGGAGTAGCCTACGACGGTGCAGCAGCCGATGCCGGAGCCCTAGGACAACGTGGAGCAACCGGGGTAACTGGAGCACGAAGCCATTATGTGATGATTGAGTGACGTCGACGCTTGTGTATTGTTCCCTTCTTAAAGGCATCGCTATTGCGTTTGTACTCTGAATGTTGCCATTGGTGGTGGTTTCATTTCAGCCGATGTGAGTGGTTGATTCATGCGGCGACGTCTTTTTTTTCTTCTTCTTTTTTTGTCTTCCGACTGTTTGCATTCTTGATGTCTCGTTAATTTTTTATATTTTATTGACGTAGAGACCGGATATAGTTGATATATAATTGAAATTAATATTTTCCCTTTGTCGAAAGAGAAGCATGCAAATCTTGATAAACCAATAGCGACTAAACGGTTATTTTGGAACAATTCCCTTACGCGGGATAAAAAGGGTAAAAAAATCAATCTCACTGAGTAAAACATGGAATTCACACTCGGCGTAAATATATATGTCTCAAATGTTAACTCTCTTTCTAATGTAGTACGCTTCTTAAAGGTTCACTATGTCGTATACTCATGTCATGTTTCATATCTCCAAGGATTCATTTTTTAAATTGTAGCTTTCCCGTCGAGAAAAAACTTCAATCTTTTCAAAGGACAAGGAGTTTTGGCTCCTGAGTTCATATACGCTTCCAAGAATAAAGTAAATTCAAGGAAACATGTAATAAAAGTAATACGATCTGAACTATTTTACAATGATCATGAATGTTTGTTTTAAGTGCATGTGAAATCTTGCGGAGAAAGACATGTATAGTGGTATGTGAAAGAACTTTGTAATTTTTGGGAGACCACCACACATGTCTTTCCTCGGTGAAATTTTGATTGTAGTTAGAAGACATGTTCATTGTAAGAAAAATCTTTTTTTTTGTTGTATTTAGTTTTTTCCCGATATTAGTACTGACATAGGATTATATGAGCCCGAGCTCACCTTTGAATTTCCTCTTTTCAAAGACATTAGGATTTTCGTGGCCCGCGAGGGACTGGCTCAACGGAGCAGCAGTTAGCCGATGGTTTGCTAGGCATACATGCCAGCACGGATTACGGTGGGTGCTGATACTGCCGGTGAATACCGGGCTCTAGCGGCGGTTGGAGCTGTCAACGGTGGCGCTCGTGGGCGCCATAACCTTGTTGAAGGCGTTGACGATGCAATTCGCAATCCTGTCCGAATCACTCCGGGGGAAACCCTAGATCTTCTCCGAGACGGACGTTGGCGGCGACCCCGTCGCTCTCCCCCTTGGGGGCAACGTTTGGGAGTTGTACCTGGCATGTGGGACCAGTGGAAGATGGTGGAGTTCGACAAGGTGGAGCGGCGTGTTATCGACCGCATTGACGACGGCGGGTTTTGACGGCGTGGCGCCATGGCACCTCGGCGGCGGATGCTTTTGGATGGACGTGCGCAGGGCGGTGGCGCCGTTCGATGGCAGGCCTGGCAAGGGTCTTCGCCTCAGTCTACACGCTGGAGATGGGTTGGTGGAAGAGGGCGGAGACGACTTCCGGTGTGTGCGCACAAGGCGCTATCTCTGGAGTTGGCCAGGGAGCCGGCGATTGGCGTGGCCGGGGCATAAGGCCCCGTTGTTTACTCTATCGTTTGTGTTAGTTGTGGTACTCTATCACTGTTTGGTGGCTTCGGCTTGTATGATCGTTGTTTGTAAGGCTTTTTGCCAGTCTATGTTGAATAAATGAAATAATGGACTGTGCCCTACTTCTCTTAGGTTTCATCGTTTGTGCCCTACTCTCTTAACTTTCCTCAGTTTTGTCCTACTTCGCTCTTTCGAGGCTCGCACATGGCCAAATGGGAGTTTCCCTCGGGTCAACCTCCTTTGACCGTTACTGAAGCCTTTGACGTGTGGGCCCAGCGCGTCCAAACCCATGCTGCTCGCCGTCCCCAGTTAAAAGCTTACAAGTGGGACCAGTGGAGGATGACTACTTGTATGTAGCCGTACGTGCGCGTCCATGCTGCTCGCCGCCCCGAATTTGCGCGCCTTCAATGGCATTCCCCCCTGGCCGGCAAAAAGCTGCCTCGCCGTCTATGCTGCCGGCCTTGCCGCGCATCTGCTCCGCCGTCTCTCTTGCCTAGTCTGTCCCACCGCAAGCTGCGTCCGGCCAGCCGAATCAATGCCCCGGTCACCATTACTGTCGGGGCAGACGCAGTTCAGACGCAGATGGCTAGAAAAGGAGCCATTTTCCTCTCCCATTGCGCCCACGCCGCCCACTGATCTCCTCTTCCTCCTCTTCCTCTCCTTGCAGTCCACTGATCTCCTCTTCCTCTTTCCATGGCTCGTGGTGGTGGCCGCTCCACTCCCAGATCGAACCGCCGCCGCCAAATCTATCCTTCGTTTGTTCTATCGAGCGAGGGCGGCGAAAGCTGGAGGAGCACTCATAGGCGCTCTCAGAGGGGTCATCTATCTTCAGTCCGATGAGGAGGAGGAGGTGGTGGACCCGGGTATGGCCTTGGCCAAGGCCATCGATCTTCAGCAACGGCTCATGGATGCTCTGGTCGCACCTGTGGTTGACGCAGGAGCCACGGAGAAGGTGGGAGCCGCGGAGAAGGCCAACTCGGTGGAGGGCAAGGGCAAGGACCCAATGGAGGTGGAGGGGAAGGGCAAGGACCTAATGGAGGTGGAGGGGAAGGGCAAGGGCACGGCCCCGATGGATTCCTAGCAATTGCAAAGAAAAAAGTCCAAAAAAAATCACCCCTTAGCTCTGAATTGTCACACCGACAATTTTGGCCTTCTTTTGAAAGCAACAGCATAAATCGTGAAAAAAACAATATGGTAGCTTGATTCACGGTTTTCATGCGAAGCTTTGCCGGATGATGAACCAAAATCATGAACTTGCAATACAGTAACATTTGACAACCATGTCTTGTATGTAGATTGATTCATGGTTTTCATGCGAAAAACCAAGATCATGGCCATATCCATGGATATCTTCTTGCAATGATGACACAACTCGGCACAAACATGTGTATTGGCATTGTAAACAACATTGCCAAAGCACGATTCCAAGATTTTTCGATTTTTATTTATTTATATTTTGTTTAGTGCCAAAATCCCCATTTGGTTTGAAGTAGATACCACAAGTAAGGTAGCAAATTGATCTCTTACAATTTTGACACAAATTATATCATATGGGAAGCAAAATTCCTGAATTTCATGATTTTTTGACCTTCTGAGCTATATTCCACTCATTAAATGATTTACTAGCGTTTATAGACGAAAAAGAAAATTTGAACTATAAGTGTGTGATAGTTTGGCCCAAAAAATATAGAATAATCATACAAACGTAGTACACCATGATTATACGCAATTGCACAAAAAAAAGTCGGAAAATTCCCCCTTAGTTATGAATGGTCACACTGACGATTTTGGCCCTGTTTTACAAAAACTCACATAAATGGAGAAAACATCAAAAAAATGGAAAACCCGGGGGAATATTCCTTTTTAGTGTACTAGTATCGAAAAAATCATAAACTTGCAATACCACATTCTAATAAAACAAGTGTTCACAAAAGTACTACCTTATCTGGAGTTTCATGGCTTTCAAGCCAAAAACCAAGATCATGGCCATATCCATGGCTATCTTATTGCTATGATGACACAACTCGGCACAAACATGTGTACGACATTATAAACAACATTGCCAAAACAAGATTCCAAGATTTTCGATTTATTTTTTTAATTTTCTTTAGTGCCAAAATCCCCATTTTGTTTGAAGTAGATACCATAAATAAGGTAGAAAATTGACCTCTTACATTTTTGACACAAATTATATCATATGGGAGGCCGAATCCCTGAATATCATGAATTTTGGAGCTTTTAAACTATATTCCACTCATTAAATAAGTTTAATAGCATTTACCTAAGAAAAATTACATAAATCGAGAAAACAAAAAAACGGAAACTTACTTTGGGGATTCTTACTTTTTAATGTTATAGTATCAGGAAAAAACAGAAACTTGCAATTCAACATTTTTCAACTTTTTGTGTCCCAGAGCGCGCACTGTGGGTGCCAGTTCGCGTTCAGAACGCGCTTGGTGGCATGACACTGATGCACCTACGTAGATATGCACGTAAACAAAAAATTATTCGCGTTAGTTCTTGCACAAAATGCTTGCAATATGTCTAGATGGATCACAACGTTTCCAATTGCAGTCAATTTGACCAGAACGTCAATGCACATCAACTGTTCGACAGTTGTACAACACAAGTCAAGGTGCACCAGATGACGTGGTGAACATTTACAGGCATGTCATTTCAACTGGACGTCAAGTGTAGTCACAGGATGTCATCATTGCGAATATAATCTATAAATGTACAGTCTTTTCACACTGGTTTTGGCAAAATACGAAGTGACCATCTGTTTGTTTCTGCAGACGGTTATCGATCTACGCGTCGTCGCACTAAATTCCTCTCTATCCTTTTCAAAGATAAAAACCCCAATGAAACAGTTCTTCTCTCTTCTCTCCCAAAAAAGCCACATTCTCTTCTTCCTCTTCTTCTCTCAAAAAATTCCATTCCGACCGCTGCCATGTCGGACAACAAGTGGTTGCGCAGCGACCTCATTCCTAGCGAGGAGGACAGCGAGGGCAACATCAACGAGTGGTGGGAGGAGGGCCACGAGCAGTGGCAGGAGGCCCTGGACAGCGACGACGGCGGCGAGGGCGACGGCCAAGGCGAGGGCGATGGCCATGGCTCCGACTCCGACGACGATGACGACGACGAGGAGGAGGAGGACGACGAGGAGCCGCCGTTCGATGACTCCGAGGAGGACGACGACTCCGACGACGACGACGATGACGACGACGACGGGGCGCAGCACCGCTAGCGAAGAGGCGGAGGATGTAGGAGCCCACCGCCAGCGAAGAGGCGGAGGAAGTAGGAGCCGACCGCCGGCGCAGTAACAGTAGTTGCAATAGTAGTAGTATTAGCACTGATTAGTAGTTAGTCTAATTAGTTATGGATCTTTTGTAATCAGTTTCTTTTGTACTAGTTTAAGTTTGAATGTGAAAATCAGTTTCTAACTTTCAGTTTCCTAATTTAAGTTTCAGTTTCCCAGTGCAAATTAAATCAGTTTCTAAATTTCAGTTTCCCCATGCAAATTAAAACAGTTTCTAAATTTCAGTTTCCTAATTTAAGTTGCAGTTTCCAGTGCAAATTAAACATGTCCAAATTTAATTTCAGACTTAACGATCTAATAATCAGCGAATTATCTCTAGCGAGGTGGGACTAATCCCATCCAAGGCCAACCATAAAAAATTAGCATCGAACGAAGGGGGCCCGGGCCCGGTTCCACCCCACTACCCCACTTCGTTCAATGTTAACGATAGCTGTCGCAAATTCGAGTTTATAAAGAGGGCGTGCACCCTGCCAACTAGCGAGGTGGGACTAAACACCAACACGTATGACTCAGGAGCGGGATTGACCGTGGTCAGTTTGGGCCGGCCCATCAAAGATGTCAGCGCAGTAACGGTCAAAAGAGGTTGACCCGACGAAAACGGCCGCTTAGCCGCATGCGCGTCTCGAAAGAGTCAAGTAGGGTAAAACCGAGAAAAGTTAAGCGAGTAGGTCACAAACGAGGAAAGTTAAGCGAAGCAGGGCACATAAATAATTGACCCATGAAATAAAAGCCGTATGCATCTCTTCGATGCAGAGGCTGGGCTCCCCATTTCTAAAAAAAAAGTACCTATAACAACTTTGTACGGCCGGTAACGTAGATAAGATACGGCCAGGCCATAAACAGCTGGACACAATGTATGCCTTGCTGAACTAAAGTCTAATTAAAAATTACAAAGATTAGCTTGTGACTCAATGATACATGTGCGTTGCAAATAGTGCTTGGTTATTTTATACTGGACTGTGTGCAAGTTATAATCATTTGCGGGCTCGCAGTAAGCGCGCGACATCACATGTATATTTTCGTCTTTTCTGCTGTCGATGTAAGCGCATGGAATTAAAAATGGAATCACAAAGCTCATCTATCACATATAAAAAATCTGATATAGAGATCGTGGTTTTGCCCCCCCCCCCCCCCCCCCCCCCCCTCCTTTTTCAAAAAGCAATCTCTCACATATACACAAATTTATTGACTCTGATCAAGCTCATATATCACATACAAAAAATGGGATGCAGAGACCGGCGCTTTGTTCCCCTTTTTTATAAAAAAAAACTATGACATATAAATACACGATCCATCTTGTCACGAAATGACAAGTGCACATATATACATAACTTTAAAAAAGGTGAACACGATATGATATGTACAAAAGTAAGGCTAACTGCCGTCAAACTGCCCCTTTTGTTACTATTATGGCATTAGGTAGCAACTAGCTAGTGGCACTTGGTCAATTTGGGCAAGTTGATCACTAGTTGCTTTAATACAAGCTTAATGAACAAGATAATAGCAAGTATTGAAATTTCTATCCTAACTATCCTTGAAGCATGTATCTTTCAGCTGATGGAGTGGTTGATTCATGATGAAAAATGATGAGCCGTGTACATCCAGACTCCATAAGGATTCTTTGGTCTTGCGGAAAAACAAAAGACCACATATTGATCCAGTAAGTAGCTATGTGAAAAACCTATAAAAAGTGTGCATTTTTAATCTGTTTTAAAACCACATCATTGCGGCAACTCCAAATTGCCCAAACAAAAGCACATAAGCCAATTTGAGTACGGGATTTTGTTTTCTTATCCACCCCTAACAACCAAGAACCAAACATATTAGCTATACTGGTAGGAGGTGAAATATTAAAAGTGAAATGGACCAGTCTCCAAATATTACGCATAAGAGAACAAGGTATAAACAAATGTTCAACAGTTTCATCACACTGACAAAGGCACATTTTTTACATCCGTTCCAATTTCTTTTTATCAAATTGTCTTTAGTGAGGATTACCTCCCTTTTAACAAACCACATAAAAATCTTTATTTTTAGCGGTACTTTTAACTTCCATAGATATTTATGAAGAAACGGTGTATGTCCATTCATAAATCCGCATACATCAATTTAACAGAGAACAATCTATACGTATCCTCATTTGTTGATGGCGATACTGTCATGAGCATCTCTACCAAGTTCATCCAAGCTGTCCATTTAGCTCCAAATAACAATAGTGATATTTGGTTATTAAAGAAGACTTATTTCACTTACAGTTTGTGATGTCTGCCATATAACAGTCATTGTGATAGCTAGCCACAAATGGCGGAGCCGTCTGGCGACTCGCCATGCGATTCATCAGTTTCCGGCGATGACCGGCGGCATGGTGCTAAGGATTGCTTCCTTGGTCGCTTATGGGTCCTTTCTCTAGAAGGATCCGATGAAGAGGAACCACCGTCATCGGACCAAGGATCGCTGCGGTATTGGTGTCGTTCACCGACATCGTCGCCATCGCGTGATCTTAAGAAGAGAAGGTGATCGAATAGGGATGAGAAGAGGAGGTTACAGAGGGAAGCGGCTACGATCTTGCGGTCCCCATCGTTCTCTCCGGTAAGTTCTTCTGGTTCTCGTATATCCGAGGTGCGCACGTCCCCATCGTCTTGGATGGGTCAAAAACCTCGTGGAAAAGCAAGTAAAAGACCGATAATGTACCCTAAATTTTGCGATTGCTCCGGTGAGGAGGGTCATGATGGGTGGTTTACGGTGTGTAGACGCTGTTGCTGGGGTATGGCAACGATCATGGATGAATTGTCGTCTTAGTCACCGGCGGGGGCATCCGTTGATTGTGGATCACGGATGCAGAAAAATTAAAATTCGAATTTCTCATTTGATCGAGATAGCGAGCCAATAGGCATGAGCTCGGTTGCTCTACAAAAAAGCCCATTTAGTCAAAACTCATGTCACCTGGACCGTGAGCATATACATATCTTGGATCCCCCGTGTGGAGGGATCGTTTTCTCATTACGATCCCGAAGACGGTGGCAACTAGGGTTTCCGGGGAGGGACTATTCCTTCCCGGTGTCGGTGGTTCTCGTCGTGATGTCGAATCGGAGGAGAGCGAGGGGGAGCTAATCGAGGTGGAGGTTTTGCTAGTCGCGGTGTCAATTCTGGCTACGGTAACGGCAATGGACCGTATGAGTATGTCAACAACCCCAATGGTTCAAGCAATTTTTAAGTGAGAAGTTCGAGCAATTCGACTGCACAATGGTCTGAGTATGGGCAGTTTTCTAGAGGTGGTGGCGGCAATGGTCGTGGTACTAGACATGGTGAGTTCGGAAACCCTGACTTTCAACATCATGACCTTAATTTTCAGAATCAGATTTTTGACAATGGAAGACAAGATATGGTCAGTTTAATGTGGGATCTGGTTTCAACGCCAATGGGCGTCGGCATGGTAACTTTGTCCAGGGGAGATTTCATGGTAGGTTCAATGGACGCGGTTCGGGAGTCGATCGGGCCGTAATGGTAGTGGCCGCGGTGCTCTTACGGGTCTGGTGAACAATCTTATTGCTCGAGCTGCAACGGCGGCTAAGAATGTTAGGACCGAACCAGAGGTTAAGGTGCAACAAGCCATGGTTGGATCGACGGTGACCAATCAACCTGCCGCGGCACAAGTTTCTGCCGCAGCGGTGGCACTTCTTCCGGTTGTAAAGCAACTCACTAGAGGTGGAGGCGCGAGAGAAAGTTCGTTGGCCAACAATGTATCTCTTAGGGATGTTGAGGGTGCTGATTCGGCGGGTCTCGAACTGGCTAGAAAAGGAACGAAAGTGGAGAAGGTTAGGTGCTTCAGATGCGGTTTCTCTGGACATGTCCTTGCGGAGTGCACTGTTATTTTGTGTGATACTCCCTCTGTTCCTAAATGTAAGCCTTTTACGCCAAATGGTCCAATGACAAGAGCAAGAGTCAAAGCTATTCACGATAAGGTCAACTCGCTCCTCTTTTTGTGTGATCTTGACACCTCCTTGAATGGCTTGCTACTTCATTCGGACACCTTGTGTATACTCAGGTACAACCATCATGAAGGTCCCCAAGGATGTGTCGAAGTTGGCCAAGAGACGAGCGAAGAAGATGGACAAGAATGGAGTGAGGAAGAAGAAGCGCACATGATTCCAGGGAGCCGAACCATCCGGCACAATCCACCGGACGATCAAGCGTACCGGATTGCCGCCAGATGCATCCGGCACCCATCTGCAAGCTCGCCAGACCATCCGGCGTCCAGGAGCCAGACCATCCGGCGCCGACCAGAGCAGAAGCCAGGGGTGCTTCAGGTGTCGGACCATCCGGCGCCCCAAACGCCGGATGACCCCGATGCCTACGTGCATGTACGGGCCTTTGGCCTTGTATTCAACCTAGTTTCCCCACTTTGCCCCTTAGCCTATAAATACCTCCTCCTAGGTCAGATCTTGGGTTAGACCGAGATGAGATTTGAGTTGAGCTATGCTCCTTTTCCACCTTGTTGGTGTTGCCTCCTTTGGAGATGAATCAAGGCCTCCCCTTATGGAGATGAATCAAGGCCTCCTCTTGTGGAGAAGATTCCTCTAGTGAATTCAAGACCTCTTCTTGTAGTTGAGATTACTTGCCAATCTTTTCTCTTTGTGGGATTCTATTGGACCGGTTGGGTTGACTGGTAAGAGAAACAATCCTTAGAGTAAAGTTGGCTTGGAGTGTGAGACTCGGGGGCTAGCCTCGGGGTTTGTTACGGGTTGAATTCGTCCTTGCTTGTTTTACTAGTTACCCCTCGTGTTTCCCCTGTTGATTTCCACCGTGTTCTTCGTGTGTTCTTCCGGTTTCCCCTTTCCCTCCATCGTTGATTCGACAATCTGTGAAGATCGGGACCCCTACCCACATCAAAAAATGCTAAAAAGACTTACATTTAGAAACCGAGGAAGTAATTGTGAAGGATCAGATTATGCTTCCGAGGATTGTCATCTGTTCAAGATTGTTAATAAACACTCTAGCTCCCAAATGACCATTTTCCGCCTAATTTCATATGTATATGCGTCTAAGTGTCTAACTAGATATCCTTTACGTGCCTAAATGTTTTTGCAATTATTTGAAACATGTAACTATCTTTCCATGAAACTATTGCATAGTGTTGATCTAGTGATCAAAAGTTCACTCTCATTGCATTCTCCATTAAGCAGCACAAGAGCACACAGCAACGCAAAGCCTAGAAACCTTAACCTTACCTTACACTACAAGAAGACCCCCTCTACAGCAACGCACTTATGCATATCTAAAATGTTCATATAGGCGTTGTTAGCGACTTTACCAACGGATAAAAATGCGTTGCCTTATTGGGCGTTGCAAGGGTACAATGCAACGCATATACCTGCATTGGTAAACGATGGGATAAGCGTTGCAGAGTAGCTACAGAATCCAAGCAACAAATGTATTCGTTGGTAGACACATCCTATACAAACTGAAAATTATAATTCACCAAATATTATTTTCTGTACTGGATGGTTTGATTACTCTAGAAGTAGTATTTTTTTCTAATCGAGAGAACATAGTTTATATGAGACATTCCACCACACACAAATCGTAGTATATCAACACGTCACATCACAAATAATTCAATATTTATTATTGCAACACCATTCCATACACAAAAGTTATTTGAAAATTAGAATATTTACAATCTGGCATCAAAATATAATATATATTCTTTCTGGAAAACCATTCCATACACAAAGATTATTGGAAGAGCTGATAATTTACAATCTTGCATCAAAAATATGATATTCTCCGTAGTCTTATATATATTTGTTCTAATATTTTGCCTCACATGATCAGAGCTGATATCCGACTTGCTGATGTAATGGGACCTGCAAAAAAAATTCATTTTCAGCATCAAAGTGACAAAAGGCCGTGTGAAGGGCATAGTCAGTTCTACTGAATACTTGCTAACAACTTTGTAGGAGTACTCAACATGGTCGCATGCAAGATCTAAGCACACAAGAAAATTTTGTTATCATGTGCTTTTACTAAGTTGTAGTCTTACAAGTTACAAGTAACATGAGGGAGGATACATCCTTGTCGTGAGAAGGAACTAATTACAATCTGTAGAGTCATTTTGAAACATTGCATGAGAAGAAGCAGTTTTTGGACTTATATTACTAACCAAAAGGGGAGGAATTAATACATGGCGGTAGTACTGCTGCTGGTTGTTGCTGCTGATGCGCGCTCGCTTCCAGCTTCATTTTGTTGCATCTCGTGCCACCGCCACCACCCGCACTGCTGCCTCTGCCTACAGCGCCATCACATATCTTGTAGGGCATAAAAGAAGTAGCTCAACGTCATTAATATTACATAAATTAGGGTGTATTGTTTGACTGTAGTTTGCATGAAGAGAAAGAAAGTCATACAATATGATTGGGCATGGTTCGGCTGCAGTTCTAATATTGTTGTTCAGGAGCAGTATTGTGGAAAACCTGCCTTCAAACTCAATCGAACGGGCCTCCTTCCCTTCATTAGGGCACACGGAATCAGAAACAAGCATGGCCCAAAATTTGTATCAGCTCATTTCAATATCGCACCTCTTCAAAATGAATTAATCTTAACTCCAGCTCATGTCAGACATACCTTAGAGAATGGATGTCTTCATGATATATGACTGTTGGAATGCCAACGGGCAGCTTCCTCCTTATCATATTTCTACTTGTGCTTCTATGTACTGGTACTTACTCTTGGCGGATCTGTAAATAAAAGAAAAGCATTAGTACAACAAGTAGACTAATTCTTCCCTGATGATAACTATAAGGTAGGCCGTGAAAAGATAATGACCAATGCAAATACAAGAAGAGCTATAAATCTGAGTTCATGCCATGTGGTTAAGTGGAGAAACACATTGAGTAATTCTACCTATCGTAGATGTCTAGTTTTCGAAATCCTATTAAAGCACATTAGCGAAGATGAATCAATAAGACACTGTACCAGCAATAAAGAAATAATTGGGGGACGAGTTCAGGGCACCTTGAAACGGGAGAGGAGGTTGTTGACATTATAAGGCGACGAACTCTAGATCCTGGTAACGGGGTCCCTCTAGGGCGACGAACAGATTGTGCCTGTTGACGTGCTAGATTCAAGATCTCCGGTGCGGGGTCACAGGCCGGGGACGAGGACACTGGCGTCATGGATCTCAAGTTTCGACGAGGAGGATCTTTGTTTAGACGAACCCACTATAGATCTGCCTGCGGTGGCCTGAAGGAGGTCCCAATAGTCTCAAGCGGGAGAGACTTTGAAGGCTGGCGTGCTAGGGAGGTGGAGGTGGTGGCGGCGCGTGAGGGTTTCGCTCGCTGAGGAAAAGGATGAACTCCCGAGCAGTTATCCTGATTCTTTTTCTTTTGTTTTGGTTTCACCAATTGATATGTGGGCGCGCGAAGGAAAACAAAACTGGCGGGAGCCCGCGCACGATGGAAATGTTTTCTCTACAATAGAAGATATGGTAGCAATCTTTCGTAGGGAGAACGGATATAGTCTGCAACGGTTATACGCATATCTACAAAAGAAAATGGCAACGTGTATTTATTTCGTTGCAAGTTATGTGTTGCTTAAGGGGGTGTCTTCTTGTAGTGTTACCCATTCTAGCTGGCACTAAATCATGGCGGTGGCTAGAAAAGGCAAAGCCAAACCAGATTCCAACCTGTCCTGGTGCCACCCCTGAATAGTTTAATTAGCCTAATTTGTTGATGCAACGAGAGGGAGGGAGGGAGGGAGAAGTCTCACATGATACCCACCCAAATCGAAGTTGTCCCGATGCACAAACCCAAATGGCTCAACACTTTGGTCTACAGCTATTATAATAAGTCCCAAGTTGCACCATTAAACTAATAAACCCACTTGTGTGCATAAGCATCAACGTTGTACCATTCTCATGTCCAAAGAAAAGCTTGGTTTCACTTTCATGCATTGTACATATCTACCAGACATGTGGAGCCTGCTAACAAACAGACCCCATCTGCAGCGAAATACACAAAACTGCTCTCTCTCTCTCTCTCTCTCTCTCTCTCTCTCTCTCTCTCTCTCTCTCTCTCTCTCTCTCTCTCTCTCCTGTTTTATATTTCATCCTCCCATCATCTCCGACGACCACTAACCTATCACTTTCTCATCTTCCTTTGCCCCTCTCTCTCTACCCTAATTGGGTGCCATCTCCTCCTCCTTCCTCCCATGTCGTCCTAATCTTCTGCATCTTTTTTCCCACCCTATAATATTTAGTCGACAAATCCATACTAAGAAAACATCAACAACAAGGATAAAACAACCACAAAGGTTATAAACAAGAAAAAACACACCAGAGAACGACTTTTTCTTCTGCTCACCCCCACACATCCCAAAAAGCCAAACCCATTCTTTACTCTTCTCCAAGAAAACAAGCACCACAAACCCTAAACAAACACGTACTCCTCCCCTCCTCTCCCTCTTCCTCCGGCCTATTACCATCATCACGAGCACCACGATCTTCTCTTGCATCTTCAATTTCTTAATATTATCGGTACTGTTATGTAGCTATTATTTTTACTCTTTTTAATGCTACTATACTGCTTACTAAACTTATAATTAGCTCTTCTCCTACCCCAGAGAATGGCAGGACTAGATTTGGGAACCAGCTCCTACCTTCACCACCACCACCACAACCTTCATCTCAGCCACGATGACGGTGCCGGCGGCTCCGATGATGGCCAGGACGCCCTCTCTCCGGGAAGCGGTGGGGGAGGGAGCACCGCTGGAGGCGCCGGGATAGGTGGCGGGGAGGTCGTTGGCCGACGCCCCCGCGGCCGGCCTCCGGGATCCAAGAACAAGCCCAAGCCGCCGGTGATCATCACGAGGGAGAGCGCCAACGCGCTGAGGGCGCACATCCTTGAGGTTGCCGCCGGCTGTGACGTCTTCGAGGCGCTCACCGCCTATGCACGCCGCCGGCAGCGCGGCATCTGTGTGCTCTCCGCGGCGGGGACTGTCACGAACGTGACTCTTCGGCAACCACAGTCTGCACAGACCGGGCCGGCGTCGCTGGCTGTAGCTACGCTCCACGGCAGGTTCGAGATACTCTCCCTGGCGGGCTCCTTCCTCCCGCCTCCGGCGCCGCCGGGGGCCACCAGCCTCTCGGCCTTCCTCGCGGGTGGGCAGGGGCAGGTTGTCGGCGGCAGTGTGGCCGGTGCGCTCGTCGCTGCCGGGCCGGTGGTCGTCGTGGCCGCGTCGTTCAGCAACGTGGCCTACGAAAGGCTGCCCCTCGAAGAAGGCGACGAGGTTGTCCCTCCGCTGGCGCCAGACCAGTCAGGCGGTGGCATGCCGTTCGGCGCCGATCCGTCGGGCGGCGCGGCAGCTGGTGGGCTTCCGTTTTTCAACCAGCTGCCGTTGGGCATGCCGCCAATGCCGATGGAAGGTCACAACGGCTGGCCCGGAGCCTCTGGTGGCGCCGAGAGGCCGCCCTACTCGTGACGGATCTTGGCCGGCAAATGAGGACGTAAGGCAGGTGCGTGCGAGGACATGGACATGTGTACAACAAGTAGGCTCTATATCTACCACTGTCTATTGATTCTCTTGTTCTTTATGATGGATCTATTTTGATGGTTTTTCTGTTAACTTGTATGCAACTTAATTGGAGTTAAATGTTGATCCATGTTCGTTTCATTGGAATATGTTGTGAGGACATGCACTCATAAATTCATGATATTAAGCTAGTGTTGTTGTGTTCACTCTTGGAATTTTTAGATTCTGGGTTAATTGTTGGCATATTGTTGTTGCAAATGAATTGTTATTGTACAAAAAGCAAGCTCAAAACTCTAATTGTTTGGTAAATTTTAAATTGTTCGATTTTACTGAATGTATAAAAGCTAGCTCCGACAATTAATTGGATGTAGTTTGCTTCTTTGCTAGTTGATGATCGAGCTTTCCACTTCTTAATTTGTTATAAGGTGTCAAGCGGGATCCTGCCTATATATATCCCGTTTCTATTCATTTGAGGATTTCCAGTTTACTCCGTGTTCTCAAAGTTTGAACTAGCTAGAAATCCTCGGATGAACTAGAACCGTGGGATACAGGCGGATGCCTCTTGCATCCCTAATTTGTTAGCCGGTTTTCCTCTGGTACGATTGCTAGCTTGCATCTCGATGTTTCTAATCAATAGCGGATTGTTTCATATACTTGCTTATAACATTTATTTTCTGGCATTTGTTATTGAATTCTCCATATTACTAGTCTGATTGAGCCAATTCACAAAGTACAACACAACTCTGTTTTCTTGATCCTCCGCGTCGTTGATTAACATGCATATATACTGATGTCTGGGAAAAAAATTACAAGATAAATTAATAAATTTGATGAAGTATGCAAGAAGCACCTCTTCTTGCTTAACTCGGGTTTTCCTTAGATTGGGGAACTAACCAGGAAGAACATTGCTTTTCCTTGAACTTTAACATTGATTTAGCTCAAAAGAAAGGTAGGCTTACAAGTAGATTAGCTTAGTGAGTGTGAAAGAAGCAAGAGGAAATTTACCTTGATGCATTCCTTCCTCTCTATCTAAACACGTACAATTGTACTAGGGTAGGGAGGGGGGAACCATTTACTATATGAGGAAACCGAGAGCGCAAAATGCTTGATAACCCTTGTTCTTATTTTATAAACCCACGACCTATATGAAGGAAACCATTGAAACATAAAGAAGAGTTTCCTAATAATCACCAGTACTGTTATACACTTGAGGAAAACCGAGAGCGCAAAATGCTTGATTTAGAAAAAGATACAGTATGATGCAACGAACTCCTTTCATCAGAGATGAGCCGCCTAGTAGCATTTCTTTTGTACTTCCCTGAAGGCATGAGATGACTGTTTTGGCATCTTTGTTGCCTCTCCCCAAATGGGGTGCATGCATACCCAGAATGAGCAAAACTATGCATGCTTCTCCAGGGCCGGTCCGGTCCTGAGATTTCAGGGGCCCGGGGCGAGACCATAATTTGGGGGCCCTTAGAATGAGAGAAATGAGACGCAAATTTATAGGTGGTGTGCTAATAAGCATATATGTTTTGACTTGTCATTTAAAGGAAAAATAAAAAAATTCCAATAGGCCCCTTCTGCACTAATGTGTCCCTTGCTTTGTCAGCAAGATTAGCCTAATTTACCAGGTCATAAATATCCACACGAACTGGGTTCTTATCAACACTAGCATATTCCGATCGTAAAAAAAACACTAGCATATTCTGTAGAAAATAAGTTAAATATGTGCTCATGATCACTCACATGGTTATCAGCTGTGTTGATATCTACATTATCTTCTAAAAGGATCCCATCTTTCTGAACATTTCCCTCACAAGAATTATCACCAATTCGTCTACATGTGTTGAAGTGCTTGTGTTAATCTTTAAAAAGTTGCGCTTCCGGACAGAGGCTTCATAACGAAGCTACAAACAAAGAAAAATTAGTAATCCAAATTAGGGCATAAACCTACAAAAGAATTAGGGAAGATAAAATTAATCAATACCTGCCGGCGGCGCGGCGCCTTGGACGATCCGGAATGCGGCGACGAAGTACGAAATCAGCCGACTCGCCGAGCTGCTGCGCTGTGGCGGGCGAGCGACGGCCGATGCAGGCAGCGATACGGATGTGTTTTCCGGTTTACCTATTAGACGCGAACAGCCGATGCGATCGAATGGCTCTGTGATGTAATGCTCGCAAGTCGCGACGTACAGGTACAGGACGCCCAGACTCGATCGCCTATTGCCGCGTGCAGCTACGAGCGCAAGCCTCTAGGCCCAACTGATCAGCACCACGCAACCACGGCCTTTTTAAGCTAATTGATATTTCTTTTTTTTGCATACACGTAACTAACCTTAGTTACACAGACACGGGAGGGGCCCCCAAAATTTCTGGACCCGGGGCGGCCGCCCCTCCCGCCCCCCCTAGGACCGGCCCTGTGCTTTTCGCACATTACTAAAATATATTGGCCCTCAAAACCATGCCATATATGTCGTCTCGATCTGCAGCATCTCTCTCACTCACTTCACTTCAGTTAAATGGTGTAATTTCATCAGTTACAAGTGTCATTCGTTCCTTCTTTGTCCTTTTGTGCGTGTCTCATCCATCCATCGAGTTTGCACCAGGTCCTAGGTTTTTTTTTTCTATCATCGCTGCGTTCGTTTTATTTGACTGCTCTTCTTTTTTCTACCACTACTCGTATAGCTATTAATACACGTTTTATCCCACTAGAACTAAAGAGGCTGAAGAAAAACCAGTATTCCGATTTCTTATTCTTCTTGATTAAGACGCATCTAATCCCCTAGGCAACTTGATTGAAACATGTCTCTATTTAAATCAACAATATTAACTGTCCCGATAAAAAAAAAGTAGTAACTGCATTATGTTTATCATTTCATGGACATTGCAATTAATACATGTATATATCGATCAAATGAATTGCACTATCATTGATGGGATGTTACTTTAGACTAGTCACAGTGGGGAGTATCATATACTAGTATCATGCATATGATACTAGTGTATGTTACCACTTCTAGGTAGTAACATATTTATGGTATCATATAACAGTGCATTTATTAGGTTGTAGACTTATCTTGTATTGGAATCCATTATGTTACATAATCTACCTATGATACCACTATCACATCTTACTTCATTAATTGCAGTGACACGTCAGTTTTTTGCCAACATGGCATGCATGATACCACCTATGATACCCCCATTGTGGCTAGTCTTACTAGTACTACTCCCTCCGTTCACTAATCTAATGCATTTGACCCTTCAATTTTCTTGATTCAAATATATATAGACTTATTTTGTACATAGATTCACTCATCTTAGTATATATATGTAGTCAAAATTAAAAGGGGGTCCAGTGCCTTATATTAGTGAATGGAGGAGGTACATGATGTTTTGCCTCACGGGTGCAGATGAACCCGTTGTTCAAAATGCATTTTTAATGCATTTCAAAATGTTAAAAAAATTCAAACAAAAATTTGGGGTGTTCATATGAAAAATGTCTATCCGTACAAAAACGTTTCATATCGAAAAGACATTTTGTGTGACTGGTATAAAAAAGAGAAAAACATGTTACGTGCAGAGGCATTTTTGAACACCGGGGATTTGTCTTTTTTACACCGGCCGCACAAAATGTCTTTTCATCCCGATTTTTTTTGTACGAACATAGAATGTTCATATGTACATCAAAAAAATTATTTTTTGAGTAGTGGGTGTAGATGCACCTATGAGCCGAAGTGGATTTCCTACGGAGGAAGTACTATATTGTCGATCTTTTAGAAGAAAAAAACTATATTATTGATGTTGTACACAAACTCATGCATGTTTATCTGCATAAATTATGCAGAAGTCTATCAGTCCCTACCTTGACTCTAACCTCTGATTACTTAACAATTTAGAGAAAGGAGCATAGTACAGACGAGAAAAAAATTGGTGCAAAGTGTCCCGTCCATATTAGCTTTGGGAATTCATCGAGAGAAGCTAGCTTCTTGTTCTATGTGCGTGCTGTGTGCTTTGCCTACTGATTAGTGGACACGCAATGCTGTACTTAATTACAGAATAAAGCGTGATTCCTTACAGTGTTGTCCTGTGCCTACACCTACACCAGTTGAAGAGCTAGCGCTCGACATATGTAGGTACAACTTCATGCTAATGTGTAGGCATACTGTTTCTTCCTAATAGTGCATGTCTCTATATGCTCATAATGATTAATTTTTTTGCATGGTTTCACAAAGAAAATTAAAGGATTGGAGCATTTCCAACCGAAATGGGCAAATTCTGACCCTTCACGTCCGGACAACCCCCAGTGTTGACCTCTCCAATCAAGAATCCTAAATTTCATTCCTTAAATCCATGCAATGCATGCATATTGGTTTTTTAATACAGACATACAACTTCTTTATCTAATGCAAATAGATAAACCATACAAAGCAACTAGTCACAAATAATATACTATAATTTAATAATGGAATATCCAACCCTATATAATATTGCTCGACATAAACGTGTTGGTTGCAGACATAAGAACGTGTCGACACAAGGTGCATCCAAGCATCTAATTTATCCCCAGCTTCTCTGTGAACCTACATTGCCGATAATCGCTCATCGCACATGGACTTTTCCGAATGTCCGTTGCCCATTCTTAACGGCCCAGGGAGCCCACTAAGGCTATGTATAATGCAATGTGCTTAGCTTGGTGTTTACAAAAATACACCAAGTTGTTTCATAAACACCAATACTTATTTCTATAGGAGAGGTGACTAGTTAACCATTTGTCCAGTATAAATAAGCACTAGTGCTTAGTCAAAAGCAGGTTTATTTTTTAAGCACATGTATAAGAACCTTGCATTGTACATGCTCTAAGTGGCCTATTAAATCCTCCATTCCCGTCACTCAATCTCTCTCCCAACCCTAGCCGACACACACTCTCTTCTCTCTCTCTCAGTTGTCTACGTACTCTCTCTGATGGCGTACCCTACAAGATCATCTAGAAGCGGCACTCGTGGCCGAGGCGGAGGCCGCGACAGTGGTCGGCACATCAACGCCCGGAGCTACATGGAGAACCAACATCAGCTGGTCTTCCAGGAGCAGCACGCGGCTAGGCGCAATGCCGACGCGCTGAGACCCCCTTGGGGCGTCTGGCCGCATTCCTCGCTTTGTGGACCCGTTTTCGCCCTCCTTTCCCTCATCCTCGTCGTTGTACCAGGAGGACGATGATCATGGGCTCGATATCGGGCACCATGTCGCCCGCACCCACTTCGAGCGCTTCGACGCCCTGCGTCGTAAGGACGAGGCCGATCTGGAGGTGGTCTTGATCCTCTCCAACGTCGAGTACTCTGAAATTACAAGCGGTGCATTCTCAAGAAACTGAAAAACACTAGACTCTCCGAACCACCCGGCCAGAAACCCGAACGGTCTAGTTGTACCACTAACGCCGAAAACACTAGGCATTGCCTATTTCATCCCCATCCAAATTAATCCTTTCCCTTCGCACACAATCTTCCACATTCTCCAATTCAATCAATGGCGGTCTCCTCGTCGACTCCATGACGGGAGTCAAGCAGTTCCGAGTGGACTATTACAGTGCAGCGACTTGGAGCTGTGACCGGCCTTTGAGGCATGCGTCTGGTCTGACACCCCTGGCATGGCGCTTTGGGAGACAATTTTGTGGCCACGTTCTCGACGCCGCTGTGTTTGTTCCACAACCTCCAGTCTCGCTAGCCGACATGGTGGCTGTGCTTGGCACTCAATGTTTCATTTGGTGGAGCAAAGTCTTCATCGAGGTGTGCACGCCACCTGCCGATTATTAGTGCAGTTCAAATCCACCAACGACTGCCGCATCCTCCACACCTCACCATCGTTAAGGTGCGGCGACGCGACCGTCAGCTTCTCGCGGTGGTGACAGGCCTATGGTGCATGACACGCCGGTCGGATCTTGACAACTTATGTATGCTAAACTTCGACGGTCTCCCTTTAGATGCCAGAGTCGAACTAGCTCCTCAACAGCCTCTACGACGTGATGGTGGAGCAGCTATCGCCGTTGGACAACTAGTCCATCGACCCGAAGGCATGGATGAAGGACTCGTGCAATCTCTCAAAGGCGTACGACGTCGAGGTCTAGTACCTGGTTATCCACAACAGCGTGTCAACCTACTACGACGACCCTTAGCCTCCGCCACCATGCTCGCCAAACAGTATGAGCTCCTACGCCCACCGTATGATCTTCCATTGTCGACGTGGTTGATCGTGACCCGATACTAATAATGACTCACCAAGACTGTATGTCCACAATTAGGCGAGCACGCATCACTTACATCAGTTCAAAAATTGTGTTGGTCGTGTCTACGACACCGATCAGACTCACTTGCGTTGTTGCGCAATGATGCCACACCTTCCGAGGAAGAGCGGGTGGAGCAAGATTCTGAAGTTGTACATCTAGTTTCATACTCTCTCCGTTCGGAAAAGGATGTCACAAAAATGGTCTATCTATAGTTCATTTTTGTGACATCCTTTTCCGAACGGAGGGAGTAGTATAATATTTGATTAAATTTCGCTCAATTTTCATCTATAGTTCTTATTCATAAACAGCTACCATGTATTAATCTTTCAAGTCAATTCTGTCTAAAAAAAATAACTATGGAGCTGACATAGTCACATATGTATGCTATTAGACGACGTCGTGGCGGCGGATTAGATCAAACTTGGCTTGGTGGCGAAGACGGAAAACGAGCGACATGTATGACTGGCCAATTGGTGTGCCCAGAAACGTGCGTGTGTGGCATGACTCGGACTCTGGGATAATATTTGGTTAACCCTTTTTACGTCGCTGCTCACGAGGCAATGTCATGGGATTCATATATGCAAGAGAAATCGTTAAATTGGATAAGAGGTGGGACACATATGTCATAAATAGTCAAACAGATGGCAATTTGGCCAGACCGACCACTGATGTATAAATAAATCACTAGAATTAGTGACATTTTTCCAATTAAAAAAAATGGCACTGTCTAAATTTCCGAGAGAAATAGTGTCATAGTTGTAATTAACCGCTTAGACAACCACTATGAGAGCAAGTACAATAATGGGTTTATAGCCCGCCTACGTGGCACTTTAAAGGAGTCGGCTCTCATGTAAGAGCCAACCTCTACGGATGCTCCTAGATAAAAACATTAAATGCAAAGAGAGATAAAGACAAAATGAGAAAAATACTAACCTAATAGCCAATCTTATAGCCAACTCGATTGTATAAGATAAGGCTAGCTTTTGATGACATGGCAGTTTCATATAGCCGGCTGCTATCTCTACTATTGTCCTTGCTCTAAGAATCGGGAGAAGAATTTTGCACGAGCTTACAGACCGGTCCCTATCTTTACAACAAAGACATCAAATAAATCCTAGGAAAAGCAATCAGATCCTCTACACTCGCCATAGTAGCACGAGCTCAAGCCATGGCTATCCTCGACGGCGTTAGGGACGACACCACTAGGAACGAGAGGAAGTACTCGAGGAGGGGCCTCCACATGGAGGTTGAGGAAGCTTCAGCCATGCTGGTCATCACGGTCAGTGGCCAAATATGGGGCCACCAAGGTGTCCATCATGTTCTCGCGGCACCACAACTCCAGGGCAGCCCGAGGCCAGTCCACAAAGCTCCGCCTTCAACTTCTCCTTCACACCTGGCGCTCCAAAGAAGATCACGAAGCAACGCCCACATCTGACCTTGAACTGCCAAGAACTGCCTTAATTACCGAGTAGCCAGCGGCCACCCGTCCCGCCACCTCCAACTGTAGGAGCACCACGCCGAGCTGGGAGACCACCAAGCAGCATTGGATCCGTTCAGAGAGATCCAGAGCGTCGTCCTCCCGACATGACACCGACAACCAGCAACCTGCCAACACACACCTAAACTACTAAACCTACTAGATCTACAAGTATATACAGGTCTGGTGCAATTCCTTGACCTCCTCCAGGCGGCAGCGCCACCGGTGAGGGCGTCGGGAAGGCCCGTTTCTCGATGGGACAACTCTCAACGGTGTCTAGCAAGGAGGTTTCGAGAGAGGAGGAAAGGGGAAAATCGATTGACATGAGAACTATATCTTTCGTTTTAGAACCACACGAGAATTATGTTTTTTTTCTTTGTCATGCACTATCGGCGAGTGCATTTGGGCCTAAACATTCCCATTATCAATATAAGGCTACTTGGATGGGCCGGAAGCACAAACCCAAAATGCTCGGGCCAACTCTTGCACAGGACTGCCCAAAGAAAAACATCTAAGGCACGGATTGATCAGGATCGAACCCGGCCGAGATTAAAACCGTCAGATGTACCCAAAAAACAAAAAGAAAAAAACAGTCATCTTGGAGATTTCGGTCCGGAGCGCGCGACGCGCCACTGGCTGGACACGTACGTCCGAGCACGTATGCGCATCTGTCGGTTTCGATGGCGTCCGCATCATCCGTCGTGCGGACCGCGCATCATGGTGATCTTTGTTCTACACGCGCCCTCCTTTACTGGTTTATCGAGCCTTGCCGATTTTCAGCTAAGGAAATGGTCCCTGAATTAGCATGCAGCAGCATTACCGATTTTGGTTTGGAGCGTAACTGAATCGTCGAGAAACCATCACGTGTTGTCGGCAAAAGACAAAAGAAATGTACATAGTTACTGGCATAAATCAGGTGGATGTCTTGCACGGTTGTTGTACCTGACTGATTTTTGAGTGGAATCATAGAAATATGTTTTGCAAATAACAAGCTGTATTAAATGGCCCTTTTACAGACTTTTAGCCACTAAAGACTTTCTTTCAGCAGAATCCTCCCATAAAATGCCATAAACTTAGGCGTTCTATCATATATAAAAACGTAGGCGTCAGCAACGCCACTGAGAATCTCAGAATACGTCATTCATATTGCCGTTTCTAATTTTTGAACCTTTGAGATCACAAAAACACCATATAAAATACTACCTCCGGTCAGAAATAATTGTCGTGAAAACACACTAAGCTAGTACAAATTCGTACACAGGTCATGACAACCTTTACAGATCGAGGGAGTACCTTATTTTAATGACTTAACTGACTTTTTTTTGCATTTCCCAGTTTTAGATAAGTCAAAGTGAAGGTTTTTTTTTGAAATTCTCAGAGCTTTTGAGATTGTCATAACACTTTTTAGTGTGTCATTTTTCGAAAAGATCAGATATGTTTGAAAGTTTTTTAAATGTCCATCACTAACTGATACTTTTGCAAACGGCCATTTACGACAAATGATACAAGCTAGCTCTACCTTGGTCACTGTTTGGGAGACGGTGAAGTAAAAATATTTCGCAACTAGTTGCACCCGCTCCCCATTATCGGATGTCCTATTTTCTGTATTCTAAAAAATGCAAAACCATGGACATTGGTTATGTTGTCTCACGGGCATTTACAAATTTTCATCCCAAAATATGACCATATGTGTTCTGTGCAAAAAAGAGAAGACATAAGTGAATAGTATCATGTACTATTCACACATCATTTGTCTTTTTTGTGTCGGCCACATAGTGTTAATTTTTGGGTGAAAATTTGTGGATGCACTATAAACAACATAGCCAATATCCACGATTTATTTCACATTTTTTTTTAACATGGAAGTACAACATGTGGAATGGGTTGCGGACGCAACTAGTTGCAAACTTTAATTTCCCGTAAAACGAGAGCGAATATTCCGCAACTAGTTGCACCCACGCCCCATTATCGGATGTCATATTTTCAGTATTCCAAAAAATGTAAAATAAATCATGAACATTGTTTATATTGTTTCACGGACATCTACAAATTTTCATCAAATATGACTATATGTGTCGCCTGTCGAGTTGCCTGTAGCCGGGAGCACCAAATGGGTGGCCACGGTTTCATAGTGGCATATTATCTTACCGCCGGCGACGCGCACTCGTGTGGCGATCTGAAAGCGGCCGGAATATTCGCCGGTCCTCCGGTGGACTCATGGCCCCTCTGAACCGCTCTCTCGCGCTCATTTGGAAGCATTCGTGGATGAACGAGATAGCGCAATAATGCACTGCTCCCAACGGGAGCTGTTCGTGGTCCAAGCATACATGGCGACATGGATCGATCGATACTCGACCATCGTATACCTTTTTATTTCATCTCTCGTGTACGAATGCAACAGGATTAAGGACCAATGGATAAGGCTGGAATTAGGGAGGAACGAAAGTGATTAAAGGGAGAGTAAGCTGAGACAAGGCCACCGATGATCCTGTGCTTGCCCTAAGGCAGAACGTACACTGGAACTTCAGTACCAATGTCATTTTCATTTGGCTCAATTGCAAAATGTTCTTTTTTTTAAAAAAAATAGAAAAAGGGGAGAACCCGGTCTCTGCATCGAGTGATGCACACAGCCGTTTATTAACCAGTTTCAAAGTACAATTATTAAGTTTTACATCTCAGCAAACCACAAAGGAGTGAGACTAGACTGAACCAGCAAAACTACAACAAAGGCAAACTACAAAAGTCGACTAATATGCTGTCACGTATGTCGGGAGAAAAAATCTTGTGCCACCAACAGGAGTCTTGTGCATCCAGACACCATAAGGTCTCGCTGGTCCGAAGGTAGCAAGAAAGCCCATAGCTGGATCCAGTGCACCGCCATATGAATAATCTGTAAGACATGAAAAGTTTCTTTCCTGTTAAAAACAAGATTGTTCCTACAATTCTAAATAGACCAACAAATAGCTGAAACGCCAATACGAATCATAGCCTTGGTCTTTTTATCCATCCATTCAACCAATTCCCAAACATATTAGTAACATTGGTAGGAGGAGGAATATTGTAAGAACAAAAGACAACACGCCAAACAAGTTTTGCAAAAGGGCATGAAATAAATAAATGTTCAAGAGTTTCACTATTCCCACAAAAGGAACAATGAGAGTCACCTTTCCAATTTGTTTTTGCCAAGTTATCTTTAGTAAGCAATACTTTTTTATTAAGGAACCACATAAAGACCTTAATTTTCAGCGGAATTTTTAATTTCCATAAGTATGTTTGTAGAAATCTACTCTCTCCGTTCGGAAAAGGATGTCACAAAAATGAACTATAGATAGACCATTTTTGTGACATCCTTTTCTGAACGGATGGAGTAGTATGTTTCTTTTTTTAATGGGCAAAAGATTTGTCTTTTCATTAATAGAGAGGAAAACAATTAAGTTTAGACAACAACAACAAAGCATAGCTCAAACCCACACAAAAAATAGAGAAGAAAAGTTTTAAGTTTAGACAACTTGTAGAACACGTCGGGCCTCATGCTCGCCATCCGCCGGTCTTGACTGATGCCGCCATCCCGTCAGCTCTGACTACGGCTAGATTAGAACTAGTTTTGTTAAATTCCGTCGTCTAGTTCAAATTTAGTATTTAGTTTAACTGGAGTGAAGTTCAAACTTTTGAAAAGAAAAATGTATAAGTCGTTAGAACACACTCACATACATTTGTCCGTACACTTTGTCCGAACACTCCCAAAGCGGACACAATATGGGATGCTCTTAAAACATCCATTCCTATCTAGCGCAGGTGTGACATGAGAGTGATGCAACACAAGATTTAGCTGCATGTGATTTATGGCGAATTGCCCTGATCTGATCCTCCGATGGCTGCCTTCCTCGTTTTGACCACAGAAGCTGCTCTGGATATTTTCAGGCGGCTGCAAATCTCGAGTTAGTGGTCCAGATTAACCAGAGCCCCTAACTCTGGTGTTTATCCGTTCAGGAAAGAGGGGAAAGAATCTCGATCCCATCCTGTGTGCTCACCCGGCCGCGCCCTGTTTCTCGTCTGATTTGACACGACAGCGGAATCATCCAATAATCATTCATACATATAGATAGATAGATCACTAGCTGGAATTATTGCTGCAGCAACCATGTGCAGCATATGGTTGAAATCTTAAACTGGAGTGTGTTCTCTGTAACTGCAACACTGAAGAAACCTCCCTGCATCTTTTTTTAACTGCCCTTTCGCTCTCGATTGCTGGGACTAAGAAAAGGGGAATATCAGTTTCTGATGAATATTGCTTCGCAAGGGATGTGCTCCCCAAGAATATTGCTCTGGAGTCTGGATATTATCATCATGAGAAGTTGGAATATATGAAAACAAAGAAATGACAAGATTTTTCACAATATTCAGCCTAGTTTGATATCCTGGAAGGTTCAAGTTAGAAAAAACTTATAATTTTGGGCTATCGTATCAAATACTCCCTCCGTCCATAAAAAGATGTCTCAACTTTGTCCAAACATGCAATACACTAAAGTATGTCTAGATACATGCATGTTTGGTTGGACAAAGTTGTGACATCTTTTTATGGACGGAGGGAGTATAAACATACAGAGACCTTGAAGGGCTGGATTGATTCAGCTCTTCCTTCTGTACCAGTCTAGTTTCTTTCTTTTCTATGTTACAAAAAACAGATATGGGTTAGACCTTTTGGTCTTTTTTTACCTTGTAAATATTTATTAATTAATGAAAACATACCGTAGAATAATTTGCTTCAAAAAAAGAAACCAAACTAAAGAAATTACAAAAGTAATGTTTGAAAAAATGATTAATGCAAAATGATCAATTAAAAAATTTATAAGAAGCATCCCAGACTTTCTTTCTATCACTCTTTTGGCCACTCACTACAAGGAAGAAATCTATCTATCTATACTTGTTATAAAGCAAAATCTCACTAACTGCAACTAATGTTAGTCTATCTCAACATGCAAGTTATCCACATCACTTACTTTTTAGCCAACCAATTGTCCATGTCATCCCACTAACATTTGTCTATCTCTACATGCAATATTCACATCATTTATTCTTGTAGGCATCAAATTGTCCATTGATAGGATCACACCATCCCGCCATGTGAAAGTGAAACCCCGGAATTAGTTTCGTCAACCAAGTGAACCTTTTTCCAATTATTTTCAATGATGAAATCATAAACTGTTATTCGAGAATCGAGATTATGCGTGCTTCTATATGTAACCGCTAAAAAAGTTTCTAAAAATATTATATGGCAACGTGCATGATATCTTCATGCAACCTATCCATGTCATCTGTTTCTTCAACCCGTTGATTGCATGTCTATTAAATTTAGCCTCTCAACTGCTATGATCAACAGAATTTTGCATATTCCAACCCACAACTTCAATTTTCAAACGTTTTGTTAGATTTCTTAAAGTGATACCCGCTGCAACGCGCGGGGTATCGTGGATCAGATTAACATTAACATGGCAGCTAAGCTCTTTTTCGCAGGTTTTCTATTGCACTGTCAAATACACACGTTCACATGTTACTACATAACATGCAGGTAGTTTGCAATTTGCGTGTGGTACAGCGACCAAGGTGCGTGTTCTCCGATAAGTGTGGATAGGTAGAACCAGCCATGGAATACCTTTACCCTTCAGGCATCATGTCATGACAGTGAAGCAGCTATTACTCAGAAAGTATATACTCCCTCCGTTCATTTTTATAAGGCACACTAGCTAGTCATTTCATTTTAGCCACATACATACTAAAATGAATGAATCTATGTACCAAATAAGTCTAGATTCACTCATTTTGTTGTGTATGTGGCCAAAATAGAATAACTAACTAGTGTGCCTTATAAAAGTGAACGGTGGGAGTAGCATATATTGTTTTCCCCAAGAAACGGATAGAGTGGCGATTAATCACGGGCTCTCGCTATCCCCGGGTCATCTGAAAAGTAAAAGCAACCCCCAATGCAAGTTGCTACCGAGAACGACCTAACTTGGGAGCACACCAGAGGGTCTCACAAGTCACAACAACAACAACAGGTGATGTCTACATCTTCCATTAATCAGCTTGGTTTTGGTCTAACAGATGGGATATCGATAACAATGTTTATAACATACTACTCCCACATGTATCAAGCTAGAAAGTCTTATATTTTGATACGGATGGAGTAGTACTAGTGTCCATTCCGTTTCAAAATAATAATAATAGTATAGGTGTAGAGGCATTTTGCGTCAGTTCTTGCAGATAATACAATGCAACTTGGATTATTCAGGTGTTTATTACATAGCACGAAACAATGGTCTAACAAAAAATTGGAAATACCAATAGAGTCCTTTTGCATCAGTAGAACCGGATCACATGATTAATTTGGATATATCGTATGACACTTGGTTGGATCGCACCACATAGTAATTATGTGCTCCCTCGGTTTACAAATATATGGATTTTTCAAATGATTTTTCCCCTTTGGATTCTTACATAAATATGTTTAGACACAGAAAAATTTATTAATGCTTTTTTTATGTGACTTATCTCAACATAATATATTTACATATAGAAAATTGTTACCATATATTTTCTAGAACTTCATTTTCTTAGATCAGAGATGGTGGGTCTTGTGATTTTGACACATGATAATGACAAATGACGGTGTTCCTCCGCCTCTCAAGAATTTCTGTTAACCTCGCATGTGGTACCGTGGACTGGCTACTGTGTGTAGGCATCCATCAGTATATATCCCTTCTTGGGTGCTTGAAGGGAAAGCTATGGATTGGCTGCCTTATCCTATTATCCACTCTGAAAGTGGTTAACTAGCTAGCTATGTCAATATGGCCAATTCCTAACATGGGACTATTCTTAGAAGAGAAAAAAATCCCTGAAGATATTTGTATATATTCAGATTTTAGACTAGCATTGTCAGCAAATAGCCCATACTGTAATCGACCATATTACGACACCCAGACTATGGTATGCAACCATTAGTTATATAGTTTGTTTTTATATGCTTGATCTTTTGCTTTTCTATTTCCTGGGGCGAATGATAAGATTACGATTTCACGATAGAGAAATGTTGTACAATAAACACAAAGGAATTGTTTGTATGTGGGGGTCCAAGAGATCATGGAGATCTACCAATGGGGACATGCCCGTTGGCAGACACTCGTTTATTATTTGTCTCAGTTACCCCAACAAATGGACAGAAGGAGAACTAGCTCGCCTCTACCCTATGACATACGTCAACTTTCTTTCAGCCAAAATTCTCAGCCCAGTTGGGCTAGCTTATTTTCTCCTCCCAAAGTTTCTGTAATATTTTCAGTGATACCTGTAGGTTGTATAACTTTGATTAATTAATGAAGTGATCTGTGCGCAGAATTTTGTTCTTATGAATGGGACTTGGATATTTCTTAGACCAAAGGTAATTTTCCATGGCATGAATGATTGGTCATCATAATTTTCTTAAGTTCTACAACAATTTGCGCATGAAATAAGAAAAATTGTAGATATAATCTAATTTTTCTAGGACCATTGTTTCTTTTTAAAGGCATTTTATGGGCTAAAACAAAAAATCGACAATTTTTGTGTGCCGTTTGTAAGATATAAAACCAAGATTATGGTAGTAAGTATCTCTTATATGGATATATTGCCATCAAATTTATCTCACATAGATTGCAAATGAATAGACTAATTGTTCAACGCAGATTTTTTTCCTTAACCAACTAAACACGCCTCACAAAAAAAAAAACAATGAGAGAGTAGCGTTGTATTGCGTATGGTGTAGCTTTGTTCATAAGAATTTTCAAATTATTTTGTTTCTTATAGTTTAACTTGAAGATAATAATTATTTATACTATTATTACAGTAGGGGGACAAATTATCTTTCTCTAGCACATGCTTACACAATGTAAAAAAAAATGCTTAGACATTATTATTAAGTTTAAACAAGTGCTATGTTGGATAATAAAGTAAGATATACTCCCTCTGCTCCACACTATAAAAGTTTTGGCTAGTTGTTTATCCTCAGCATATGTCTCTCACCAAGTCTACTACTCCCTCCATTTCAAATTAGTTGACACAACTTTATCTAGATATGTATATATCTAGAATCCGTATCTAGACAAAGGTGTGTCAACTATTTGGAACGGAGAAAGTATATTGTGGCAACATGCATTAGCTATGGTAAAGGTCACGGTAATGTACATGGCAACTTGAATATAATTCATCACTTCTACTGTGTGACAACGTGTATGGTCCCAGCTCCCAGGATTTTCTGTCCGAGCCTCAAGAGTTGTTTCCTGTGCACGTGGCATCTCCTCAGCCACTATTTCCTAAATCTGAAACGTGAAGTACTGCAGCATTGCATCTCATCTCGCTGACCGGTTTTTGCTCGCTTGTAATCTTGGTTTTTGGAGTGAGCACTTACCACTTGATTTTTATTGTATGACGTGGCAAAATAATAATGTGGAGACGGAAGTAACGACTGTGATGTACTGTCGGTTGTAAGTGCATTTAAGTATTTCTTCTTCAAGTCGTAAATAGAGGCATGGATTTACAATTAGGGGTGCAAAGTTAATGAAGACTGTAATAAAAATTACTCTCCCAAAAGGACAACTTCTGGGGTAGTTTAAAAGCCATATTTTGTGAAAATATTTCTCCCGCACCAAATAGGTCATCGGTGTGCTTATGTTGAGAACAAAAATCTAATGGCCTAGATCAAAATTTGTAATTATGTGAAAATAAGTCAGCGATTACATGCCTATCTTTTCTTAGTCATGAATTTTTTTGCCTTGTCAGAACTTGCAAAACCATGGGCCGAACACATGATGAATTGATTGGTGTCATACTGCTTCGAGAGGTATCCTATTACGGGGAAATGATTACATCATGGATGACAAGGATATTGGCCGGGTAGCACAGTTTGGTGATTTCTTCTACGTCATACAAACAATTCAATAGTATTTTCTAAGATGTTGAAGTACCTTACGGTCACCAATGGATTCAGCACTAAAGTCTTATTTACCACATATGTTGCTTAAAGAATAGTAAACGTTTATTTCCAAATACATGGTCCACGCTAGAATATACTGTTAATTTGGGTCATGGATTTTTTTGTCAAAAAATATTAATTTGGCAGATCGTTTTCCTAGAATATTGATGTATTAAATTGAACTATGATGATAAACCGGGGACAAATCTTTGGATTCGCGGAGAAAAGTCCTTTTGAGCCGTGAAAAGCTTTTGGGTACCTTTTTGGCCACCTAGCATAAACTCTCCCTTCTTCCTTCTCTCCTATAAATTTGTCAACCTCTACTCCCACGCTGTGTGAGAGAGAAAAGGATAGAGACAGAGACAGAGACTGAGAGGGAGGGAAATGTACTAACTGATGAGCTGCTGTTATGCCTGCAGCAATTTATCATAGCATTGGGTCCTAAGCAGTGTTCCTAGGTACTGCTTATCCTATTAATCTTTCTTAATCCCCCTCCCCTGTGTTTTGTACGTGTTATTGAGCCTCTAGCTGATATCTGCATCTTTAATTACTCGACTTTTCTTTACCTTGCTCTGTTCTTTTGCACGACTTCTTACCTGTTTTGTACTGGAGATGACAAGCATTTGCTTGTTCTTTCGGATTCATAGACTAGCTGTCGTTTATATCCTCCTATCTTATCCTGGACATGTTCTTGCAAATCTTTTGTTAGTCCAGCAATGGATACTAATTCAGCTGAATGTGATAGCCATGGAAATTCCAACTGTTGTAGCCAATAGCTCCAGATTTCTAGAAGCTCTATAACGATTGATTGGAACTTCTTTTTGCGAGAAATGTTTGGTCAGAACTTCAAGTAATCAAGTTTGACAAAGGGCAAAGATTTACATAGCTATTTGTCAAGATTGTATATCCAGTGATGAGATTTTCGGGTAGTTCTCTCTATAGTATCTTGGTTATAGGAATTAAACATCAGATTTGATGTGCATTGAAGCAGCAGTTTCCTCTTGTATACTGTCGGCAGCCAGCGCCAACTGACTAACTTTCTTTTCTTTTCCTAGCAACAGTTTTACTCTGTAACCTTTCTATCTTCCTCAATGAAATCCAGCGATCCGCTGATTTTTCGTCAAGAAATGTTCTCTTGTCTGAAGAGTTCTGAAACTGCTTGTTTGAAAGTGAAGTGATGCTCTAGCAAGTGAAACTCTTACTATATTCTGTAAAACAGAAGTGTTCTCATCGAAATCTCCTGCACTGCCTGCAGGATTTCATGCAGGGAAGGAAAGCTGTTCTTAGTGCTCGATTGCTGCCAGCGTCCGCGTAGTCCCATCGACAGCAAGGACGACGTCGATTACGGCAGCGAACGGCACGGCGATGCCGGTTCCCCTTGCCCCTTATCCAGCTCCTCCTGTGCCATTCACACCACCCACTCCCAATGCCGGTATGTTCTCGGACTGGGTACTTCAAGAACAAAGACAGCTTTGGCAACCTTTGAAATATAGAAACTAAAGTTTCATAGTGAAGTGGAAGTTTCTTCAGCTCATTTTTTTTGTCCGAAGTTCAAAAAAACAGCTTAAGCTAACGATATGCTCAATTCAACAATACAAGTTCATCTGCTTATTTTACCATTGCAATGCATGGAAATGCTTTATCGATGAGAAAAAGTGCATACAAATGCTTTTCTGAATTGAAACTTTCAGTTATTGGTAGGTGAGATTCAGCCACTGAACTTATGTTCCATGGTTTTGCAATTTCAGGGGCTCAAAGCCAGCTTGTCTGCTCTGGGTGCCGGAATCTGCTCATGTATCCTGCCGGCGCGACGTCAGTATGCTGCGCAGTTTGCAGTACCGTGACCGCTGTGCCGTCTCCTGGTACGCACTGGATCAAACTCATTTGGCTCCTCAGGGATTTATAAGTAATGTGCAGCTGAATATTGAGTTCCATAATATAAAAACAATACTACGGGAGACAATGGCGTGTATTCTCTATCTACTGTGACAACAAGTAACATCTTCTTTTCGAAAACTAAAAGCATCTATTTGATCTGGGCACTTTACTTCTGAAGTTACCAAAAAGGATGATTTTACTTATTTTCAAAGTGCGGCCATTTAGCTGAATATTCTACAATAATATAATAGAGATCTAAGGGGATAGGTTGTACTAAACCAGTTTGACAAGCTTTACATTAGCTGGAAATTATACTGAAATGCAGCTTTTCTGAAGAAAATTGCCACCCAATTTGGCGCAGGAACCGAGATGGCGCAGTTAGTTTGTGGGGGATGCCACACTCTTCTAATGTACATACGTGGTGCGACAAGTGTACAAATGTTCTTGCTGCCACACTGTCAACCTGGCAATGGAAGGTATATAAACCAAAGATATTTTTTCTCTCTCTATGCTGGGTTTCAAGTGGTATATTCTAATGGTTTTGATTCCCCTTTTGAAAAACTCCTCGCATTGATTCCTGTATGTAAAATCCTCCTTCTGAACAGAATGTATTGTGAGGTTGGAAAAGCTCTAGCAATCTCGTATCGTAGGATGAATTTGGACAGTAGGATGTGTTCATTTGTTGTGATTCAGAAAACAAACTAAGCTTAAAAGCTCTGAATGACAAACTATCTTCTTCTTGGCTGCAGCGAATCAGGTTGCACATGTAAACTGTGGGAACTGTCGGATGCTGCTCATGTACCAGTACGGCGCAAGGTCTGTCAAATGTGCAGTCTGCAGTTTTGTCACATCTGCTGGGGTAATTATTCATCATCAGAGTACTTAAGGTTTTCTGAATTTTACTTCATATAATTGACATTGCTGTTTCGGAAACCGAATTTTGTACACAACCAAACCTTAAACGTTATTACTTTTCTTTTTCTACCTTTTCAGGCATCACCTGGTGCAGATCAGAAGCCTAGCAACTGAAATGGTGGAAGATTATTATGAAGAAAGAAGCTTCCCCCAAAAAAGGATGCTTGGAGTTCACATGTATAGAGTTCTTCCCAGAAGCAATCTTCTTCTCCCCTCTCCATTTCTCCCTTCCTCCGACGTTGGACTGGCGAGTTTGAGGAATAAACAGAGAGTTTTTGGTAATACTTAGTGCTCAAAATTCGTCGAATCGTCTGTATAACTGGATCAGACACATACATAAACACAACCAAACCTCCGATGTTTACTTGTGTTTTTTTTCAGAAGAAACTTTTCCTTGCGATTATCAAAATAATTTATTTTATTTTGCTTTTCGAGCCCGGATCATATACTGCTGACATGATCATGAACAGTATAATGTCGATGATACGACATTATCGAAACACCAACACGTAGAAATTGATATGCTGCGCAATCAGCGTGTGCAAACACATCAGATGCGGGTGAGTGATAGCTATGGACCAGAGCTGGTGTTGATGGGCACCAACCCTCTGACTCTTGTCCAACTCTGTCTGATGATTGCCCGGCCAGCAAACAGTTTGCAGTGATCTGATGGCATGTGATGCATCTGATCTGATCATTGTGTGTGTACTGCCGATGTGGATGATGGATCATGCTGACAAGGACTGTCAGTGGGTTATCAACACTGATCCAATTATTGGCAGGAAAGCTATGGAAAATTCAGCAAAAAACACAATGACTAAAGGCCTTGATGGTCTTCAGTCGAGTCAGTACTACTCAGTGGTGTCTGACTGTCTGGTGCTAGTAACAGTTGGGAAACAGACTGAACAGCAACACATCTATGTGTCTACCACTCTACTGTAGGATTGGTGGGCGAATAAAGACCGAGATCAAGGAAAAATAGATCAATGCTTTATTCATTTTTTAAACAAATCAATACATCCTACATGTTACGCATGTAAATCACAAACAAGTAACTAATTATTATTACACAATATTATATTATTGGCAAGAAGCTAGCGCAACATTTAACTAATTGTTGTTGTCGGCCCAGAACTGAGCTTGAAGCCAGTCCACGGTATTCTTCTCCACCTGAAAGGCCTTGGCCAGGACATCATCCGAGATCATTGGCTTTGATCCAAACACGGCATTGGCAATGGTAATTGCCCCCGGGTTCTGGCTGCTAAGTGCAGCAATTGCAACCGCCGGCTTGTAGGGATTGGGGTTGAATTGGAAGTGGATTAGTCCTTGTGGGAAAACAAACACGTCACTCTTGTTTTTTAGATAAAGAGTGTTTATTAATATCGAGAAGATACAACATGCACCCAGCCTCTGCAACAACGCAATAACCGAAGCCATTACGGATGCACACAGCTAAAAGACAATAAGAAGAAGAAATAAAAAGAAAAGTCCCGCTAAAGAGTTACAGTCCTTGCAGCAGCCGCGCAACCAGCACCAAAACAACACCTGATGTCCAAATCTTCAAAAGCAACGTCTTCAAGAAGAATAGTGCCAGGCACAACCAATTAAGGCCAGACCTTGGGTTTTCACCCTGAAGATAATCCTCGCTCTCAAAACAATGTCTTCAGCAAGATCACTGTCAGGCACAACCAATTAAGGCCAGACCTTGGATTTTCACCCTGAAAGGTAGGACGTTGGGCTTCACGTATGTTGTCGCCCCCACTTACATGCCGCTGCTCCAAGTCATGAAACACCAAGCCAATTCCTCGTCAGCACAAATAATCAAACCACCATTGCCAGTCCTCAGAACTCGCCTTCCATGTCATTCCCCGCCAGCACCATGGAACGAGAAAGCGTGCTCCATGATATTAACAGCCAGCAGAGCTTCAAAATGCTCCCTCTGAAACCAAACGGTCAGATAAAACATGGGTGCGTCCGACCGAATACCACCCGATCTAGCAATCTCCAGGCATGAAACGCCCAATGGAGTTCGCCGGCGGAGCCTTCCGGAACACGACCGTCCAACAAGTTCGATGGGGACCAACATCTGGTAGATCTACATCTTGGCGCGAATAAGAACCAAGGACCACCGCCATTATTCGCCTCGCCAGCCCCGACGCCGCGAGGTCACTCCCAGCAGAACGGCAGAAACGACGGGGAAGACCATTGTCAAACCACCATGGCCGGCCTGGCTGGACCCGACACACCCAGATGCGAGATCTGGAGGCCAAGCCCAGATCGCCCCCAGCGGCACCACGTCCTAGGCGCGTAGCGCCAGAACCGCCGGCCGCCGGCGGTGCCCCACCACCGCCACCTCGCCGCTCCGCTGGACACCAACCTCCTGCCATGCCGTCCGCCGCATCTCCGCCGCCCCAAACGCCACGCGCCGGCAGCCGGAAACGTCCTGATACCCGGCAGCACCAGGCCCACTCCCGACGAACCGGCCCGCGCCAGCCCGTTGCGCAGAGGGGACAATCGATCCCCGCCACCGCCGACGCCGACCGGGGCAAAGCCCGGCCGCGCCCTGTGGCGACGGCGGCGAGGGAGGAGGAGATTGGGGAGCGGGTCTTGGCGGCGGCGGCGGAAATAGGGCACCTCCCCGTCGCCACGCGGGGGCGAGGGAGAGAGCCTCAGATGCGTTTTTTCCGTGTGTGGCAACTAGCTTAATCTCAACAACCAATCAATGGCAGCACGTCTAAAATTGGGGGAGAATTTCACTTCCCCGGCCTCTGCACCAACTAGGGATGCACACTGCCTTTTAGGCATGAGTGCCAGGATTTTTATCTTGGTTAATAACCAAGCCTGCTCCTCAAGATAAATTGCATGAGTATCAGGAAGGTCTGATCCTCAAGTATAAATAGGAACCTAAATTCACGTCCCTGGGGACTTGAACCTGGGTGTTGGGCTTGTACATCCACTCCCCCAACCAGTTGAGCTAAGCTCCACTCCTTACGTCACCCTTGTTGAGCTCCTTGGATAAGAATCTGTTTTCTGGGTTGGATGTGACGAAGCCGACGTATAGTGTGCCCTCAAGTACGGTGAGGATCTCGGTGGCACGAGGGTGCGTGTGTGGTGGGTTCTCACCGAGAGGCGCATAGTCGATGCGTGCCAGGGAGATGCCAAGAGTGTTGAGGCCAGCAATCTTCATGACATTGATCAGAGTCACGTTGGACCCGACCTTACTTGTCTTTGTGTCTCTTGGCACGTCCAGCTTGGCCGCTAGAAAGAAGTCCTCCACTTTCACATCCTTTGATCTTTGCAAACGAATCCATTAACAAGTACTGCATCATGCAAGTAAAATAAGATATAACAAAGTCAGAAGTTATTTCAAAGTATGCTTGCTACGGCGGTTGAGCTATCTTGATAGAAGTGGATATATTCAGACATTAGCTGATGCGAGGAGAACATACCTCGTGAGCTGTCGTCAGCAACGCAGAAGTCTTGGAGCGGGCTAGGATCCGAAGCTATGGCTTGCCATGAGACCAACGCAAGAACAGCAGTTAGGAGGAGGAAGTAGGACGAGGCCATTTTCTCTTGTACAGATGCTGTTTATCTGTTAGCTGTACTAGATGACCGGTTGCGCCACTGGCGCAGGTGCCGGAATCAAGACTGTAAGGTAGCCTTAAGTTTTTAAAATTTCTGCGTATATTGTTGTCAGTGTTTGAAATTCATGTGCGTATTGATCTATATTTGAACCCGTATAGAACACGATGCTCTATAAAATTTAGGGTTTATTAAATATTTCTATATATATGAAATCAAATTTGTAGCCTTAAGTTGTATATATGTGGAGAAGTATGAAATCAAATTTGTTCGTTTTATGTATGAAACTCCTAATTTTGACTATACATAATTCATAATTATCATTAACTTCCTAATGTTGAGTATACATAATTGATAATCAGCATGCCTTCAGATTATCAGTATAAGTATTACTGATTTTAAAGGTAATGTAGCCTTAAGTTTCATATGTTTTGTGCATTGAAGGAACTCGTTAGATTTTCCGTGGCTCTATGATTAGATGTGTTGAGCTCTTCGTAAGAAGGTTGAAAAAATATTATAAAAATTGTGCTAAAAAATACTTTGGCCTTCGATGGCGCTTGAGTTCAAAGTTATGTCACATTATAGCGGTGTTCAAAATCCCTATATGTAAATTAATATAAGAGATGAAAATATTAAGGGAATGTTACCCAAAAGGAAAATAAGATAATGACTATCAACCACTTAGCACGAAACTTATCTAAGAAAACAACTGTAAATAGTAAACCAAAACAGAAAGCTATAAAATATACTCTATTGATAGCTAACAAAGGCGGTAATAAATAAATTAGCTCATATCAAATGGAATATTGAATCCAATGTCCATAACTTATATAGGTGCGATTACATGGTCCTTCAATAACTACAACAAAATAGATGACCGGTTGCGCCACCGGCGCAGGTGCCGAAATCAAGATTGTAATGCAGCCTTAAATTTTATGAATCTAAAATATTGTGTTGTTTTTGTTTGAAATTCATATGGCTATATTTCCTCATTGGTGACGCGGTACAAAGATATCTTGTAACTTAGAGTATACACATTTTATAAATAAAATTCACTCCCTAATTGTGAGTATAGGGTTTAGGGTTTAGCTAGGCTTCCTATTTTTGAGTATACACGATTTATTACTAAATTTATTCCCTAATTGGGAGCATACATAGTTCTTAGTTCAAATGAATTTCCTAATTTTCAGTTTAGGTAAATGATATGTCACACGCCATCGTTATCTTATCATGGCAGTGAGGTAGTGGTCATCCGTCTACTCTAGCTTCTCTATAAATTGGTAGTGTTAGTACTTATCAGCACATGCCTTCTTCTTGCTCAAAACACATCATTTGTTCAATCAATACCTTAGGAGGAGATGACTGGTCAGGAGGTGGAATTCTTTGTGCCGGAACCTTATGAGGAGGGTACAATGGTGCAGTTCTGGGTTGTACGCGGCAACACCCCTCTTCAGCAAGCAGTTGAGGTCTTCTTGCACGACAGGTTTCCGACCCTCATGTATTCAAGGTGAGAGTCGGTGCCGACGGTGTTTCTGTGTTTGGTGATCTCTGGTATGAAGCTGATGCTTTGGATATGCATGGTGTTACCTCGTGGGTGGGCAACTCTTTGCTTTGCTGCGCGAAGGTTGACCCATCCCTTCTGTATGATGAGAACCCTCCTAAATATACGCCTGTTGTTATATTTCACTGAAACAACATGATGTGGTTAAAGTCTAGAAATAGACCGTTTGCATTGTAATGCTAGTTCCTTGTCATACCTATCTCTATGTGTATCCAGTTTGTGTTTGCTCGACCTAAGTCTCGGTGTAACATGTTTAATTTCATCTACTTTCTGTTTCACGTCTAAGAACTGTGTCGATGTATTGCCAGGGTTGGCTTGTACTTCTTTGTAATGCATGAATAAAAAGATAGTCTTGTGTGTCGAAGATGAAGAGTTATGTTATGATTCTCTAAAAGAGAAGCTCATGTATTTTCGTGTACAGCAGAACAAACACTGTGCATCTAGACGGTAGATAATAACTTAATGAGTACTCATATTACAGGATTGCATCATAGCTCGAGTATTTTTTTTAATATACATATAAGCCAGCTTTTAGATAGCGGCAGGAACAGAACTAATATATAGAGAAGTTACAAGCGTAGGAGCTGTAGGCAGTAGACAAGCGTAGGAGAAGTTACAAGCGGGGGAGCCAACAGTGGGTCGGCGGTTGACGGCAGGGGAGCCGGGAGCAGGGAGCGCAGCAGCTAGGTCGTCGCCATGGTGCGCGGCCTCACGAAACAGAGAGCAGGACTGCGTGTGTTGACTCGACTGCCTGTTCGTCTCGTGCATATAGATCGATGGAAAAAAATACAAGGAGCAGAAGAGCCCAACAGAGGCCCAAATCTGTAAAGACCGGGATTCATCTGAGCAAGGCGAATTGGGCAGCAGAGAGTTTGGAATGGGCTTAAAAGATGACTCAGATGGCCCGTTTATTGTTTTTTTCTTAGGTTGCTCGTTTTATTTTACAAGGAGTTGCCAGCATGCCTTGCTAGTCCATGTTTTGGTAACTTGTATTAGCTTTTTGAACACAAGCTCAAAGGTAAGATCGAAATGTCGTTCTGAACATAGAAAACTTGATGCGCTAATCACATGGGCAGCTTTGTACAACATAAGATTATATTTTAAATAGCATGGTCTTATATAGCTGAATACAAGCATAGCAGCTGGAACTTAATATAAAACAGTAGTATCAGCAGGATTTGATTTGAATACCTCGACAGCAACCAGCCTTGAAACAAGAGACAAAAGTAAACGTCGAGCACCTAGATTAGTCGCTAAATAGATTTTTACAGAAGCTACCACCGTAGTAATAGTGCAGGTGAGGAACGTAAGCTCTGGTAGACCTAGCTTCTATACAGTTGGCTGGTAAGATTCAACAGCGAGAACTTTGAACGATGCCCAGTTCCTGCGAAAGCTGTTGGCCGTGATGTATACAACAAACTTATACTTGCAGGAAACGATGGAAGCTAGCTCAGGCGGTGCATGTCTGATTTGTGTAGCTGCAAGAGCTAAGTTGGTAACTGGAACATCGCTTGGAGAGTTATTCAGTATAGTCTGCTGAGCTGAAACGCCAATGATATTTTGAGCAACTCGTCCGAAGAAAGTAAATTCAGCTTCCCCTGTATCGTCTGAGCTGAGTAGATGCAAATTGTACCTGTGCATCGAATTTCCAATAAGTTTTTGTATACAACCATGATAAAACAAAAGCATTATAGATCATGCACAATCAAGGATTAAATGACAAGCTTACCCCAGGGATGCATCTGTGCAACCACACGCATCGTCTTAGCATTTATATCTATCAGGCTGTGTAGATATTGAAACAGCAATCTCAGTTGCGCGGCCGCACTGTGCACACAAGGCAACCCACCACTGCTGTCCAGGTCTGAATATCCAGACTTTAACAACGCACCGGAATGTACCGTTCTGTAAGAATTAAACAATCTAAGCAACTAATCTTTTTTAAGAAATGCTTGGGCGACCCGGGCCATCTGTTGATAGAAAAGGAAAAAAGGCAGAAGACTAACATGGTTCTGGAATAAGGCGATGTCTAGTAGGAAAGATAGAGGCTTTTGTGGACAGTTAGCCCAAGCCGGCTCCTGCCAGTTCATATTGGAAGGGGCAGGTAGCTGTGCAATTGGTTGAAACGAAATGCTGTCCATAAAAAGAAACCAGTATGTATAAGGACATAAAACAGGTCATTACATTGGAAACCAAATTCACTTTTTGCTAGTACCTGACACGTAGGATATTGATTTCCTCTACATCCCTGTTTATATACCACCTACATGCATCTGCACCTGCTAATTCCTGGGTGCCTGTGTGGGAAAAGGCAACCCTTTGTTACTAAATGCGAAAACTCAGAGGCATACATCCATTTAAATAACCTTAAAAAAGAGGAAAACAGATACCCTCGTACGTATGAATGGTCGTACCAACGAAAACTACAACAGCTGATTCCACGCGGCCAAGAAAGCGTATAACACGACCATTGAATCGCAGAGCAGCTTCGCCCCATAGGGTGACCCTCATTTTATTGTCACTGTAAAGATAAAATATAAGGCCACGTGTTCATGAGGAGCAAAATGAAAGGACTGAATATCTGAGTTAGTTTAAGTCAGTGAGTACAAGAGTAGACCTTTCATCTGCAAGAACTACATGTCGTCTGGTAAGTGGAATATTGTTCCCAGGCTTGTCTAGAGTGGCAATGTTTGAGATACCACGAATAACTCCATTCACATCTGGCAACATTTTGTTAGTGATTGTCCAATAAATTAACAAATCTCTGGCAAGAGCACAAAGTCTTCATTTCGTTGCGTACCTACAAATTTCCTAGGAGCTGCATTCAGTGAGGTTAAATCTGCAAAGGAAGTTAGTCTATAAGTCTGTTCTGGGCACATGAATTCATTGGAGCACAGCAATAAAATCCTTGACCGCCCATTTGGGTTAAAAGTGAAATCCTTCTCCTGCATTTCACCTGGGTCGTTGGATCTTCTTTTTTCTTCTTTCACTTCCTGGTTCCTGGAAAAGGTTGATGACGGGTGGGGCTGTTCGCGAGCGGGCCCCAGAATCCAGCGGTCGCCACAGCCTCAGAACCAGCAGGCTGGACGACACAACATACTAAGTTATCAAAGTGAAGTCACTCATAAGGATCTTTCAATTCACAAGACAACGTAGAGAACAAATTTTTACGTTGACAACATTAATATTGTTAACTATAATACTTGTGGGTATTCAGAAATATTTGGTTCATAAAGACCAAATAAAATTTTCAAGTATTAGTGTCCCACGACAAACATATCTTTTTAAAGGTAATGGCCTGGACTATTTTGTAAGTATAATGATCTTAAACTGCTCACCATAGATGCATACCTGTACAGACCAAAATCACATGAATATATTTTTACCAATATCTAGGCAAAACAAAAAAATATCCTAGCGGGAATTTACACACATAAACAACATATTTTGTCTATTTTAGTAATTAATCATCAAAGTAATGAAAGGAACAATACAAAGGGATATCAAACAAAGCATGTATACCTGTGGAGGTGCTGGAGATGGCGAGGTCGTGAACAAGGAAGCTCAGCTCTGGCAGAGGACACACAACGACCATGGACTAAATGAAACGAACAGACGAGGCATTAAATTATTGTATACAAACTCAAACTTAAATTTATGCATAAAGCTGAACAATGCTAAAGGGGATAAGTATCTGGTATAACTGAAGTATCGAAAGCAGGGGCCCATAACGCCATTGAAAAAGTATGGTCACACACTCACACTTCAGGCTATAGATTTCATTTTTCCTGCATATTGCAGGTGGCCATAACGCCACTGAAAAAATAAATAAGCATCAATATGTATGACCTAAACAAGCCATTAAATGTTGTGCTTTTAAATTTTCAATTACAGCAATGGAGTTCATTTTCGAGGGATTTTTAAACGGCCATGTATAATAACTCAAACATAGAGATTCTTCAGCAATGGAGTTTAGGAAAGGAAAGGAAACAGATAGCTCCTTAATTTATATTTTCCCTCAATTAAGGTTGGGTTAACAGATAGCACACATTGTATATTAATTAGAACATAGAGATTCTTCAGCTTATATTCAAATTCAAATACAAATAGGAGTAATTTATATTTTCCAATGGCCCTTTTACCTCTGTTTTGGATGCCTTAGATCTGCATACAATCCAACAAAGAGGTGTAAAATGATAGCATATAAATCACCAGCACTCCATCTTGAAGGACAACCTGAATTACGCAGATCAGCCGCACAAGAAACATGCTTCTATTACCATGGGACAAGTGCAAGGCACAAAGAACATGGGACATAAATTTCATTGCAACTATCATCCGAAGGGTGGCAAGTTTCTATTACCAGTATTGACATCGGATTCAACGCTTGCATATAGCGGTAATATTTCACCTCCACTCGGCATCAACTGAACTGAAATCGAAAAGAGCATAATTAATAAATTCATCAGGAAACTCTTCTTCCTGAATACACACTGCTCAAGTTTACAATGCACAAATCATAAGATGAAAATTCATGACTATGTACATAAGAAAGAAAGAGTCCAAGAAATCACCTCCTTAATCATCGTCCTGCTCGTCGACTCTGTCGCGCCGCCAGGCGGAGTGCAGCAGCAGCCTGCACATCGCTCCTTGACCTCGCCGTGCTCCCTTCCGCGAGTGATTCGCCACGCCGCCGTCGTCCTCCTCTCTGAACAGCAGCTGCCTGACGAGCCCAACCCGGAGTGGCCTCGCCTCCTGCTCCGCCGCTCCAGCCCGGGGTTCCTCTCTACAACAAAGAAAAACTGACAATCAGGCACCTTTTTCCTTTTTGCTTTGGAAAATACAAAACACGTACACTAACAACCATTATTAATTTCTCTTTTTCTTGTGGAGTCAAAAACTGAACCATGCTAATTGAAGAGCTTACTAATCTATCTCTATGCATTAAGGTAAAAAAGAAATGGCAACCTACTAAAATTTATGCAATAATATGAACAAAAAGGGGAAGGGACATTATGAACAGATACAACACATTCAGGCAATCAACAAGTTCAGGCAAAACAGACGGAACTCATCCTTCACGCATAGGGACCTGCTGGTGACTGACCTGCAGCATAGGGACCTGCTGGTGACTGACCTGCAGCGGCGGTGGTGGCGGCAGACCAAGAGAGAGACCGCCCTGTCCTTGCCTAAACAGAACAACAATAAAAGAAAAAGGAGCAAGGATTAGTAGATCCGTGGAAGGAGTATTGCAAGCACGGGAAGCAAGGATGAAGCCTGAATACCTTGGAGATGAGCTGCTGCAGATGGAGCTCGAGGTCAACTCCCCTCGTGGTGTGACCAGCACGAGTACGCCTGTGAATCCCGTGACCGGCAGGTCAGTCAACGTAATTGTCCTTGTGTTTGAAGCCGTTGTCTGGTACATGGACTGAACAGGTGTCACATCAATCTTGCCAATAACATCTGCAACAAAACAAATTAGAAAACCCAAGTCAAACACATAAGCTGAAAGTGAGATATATATAAATCATAGCTAAGATGGACATAGGGTGACAATGGACCATTGAATAGAAGGAGTCTAAAGCAAACTTCCAGAATATATAACTAACCCACGAAACGCTCGGGGGTTTGGCTGGGCCTTGGTATATCCGCGAAAGCAGTCAGGTTGTACGTGCAGAATGGAAAAGTGTCTTCCACACCAGGTCTTGCTTCAACCACGGTATATCTTGTAAACTGTACCGTGAAAGGGCTCTCCACAGGCCTATAAGATGGCCTTGATTCGTTGCATAAGAACTTTTTAATAACATAGACCTTTCCTTCCTTCAACACATCTTTTAGGCGATCTGCCGTGCCTCTAGTTGAAGGGATCTGGCCATACATGTGAGTTCCCTGAAAAAATATCACTTGCATTAGACTCATCAGTAAACAAAGAAATGAACCTGCCTACAACAACACAACAAGGGCCTAGTCCACTCTAAAGCTGTAGCACTCACCTCACTATCAAGCAGGACAAGGTCAGTATGCTTGATCGGACCTTCATCAGTTCCGCCACGGAAATGCCACAGGCGAGAAACAAAAACACAAATGGTCCACTGGTCACTATTATCGCTAATCTCAGAAAGCTTGCTACACACCCATCTGCAAAAAATATGATAAGCACGATTAAAACAGCAAGGACAGTGTAGTAAAATAGGTCGAGGTGAAGGAAATCATAGGCAAGAACATAGATTTATACCTGGGAGCGTTATATTTATTAAACAAGAGCAAAATAACAGAAAGCATATAGTAGTAAGGCAATCTGCACCCAAAAGTAACTGTCCAAAAGACATAGCTCAAAAGATGGCAGTACACAAAAGGAGTAACTGTCCAAAAGACATAGCTCAAAAGCTGGCAGTACACAAAAGTATCTAATATACATAGCTAGGTAATTATATCAGGCGCTAATATTACTTATCGACAAGAGATTCGAAAATCTCAGAGAACACAATATTTCTAGTCTCAGAACCGCAGGTACCATCTTCGTTCTCAATCAATATATGGAGTGCTTTTTTAGAGGTCACGCGTGACACCGCGACGTAAAACTGGCCATGAGTGAACACAGGAGTTTTTAGATAAAGACCAACGGATGTAAGAGTTTGTCCCTGGCTTTTGTTAATAGTCATGGCATATGAAATTCTAATAGGAAACTGTCGCCGATGCAAAGTAAATGGCCATTTAGGATCTCTGACAGTCAGGCATATCCTTGGTATATAAACTATATCTCCGATATTGGAACCAGTCATTACAACGGCCTCAATGAGTTTCTCAGCAAGTCTAGTAACAATAAGTCTTGTGCCATTACATAAACCAGCTGCCTGGCTTATGTTTCTAAGGAGCATGATTGGAACACCTTTTTTTAGAACCAATTTATGATAAGGAAAGTTATTTACTTTGATGGTATTTAATACTTCAACAGGATAAAAAATATCTATGTTGCGAGCTACATCTGCTGAGTTTCCCGTCGAGTCACAACTTAAGTATTCCTTCTCCTCACCAGGCACCAAAGAAAGAACATGATCATTGATGGTTACAGCTATATCATTTGTTGGTGTTAAAATAGCTCTCTCTTTCAAATAGCTAGGATCAGAGAAATGCTTCAAGAAATCTACATAAACAGCGTCGACAATAGCTGGAATTTTCGGGCCATCGGTGTGAACCAAATGTTCGCTGGGAATGCTTATCCAGGTAGGGTCAGATTCCCCTTGCCGTGCCACAGCAGGGATGGTGCCATTGCCAATGCTTAGAACCCACCGATCAAAAGCCTCCGCCTCAGCCTGCACATTAGGATCCTCAGTCTGAACAGCAAGTCGCATGTTAATAGTAAGGCGAAGAACCGTGACATAATTCCATAGAGGAGAATTTGTAACGGCAGCATTGACAACCTGAGATCGGGTTCCGCCCTCAATAACAGGTAAAATTTGCCTAAGATCACCACCCAAGACCACTACCTTACCACCGAATGGAACATCGGCCAGAGAAGGATTACGGTCAGATAAGACATCACGCAAACTTCGATCCAGCGCCTCAAAACATTTCCTGTGTGTCATCAAAGCTTCATCCCAAATAATAAGAGACGCTGACTCAATCAAAGATGATAGCATAGTAGACCTCCGAATGTCGCATACCCCGTTTTCATCAAGATCAAAAGGAATTTTAAATCTAGAGTGCGCCGTCCTACCTCCAGGGAGCAGCAGCGATGCAACACCCGAAGATGCGACAGCTAAAACAATTCTTTTGTATCCTCGAAGATACGCAACAAGAGCATTCCAAAGAAAAGTTTTTCCAGTACCACCATGTCCTGAAACAAAAAATAACCCAGGCTTATCCTCCCTCACTCGATCTATTATAGATTTAAAAGCCTTTTCCTGGTCTGTATTAAGTTTTTTCATCATAGCTTCAGCAGTTTCAATGTTCGATTCAAAATCCTGACAAAGTTCATCACTAATCATATTGCTGTCCGTGAGCTGCTATCATAGACAGATTTTAGAGGCAAATTATGATCCAAAATACTACAACCATTCTTAGAAAAAACAAGAGACAACTCATCTAACAGCAAGTTTTTCAATTGATCAGCAGGAACACAATACGAAGGATCACGACGGTCATGACAAATCCTATACTGAATGTCTTCAGCCAAATGACTCCAATATTTTTCGAAAAACCCTTTTTCATCAATGACTCCACAGAAAAGGATCATAGTAACAAATAGCTGACGCAGCTGGTTTCCCATACCCCATTTCAAAGCCTCATCAAATGCACAAAACCACTCGTTATCGTCCCCAAGTAACCCCCTGGCAGCACATGCATCTTTGAACGTCTCGTATACAACGCCATTGTAACTCCTAATATCAGCATAAGACTTTGCGCCTCTTACAATCATTAGCAACATTCTAAGATAATAAAGTTCACCAGTGGAAGGATGCACGTAATAAATCCTACCAATTCGCTTGCTACGTTTTCTTTTCATCCACTTCTTACCCTGTGCATTCCAAGACCATTTAGTGGGAAAATCACAATATGTTAAAGACCTAGCACTTTTGTATCTAACATTAGCAACAAACCATTCTGTTAGCATGGTTTTGTGCAGCAGGTCATTGTTAACAATAGCCTTAAGATTGGCCTTTGCGCGAAACCGCACAACATGTTTATTTAGCAAATGAACAGCAAGTCTTTCTACAGAAGGTGTTTTGCTGTGGATGTCATACCCATAACCTCTCCAGAACGAATCATGGCAACATACGTAACGACATGCTCTATACTCTTCAATTTCATCTATCCCTTCATCAGTTGGATCATCAGCATTTCTAATCCTATTAAACAGAGTTTTTGAGAAGTCAGGGCCCTTGGTAACATACTTATAGAGATATTTTATGACATGTGTTCTGTTACACCACTCAACATTTAAATGAGCTTGATATTTCTTAAGCATTGCCATGTTATAAGGTACAACGTGCCTATTATCAAGCCTAACCTTGTTTTTAATGATAAAACGGCCATTATTTGGACGCCTATAGACAGGGAAGCCTTTTTCATCAATCGATGTTTCTTCCTGAAATTCTTTAGGGAATTTTTTTGAACACAAGCCATCTTTCATGCATGGACACTTAGGGTGATCATCCCCACATGGTCCATGCATCATGAACTCAGCAACAAGGGCATACCCAAGAGGATCTGCCACGGGATCAGGAATTTCAGCACACACGAACGAATCGATCAAAGCAGGGCTGACCTCAGCCCGCTTCTCTTTGTCTTGCCAAGTAAGTATATGTGCGTGCGGCAACCCCCTCTTCTGAAATTCCACGGTGTGCAACACTGGGAAAAGGCAGTCAAGTTAAAGAAACAATAAGAAAGGCAGGACTCTATAGAGAAAGGAATCAACATGCTGTATTACCTGCGACCACCTTGCCGTATGCCTTTCCAGATCTAATATCACGAAGGTACTCATTAAGCTTCATATGGTAAACCCTAACAGTAATATCAGCCCTATTGTGTGGTCTTTGGCCAGGTTCAACAGAAAGAGCCTCCATTATCTCAGGCCACTTAGGATTACACGTGAAAGTAGAAAAAAGATCAGGACAACCATGCACACGGGCGATAGCTACCGCATCCTGAAAATTTTCTATCATATAACGCCGGCCACCAGTATAAGAAGAGGGCAATATTTTTTTTACCAACTGAACTTCCATCCATACGGCCTGCTCCAACTGCATCTACAAGACCTTGCAAATTCTCAGCTCTCAAATCATTGTTCGACAGCAAAATAAACTTTAGCCTCGCCTCATCTATGCATACACGAGAATCTACGACCGCCTGATCAGACAACAGACCACAGGATAAATAAGGGTTATGCTGGCCTTCTCTATAGTGTGAACAAAAACAGTAATAATCCTGCATGGTCATTTTCTGTCTTTTTCTGGAATCCAAAGGATCTACTGCGATGTATTTTACACCAAGCTGAAATCCACGCTCACCGAACGGAAAGAGTAGAGGGTATTGTAAAGCCATATAAGCAGGATGTAAAGATGAAATTCGCTGCAAATGAGTTCCCCTACCACGGATTATTATATCACGGCAGGGAGTCTCCAATGTTAATTCGCCAACAACTAAGCATGCAAGCTCATCCGTGGAAGGAAGATTAAACTGAGGGCCATCATCTTTGCCAGGAGCAACTATACGAATAGAAACCTCAGCAAATTCATTTTCAAGCAAAATCTCCTTAGCCATGCGGAATTTTTTTACAAGAGAATTATGCGCGTCAAGCATGAGTTTGAGACCATTAACAATATCCCTATCTAATCCACCCAGAATTCTATCTTCCCTGGTTAAAGCCTGAATTCGATTATCAATTTCATTTCCACCATGAAATACATACAGCTCTGCAAATTTTGGAGCATCCCCTTCCTGAGGTAAAAGAGATCCCATCCGATGACATATCGCGCCACATATTTTATAAATATTTGGACCACCGCCATCATTTACCGAACGATCTATGGTCGCCCCCATGGAAGTAAAAGCAAATAGACAGTTATATTGCCGAATTTTTTCAATAAATTGCTTGGTCTGTGGGGGTCCATCAAATTTTAGAAAGTCAAGAAGATATTGAGGAGGTTCTTTGAAAGGGTTAACAAAGACTTTCCCACCCTTGCAGCAGAGGTTGTAGACAATCAGCCTCTGTTTTATTTTTGATAAGCCTCGCACCCTCTCATGATACCAGAAGCTTGCCTTACAGTGAGGACACCTATAGTCCGGGCCTCCATAGAAAGACCTGCCTACATAGCCAGCTAGGGGAAAAGTCTATTCTTAGATCGAAGCATACAATAAAAGACTCTGGTAAAAACAGAGGAAACGCAAACAAGACGTTGCATGTATTACCTTTTAAAATGACAACCTCCTCGTCCGTGAAACCAACCCATGAAGGTTCCAAGGGAGAAGTAAACGGGGCATCTGTATGAAACACAGAAACCTATAATCTCACACGGCGTCATAAACATAAGACAAGCCTAAGGAAATAAATAACAACAAAGGAATTCAATAAGCACCTGGTGTACGACCACACCATCTATCGTGTATGACCTTGCGTTTCTTTCGATTCGTAGCAGTAACCTCAGAGGTAAGAACAGGGAAGAAACCATCGTCTATAGCAACCACAGATAAAGCACACAAGCAAACGCATCAATAAACTATACATAAAAACATGCCAGCACCGAAAAGTGAAAAAGCAGTGACGTACATTTTCTCTTCGGAAGGCCTGAAGCAATATACCCATACTCAACAAAGACTGGCGGCGGTGGCACCACCTTACGGCGAGAGGCACGAGGAAGAGGCACAAGGGCCACCCCAGCAGTTGCCCTGCGGCGGCGACGGACAGCAGGAGGGCCATCCATAGCATCTAGTTTAGGACATAGGCCTGAGGGGAACCCATAGCAAAAGAACCGACGTACACACCTACACCATAGCACGGACATCACCAGAGATATCAAGAAAGCACCCAAGCAAACCAAGAAGTCTAAAGAAATACATGCCGGAGCTGGAAGCATCAACTAAAGCAAGAAAACAACATACCCAAAGGTAGTAGGAAACAACCTTTTTTAGAACAGTAACCCAACAAAAAAAACATTGTACCACATACTGACAACCCAAACAGAATGTCAGTAAAGCAGACAATCTTAGAACTTGCAGGCACTAAACCAATAATTCCTCCAGCAAGTATATACCAAAAGGAAGAGATAGTGGTAGCTTCATTAAGTTAAAGTCGGGCTCATCTTGAGCCTAGGGTACATGAACAAGGCTCAGTCAGCAAGAGCCACAGCCTTTCTGAAAGCTCAGGAAAAAAAACTAACAACCCACTTAAAAGCATGGGCCCTAGATGTTCCTGCCACCGTAAGTAAAAATCAGTTGAAAATGATTTTTCTTCCTACTGTATATATTATTTCTCTCTGTCGCTGTTCGAAAGAAGGGCAGTAGGTAAATGGCAGATTAGTTGATTTCTGGAAGATGGTATTCTCTGGCAGCACAACTACATTTTTAGGCAGTATGGCTTTGTAATCAGTCCTCCTAAAACTACATTCCCTGTTAATCCTCACTACTCATGACTAAAGTCTATCATATAGTGAAATGCGTGTCATTATTAAAAAATATGATCTAAGTTACGTCTTAGTTGAAGTAACCAAAATCGATAATTGCAGTGCTATATTGAGAATGGTTGACATATAGAGCAAGCAACTATATAGGACACCAGACCACGCCATAAACTCACTATAAACCACACCTCGTTATACAAATATCTCAAATAGTAAGTAACCTGGTTTCAGTACAAGAAACAATTACAGAAACTACACATTTCGCATGGAAGCCCTAAGGCAAGTGCACAATAAATTTCGGTCTAACATCCCATGCCCACCAGGAGGCGAACTAAACGACTCTGGCCGAACAGAGGCCTCTCTCTCCAATCTCCCTGCGTGTCGAGCAGCACACACAGCGACAAGAACAGCGGAACACATAGACTCCCTATACGCCGTCATGGATTCACAGTTGTAGTCTCGGATAACAAACCCATAGATTCCTTGCAAAAACCTTATCGCCTGGATAGCAGCGTGATCGTAGGTGCCAACGCAGCCACGCCAACACGTGCTTCAAAAAAACTGTCTCTACGGCACGGCGCCAACGCCGTCCAAAGGAAGCTCAAGCTCCACCCCAGCTAAAACCGAGCCATCCTCGGTTACCTCACACAAGTAAAACAACGCTGGCAAAGCACAACGAGCTGCAAGAGTCTCTAAAATAGGAAGGACGAATGAAACAACAGCACACATCCTGTAGAGCATCGCAGCAAAATAGTAAGAAAAATAGAACACACAGACAGAACGCACGGACGTAATCCGCAGGAAGAAAACAAGCGTGAGTACAATAACACGTCCACACAGAGGCACATATATATATTGTATAGTAAAGAAACTAACCCTGAGAGGAGCAGCTAGCACAGCACAGGGCAGTAGCGAGCCTAGGAAACACTCTGGACCTGCTGAACCTGTCTGAACGACAACGACAAAAGGAAAACAGAAGGAATATCAGGAAAACTCCACACGAAATTTGCAAAGAAGAAACATCTCGAAGAAACGTCTCAAGTAAAAAGGCCACATGCAACAAAAAACAGCCATCAAAACGTAATGCTCAAAGATTTCCGAAGAAGAAACTTGTAAGAAAGGAAGGGAGCAGCCAAAACAAATTATTGGAAAACAACCTCTGACATGCATGGAAAATAAATCCAGAGACAAATATTTGACCTATAACCATGATAGAATAGCACTGCACTTGCTAAACTGACAACTGCAGCAGTTCTACTAACTGTGACTGGATCTACCACCTTAATCTGCAAACGACATTCAATTAACAACGAACCAATTAACACTACTTGTATATATACTCCTCCAAATTGCCAAATATATGTAGATATATTGTGCAATATGCAATTATATCCTGAACATCCGAACTAACATGCAACTGAATGTGTTTTCTACATGTTCAGTAATGTCCCATCCTGAATGTGTTGTGTCCATGTTCTTCAATCCTGAATTGGCCTTCGAAAAGAGGCAGCATAAAACCTTGCACAGCTGCAGTGTTGAGCGCGCGGGAGGCCAACCAAACAATTTCACAACAATTACCTAAACATCAGCCAGTATAAGCATGTTGAACCAATGGAGGGAAGGGAAAAGAGCGTATAAAACCTGGAGCTGCTTGCACTGGACGAGCAGGTCCTTGGTGACGGTGAACGGCGGCGTCCTTCTCCGACCGCTCGGCAAGCTGCGCTTTACCTTGTCAATGCCTCCTCGCCGCTAGGTTGCCGGCCGTCCGAGACTCCGAGGCGCCGTCGAGCCGAGCGCCCGCGGCCGCCGCCGTCCGGCCCGCTTCTGCTCCATCCAGAAGGCAGGGTAGAGGCCAAGAGGCGGCTGGGAGTACGTAGATGAGGTCGGAGGAAACACGGGAGGGGATTGGGGGCCGAGAGAGCGAGCGAGGATTTGCTCTCTAGGGTTTCACCCCGGGAGATAGTTTTGTCTCGCTGTGGGCAGGGGCAACCGGAGCGAGACGCAGGCGAGCTGGTCTCATGCGCTGACTTGTGGGCCCTGTGCGTATCCTGTCCTACCCGTCAGTGGCCCATTCTGCTAGCCACAGAGTAAAGAAAAGAAACGACCGCATCCGACGGCTGTGGTGAAAAGTGGGATGAAAAATTTACTGTTCAGCCGATTTCAACGCACAGGATAAGCTACCTCGCCGGATGGCTGAGAGGCCCAGGAAGCTTGTGACATTTAGGGTGTGTTTGGTATGTGTCATCAGGTGGAATGTAACGGGTTGGACCCGCACCTGGACCTAATTCCCGCGTTTGGTAGGCACATAGAACCGGAACCGAGTAGTTCTCTCAAACCGAATATTCGCCTGATATGCTGAACCTAGTGCTTCCACCGAATCGGCGGAATCACTCCGTTCCGAGAAAAAGAAAGAGAAAAGAAAGTCAAGTCTCACCTCTCACCCTCCCGTGCCCTATCTCATTCTCACCCTGCCCTCTCCCTCTCCCTCTCCCTCACTTCTTCCGTCCGTGGCGGCGCCCTCTCTCTCCAGTTCCGTCCGTGGCGGCGCCCTCTCCCTCTCCCTCACTTCTTCCGTCCGTGGCGCAGCAGGGGCGGCGTGCGGAGCAGCGACCGGAGCAGCGGCCGCGGCGGACTTCCAGCGGGGCGGCGTGCGGAGCATCGGCCGGAGCAGTGGCCGGAGCAGCAGGGAGGCGTGCGGAGCATCGGCCGGAGCAGCAGGGGCGGCGGACTTCCAGCGGGGCGGCGCCGAGCGGCTACAGATCGACGAAGGTATGCATCCTTCCTCTCCTCTTCCCCTCATCCCTCCCCTCGTTGTGTACTGCACCATGGCCCCAATCTCGACCAGTGGATGTATGTGGCAGTGAAATCAGATCGAGATTGAGAGGAGAAGTTTAGAAATAAGCCTTGTTTGATTTTATTTTCTATATGTTCATGATGTATAGTTGACAATCTGTTCATTTTTGTTGCCATATGTTCATGTTGTATTCTGAAATGCATAGTTAGAATTCTTTTGTAGGCATAATTTTGATAGAATATGTACATTGTAGATGGTCAAGAACATGAGTAGAAGGAAAAGGATGATTAGGGGAGCTGCTGTTTTTATGACCCTTGCTGCAGTGGCTGTACTTGTTCGTGCTATCATGAGGAAGAGAAGAAGACCCCGTATATCATATGGCCCGATGCATGAAAGAGATAGGATCATATTTGATTATTTGAACCAAAAAATTTGGCAATGTGATGTGACGTGTAGAAATATGTTAAGGTTTGATAGAGCTCCGTTCTTTCAACTGTGTGACATATTGAGGGATCGCAAGTTGTTAGGGGACAGTATTCATGTAAGCGTGGAGCAACAAGTGGCGATGTTTTTGCATACAATTGGGCATAACCTTCGGAATAGGGTAGTTGCAACAAACTTTGGTAGATCATTCTACACAATAAGCATCTATTTTAGGGCAGTCCTTCATGCCATAGGAGAGTTGCATAATGATTACATCAGGCCACCATCATTGGAGATACCAACAAAAATTGCAGGAAATCATCATTTCGATCCATATTTTAAGGTAATTTTAAACATCACGCCACTATATCTTAGCATCTAGACTTTAGAACATGAAATTAATATGCTCACTTATATAGGACTGTATTGGGGCTATTGATGGTACACATGTGCGAGCATCTGTTACCAAAGATGTGGAACATGCTTTCCGTGGTAGAAAGCCCTTTACTACTCAAAATGTGATGGCAGCGGTTGATTTTGACCTCAAGTTCACATATGTGATGGCTGGTTGGGAAGGGTCGGCACATGATGCAAATGTTTTAGCCGATGCATTAGGGCGTGAGAGAGGCCTACAAGTACCACAAGGTAAATAGGTTCCTTTGAAATAATTTGGTTCAGACCACTAGTGCAAACCTTTTTCACCAATTTTTGTTTTCATTTCGTAGGAAAATACTACCTAGTTGATGCCGGTTATGGAGCAAAGACTGGTTTCATGCCACCTTTTCGCCGTGTGAGATATCATCTGAACGAGTGGGGTAACAATCCAGTCCAGAATGAAAAGGAGCTTTTCAACCTTAGGCATTCGTCTCTACGGGTGACGGTAGAGCGAGCATTTGGTTCTCTCAAGAGGCGTTTTAAAATTTTAGATGATGCAAAAACCATTCTTTACCTTTCCGGTGCAAGTCGACATAGTTGTAGCTTGTTGCATCCTCCATAATTATGCACTGTCCCAAGGGATTGATGAGTTTATTATACCGGAGGTGATATGGACCACCCATCCAATTCGGACATCAAGACAACAAACAAGCGACCAAAGGGCCATGGTAGCTTTTAGTGAACAAATTGCCACACAAATGTGGCAAGATAGGCAAGCCATGTATGGAAATTGATGTTGTAATGTATTTTATTGAACCTTTTAATTGGCTGGACAGATTGTGCCATTTATCATGTTAAAACCATGTACGAGTGATGTTGTAATGCATTTTATTGAACTTTTTGATTGGCTGGACAGATTGTCCCATTTATGTTGTTAAAACCATGTATTTGTGATGTTGTTATGCATTTTATTAATCTTTTTGATTGGCTGGACAGATTGTCCCATTTATGTTGTTAAAACCATGTATTTGTGATGTTGTTATGCATTTTATTTATCTTTTTGATTGGCTGGACAGAAATGGACAATGTCGACAGTGCCAGCACCGGTAAAAGTGGGCAGGCAGTGTGGACCACCTCCATGACCAACATGATGTTGGGCCTTTTGTGTGACATGGTTGCTAGTGGGAAGAGAACTTCAGCTGGATTCAAGAAGGTTCATCATAATGAAGTTGCTGCAGCTTTGAATGAGCATTTCAAGCTAGCTATCACCGGTGACCAAGTTAGCAACCATCTTAAGAAGTGGAGGAAGGTTTGGGGAAGGATAGTCCACTTGAAGAATTTGAGTGGAGCTCTATGGGATGAGGATAATTGCATTATACGACTATGCGATGAACACTATGCGGGTCACTGCAAGGTAATATTGTTATGAACACTATCATGCCATGTTTTCTGTACAGTACGTAATCATTTGCATGTTTTGTGTAGGACCACAAATCTGATGTCAACTACTTGAATACTCCTATTGAACACTATCATGCCATGAACACCATGTTTGGGACAACTACAGCTACGGGCAAACATGCTAGGTCTGGGAATGATCCCTTATCCATTGACATAGATGATGATGACAATAGTGAGGTGAACGTGTCACCAAACGTTGGCGAGTCATCTGGTTCCAAAGCACCACAGAAAAAGAAGGCCAAGGTAGTGCAACTTGAAGATGATGCATTAGTGGCCACTCTGAAAGATGGGTTCAAACTTGTAGCTGAAGCTCTTGTGAAGTCCGGTGGAGATGATGATACTATACCAGATGGCCTTTGGGAAGTTGTCAGCAAAGTTCCTGGATATGGTGAAGGAGAGCTTGCTCACTACTATGCTCACCTTGTTGACAATCCCAAAATTGCAAGAGCTTTCTTGTCGCTTAGCCTATCTAACCAGCTGGTTTGGGTTAGTAGGTATGTGACGAAGAACTTCGGTTAGGTGTGATGGCTAGTATGTGAACTAGACATGTACGGAGTGTAATGAACTTCGATTATGTCTGCTTTTGGATGCCTAGTATGTGAACTTGACATGTAAGGACTGTAATGAACAGGTTGAACTTGTCGCTTTTAGATGAACTATGTCGTATTGTTGCTACCTTATGATATTTCGGTTGAAGTTTGTGTTATTTGTGATCTCACATATTTGTACATGATTGTTGTAGTACATTGTGAACTGTTTGTCTTAAAAATACAAAGGAAATGCTGCTAAAAAATTGAATTATATGTTGTATAAAATCGAAAATACAAAGGAGCTAAAATTGTGTAGATTTTGTATCACACACATATGGGAGGTAATCTCACCATTCATGTGAAAAGGGTGAGCTGAGACAGATTCTTCTCATTCCTACTCTCCAACCAAACACAGGTACAGAATCAACCCATTCCATATTCTGCACCAACCAAACACAGGAATGAAATCAACCCATTATTCAAGAATTAGACCATGACATTCCATTCTATTTGGTTCCCAAACACAGTAATGTGTTCAGTATCTATGCAGAGGCAGAGCTGATGGTTTTTCGGTATGTTGCAGGATGCATGCATGGATATATATAGCGAGCAAGACATTCTAAGCCTGATTTGCTTTGTAAAGCAGCAAGTTCTATACTTGATTGAGCGATCGAGTCAAGATAGAAATGGTCTCTCGGAGAGCACGCGTTCTTAGGTGAAATCTAATAAACTCTACGCCTTGGACGCGTAAATAAGAGACTTATTATTTGGTTCGACTCAGTCGTGCATATATGGGTAAGTAGCATTGCCGACGCGACACATTCAACGGAACAGAGCTCATTAGCGTCGTCGTCGTGATGCATGACATTGATGTATAGAGAAAAATTCGTAATCTGCCCGTGAAGGTTTTGTTCACGAGACAGCCTCAGTCATCACATGCATATCATTGAAAGCAACCTACATAGACTAGTCACATCGATCACAAGCGGGATTATCCATTCATCACAAATAAATCACAACAGATCACTTTTAATTAACTAAGTAACTGCGCGTCACCATCTTGAGTTCTTGACTGATGATGGTGATAGAGAAGAATACAGCTTAGTCAGCACTGCACTGTTATATGACCAAGTCATGCTAGCTAGAGAGCCCTCAAACCGCGGAACCTTAAAACCATTTTACGGTATGCAAATCTCGCATTTTTTGGACCAAAACGAGTCGCGCCATAGCAGAAACCGTATAGCCGAAATGTAAAACAGAATATTCTCTAAATATTCTTTGTAGTCTTCTTCTTCCTCATACATTTCCCAATCCTTCGTATACTACACTCCACCGATTCATATGCCAGATGCGTACAACAGTCGCCGTCGTGCTGCGCGTGCGCGTGACTGGTCTAGCTATCGATCGATCCAAAAGAGCCCAACTAGCTAGCTGCAGTGCATCAATCGATCCATCCATCCGGAGCTCAGCTAGCTGCCGGCACACACACGAAGCTCAATCGATCCATCAGGAGCTCAGCTAGCTAACTTCCCGGCGCACGCACGAACCCCTCGGTGCTGTCAGCGGCCAACTCTGACCTCGTCGTTCCGGTCGAGCTCGTTCTGGTCCTCCGTCGTTCCGGTCGAGCTCGCTCCGGCAAGTATGGAGCCGGCTTTCGCCTGCACGGTCGTATCTCGAGCGCGGCGACTGTGAATCTTTGAACGGCAGTGCAAGATTTTACCGGAGACGCGAGGAATCGACGGCTGGAGTATTTGGTACGGACGGCGGCGTGGGGAGAGGACGAAGAATTTCGGCTAGTTCGTGGCCTATATATCGCCCTCAAATCTGTAAAGACGTAGGTTGGAGGCTCACGTTTGAGGGGGCCTTTAAAACGTTTACATTTTCGTAAACTTTTACAGCTCTGGCCACAAAACCGGGCTCGACCTCTGTTAGAGCATCTCTAAGAGAGCCCTCAAACCGCAGAACCTTAAAACCATTTTACGGTCTGCGAATCTCGCATTTTTTGGACCAAAACGAGTCGCGCCATAGCAGAAACCGTATAGCCGAACTGTAAAACAGAATATTCTCTAAATATTCTTTGTAGTCTTCTTCTTCCTCATACATTCCCCAATCCTTCGTATACTACACTCCACTGATTCATATACCAGATGTGTACAACAGCCACCGCCGTGCTGCGCGTGCGCGTGACTGGTCTAGCTATCGATCGATCCAAAAGAGCTCAACTAGCTAGCTACGGTGCATCAATCGATCCATCCATCCGGAGCTCAGCTAGCTGCCGGCACACGCACGAAGCCCAATCGATCCATCAGGAGCTCGGCTAGCTAACTTCCCGGCGCACGCACGAAGCCCCTCAGTGCTATCAGCGGCCAACTCTGACCTCGTCGTTCCGGTCGAGCTCGTTCTGGTCCTCCGTCGTTCCGGTCGAGCTCGCTTCGGCACATATGGAGCCGGCTTTCGCCTGCACGGTCGTATCTCGAGCGTGGTGACTGTGAATCTTTGAACGGCAGTGCAAGATTTTACCGGAGACGCGAGGAATCGACGGCTGGAGTATTTGGTACGGACGGCGGCGTGGGGAGAGGACGAAGAATTCCGGCCAGTTCGTGGCCTGTATATCGCCCTCAAATCTATAAAGACGCAGGTTGGAGGCTCGCGTTTGAGGGGCCTTTAAAACGTTTACAGTTTCGCAAACTTTTATAGGCTCTGCTCTGGCCACAAAACCGGGCTCGACCCGTAAAGTCGCCGGACTTTTAAGGGTTTTCGCGTTTTAAGGGCTCTGTTAGAGATGCTCTTAGAGATGCTCTTAGCTAGTACTAGTAGTAGACAAATTCAGGAAACCCCGCGCGTCATCCCGAATCCCGGAGCTTCGTGAAAAATTGATCAAATTCGACTCCCTACCTGATCAATTAAATTGCTTACCATTTCAATCCGGCACTACAATTTCTATAATAGACATTTGCTGCTACAGAAGAAGTGATAGTCGACATCTCTTCGCAAACAACGTTTTGGGCCATGTTTCGAATGGTTCATGTTGAGTCTTTGATGGAACATGAGCGAAAAATAGACACACGCGATGTAGGGTATAACTGTATCTGATATTATATTCGTTGTGTACAATTTTGTGCCTCTACATCGAAGTATAGGTAGCCTCGAGAAGCATTTACAGTAGGAGTCCAAACCCCTTGATTTGCAGAGGGAATAGACCCCATATTGAACCAATTCCTACTACTCCATTGGATTGCTACTCGAGTAGTATCTCCAAACCCGGTTAAACTTATAAACATGTTCTAAAAAAATGGAGAAATGATAATTCCATACCCAATTAAGGAGGTTATGCTTAATTTCATAGTGCTCAACCGCTACGTCGGGAGTCATAGGTGCATGCAAAAAGTCATCATTGGAAGTCATAAGCTCATCAAACTTTTTGTTTGGCCATACTACTGACATTTTTCAGATTTTCTTTAACTACAAGAGATTAACAAATATTTTCCGGACAATATTATGCTTTTTTGGTTACTAGGGTAGCCAAATATTTTCCCGACAATGGCACAAGAAAAATGGTTGATTACATCCTATCGTGTTTCAGATGTATACGCATTTTCATAAAATTAGGACACACTTGACACCCGAAATACTTTAAAGATCTCTGAGGCATTTTACATTTTTTCATATGTATGGACGATGGCCAAAATGCGAAGGCTACATGCAGAAAAGACTTTAATACTCCCTCCGATCCATATTAGTGGGCATAGCTTTGTCTAAATTCATATGTATCTAGTTAAGTATTTAGACTAAATACATGTGTATCTAGACAAAGTTATGCCCACTAATATGGATCGGAGGGAGTATAATTTTTGTGTCAGGCTATTATTGCTCATGTTCGTTTTAGATATTTTAACGTGGATTAGATACAGATCAAAAAAGTGATTTTACACACTAAAATGTATCTAGATACATTATATATTTTAATGTGGATTAGATAAGTATCAAAATAAGTGAATTTACACACTAAAATGCGTCTAAATACATACATTTTTGAAGAAAAAAGTAAACAAATGAAAGGAGGAAGTATCATAGTTTATTTAACGGCAAAACTTTCAAAAATCGATGGATCCATGGCCATGGTCTACCGCCTTGAGGGCCAATGGCAGGTGCACCGGACTGCGGCCATGACCGGATACGTGGAGAGATTCTCTTATTTTCTACTCCTAACTATGTAGATTGTATAAATGAAAACCCTATGGCTGATTCCTGCAATATGACAGAGACTCTCCTACCAAGGTAGCCTGCCTGATCTACCAATTTAGTGGTTTCATAAAAACAAGCAATCTTGCAATCAGAATCAGTGCTGTTCAAACCTTAGCTCAAGCATAATACCTTGCGTAACACAAGTCGGTTGACAGGGATGCAAACCGGTTCACAAATAGAAGTTCCATATAAGGTTCTATGGAGGCATGTACACGATAGATTATGTTCTATTCAGACCAAAACTAAGTTCGATTATTGCAAAACTGAAGGACGCGGCATCTACACCTGCTGATAGAGATTTCTGTGCAAATGAGAAAACTGGGGTGGGCAAATGCAAGGATCACCCCATCCTACACAGACTGGAAGCATCGTATCACCCAGCCACATGTTACAAGGGAGGCGATGTTATTGCACAGCTGGATGTAAATTCAGAGACCAGCACTTTTGTCTCAACCAGGCATCAGAGGATTGTGCATCGGCTTCTTTGTTCTGCTGGAGATATCGTCGCCTGTTGAAACCTGCTCGGATCATTGGTATCCACCCCGTACTGCCGCGACACAAGGTATCAGTTAAAAACAACAAAAGGACATGTAAACTAAAGGAGTGTAGAGTGCTAGTAGTAACAAGGATCAGCAGTTATATACCTTGTCTCTCATTCTTTGGCTCCACGCATCGTTCCTGATTGGACAGTAATCAAGATTGGGCACCCTAGGATCGGTACCAGTTTGGTTATTCACTAATGGCTGACGGACTCCGGACCTCGGGCCAATGTACTCATCATCACTATCGTAATCATCTTGATTGCCTGACTGCACAATGAGGGCTACAGTAAACAACAGTGCCTGCAAAGATGGTGTTAGTTAGGAACCATGGGATATTATTAGCCTATTACTGATTTGGAGCACGAAATCTGAAATATAGAAATATTTTACATTGTAGGTCCTCTATTTTTTTTCTGTGCAGTTTGTGGCACAGTATGTGAGGAAATTAAGTAATGCATGATGAGAGAGATGCACCTTGAGTAAGAAAAATAACTTCTTTCACGAAAATGCATACCCAGGTATGCACATGTGAATATGGAATACAGTTGTGAAAAATTAACAAGGCATCAGTAAGCCTTGTCATTTTATAAATTATTACATATTCTGTTGATTTTGATTTTTAAGTTAGCAAACCTAGACTTCAGTTAGTACCACAACATTTTTTTTGTTAGTACTCATGATGGTAACCGTTACAGGTAACCTGAAGAAAACATATTAACAAACAGGAACTTAATGTGGAAAATAGATGCCGTAGGTTTTCTGTCAGATGATTAGAATTTCTGAGGATAATAAAGTCATGAGTCAAAGATAACACTGTTACCTAAACAACATTATTAACATACTATATAACTAATTTACCTTTGCATTAGCTTCTTAGGAATGCGTGACACAAAATAACAAGCATATAACAGAAAGCATTGTATGAGTTTCTTTTTTGTATGGATCGGATTTAATAAATCCGCAATAACAAATTGCATTTTTGGAAGAGGTAAATCCAGGTTGTTTCAAAGATGCCTTATCAATTTATACACAAGGGCTCTAATGCAAAGTTGTTCCACTTTTACCTCAAACACAACAGCTCCAAGTGCAACCCATTTTGCTATTTTCCAATTTTCTTTGAGGAAACTATAGATCATGTCAAAGTTACCAGTTTTATCAACTGGAATTACCTGCAGAATAATAAGGTTAAACTCTAAGTTCCTAGAGAAAGAATCATGCTCAACAAATGAGAGAGGAGGTCGACTCACATGTTTCCAGTTATGGTCGAAGAAAATGAAGCATCCTGCAGCAAGCTCTACTATTATGAACAAAATGATGAGGAATGAATACTTTTCTCAAGGTCAAGGAAACCATAACATGCAAATATAGGTAAATAAGGTAGGATATGTTGCTACTAGCAGCCTAAAGCAATCACAAGATGTATAAAAAAACATGTGATACTGCATATAATTTCTTAAGTAAGCATACTATTGAATATCCAATTAATTTTTGTCTCGTATCAGTTTGTCAGCAGTATACGTGTTGATCTCCCTGGGGAGAAGAATTCCTATTAAGCATGTATATACTGTTTGATAGTTGATACAAAATCGACATGAAACAAAGCACATAAAAAGTATCTCCAGAAATTATGTTCATAATAACAATTGTATCTACTCGTGGATACAGTGGATAAGCAGCATCCGCTCCTACTTGACGCTCCAGCACAACCGAAGATGGAGGTAATGAACAGTATAACACCGATGCCCATAAAAGCAAAAATAAACCTGCGGGGAATATAATGGTGGCAAATATGTAAGAGAAGATCCACAATGCAAGACATTCCCAGCATTGACATTCTCAATACGGTATGAAGATCCTATAGGCAAGAACAATCCCTGACACTAAATACATAAACTAAGATCTGTATCCGGGTAAATAAAGACAGTTGCAGTGGTTTTTCTGCGGTAGTACTACAAGCAATTAAGTGATTGAGTAGTGACAAGTATCTGAATATAAGTAGACATGTGAGTTGTATGTATGGCCACACCGAGAATCCAAAAATACGAGAGATCGAGAGACGACGAACCATGCGCTGGAGAGCCTGTCCGCTGTCCCATCTGACAGAGACGCATCAAGAAGAAGAAGCAGCATCGGCCGCCCAAGCCGCACGAGCTCGCCGCTAGGAGCCACCGACGGCGGCGCCGCCGGCGACGGGGTGAGCACCTGGAGCCACATGACGAGCAGGTAGGCGCCGTAGCCCGTCATGGCCAGGCCGACCACCATGACGACGAAGTTGAGCAGCTTGAGGACGCATTCGAAGAAGCCCCTGCACGCTGCCATGGCCGGATGGGCCGATGGATTGGTCGAGCGGGCGCCTCCGATGGGCAGAGATTCCGACGGGGGACAGCGGAGAGGAGGCGCCTTTGACCGATTCCGGCAGCGGATCACCCGCGTTGCTCGATCGATCCGGGAGGGGATTGGAACGCTGGTCCGCCCAGCCCGCGATCGATAAAAGAAGAGTTGTGGGAAGAGAAGTGGGTGCCGTACGTTTCTCTTTCTCTCTCCGTCTCCCCCCTGTCGTGTAACAGTCGAACTGAACTGTATACTCGCCTTAAATGAACTATACGGTTTGCAATCTTCCCAAGACTGTGCAAAATTCAACAAAATTTTGTACGTACTGATTTTATCCTGCGTGGAACATTGAGTAGTTTGGCGATGAAGTCATTTAAGTACTATGTGTGCTTGACACGCTGCATTCTTCGAGACAGGTGGCGCGACACGGCAGCACCGGAACGGACGAGATGGATGACGCCGTGACAGCTGATGCACTTGTATTCTTGTGGTTTTGATCCATCCAAGCACAAGCATCTGCCGCTGCGTGTGGGACCACAAGAATAGTCTCAGGCATCTTGCTTATCCTCTTTGGATGCATGCAAGTGAAAGAGACGCGTTGCCGAAATGAAAATGACGGGCGGTTTTCATTTATTTCTCGGACAGGCGAGATTTAAAAAAATATATGATTTTTTTATTGGACAGGTGATATTGGTAAATATATTTCCTCTCCATTTTTCGTTAAAAAACTTCTTTTTTTCTTGTTCCGCGCTCAAGGCCAACAAAGATACCTCTTCCATTTTATTTGTTCAGACCTCTGGTGGGCCTGATGATCTGTCACGTGTCCACTCGAGATGACCCAGCCCATCCAGCAAGAACGCCTGGTTCATCAATCACCGATGTAAACTATAGCGGGCTCAATCATCTGACGCGTCGCCGGCCCATCCCGACGAAAGCGCGGGTTCTACTCCGAAGGTCATATTCTATGCGTTTTGTGCGGCAAAATATATTTGACGACCAAGTCGTCGGTTACCAGACGCCGCACACCCCTGTGGACAAATGGGTCTGGCCCAGTTCGTGCGAGGAGAGGCACGGTAGCGACCGGTGGGACGAGGCGCGACGGCGGCCGTCATAGAAGGAGACGACGGCGAACCACTCGCCGCCGACAGGGACGACGCGGCTCGCCGCAGCGGCGCAGGTGGAGAAGAGGACGTGAGTTTACGCGGGGGGTGCAGGTGTAGGGTCACCGGAGCTCGCTGGAGTTAGGGTTAGGGTGCAGGTCGGGGCTTAGAGGGAAGGTCAGGGCGGTTGTGGATCGGCGGAGGCCGCGGTTCGAGCAGGGCGGCGCGGCAGCGCCGCCGGCCTCGGGAGGCGGGGGCAGGCAGTTGCGGCCGGCGGCAGCGGCGGGGGCGAGCAGCAGTTATGGCAAAGAAGGCGGAAGTGGCCGTGGAGGAAGAAGAAGGCTAGGAACCATACGCACTCAAGCGCACCATCGTGGGCCATGGCCCACCATCGTCAACCTCGCGTCGTCGTCTTCCTCGGTACTCACTTGTTTTCGTCCTCACACGCATCACGGCATTAGCAACTCCACCGCCGGCGTCGCTCCCGCGACGCATTGCCACCCCGCCCTAATTCATCTGCTGCCCACCGCCAGTCCACCTCCCCCTAGCCTCCCTCTAATCCTCCCTCCGGTGAACCCCCATCACCCAAACCCTAAATCTTGTCTCCTGCGAGCTCCGAGCACCCCACCTGCATCGCACCCGACCCCCTCCCTTAAGATAAGTTTCTTCCTCACCTACGCCAACGACGTCGTGGCCAGCCGCGTCGTCCTCGTCTTAGGCGAGGTGGCCGCGTCGCGTGGTCTTCTTCCCGTTTCATCGTTTGATTATTACATGGCGAGGATGAAACGGGCCAGGCCCAAAAGGGATGTGAGGTAGAGGAGGGGTACGCGTGCGCTAACCTACGCAACGGGCATAGAAGAGGGATTGCCTACTCCCGAATAGTACCACATCGCCACGATCCTGGACCGCCTTATATATTGGGCTACTCACTTTTGTTTTACCTCCACGGGTGCACACCGCATACGGCCGCCACCGAGAGAAAAGAAGAATAAAAGAATGAGTATGATTGGGAAAAAAATGATAAAAAATGTGAGGAAAAAGGCACATGGTCGTTCAAAAATAAAAGGCTCAAAGCCACGAAAAAGGGCTAGGCATTCCAGCAAAAAAGTTGCACCTGTGGATGGGTGCTAGACATTAGCACATTGCTTTATAATTTTCCCACAGCCGGTTTGATTTACTCTTCCATCTTGAATTGGGGTTTGATTTTTAAAATTTCCCAAAAGCCGGTTCTATTTACTGTTCCATCTTTAGTTCGGTCACATACTTACATGTAGACCCGATCAAATTTACTACTCCCTCCGTTTCTAAATATAAGATGTTTTAGGTTTTGTCCACATTCACATGTACACAAGTGTATCTAGACACATTTCGTGTGTATGTTCACTCACTTTAGTTTGTATGTGGACAACATGTGCAACACCTAAAACATCTTATATTTAGAAACGGATGGAGTAGTTGTTAGTGCTAAGATCTTTAGTTTGAATGTACAAAATTTTTGTTCGCCACAAAAATTTTAAAAATATTAGTACTAGAAGTTTATTCCAAGTTAAACTGCAAACGATTAGGGCTCCTTTGGTCATCAAGATTAAAAGAACAGACGAAACAATGAAAACAGTCATAGTATGTTGAATTCTACAGAAATTGAGACCACAAAAGATTCTGAAGGATCAGATCGATAACTTCATTGTGAATTCATGCAAATTAGATGAAGCTCCTTATGTAAAATTCCCAAGGAATATAACTGAAAGCAAACAAGTCAGTTCCTAATTCCAGGACTCCAACAGGATGCGTATTAGTTGCAGGACTAACAACTCGGCTTGCGGGGGAAGACAGCCTCCATGATACTTTTAGAAGGCGAGAAACCCCCAAACTCGGCACGTCCCGCTCAACCTCACGTGGTGAGCGGATCCTTATCTGCTTAATTCAGAATACATTGAGCTACATTAGTTCTCCAGTAAGTACAGCATTTGACATCTTCACTGATATTTTCAGTAATGCAGGACATCTTCACTGACATTTTCAGTCATTAGCACCTTGCTTTTTAATTTTGCCACAGCTGGGTTGATTCACTTTTACTCTTCCATTTTGCCAGTTAGATTTGCTCTTTCATCTTGAATTGGGGTTTGATCTTTACTCTTCCATCTTGACAGTTTGATTTTCTCCATCTTGAATTGGGTTACATACACACATGTCGACCTAATAAAATTTAGGTGTTAGTGCTAAGATCTTATTTTAGATGTCCAAATATTAGTTCCCCACAAAACAATAGCCCGAATATTAGGACTAGAATTTTCTTTTCCAAGTTAAATTTGCAAAGGGTTAGGGTTCCTTTGGTTGACACGATTTAAAGAACACAAGAACACGAAAAACCTATACAAACAAGATGTCATAGTATGGTGAATTTTACAGAAGTTGAGAACACAAAAGATTCTGAAGGATCGTGTGGAAAACTTCATTTGGAATTACATGAAAATTAGACGAAGCTCCTTACGAAAAAATCTTAATTCAATAGAAAAGTCAGTTCCTAGTTCCAGGACACACTTGCAGGACTAGAAACCCGGTCAGCCCCGTGGTACTTTTAGAAGGCGAGAAACTGCGCCCACTCAACCTCACATGGAGAGCGGATCATCTCGCCTTGATCCAGAATTTACTGAACTACATTACTTCTCCCAGATGGACAGCATTTGACATCTTCACTGATAATTTCAGTAATGCAGGAGTATCTCTGTGTAGTAGGAGTATCAAAAGAAAATGGGGACAAACAGCATCTATTTCGTGGCACGTCAAACATGATGTATTTTGGCTAATTGCCATAGTGGTGGCAGCAAATAACTAATTACCAGGTAAGCTACCTCTTACGGCATTTCTTCCTGAAGAATTAAACCTGGTAAACAGTGGGCAAAGAGAGAAATTTTGCTCTGTTTGCAGTAATTATAACATTCAAATGTTATAGATGAGTATCACGCCATCTAGTGTGGCAAGTGACACGTTCAACAGCACTGGTAAACATGATAATACGCTATGGCGCTATGATTAATTCTTAAACATTGTACTGACTGGGGAACATCTAGGTTTCATCCATTTGCAAGACATTCTACTGTTTGCGGTAATTGTGACATAAAAATGCTAATAATCCAGGTAAAGACTAGTGACGGGTTTATGAGGCAAGCGACATAAGCAAAACTGGAAGTATATCATGAGGTGGGTAGGTTCAGCTGGCACACCAATCCAAAGACATGTACACCACACCACCTTTAATAAATACGATTGCTCACTATGATCAATTCTCACAAAATTGCACCAATATAGTATTTATTCTCCGATCAAATATAGCATTGACTCAAGATCGTTAGCTCACAACGAAAAAACATAAATCTATTCTCAAGTAGCAACATATAAAGATCAACAGCCTGTTATACCAGGACTGGCATCAAAATGCAAAAGCAGAGAGGATTGTACCAGTCTAGCCCGCCGAGAACTGCAGTTACAGCCAAGGATGAAGGAAGCATTCAAGCTTCTGACGGTCCCTTGCTGCTCCGGAAATCACGCTTGAGCTCAGTAACCCTCTTCATGCACCCGGCCTTCGTCTTCCCAGGCACTGCCACAGCCACCTTCTCCCACCTCATTGCTGTGTCCTTCGGGAACTCCTTGAGTGCGTTAAGCAGAGCACGGTCATCACTGGCAGTCCAACCACCTTCGCCACCATCCGCTCCTCCGGAATTGCCACCTGCGTCGGCATCGGCCGCCTCAGCCCTTGGATCGAGCGGCTTGCGCTTGCGCAGAAACTGCTCGAATGAGCCCCCTGCTGCCGCAGTGCCGCCTGATTTGGCCGCACGGATGACGCTCTCCGGCGTGCGGCGGCCGCCGAACACGGAGGCGATCTTCTCCCAACGCTGGGGCTCCCCAGCCGGGTGCTTCAACATCTGCCGCCGGAGAAGCTCCATTTCTTGGTCGGCCAGCCGCCAACATCCTCCTCCTTCTCCCCAGCGTCCAGGACAGCAGCCCCCGCACCCGTAGCCTCCTGCCGCGGCGCACGCATCTGGGTGGGAGGAGCGATCGGATCTGACGACTTTGGGGGCGGCGGGGCCGCGTTCTGGCGGCGACCCCGGCGGGAGGTGGGGAGGGGGTCCGGTGTGGGCTCCTGGGACGGTTCCTGGTCGGGGAGGAGGCTGCCGCGGCCGACGGAGATGTCGCCGCCGGTGGCGGAGGAGGGCGCGAAGGGGGCGAGGAGCAGGGAGAACGCGATCCAGATGAGGACGGCGGAGAAGACCTGGTAGGCCGCGTCGAGGGAGTAGGCGGCGGCGAGGAAGAGCACGGCCGATGCTACGCAAGCGGCGACGTGGGGGAGGGAGCGGGACGCGGGGTTAGCCGTGGTGGAAGAGGAGTTGGCGACGGCGTTGGCGCGGGAATGGACGACGCGCGCGCGCGGCTGGGAGTCCCAGTCGTCGTCGATGAACTCCATAGCCGGTGGCGGCGGCGGCGAGCTCAGGAGTCGGCGCCGAAGTCGAGACGGAGCAGAGAAGCGAGATGCGGGGTAGCAGTTTCAGACGAGTTAACAGCAAACCACATCACGCATGTTGCGGTTTGTATGGATTTCGTTCTCACACGAGACATGATGGTCACAATTCGTAAACTGGGAAAATATGTCCAAATACATGGATTTTCGGAAAGTTCATTCACCAAGAGACCGCAAACGTGGGTCCAGACGTTTGCTGTACATATATTGGAGGTTCTCGGTGAGTATTTGTTTCAAAATAAGGGCCTTTTTTATTTGCAGGATTTGAAAAACACAAAAATAGGAATATTGTAGGAATAGGATGTCTACATGAACCAAAAATGCAGTAATAAATAACATTTGTCCGTTGGTTGCGGCGCAGATAAACACAAGAATTTTGTACAGGAATTGATTGCATGTCATAGTTGTCATAGGCACGCAAAAATTTCTCCAAGAGGTCTCACATCTTGCTAAAATCCTATAAACTTGTGGTGCGGAAAGCAATCCATAATACTTTTGGAGGATTCAATCATTTGAACCGAACGCACTATGTAGGAAAATGGTTCGAAATCCTATATAATTCTTTGAAAATATTTTGAACCAAAGAGGCGCTAAATTAGAGTATGATAGATACACCTCAAGAGAAACTGTTTTTTATTATCTTTAAACATGTGAATTGGGTCCAATACCGAAATAAGACAAGAAGTCAAAAGTGGCATTCATTAGAGTGCGTGCGTGCGTGCGTTTTTCTTCCTTCACTCCACTTCTCATATTTGACCCTCATAAGCAATGGTGCTTCCTCATACTCAACGAAGACAAATGCAAAAGTCTACGAACACCAGAAAGAAATCGTTGCGAGCAATCTCAACAATTTATGTGACATTTTGTGGCTAGTTGATGCAGCATAGGCAGAAGGTGAAGCTTGCACCAAAAAAATTGAGTCGTTTGCGATGGAGTTTGATTTGCATATATAGTTGGATTCATCACTAAATTCGATGTCGACAGTGTCTTCTCCGTTTTCTTAGAGCGCACTTTATCTACAAAAGTATATAAGTACTATAATATTTTACCTCTCAACTCTTCACTGAGATTACTTTTGATCCTTTAATGAAAACTATTTTTTATGTTTCAGCAGTGGTCTCTCGTCCAACCCGACGCGATCTTCATTTCAAAGTGACATGGTTTTCACACATAACTGACATGTGCCCCTCCATATTAGTAGCTTCTAGCATCTCCCTCACTCGTTCTAAGACACATTTAACAAATTCTCTCCCTTTGTTCACTATTATAATACCTTTTACATATTTCAATATGGGTTATATAGGGATCAAACCGAGTGAATCTACCCACTAAATGTGTCTAGATCAAGGTTTTGGTTACCGGTAGAAAAAAAATCCCGAGGGTTGTCGGGATTTCCGGTTACCGCGGTTACCGGAAAATCCCGACCGGTTACCGGACGAATTTGAAATCTGAAATTTGAAAATTCAAATTTTTTGGTTTCCAGTTTAATAATTTACCGATTTTTTGGTAGAATTCAAAACTTCTGAATCTTTCGTCAGGTATGACCATTTCCCGAGGGTCCTCGGGATATCCGGTCCATTTTTCGTCACGTATGACCATTTCCCAAGGGTGTTCGGATATCCGGTTACCGACCGGTAACCGAATTTCTCGACCGGTAACCAAAACCATGGTCTAGATACATGCATGACTCTTCGACAATGGCTACTACATTTGCTCAAGCCCTAACCCTGGGTGATCTATTCATCTACCCCACAATTAATTCGATCATTATGCTTTAACGAGTATTTCCTCAAATTATTCTGCAGGACTACTATTGCACCAAGGAGACATTTTTGCATTGCACATAGTATGGTTTACGACGAACGAATTTTGACAAGAAAGAAAACAAGAGAAAAATCCGTAGTACAGTACTACCTAGCCGGGAGTTGTGGCGAAGTGACACATTCCATGGTGGGTTTTGGAGCCACGGCGGGCGCAATGTGCAAGCGAGACACGGCGCTGATCCGGCGGCTCCTGCGCCACTCGAGCACCAGCGCGGCGACGAACGTGGCCGTCAGCACGACCCCGAAGAAGACCATCACGGCCCCGCAGACGACGTTGGCTACGTACACGCCCTCCGTGGACTCGGCGGCTGCCGTGGGCACGGCGAGGATGAGGATCACCACGCCGCCGGCGACCATCCCGAGCGACGAGGCGACAAAGGCCCCGAAGAAGGCGACGTCGACGCACGTCAGCGGCGACTGCTCCGGGCAGACTTCGCCGTCGTAGATCGGCCCTGGCTGTGCCTCCACGTCGCGACGTGCTCGTCGTCCATCGGGCTGGGCTATCTTGCGCGCGATTCCGTCGCTCGGTTTCTGACAAAAAAAAAGGTGTTTTAGCTAATTAAGGCAAGATTTCGTCCGCGCACTTTACCAAATCAGGAAGGTCCTATTCCCTTTCCGTGCACACGTTGCCAGGCTGGACTTTTCGTGCACTGCAGCGCGGACTGCTCTATTCCCTTTCACAAGCAAAAGATTTACAATTTTGCTAGCGCGCCAGATTTTTGAATTTCCATCGAAAATCTGGATGCAAAATCAATTCCCTTTTTGGGCAAAGGATATTTTAGGATAAAACAAATGGGAGGGAGGTAATAAATTCCACTTTCAACTTGTAGAATTTTTTTATTCAAAGAAAGAACTCTACTTCCAACTAGAACAAACTATTCCCTTTTTTACTGAGATTAAGAGGAAACAATTTTTTTGAATTTCCATCGAAAATCTGGATGCAAACTCTCTGACTTTTCGGCGCGCCAAAAAAACTAGAGCTAATTTTTAGTAGTCTAAACAGAAAAAAAAATCCCTTCTATGCGAAAAACGAAAAAAGACTAGATTTTTTACTACAACCTAATGGATAAATCAATTCCCTTTTTGGGCTAGTGATTTTTTAGGGTAAAAATAAATGGGTGGGAGATCGAAATATCCCACTTCCAACTAGTCTAATTTTTTGGAACAAATAAGAGCTACTACTTCTTACTAGTATAATTTTATTTAAGAAATAAAAATCCCATTTTTTCCTAAAGGGAAAACAATGATACACCAAAATGAAAACAATTTGATTGGCCACTAATAAAAAAGAACTATTAGCAAACAGATCACGATCTGATTACTAAAAGAACAACACTCAGTGGCAGTCAAAAAAAGACCAACCTACCTTGATGGCAGCACAAAAAACTTGTTGCTGCAAAAATTAATTTGCCTTGCTTTTAAGAAGAAAAAAAACAATAAAAAAGCACAATGGATAAAACCACTAACAAAAAAGAATGGATCGAGCATTTATTGAAAAGACATACCTAAAATCAACGAGCGAAACAATACATGACAGTCCACTGACAGAAAAAAAAGAGTATGAATTACGTTTTACAACGGAAAAGTCATGAAAAGGGTGGTTCTAGTTCATACAACTTATTCGAAATGCCTGATCATACAAATCAAAACAAACAAATTAAAGGCAGCGACAGGGTGGATACTTCATTTGATCATGTCGAAAAATATGCTCCGGTAAGACCCATGTCGCCTAGCACCGATACAGCAGCCAGCATCAGCCGAGGAACATCCTCATTAATTTGCGTAGTGAATCCAGTGCTTTATCAGTATTAATAAAAACTTGGCGGCATAAAAAGTGTGATATCATAGTTATGACCGAAAGTAAATGCACACTTTTCTCATGTACCTGTCGAATATTCCAGGTAATCTACTGTACTTGGCAGCAAGCCCGTCAAGAACACGTAGCAGCATATAGAAGTTCATTGCGAAGCTGGATCAACAAAACAGCTTGTCAATTGAATTGACAAGCCAACTGATTTGGAAATTAAAAACTGCAAATAAACCAGATGCTACTGACTCCAATTTTGCTCACACACAATATCAAAGCGCCATGAAGCATAAACCCATGTGTGCCCAAAATTTGCATCACGTTTATCAATAGGATCAACATTATTTGAAAGAACCTTCACTTCTAATTCTAACAAGGTACAAAACTACTCTACTATTGAGAAGAAGCTAGGTGTTAATTTTATATGTAGTCTCTTTCGGCCTGACATTAATTTCTTCCTGCAGCCACTAGAGAAAGACATTGGTACAACACAGATAGTGGAGTATGACCAGAGGCCTGATATCTTCCCGCAACCACTAAATGGAAATACACTGCCGTAAAGCACTTAGGTATTTTATCAATAATTACAAAAACTAAAAGAATACATAGCAGATAAGATAAAAAGGAAAGACATTTAGCAAGAGAAGTTGCAAAAAAAAAGGGATAAAATGGCTTGCACTCACATGTTTGGCCAGTCCGCGAGTGTAGATATTGTTTCAGTGCTAGTCATCAAGCACAACAGCCAGATAATGCATCCTTAGCAGCAGATGGCTTGCATATTGATGGACCATGGGAGTATCGGCAACATCTGATGAAGGTCAAAAATGAAGGAAGGAAGTCATCATTCATCCATAGCCGCCAACAACAGAAGGAAAAGAAATGGACCACATGTTAACAAATGACTACCCATCTGTCCAAGTAATACATCATTGGCAGCGGTCACAGACTCATTCCAAAATAATGGACCAATCTAGATACATAAGGTTACCACCAACACACTATATTTTGACGGACCATGCTCTATAGGTAATTGTTATAAACGTAGTAATTATGGAGTCGCCCAGGTGCTAAATAGTTATTAACACGAAATTGATTTATTTACCATAATTTATACTTTATAGGTAATAGTTACCAGACGCATATCATACAAGTAATCGGCTAATGATACTAAAAGGTTTATTACCAATACTATAACACACAATTTACCGAGATCGGGTGTTTACTTAAGCATTTATTACCAATAGTATAGCCTAAAAGTAACCAATAGGGGAAAAACTAGTACTAGTTACCATTCCCATATCAAAACAAAAATATCAAAGTGAGGGGTTCTTGAAAAACAACGTCATTATCAACACTATAGCATACAAAGTTACCGATGAGAAGCGACTATTAAAGATGTTACCAAACGCACATCATACAAATTATCGACCAGGTGATACTAGTTTAGTACCAATACTATAGGACACAAGTTACCGAGATCGGGTGTTTACTTAGGCATTTATTACCAATAGTATAGCCTAAAAGTAACCGACGGGAGAAAACTAGTACTAGTTACCGAGATAGGGTGTTTATTTAGGCATTTATTACCAATACTATAGCCTAAAAGTAACCGATGGGGGAAACTAGTACATGTTAGCAAGATCTACCAATAGTATAGCCTAAAAGTAACCGATGGAGGAAAACTAGTACTAGTTACCAATAGTATAGCCCAAAAGTAACCGATGGGAGAAAACTAGTACAAATTAACGAGATCTACCAATAGTATAGCCTAAAAGTAACCGAGGGAGGAAAACTAGTACTAGTTACCAATAGTATAGCCTAAAAGTAATCGATGGCGGAAAACTAATACTAGTTACCATTCCATATCAAAACAAAGATATCAAAGTCAGGCAGGGGTACTTGAAAAACGGCGTCATTACAACCACTATAGCATACAAAGTTGCCGATGAGAAGCTACTATTAAAAATGTTACCAAACGCATATCATACTAATAATCACCCAGAATAATAGTGAAAACCTTTATTACCAAGGTTAAGGTTATAGCGAACTTGTTCATTTCCTGGATCTACTAAAACCGATTTCTTTTTACTACTACATGAGAGCAATACACCGGTAACTAAAACCGATTTCGCACTATCAACCACAAGAAAGAAAAGACATATATCCTTGAATGCGACCTGTTGTTTCTGTGACCGAGAGGAGGACAATACATTCCACGCCCTGGTTGCATGCAAAGAGTCTGCAGATCTCTGGGATGCCATGTGCAAGGAGTGGCCAATCCCAAGAAAAGAGGAAGTTTCGTTCCTAGGAGATGAATGGCTTTTGATCTTACTAGCAAAACACCCGCAGGAGATCAGAGATATGATTATCATGCTCATTTAGCGTATTTGGAGCTTGCGCATGGATATGATGCATGGGAAGGTAGTCCCGCCCATTGAAATATCAAGGACCTTCTTAGCTAGTTATCTCAGATCATTAAAGGATATTAAAAACTTTAGTACGGAGGACATTTTAAAAGGGAAAATGTTGATTGATACTACAGTTTTGAAGAAGGCTTGTGTATCTCAAAAGGTTATTCCTTGGGCACTTCCTCCGCATAACTGGGTATCTTTGTCTACTGATGGATCCTTTGCACCTGATGTACGGCGGGGGCTGGGATGATATTGAGAAATGCGGAGGGTGGCGTTATTGTTGCAGCGTGCAGGGCTATAAACAATTGCAATGATGCGCTTGAAGCTGAACTACATGCGATAATGGGTGGCATGGCCTTGGCTATACAGTGGTCAGACCTTCCGGTTGTAGTGCAGGCAGATTTGACATTGGCTCTTTCGGCTTTAAAGGATGATTTTTTATCCCGATCCGCATATGGACACCTTGTTGCTGAAGTGAAATATCTAATGGAGAAGAGGGAGTTTGTTCCGGTTAAAGCAAGTAGACATCAAATTAGAGTTGCACATACCTTGGCTAATTACGGGCGCTCTGAGCACGACACCATGTGCTGGGTGCATCAAGAGCCGGATTTTATTTCAGATCTTGTAATGGCCGATTGTAACTTTATTTCAGCTGAATAAAACTCCAGGTTTTACCCGCAAAAAAAATCACAAGAAAATTACGGTAAGGAGCAACCATGTACAAGCAATGGAAACTAGAACACTACGATGCTAGTCATATAGGCAGTATTCTTCCAAGTTCCAACCACACCAAGCTAAGATCTGTCAGTCATACACGATCCTAGTTCCTAATTAATTAAACTTATAAAAGTGACAGCTATCCTATAACTTCTATCACCCTATCTGCATACCACCCAGCTTCACGGTATCTTCTTCTTCACATCGCATTTTTATTTCAGTGGAAACAGAACCAGACGTCAGAATGTGGATAACTGAGTATCAGAAATATCAAATGGATAGCTAGTATTACGATAGTAAAATATTACCCATCAAAGTCAAACTATCATTTATTACTACAGAATATTTTTCAAGCTTCTTAAAAATGGAGCTTCTCTAGTGTGTTACACTGCTTTCCCCTGAAATTATCTCCAATTCGTGGAATAATATTTTGTGTACTGCTAATCAATATGAGCTACAAGTGAAAGAAGTTACACAAAAATGGCAACAACTAGAGAAGCTATGCTATAGTTTTGTACATTATTACAGTCAAAAGTAGTAGTAACAAGAAAATCACTTTGCTTTGCTTCCCTCAGATGTTTAACGTTATTCAAGGGATACAAAAATAAGGCTTCAAGATGAAAGACCACAGGCTAAAGGAGAACGCTCTCTGGCTACAGGACCAGGAGCTAGCACACGAGTAATAGGCAAAAAGCTCGGGCTGATAGAAGGGCAGGTGCGGCTGCCACAACAGAGGAATAATCACAGACTGTTTACAGACTGTGCCACTAAAACACACCCATCTAATAGCGAGCCCATAATATGTCCATTCAACTATACAGATCTCAGATTCAAAACGCTTAGAAATTTTTGGTTCTCCTACCGAACATTACCAACGTTTAAGCAAAATGATCAGCACTCTAATATATAGAGAAACAAACAAAAAGCTATTTTACAAGCAAAATTATGAACACTCTGTATGTTGCTGTGCATTCAACGATCACACTTTTTACTTCTATTTCAGCAGCAATTTTACAAATCCATACAGCAACAAAAATGACAGTTGTAAGTCACAAACATAGGTGTGAGAAACAAGATAGGTCAAGAAGAAAATTCATATAAGATCCAAGATAAATGCCCCATCCACAACTAGGCTCAAACTGTGTCTATTGGACATGGGTAATGCAAGACAAACGCCCCATCCAGAACTAAACCCTCAGATACTCTATTTAGGATTTACAGGCCTCATCTTGGTTACTGATTTATGAAAACAAATCAAAGATTTAAATACTTTATAAACATTTCTTCAAACGCTCTATGCATCATCTTAACTAGGAATCAGAATATAAAATAGGTCAATTAAAATCATGTATAATAAATTGCATCAATCCAGCAAATGCATCACAAATCCCTTGATCCATTTGAATTATTCAGTACACCTGGCTAATTTTAAAGTATGAACAGAAATGAAAACAAGGAAACAAGCAAATAATCGACATGGGAATATGGAGGTCCTTACCCTGATGTAGCGAAGAAGAACAAGCTCGAGGTGGTCGTAGATGAGCAGCTGTAGGTGGAGAAGCTCGCGGAGGGCGTCGACGACCAGCAGCTAGTGGAAGGGCTCGGGAGGTCCTCCCACAAGCAGCCGGAGAGGGAAACTTCATTAACTAGATTGGGGAGGAGCGGAGTCACCTCTCCGGCGGCAGCCTGCAGAGACAGGTCGAGTTCGGCTACGCTCGCGGATCGGTTGGGTGAATAGGCGGCGCTGGAGTCGGTGCGAGGCATGACTGGGGAGGTCCAGGAGGACAGGGCGGCGCTTGGGGGGAGGTTGGAAGGGCGGGGCCAGACATGGCGCCGGGGAGGAGGGGTCGCCGGGGATGTAGCTAGATATCTGCTCCTCCTCCTGATTCTGGACGACCCTGGCTGAGAGGGAGGTGGTCGCCAGGTGGCCGGGGACGGGGAGGAGGGCCGCCGGCGCGGGAGCTAGGGCCTCAGCTCCTCCTCCTTATCCTGGACGGCCCCTGCTCGGAGGGGAGGTGGTCTCCGGGGGGCGGTGAGGACGTTGGGTAGGAGGGTTCGGCGGTGTGAAGTGGTTTAGCGCGGCGGCGGCATGGATTGCTGGGCGGTCGCGACCTCGCGGGGTTGGTGGTGCGGCGAGTGGTTCAGATGAACCTGAAAAGGAAAGGGAAGAAAGGTCGGGCGCGAGGACACAAATCGCGCGAGCGCTCGCGCGCACGGTGTACATGTTCGTTGATTGCGTTGTTTAATTTATATAGAGAGATCGCGACTACGTACGTGTTTGGGATCTGTACTGCGCATTCGATCGATTCCGCACGCAGTACGAGTCCGTTCAAACAGGAATACCATTCGCAATAAGAAAACAGGAATACGCTCTAATAAAAAAGATGGTCTTTTCTCGATTTATTGATTTGATGTATTTTTTGTAAGGATACGTCCGTCTATCGGTTTTAAAAAGGAGAGGCCAAGCGGCCGATTACAATGTGTTTAGACACATTCGCCGTAAACGTCACCCACTGAAAATAAAAAAAGAATCACTCGTCAACTCTCCACCTATTTACGGATGCTAGGCTAACTCTAAGCAGTCTCGTTGACCGCCACAGGTCTGTCTCGGTCTCCACCATCATGATGTCAGTCTCCACCGATGGTATGTGACCTTCAAAAACCACACCGTTCCTATGTCTCCAGAGGCTCCAACAAATCAAGGTGATCGTCGTCCAGAGGTCCCTCGCATCGTCTCCTCTGGGGGTTTTCGATGGCAGCCAATCCACGAGGCGATCATCGTGGTCAGAGGCCCAATCCTCCCTACCCCACCTTCCTCGATAGAAGGGGCCATGGACAATTTAGGTGGAACAGGGAGGTCCACCATGGGTACTCAGCTCGCTCGGCCTACCAAGCGTTCTTTGAGGGCAAGATTGGGCTAGATCGGGCCAACTGATCTGGCGCTCGTCAGTTCCAAACAAATGCAAGTTTCCCCTCTGGCCGACACTAATGAATAGATGTTGGGCGTAGAAGCCTGCCTCGACCGGCACATGCCCGTTCTGTGACCAGGAAGAGGAAGACAATGTACGGTTTTAAAATCGGGTTTTCTTATAAACCGGATCAACTCTATTTTATCTAATCAAGGGACGGATTATCAATCGTCTTAAGCTACGAAAATCAAGAAAAGGCTAAGCGTCCAATCGACGTCGCACTTCCCTTCATCACCCTCAATTCTGCTTCTCCTGCTTTCGTCCCAATGCTATTTCGTTATATGTGCTGGAACATAAATTGATCTTTGGCTGTGGGGCCTCTAACTCTAGGGGAGAAAATCTTTGATATTATGTTTCCAGATAGTATTCTACATCCATTAGTTCCGAGTAATTAATATTGTTACTTTTGTGTAGTCATCACTTCTTGATTATTGTGATATTAATGGGGATACGTTCTTAGAGGGTATTTTCACAATCAAAAGTCGATAGACTGACGTCTACCTGCAATACATAATGAGTGTCGTAGTTTCGAACTAACTCTAGTTCAAAACTACGACAATTATTTTGGATCGGAGTGAGTAGCTTTATACAAAGTTAAAGCAAGCAGTGTGGTACTGCCAGTATACAAGGAAGAACAGTTGTTCAAAAAGAGTCATCGGGAAACTAAAGGTGGACAGAGTAACTGAGTAAGCATACCCCAGTGAACAAAAATAGCAACCAACTATGGTGGCATATGCATATCTCGTTTATGATTCTCCTCCATTGAACTAGTAGTACAAATCATACTATTTTTACACTTTAAGTTGTTTTGGGGCTATGCAAGCTACCATACAATAGTGGCCTGCTTTCCTTAATGGCAACACATGTGACAAGCTTCAGAGTATAGAATATTCAGTTGGTGTTTCTGCATTTCTTTCGGAGAAGCGTGTTAGAGAGTTTCATAGTTGATGGTAATTCTATTATTTGCACGCAGCTTGCTAGTTTATTTGATTTCTTTGTCAATTATAGGAGATCTGATCATCTCAAACTATACTGAACAATTCATATTTCAGTTACTGCTATTGTGGAGTCAATACTTGGCATTGACAAAATATTTATAATCTGGTATGCACCGAAGTCCTTTTGTAGCACACACTATGAACCTCAAAACATGTACTACAACGTTCTCCATTTTCAAATGAAAAAAACATTTATTACACACGCTAGCGCTCCAATACTTCCACTGTTCCGCACAAACTGAACATGTCCGAAACATAACGAAATATACAGATCACATAATTACATACTGCACGTAAACAGTGCACAAATAGTAGTGGCATACGGATAATTTCATCAGGTATAGGTTCTTCACTTGCTCATGATTTCCATCGGCAGGGCGCAGGCTGGCTCTGGTTTCTGCCACGAGGGCTGCTGCTGCTGCTGATGCGCATCCACCATGTTCACCTTGCCACGCCGAACCATGACGCTGCCGCAGCTGGACACGTTCGCGCCGCCGCACCGGCCGACGCGCACGGCGCCGCACCGGCTGACGTCCGCGGACCGGCACCGCTCGATGCCGAGCGCGCCGCACCAGTCGACACGCGCCTCGCGGCACCGGCCCAGCGCCACGTCCGAGCAGCTGTCCACCTCGGCCTCCCTGCAGCGCCCGACGCGCAGCTCGCCGGCGCCGTGCACGCGCGCGGCGCCCTTGCACCGCCGGATGCTGACCGCGCCCGCGCGCTCCACGTCCGCGGACCGGCACCGCCGGACGGCCACGTCGGCCGCCCCGTCCACGCGCACCGCGTCGCACCTGTGGAACGACACGGCGCCGCACGCCTCCGCCGCCGCGAAGCCGCACCGGGAGAAGCGGACGTCGCCGCCTCCGCCGCCGCGCACCACGACGTGCTGGAACCTGTCGGCCCCGAGGACGCCCGGGCTGATCACGGTGAGCGTGCCGCCGTTGCACCGCTGCACGCCCTCGTGGATGCTCGTCTCGGTGCCGTCGATGACCACGTGGAACTGGTGGTGGACGGCTGTGGCCGAGGGAACGGCTTTCGGGTACACGTCCACCATTTTTATTTTTGCTCTGACTTGTACTGGGTCGTTGGAACTTGGAAGACGAAGGTACCAAATATATAAGGGTCATGCGTTGCTTAAGGGCTAAGGTAGCAAGAGGTTAATCACTGACTTGATTCAGGTGAGCGCTCTTGATTGAGATGGGTTGTTTGCATTGACATTCATTGCCGAGTCTGCCAAAATAGCAATGCGCCAACTGGAACTGCCCAACGGTACACACTAATGACGCGTGAGTGAGCTCCGAGAGAGATACCACACCTCACTTTAAAAAAAAAAATTGAGAACGGGGCAGAGGCACAGTGGCAAAGGTAGCAGTGGCTAAACCTAGCAACTAGAGTTTGAATCCCGTCGGGAGTGAATTTTCTGGAATTCTCACAAAGGAGCAATTCTTTTATAAAAAGAAGTCACCAAGGGCTAGTCTTGGTTGGTCTCGTTTTAAAAATCCTTTTTTTTTAGTTTTAGAAAAATTGAAATACATTTGCCAACTGGTACTGCCCAACGGTAAACACGCATCTTGTGAACGCCCAAAAAATTGTTTCGGAAATTTTGACACTTGTAAATTTGAATTTTGAGAAGTGGTATCATGATATCATTTGAGGTGTAGTGTCGCTGGATATTTTTTCCGAGAGAGTATCTGGTGCTACCATGTCTTATGTGCTACCACTACCATTTCAAAAGTATCAATTTTAAATGTTTTCAAAAACAGAAAAACTATGAACGTGGACTAGGAATGTGTCTACAACCTCCAAAAAATTTAGGTCCAAGAGTGGAATACAAATTGAGAAATGGATTTGTCTTTTTTTTTGCCAATGGGATTTTAAATTTTGGACCTCAATTTTTTTGGAGGTTATAGACACATTCCTTGTGAACATTCACACTTTTTAATAAATTTCTAAAATACCTAAATTTGTTTTTTAATGATAACACCTAAGAAATGGTAGCATAAGATATATCCTCCGTGAGCTCCGTATGTGAGAAAGGAGGCTCTAGTACTTCCATTGAAATCATACACTAATCATAGTGCAGGCGCGTTCACACGAGTTTGTGTCAGCGTGGGCCCCACTAAAAAATCTCTCTCCTAATCTCTTCTTCCTCTTTACACTCGAGCCAGACCTCCTCGTATCCACCTTCTCCTCTCCTCCCTCCTTGCATGGAGCCCCATGGATGCGATGGCAGAGTCCACCTCCTCCTTTGCTCTCTCCTCATTGGAGGTCTGATACGTCTCAAACTGTAATACCCCAGCATTTAGGAGTTATCGGAGGGCAGAAATAGAAATTTGTGTATCTGCATGCATGCATTTGAAAATCCTGAATAAATTTTTCGCAAATTAAAACCCTTGAGTGATCAAAGTTTGATCATGATTATGATTTAAGCTTTAGATCATCTTAGGTAAATTTGATAATTTTTTGCATGACCTTTAGGAATTAGCTTGTAGAAAGAATTTGAATTCAAATTAAATATTCAAATAATTGAATTTGTAAAGTAATTCAAATTGGAACAATAAAATTATAGAAATAATAATTAAGGAAATGAATTTATAGTTGTTTGAATATTTTAAATCTTCACAACACATATTACAATTTATAAAATTATTGAATGACAAAAACAAATAACTTTATTGAATAATTAAAATAATACATGGTCTTTACAAATGGTTTACAATACACAAAATTACAAAATGATAATTACATCTGTTCCTAAACTAGAAGTCTTGTATTATCCTCTTTTCAAATTTAATCTCAGCTTCAACTTGTTCCTGCAAAACAAATAAAAAGAAAGACAGAAATAGACAAGAGGGGATTAGGGTTAGGAATATCCTCAGTTAGGCAGTGTGATGCACTGCTAAACACATCACTGGATGCAAGTTAGTGTCAAAGTGTAGTATCTGTTCTAAACCAGTAAAATTAGCCTCAGAACGACATCATTGGCTGGGCCACAAGAAATCCACTTGGCAGGTCAAAATAAAGAACCAAAGTGGGATAAGATCAACCATCCGAGGCATGGAGCTGAGTAGAAGCAAGCACACAGCTCACACACACATGCATTATACTGTGCTGTCACCACCACATCAACCTTGTAGAGATAAGAGCAAGGGGTCGGAGCAGCCAGCAGCCAACATCACTTCATCCACCGCCATAACCAACTCGAGCTCCATAGCTCACAGCCTCACAGCACACAACAGTTCACCACAAATCACTCAGATCCATCCATACCACACCATTAAATCTCTGCTGGGAGCAAAACAAGATGGGATAGGAAGGACAAGATCAAGCAAGGGCCAGGAGGGAAGGCCAAGAGCTAGAGGGAAGCTGACCGAAGTAGGAGGAGCAGGCCAACAAGGTGAACAAGAAGGAGACCACAAGATCTGTTGATCAAGGAATCAAGAAAAGCCACAAGCAACACAGCAACACCACCTCCACACCTGATAAGAGGTTGATGCTCTATTTCTCTAGCAAAATGAACTGCTAGTTACACATGGAGTAGGGTGGTGTATTTTTCCCTCAGCTAGGCATAGAAGTGCTATGCAAAATCTTCACAGAGAATTAAAAATAAGAAGCAAGCATAACATCTGTTCTTATTTACAAAAGGCCTCAGCCTGTGCATCATAGGCAGGGGCAAGTTATCCAATATTTAGCAAAGGCACAACATGCTAATAGCATGGTTTACACATAAAGGCAGCACAGATCCAGTATATTATGCTGGGCACAAAACCCACAAAGGGGAGAGGCACCACAAGCACACATATGCACTAAAAACACCACTGAGCAGTATAATCAAATTTGCCTTAGCTAAATACATCAAGATGCTTCTGTGTAACTCAATTGAGGCATCACAGCAAGCAAAGCTAAAGAATTTAGCTCAAACAAATGAATTACACTACAACAGGGCACATTTAGAGCATAATAACAAAGGGGCAAATCATCAGAAGCATTTTCTGAACCCAGGGTTCAGAACAGCATCACCTGCACATCACAATAATAGCTAGAAATAAATCCAGCACCCACAACATCACATAACAGAGGCACATATCTGAACATAGGTTCAGAGAGCACCATCTGATGCCACTATCAGGGCAGCTAACTGAGCTTGTCGAGGGACAGAACCAGTAACTCCACACACATCTACAACCTCTAACTAGATCATCTTCAACAACAAGACATAGAGGCCGTAGGGCATAACCCAATAAGCATCACAGGAGCAACAAACCGGCTCCACACCTAAATAGCAGAAAACATAGATCACTAAGTCACCTAGCATCACAGAGCAAGGCACGATGGCCTGGAGGGGGAAAGAGAAGAAGAGAGGAGCTTACCCAGCCATGGCGAAGCCGGGGCAGCACGAGTTCGGCATAGCAAGAAATCGGCTGAAACCCTAGTTCGGGTAGGGGTCGTGCACGGCCGCATCATGGCGAGGAGGATTGAATCGCCGGGGTAGGAGTGGAGAGGACCGCGGGGCGCGTCGGCCGCGCCATAGCACGGCGGCGGAGGTCGCCGGACCACGCCGGAATCGGCCGGCGACGGCGGTGGCGATTTCGAACCGCGTCGGGCACGGGAGCGAGAGAGAGAGAGAAGGAGAGCGGGTTGGGCTCGGTCGAGTTGACCACGACCCGAGCCAGTCTTTGATCTGGTTCAACCCAGTTTGACCAAGGGCATTTTGGTCATTTCATAAATCAAAAATTAATAAGAAAATAATTCCAGAAATATTCTAAAGTTGAATAAACTTTGGAAACTCATAGCTATTCCATATAAAATCAGAAAAATACAAATAATATACCAAAATGAACAGAAAAATAAATCTATCTGTTTGTATAAATCAAACACTTGTTTGACTAAAATTTAATCACTTTAAAATTGAAACAACAATTTACTTATTAATTTAAATATGGAGTTAATTTGAAATGCTATTTTGGATACATTTCAACTTCATTTAAAATGATTCACATGAATAAACTTCAAATTATAAAATATGTTTTAATCATGATATGTCCTACATTGTGAGCATATTAAAATACCATGTGTGTTTATAAATAATTGATATTCCATTAAATTATTAATTAAAATGATATTTCTTTAAGGAAAATAATTGTTAAAAGATGTCTACTTAATCTAAAAATGAAATCTCTACTTAATAAAATATGAGCACTATTATTATTTTTATCATTAACATTGGATTAACCTTGTGTTATAGTTTTATTCATTCAAGACCATATCCTAAAACTAAGAAATGAAACATAAGATGATATTACCTTATTCCTTTTCCTTTTAAGTGTGATACTTAAATAATAAAAGAACTTAAAAGTGGTTATTCTTAATATTTGTTAATACTTCATAATTTAAATAAAAGTGAAACATACTAAAGTGTTGAAGAACTAGGATTCCAAAATCACCAAGTAATCAAATCAAATTCCAAAATCTTGAACATTCACTAATCTCAACTCATGAACAACTTAAGCACCAAAAACATCACCTAAAGGTGATGAAACAAACTTAAGTCAAGTTAATACGATGTTATCGAAGTATCATTTTAAAATGAAGCTTACCTAGTTAAGTTTGGGTATGATTGGGGGTATTTTGCGATGCATTTCATTACTATGCATAATAGCATCTTGCCAGAGTTTTCTGTAGTCCTTATCGGGATTACGTTGTTTTTTTCAGAACTCGGGGTTTTACCGTAAACCCTAGAACCCCGAAGGGTTTGAACTGCTATTCCTATCCAAGGCAAGTTCACTCTTGCTCATGTCCTACTTGATTATGTTTATCAAAGTAAATGAAAAATACTATGGTTTATCATTGCATGAAAAAGAAAAAATTATCTTCGAATGATGTGAATTGCTATATATATATATTGTTGGCTGGCAGATGGAACCATGGAATGATGTGGTTGGTGGAGGTTCCATTTGCACGGGAAAGTATTACCTAGGACTTAAGAACCAATGCCGTCAGCGTTCTTGTGCCGAAAATGAAGCGTTAACCATGAGACTTGGAATGGGACGGGAAAGTCATCTGTGATCTTTTCCCTTTCGCATGTCAACGGGCAGCCAGAGCCGTACGTTGTAGATCTAGTGCGACTACATGCACATGGGTGGGACCCCTTAATGCCCACGGACTCTGGTGTCTATGATGGTCTGCAAGGGGATGCCTAGGTATCTACCGTAAGGGGTAGAGCCAGGGGTGATTCTGCTATGCATGAATTGGGTGGGCATGCGGGGTTGTTGGAAAAGCACGGCGAATGGCTTGGATCAACGACTGGGCCCCACACCAAAGGAAGTGTGGACGGGAAAGACTCGCCCGGTTGTGCAACAAGGCGTTGGTCTCTTATGGGTAAAGTAACGCACCTCTGCAGAGTGTAAAAATGTGACATGTTACTCCACGTTCCAGGAAGGAACGGCGAACGCTGCAGGAAAGGAGGCTCCTCAAGGCCCTAGCACCTGTGAATCGATGACGGGCATAGTTTTCTGAAGATAAAATAAATCTTTTCCTAAAAATGTTTTACAAAGTTATGCATGTTCATCCATGACCTTTTGGTATGGATGGTAGCTAGTGCATAAAACACCTTATTCCTATTATATGAACTTGCTGAGTAACGCTCGTGTTGCTCACTCTTTCCTCCGTTGACCCCTGCTTAGATTATTGGAGACAGCAGAGGAAGGACAGGAATCCATAGCGATGTTGGGAGATCTTCGACAAGGAGTCAAATCAACCTGGTGGGTCTGAAGGAGTCAACCTCTACTTTGCCAACGGATGCGTGGCGACAACAGTGCAACGGTGGACACGTCGACAACAATTCCTATGGACAAGATGACTATAATTGGATGGAGGAAAACAACTCTAGACATGGAGATTCCAGATGGATAGATTAGGGCTGTGACCACCACAGTAGTGGATTAGGAGTTAGAAGTAGAGCTGGTATCCAGCTTGGTACTTCAATTTGAGTCTTTTGGGAGTTTCTTTTGCACGAGACCTACTTCTGTTTGTAAAGGAGGTTCTCGAGTTTTTGTATTGAATAGTGTTGTAATCCTATAGTGTTACCTTGGACCGACTATGTTTCTGTTGTACTACTCTGAAGGATGTAATATTTACGGAATGGTCCTTCCGTGAGTATTATGTCAATGACTTGTACACTACAACATGCAGTGGTGTGATGGGTCACTAGACAAGCGTATCTATAATTTTTGATGTTCCATGTTGATATTATACTAATTGTTACATGTTTTGCATACACTTCATATCATTTTTATACATTTTCTGGGACTAACCTATTAACAAGATGTCACAGTGTCAGTTCCTGTTTTCTGCTGTTTTTATATTCCAGAAAAGTCGTTCTAGAAATATTCTCGGAATTGGACGAAAATCAACGGAGGTCCCTATTTCACTGACACGTACACGGAGTCCAAAGGAGAGACGGAGACGAGCCAGGGAGGCTCCACACCATGCCTCGGTGCGGCAGGGGGTGGGCCCGCGCCCTACCCTGGTGTGGGCCCCTCGGGTGGCCTCCGACGCTGCCCTTTCGCCTATTTATTCCTCCCGTCTGGAAAACCCTAAACACCCGAGTCATATTCCACGAAAAGTTACGGAGGCGCCGTCGTCGTCAACCCTAGCTCAGGAGGGTTCTGAAGCTCTTCCCGACACCCTGCCGGAGAGGGGAATCATCACTGGAGGGCTCTACATCGCCATGCCTGCCTCCGGAGTGATGCGTGAGTAGTTCATCCTTGGACTACGGGTCCATAGCAGTAGCTAGATGGTTGTCTCTCCACTTTATGCTATCATGTTTAGATCTTGTGAGCTGCCTAACATGATCAAGATCATCTTATTGTAATGCTACATGTTGTGTTTGTTGGGATCCGATAAATATTGAATACTATGATCAAGTTGATTATTAATCTATGTTACATGTTATTTATGATCTTGCATGCTCTCCGTTACTAGTAGATGTTTTGGCCAAGTAGATGCTTGTAACTCCAAGTGGGAGTATTTATGCAAGATAGTGGGTTCAGTCTCCAGTAATCTAGGCGAGTGACAGCAACGTCTAAGGTTGTGGATGTGTTGTTGCCACTAGGGATAACATAACAATGCTATGTCCACGATCATATGTACTTGTTTACATTACGCATATTACTTAATGCGATTATCCGTTGCTTCCAACTTAATACCAACGGGGGAAACGAATGTTAACCTGAAGGTGGATTATTAGTCATAGATGCGGTTGGATAACGGTCTATGTATCTTGTCGTAATGCCCACTTAAATATCATGGTATTCATCTTGTCATATATTTGCATTGTCATGCGCTCACTATTTTATCAATTACCCAGCTGTAATTTGCTTACCCAACATGTTATTTATCTTTATGGAGAGACACCACTAGTGAACTGTGGACCCCGGTCCATTGCTTTACACTGATAAAACCACCAACTGCAAACATCGTTCTCTTTTACTTTCTACAATTAAATACTATTTCCACACCATACGTTTAATCCTTTGTTTTCAGCAAGCCAGGAAGATTGACAATCTTCCTGTTTCATTGGGACAAAGTAGTTTGATTGCATTGTGTGCAGATTCCACTTCAACAGCACTTTTTCTGGCGCCATTGAAAACCTTCAGAGGTGCTCCTACTCCTCCTGGATTCGATAACCTTGGTTTCATACTAAGGGAAAACTTGGTGCTGAACTACATCATACCTTCCTCTTGGGGTCTCCCAACGAACGTGTGTTTTCACGTCATCAAGCACTTTTTCTGGCGCCGTTGCCGGGGAGATAGAAGGCTTCTGCAAGGAGAGTCTCACGCTTCCAATCCCTTTACTTTGTTTTTGTCTTGCTTAGTTTACTTTTATTTTATCTTGTTTGCTTTTAATTATCAAAAACACAAAAAATTAGTTACTTGCATCTAGTTTATTTTCGAGTTGTTATTTTCTGTCCTGTTTTAATTTGCTAAAATGAGTACCCCAAAATTGAGGTTCGTTCCTTTAGGAAACAAGGTGGAGAAAGTTTAAAAGATGCTGATAACCCCCAAGAGCAGGGGATCACTGTAGCACCTCTCAATGTGGAAGTAGGGTATCGATCCGCAGGAGCAAGAAGGAAAAGTTATCTATTCCCTACAACTAAAGTGTCACAAGTTTTAGTTGATTATGCACTAAACAAGTTTAAAGAACAAGATGGTTGATTTAATGGATGGAAGTTTAATGTAACAAAACAAGAATGTAAAAGTGTCCCAATCCTCTTCAATGCAAGAGAACAAGACAAAGGTTTTCTCTTATAGGAACAATGGACATGGGTTCATGGGTTCACTCAATCCTCTCTCCCATCTATGGTGATTATCATGTTATAGATAAAAAGTACACACAATTGTCATGCTTTAATGGTAAACTTCTATGACAGCTACATGTCCTAAGACACATAGTTGAAAGAAAATAATCATTTGTGTTGCTAGGGTCATCCTCGTAAGGCTAGCGTGGTTTGTTGTCACTCCCACATCATACTTCTTCCTTTTTACACCCAGATAAAGAATGTTGGCCGACATTACTGTCACTTAATGCCTATGCCTTCTGTCACTAGGCCACTCTCTACCCACATACATCATACTCTTAAAGGAAATCATATTCTAAGAACTAGTGCAATGATTTATTATTGTACGTGCATCCACATCCCTCTCATCTACCCACCGAGATGGTTGTCAACCACCTCGTTAGCGCGGATATACAAGGCATTAAGAATAGATAAATCCATTGCATGTAACATAGATGTATTCCAAAGTATGACAAACCATAAAATCCCAACATGACGGTAAATGCATAACATAATATCATCTCATACCACAATATCCACCATAGGAATTACAAAGATAGTTCCATAATCATGCAAGGCACATCATATGGACTTCAACAATGATCATACATAGAGAGATTGGATCAAATTACCACCACAAACCCAAAGTCCAGGGGGGTGGACTACTCCCACTTCATCATGGTGATGATGGTGGAGATGTTGGAGAAGATGGAGACCACCCCGGCAGCGCCCCGCCGGAGTTTTCCCCCTCCAATCTGCAGCTCCAGGTCTTCTGTTTCGTGGTTTTGTGTTTTTGCGGCGCTCCCCTGTGAAACTCCTCGGAGGACTATTTTTATAGTCGGTTTTAGGTCAAGACGAAGCCACGGAGACAAAAACGGATGGCATCGGAGCCACGAGGGGTAAAACAAGGGGTCTCACGCGGCCAGGGAATCTGGCCGCGTGGGACCACCTAATTTCCAGATGGTTGGGCTTCTGGTCTTCATTTTCGGCCCATTGCGTTCGTCTCGAAAATTCTGAACCGTGCTCTTTGGCCTTGCCCTTTTTGGAGTCCCGAAACTCCCGAAAAGTCCGAAACACTAAAAAAGACGTTTTCTGGAAAACAGAGTTAGAACCAAAAGAGGGGGGATTGTTTAGAAAATCCCCAAAATCAATATAAAACAATGATATAACCTTTATATGATGCAAATATGATTGAAATATAAGTAATACAATGCAAAGTTCATGTATGCATTTTACATGCATCAACATCCCCAAGCTTAACCTATACTCGTCCTCGAGTATGAAGGTGATAAAACTAACATGGACTTTGCATTTTAATACTATCAATGGATATCAAGGATGATTACTATTGCTACATCGAGTCAAATGATTCATTCTTCAAAGGAGTAGCAATATACAAGATGGATTATAAAGTGATATCAAATATTCAATGTAAGGATGTTCAATGATAATTCACAAAGTGTAACATAGAAGAAAGTAATATGGACCAAATGTATGCATAATGAAAAGTAAAAACATCCTATAATGGTCATAGAGTACTCTTATGAAATCTGAATATAAAAGGTGGACACTTTGGAAAGATAGATAAATAAGTAGAGGTAAAACATGCAAAAGTCTCATCTAGCTTCCAAATGCTTCTACTTAAGTTAATGATTGCAATGTGGTATTCATTGGTGTCAAGCTCTCATTACCCCTATCATAGCATCTTGAATGGTTAAGTTGAAAGTGAAAGCAAATATGAGTAATGTGCTTGACAAAGTAAGGGTTGGATGCCTCATGCCCCGTGAATACAAAAGCCTCCCCAACTAGCTACTCAACTCGGGTCAGAAAGCAAGTTCAAGTTTTAAAGTCATTGCAAGTAATAAAAGCGTCATCAAGAGCGTCAACTGGGGTACCTCTTGTCTCAGGACATGGAACAAGCCTCATGTCAAAATGACAAGACAAACAAACAAAATGGACAATCTCAGCATTCTTTTATTTACTATGGGTATAGCTTTTTATTGTGAAGTGCTTCACTGAAGGTCCACTATGGCATGTAAGTAAACTTCCACCATGAATGATGCATGGCTTATGTTAGCGGCCCAGGCGTCTCTTTAGCCATTTATACTTACTCCTTAAACTTGCCAAGTTTCCACCTTTATTTCACACAATGTTAGGCATCCATAGACAAAAGTGCATGATATCAACTAATATAATTAAGAGCACGTTGAAAGCTTGCCATGTGACAGCACATATGGGCTAACTCCCAACCAAGACTCTTGTCAAGCACACAACTTCATAATTTTAATCACAATGGTTCATGTTTATTAAGTGCAGAATAAAAGTAAAGTGTGCATCAAGTTCGTGAGAGCTTTTTAACCAACTTCTCCATAACAATCAATAACATAAGCATTTTAATTCGGAAACATAGATAATACAATATAACATGATAAACATACTTGGAATAGCATAAAGCTAATAGGTAGATATGGTGGACTCACTGGAAAAACTTTGGTTGAAGGTGTTGGAAAACAAGTTTTTACTTGTTGGAGTTTTTGGGCTAGCAAGAGGGAGAAAGTTGACCGTCTAAATGCATGCAAAAGTGTCCATAGAACTAATCAATCCATGTTAAACAAAGTAAAGTAACATTCAGCATCAAAACATGAATAAAAGATAGCTCTTGATAAAACACTTGCAAATTAATATTCATTAAAAAGCACATGAATCATGCAACTATATGTATCTTTTTGAATCAACTCAAACATCCCTTTCCCAATCTTTTTAATAGCATCCAACTTAATTCAACCCAAATTTCCAGTAGCTCTCTCATAACATAAATGATAGTGGTGGTCTCAAGACAAACAAACCGAAATAAAAAGTAAATAAAAAGACGCTCCAAGTTTATGCGATAAAGTGCATTGATCGAAAAACAGAAGTTAGACGTGTGCAAACCGAGAGTGTGTTGGTCCAGTGGGGTTGTCTTCACATCCCCAAGCTTATGGTCTTCACCATCCTTGGATAGCTCTTGGTGCATCTCCTCTAATCCCTGTGAAAAAACTTCAAAACACCGTTTCTCCCATTTCTTTTCTGTGGGGCGACATTAGTAGTGATAGACAAATGAATTGCTTGCTGCATATAATCCTTAAACAAAAATTCATATGAATGTCCAGAAAGTGTATAATGTTGTATGCCTACTTATAAACTCAATTGGATCAAAAAGATTCAAGTTAATAGTTTAAAGAATGCATCAAAAAATGGGACAGAATCTGTCCAGAAAAACAACAGCAGCAAAACGCATTTTTCTACCCTACTTAATTATGTCGAAAAAATCTGAAAACATTCATGCATACAGAGGATGAAAAGTTGCAACTACAGTTCAAATTGCAGCTCATTCGGAGTTACAGAATAGGAATGAAAAATCATACCGTGCACAGACTCGTGCTGGAATAAAATCTCCGAATACAATAAGCAACTTTTTAAGCCAAAATGGGTAAAACTTGGCACTTTATTAAAAATTCCAGAAACAAAACTAAAAACTAAACTTGGCACTTTATTAAAAATTCTAGAAACAAAACTAAAAACTAAGTCTCTTGTTATAGCAAGAGGACACAAAGAAAATCAAAAAATAAAAACAACCGGGTTGCCTCCCGTAAAGCGCTTTCTTTATAGCCATATAGCTAGGCTTACTTACTTGGTATCAACATGGTTGGAGTGAGGTGGCTTGGCATCCCCAAGCTTGAATTCTTGTACTTATTTGATATATGTTGGGTGAGTCTAGGGGTAACATCCCCAAGCTTGAGTGGTTGTCCCTCTTGATCTTTGTTCATCACCCTCAACTCTTCCATTTGAAAAATTCTCTTTACACAAAACTCAACATAAAACTTGATTAGAGGGGTTAGTGTCTCCATAAATTAAATCCTCATAGGTACAGCAAAGACATATCATGAGTTGATTCTAAACATTAGCTACTGTTACTATGGTTGTGCATTGCTCTTTGATCAATAGAACTACACAAAACACAAGTAATGAGAGTAATGCAAAATAAAGACAGAATCTGTCAAAAACTGGACAGCCCGTAAAGAATGAATTTTCAGAGGCACTTACGTTGCTCAAATCAGAAAATTTTGAACTAATGAAATGTTTATTAATAACTGAAGATTGCTGTCGTAAAATTTCAGGTCAAATTTCCTTTTATGTGATTTTTAACATTTTTCGCAGTGAAGCTTAGGAATCTGTTTTCTGGACAGCCATGATAGTTTTAATGATGCTCACATAGGAACAAGAATTGAAATGCAAAAGAGAGCATCAAGAGAAAAATATGAAACACTTTTGAGTCTAACCCACTTCCTATGCATTGGGATCTTGTAGGAAAATAAATCATTGAAACACAAAGCAAGTAGCATAGGAAGATAAAACAAGAGCAATTTCAAGACTTTTAACTTAAAGAGAGGAAACGTAATAATATTGAAATGTTTAGAACCATGTTTTCCCTCTGATAATAACTTTCAGTAGCATCATGAATGAATTCAACAATATAATTATGACATAAAGCATGTCTTTCATGATCTACAAGCATAAAAGTATTAGTACTCTCCACATAAGTAAAATCCTTCTTAGTAATAGTGGGAGTAAAACATTCATAATCATCATTGTAATCATCATATATAGGAGGCATATCATAATCATAATAAACTTTATCCTCAATAGTAGGTGGACTGAAAATATCATATTCATCATTGTAATAATCGTAAATGGGAGACATAGTATCCTCCCCAAGCTTAAATGATTGCAAGATATAACAAAAATAAATTTAAAGTTTAGTGCACACAAGAATAGAAACTTAAGCGCTACGCTCCCCGGCAACGGCGCCAGAAAAGTACTTGATAACCCCCAAGAGCAGGGGATCACTGTAGCACCTCTCAATGTGGAAGTAGGGTATCGATCCGCAGGAGCAAGAAGGAAAAGTTATCTATTCCCTACAACTAAAGTGTCACAAGTTTTAGTTGATTGTGCACTAAACAAGTTTAAAGAACAAGATGGTTGATTTAATGGATGGAAGTTTAATGTAACAAAACAAGAATGTAAAAGTGTCCCAATCCTCTTCAATGCAAGAGAACAAGACAAAGGTTTTCTCTTATAGGAACAATGGACATGGGTTCATGGGTTCACTCAATCCTCTCTCCCATCTATGGTGATTATCATGTTATAGATAAAAAGTACACACAATTGTCATGCTTTAATGGTAAACTTCTATGACGGCTACATGTCGTAAGACACATAGTTGAAAGAAAATAATCATTTGTGTTGCTAGGGTCACCCTCGTAAGGCTAGCATGGTTTGTTGTCACTCCCACATCATACTTCTTCATTTTTACCCCCAGATAAAGAATGTTGGCCGACATTACTGTCACTTAATGCCTATGCCTTCTGTCACTAGGCCACTCTCTACCCACATACATCATACTCTTAAAGGAAATCATATTCTAAGAACTAGTGCAATGATTTATTAATGTACGTGCATCCACATCCCTCTCATCTACCCACCGAGATGGTTGTCAACCACCCCGTTAGCGCGGATAAACAAGGCATTAAGAATAGATAAATCCATTGCATGAACATAGATGTATTCCAAAGTATGACAAACCATAAAATCCCAACATGACGGTAAATGCATAACATAATATCATCTCATACCACAATATCCACCATAGGAATTACAAACATAGTTCCATAATCATGCAAGGCACATCATATGGACTTCAACAATGATCATACATTGAGAGATTGGATCAAGTTACCACCACAAACCCAAAGTCTAGGGGGCGGACTACTCCCCCTTCATCATGGTGATGATGGTGGAGATGTTGGAGAAGATGGAGACCACCCCGGCAGCGCCCCGCCGGAGTTTTCCCCCTCCAATCTGCAGCTCCGGGTCTTCTGTTTCGTGGTTTTGTGTTTCTGTGGTGCTCCCCTACGAAACTCCTTGGGGGACTATTTTTATAGTCGGTTTTAGGTCAAGACGAAGCCACGAAGATGAAAACGGACGGCATCGGAACCACGAGGGGGAAAACAAGGGGTCTCACGCGGCCGGGGAATCTGGCCGCGTGGGACCACCTAATTTCCAGCTGGTTGGGCTTCTGGTCTTCATTTTTATCTCATTGCGTTCATCTCGAAAATTCTTAACCGTGCTCTTTGGCCTTGCCCTTTTTGGAGTCCCGAAGCTCCCGAAAAGTCCGAAACACTAAAAAAGACGTCTTCTGGAAAACAGAGTTAGAACCAAAAGAGGGGGGATTGTTTAGAAAATCCCCAAAATCAATATAAAACAATGATATAACCCTTATATGATGCAAATATGATTGAAATATAAGTAATACAATGCAAAGTTCATGTATGCATTTGATAACCCCAAGAGCAGGGGATCACTGTAGCACCTCTCAATGTGGAAGTAAGGTATCGATCCGCATGAGCAAGAATGAAAAGTTATCTATTCCTTACAACTAAAGTGTCACAAGTTTTAGTTGATTATCCACTAAACAAGTTTAAAGAACAAGGTGGTTGATTTAATGGATGGAAGTTTAATGTAACAAAACAAGAATGTAAAAGTGTCTCAATCCTCTTCAATGCAAGAGGACAAGACAAAGATTTTCTCTTATATGAACAATGGACATGGGTTCATGGGTTCACTTAATCCTCTCTCTCATCTACGGTGATTATCATGTTATAGATAAAGTACACACAATTTTCATGTTTTAATGGTAGCTTTTATGACGGCTATATGTCCTAAAACACATAGTTGAAAGAAGTACTCATTTGTGTTGCTACGTCACCCTCGTAAGGCTAGCGTGGTTGTTGTCACTCCCACATCATACTCTTCCTTTTTACCCCCAGATAAAAGATGTTGTGCTGTATTTCACATGTCACTCAATACATATGCCGTGTCACATCGGCCATCCCGTACCTACATACATCATACTTCATAATGGACAATATTCTAAACAGTAGTGCAATGATTCATAATTCGTGTGCATGACCACATCTCTCTCATCTATCCACACTTGGTGGTGTCAATCACCTCATGACAAGGATAAACAAGGCATTATGTATAAATCAAACCATCACATGCATCATAGAATATCTCCAAAGTATGACAAATCATAAAAGCTCCAACACAACGGTAAATGTATAACAAATCATCTCATACCACAATATCCACCATAAGAATTACAAAGATAGTTCCATAATCATGCAAGGCACATCATATGGATTTCAACAATGATCATACATAGAGAGATTGGATCAAGTTACCACCAAACCCAAGGTCCAGGGGGTGGACTACTCCCCCTTCATCATGGAGACGGTGGAGAAGTTGTTGGAGAAGATGGAGACCACCCCGGCAGCGCCCCGCCGGAGTTTTCCCCCTCCAATCTGCAGCTCCAGGTCTCTGTTTCGTGGTTTCTGTGTTTCGGCGGCGCTCCTTCCAGAGAACGTCGGGGGGCTATTTTTATAGATGTTTTTAGGTCAAGACGAAGCCACGGAGACGAAAACGGACGGCATCGGAGCCACGAGGATTAAAAGAGGTGGTCCCACACGGTCTATGTACCTGGCCGCGTGGGACCATCCAATTTCTTCCTCGGACTTCCTTTTTCGCGGATTCTTGGCTGGTACGTCTTCTTATTTCCAAATATTGGGCCCCGTAAAATATTAGGTCATTTGGACGTCGTTTGGTCCCTGAAAGTCAAAAACATGGAAAAAGGGGTTTTCTGCCTGTGCAGGGTTAATTCCATAAAAATAGGAAACATACCAAATATTCCCAAAATCATTATAAAACAGTGATATAACCCTTATATGATGCAAATATGACTGGAATATAAGTAAAAATAATGCAAAGTTCATGTATGCATTTTACATGCATCAGCATTTTACATGCATCAGATGCTTGGTTTAGAATCAGTGATGCTCATCATTGATGTACTAAATATTATTCTACCATGATCCTTCTCAAGAATTTTTATGTTGGCATCACTAGCTAGTATAGGTATGTTCTAGACACTTTGACAGGAGGTAACTTTCTAGGCACTCTTGCGTTGGAAGCAAGCAATATAATTGAAAGTTTGGTAGGAACACCGCCTATTAATGATATTAAAATTGAGATTACCTTAGGAGATATTATAAAGAAGTTGGAATCTATGGAGAAAAATTTGCCAGATTTCCTTGGTAGTACTAGCAAAGTTGATGAATCACACTAGTAGAAAAACGAGTATTGGAGTCTGTTGCTAGCGTCGGTTAGAGCAATTAAAAAAAATAAGAGGCTGCCATACGCTAAACCTCAGCCGGTTATCTCAGATTAACCGCCTCCAAAGAAACAGCCGGCTCCTATAGTACGGCTTCCGGGGCAGCCCAAATGCAAGCGCGCCTCCCACGAACCTAGAGGTGGGTCAGAAACAAAATGGCTGCGGCCTGCTAACGCATTGTAATCGGGTAATATCGTGGAGAGCCTCCAATAAAACGTGCGTCGGCCTAAAATACCGCTAGTCTCTAAATATATTTGTTTTTGCGTCCGTCAATCTTTAAAACTCTGCATGGTTTAGCTTATTTGGAACGCGTCCGGCCACTCCCGCGCTTTTTTGATACTCGCAAAGTGGCCGTGCGGTCCATATAAATTCGGACATTCCATATTAGCTTGATACTTCGATTTTTCAACTACAAAATAGCTAGTTAAACTAGAACATACAAATTTATACTCCATACTACATGTACGTATATATGTACACTTATACACTACTACTCCTCGTCGCTATCACTGAAGAAACTCCAATCCTCATCGGAGTGCTCCACCTTCACCGCCGTCGAGGGGCCTGCAGCCTCGTCGGTCTTCTTCTGCTTCTTCCTGCTGGCCTCTGCATCCCTTGCCCAGTAGAACTCCATCTCCGCCTGCACAAGATGCGGATGCTCCCTTCGAATCCTATCCATGGCCACCTCATCGGACTCATTGGGGCCGATAACAAGCTGGTCCATTGGACGGAGGTGCTGCTGCCGCCTCATCTCCTCTTCGCGGGTCGACGCAGCCCGCGCTTCCCGTTCGAGCCACTCCGCGTCTTGTAGTGTCTCCACCTCCAGGAAGTTGAGGTCGGACTTGGGCCAGCCGGCCCTCCACGCGGCGGCGTCGTACACCCGCGCGGCATGGTCCGCCATGCTGAACGTGCCGAGCCATTGCCGACGGCGCATGAACGAGATTTCTGCTGCGTAGCGGCCGGACGGCCGCATCTGCACCCCGCGGTAGCTGCTGTTACTCTGGACACGGCGGCGCGGCAGCATCTATGGTGGATTTGGATGGGGCCGCGGAAGATCTGGAGTTTGGGCAATGCGGCACTGTGGATATATGGCCGAAATCGGGGTCGGTGCTGCGCGTGGGAGGGGAAGGGGATTTTTCACACTGCAGGTGCGAGGATGGTGGTGGCCGTCGCTTTGCGGCACAAGACCCTGTTTTATGATCAAACAGAGATATGATTTATGACTAATTCTCAAAAAAAGTAGTCCAAAGATTACAACAAGGTTCTTAAAATATTACAAGGATATTCAGACTGGTCGATATTACACCCAGAAACTCCTCCACTCCATTGATCTTGCAAAGTGCAGCCATCGATAAGTTATGTATGAAATGAACATTGTCCATTAAGTTCATACCTATATCTTTAAAATCAAATTGAGCTTCTGCAGAAGCATTGTCCTCAAGATGGAGTCGCTTGTGCTGCCTACGAAACCATGTACCCCTGTTCTGTATCGACGTAAAACCTCATTACCTTGAGCGCACTTGCGTTCAGAACAAAGAATTTGGCGAAATTAACCTCTGGTGTGGTGCCTTGGTAATTGTTCAAAGTAAGTTCTTTCAGATGGAGATCAAGGCATTCGATAGGATTATTGTTCCTGTCATACTTTAGCCCATTTTTTCAGTGATTTAGTCCCTTTTGATGTCTGCGAAAATAGAAAACATGTGTCAACTATATATAGTGGCTACATCAAACAAAAGATGCATGTGAGTACGTGGGAAAAGGCACTGTATATTAGTTATATTTTAAGTACAATGCCTATAAATACAGGTTTTAATTCAGAGCCTACAGAAATTTTCCCCATGTTACTAGTGTTTGAATCATAGAAAAAACAGAGAAATTGTTCAGAGTCTAAAGAAATTTTCGCCATGTTACTAGTGTTTGCATCAGAGGAAGAACAAAGGAATTGTGACATTAATTGCGGTTTGAGTGGATAGAAACAAAAATTCCTTCAGAACTTAGTGCAATGCAATCCTATATGATGCAATCCTAAGCGAAAAAATCCTATGAATCAAATTAGCCCTTACTGAAAAAGAGAGCTCACCTCGATGTATAGCTTCTCCGTGCACGGAAAGCATCTAAGGAAGCCAACAACTGATTCCAGATTTGGGCCGACAGAATCCAGTGCCAAGATCTTCACTGTGCGCAGAGACGAGGTCAAGCTTCTCGGAAACATTTGCTGCACGACACGAACATGCATCAAGAGAATTAGGAAAAATGTGAGTGCGGCAAATTGGGAGAACATTAAGAGAACACTGTGAACAATCAAGAGGACTGTCTTACCCAAAAGATCGTGGATCCAACAACATGTTTGGAGCTGTATTTACTCGTGTAGCCCAGCACTGTCAATTTCGGCGCGCTAATGACCGTGATGATTGTTCAACCATTTGGGTTGTATACGCTCAACCTCTCGAGTAAAGGCGCATCCTCAATGACCAGTTGGTTAAGCTGGACATGTGTTCCTCTGCCTTGCAGCGAGCATATTAAACCAATCGATCGGAGAGTCACCAAGACGATACGGAGGCAATCCTTCAACCCATATACCCCATCTAGATGTAGGTGCTCGAGCGCAGGACAGCCCCCGAGCAGGTGCTCAATGGCCTCATCCGAGATGACGATGCCGTTAAGGATGAGCGTACTTAGAAGAGGGAGTGCGACATCCATGGAAGGGAAAAAGCAATGAACAAACCTGGCGACTTGCAGGGTGGGGAAGACGCGGGGCAGTTCAACCGGCAGATTGAGCACCCTTTGTCCCCCTTGGAACAGGAGAAACTTGAGCTGATTTAGTTTGGGGGATCGAAACCACTCGTTGAGCTTGAAACCGGCAACGCAGTTGGGACCGAAGCTACGGATGTTAAGCCTTGTGACTGGCCCAGGGTGCACGGCGAGAATCTGGGAGACTGCGGTGAGGCGTTCTTCATCACCGTGGGCTAGACCGCCGTCGACTTTGAGCTTGAGGGGAATGGAGCGCCAGAGGGGCCTCCACCGCTTGGAAAGGATGGTTGTGCGCACGCCATATTTGGTTGGGAGGAGGGCGATGATGCTGCTGAGCATCTCGTCGGGGAGTTCGCTGATGCGGTCGCAACTCGCCGGATGATCCATCTCAGCCGCCGGTGACACGGGCAAGCTCGGCGGTGGGGTTTTCTGGGAGTGGGGTTTTTTGGGGCGTGCGGTAGTGCTGGAGGGGATAGGCGGGGGGAAGCGGCCGCAATGAATAATGGTACTAATTTATCCGGAGTTTCCAATTAATTCCGAACAGACTGGACAAAACCAGACCAGATGGAATGAGCACGGACCTTCCGGACTTGGACGAGGCGACCCGCAAACGGCGCGATGAGAAAGCAAGTTTTATTGATATTATGAAAACTAAATGATAAACAATAATGAATTTGTATAAAGATGAACTCAAAATAATGAAATTTATTACTAATCTTGGTTTTCGACTCCGAAGCAGAATGTTTTCCATATATATATTGGATTCTACAATTTAGCTTAAGGTTATATACCCAAAATATGATACCATGCAAATGCAAACTAAACTTTGGTCATTTTTTCATTTTCTTTATTTTACTTCTTCGTACTAACTTATCCGGAATAGTCTAACATTTACCGAACAGTCTGGACCAGACCAGACCAGACACAAAAGTACGGACCTTCCGGATGAGACCGAGGCGAACCGGAAACGTTAATGCCCAAAACAACAATTGGCCATACTATGCAATCTAAATGGTAAAAAAAATCATGTAAGTAGACGGTGAGCTCAACATGATGATTTTTTGTTACTATGTTAGTTAATTAATTTGGTTACTCTGAAGGCGAAGTTTTTTTTCATGTGATCGTGGACAACAGCCTTTTCTAAATATGACATACCATTTTTAAATTCTATGTATTGGCTTCTACAATTCAAATTAATCTTGTATACCGAAATTATGACCACCATGCAAATAGAATCTAAAACGTGGAATGTATTACTAGTCTTGGTTTCCGACTCCGAAGCCGAATGTTTTCTATATACTTCATGCGGGACGTCCGCTTTGAATGACCTAACATTTTTTAAATTTATTTATTGTATTCTACAATTTAACTTAAGGTTATATACCCAAAATATGATACTATGCAAATGCAAACTAAACTTTGGTCATTTTTTCATTTTCTTTATTTTGCTTCTTCGTACTAACTTATCCGGAATTGTCTAACATTTACCGAACATTCCGAACCTGACCAGACCAAACACAAAAGCACGGACCATCCGGACTAGACCGAGGCGAACCGGAAGCATTAATGCCCAACACAACAATTGGCCATACTATGCAATCTAAATGGTAAACAATTCATGTAAGTAGACGGTGAGCTCAACATGATGATTCTTTGTTACTATGCTAGTTAATTAATTTGGTTACTCCGAAGGCCAAGGTTTATTTTCATGTGATCGATGACACAGCCTTTTCTAAATATGACATACCATTTTTAAATTCTATGTATTGGCTTCTACAATTCAAATTAATCTTATATACCGAAATTATGACACACCATGCAAATAGAATCTAAAACGTGGAATTTATTACTAATCTTGGTTTCGAACTCCGAAGCAGAATGTTTTCCATATACTTCATGCGGGACGTCCGCTTTCTGAATGACCTACCATTTTTTAAATTTATTTATTGGCTTCTACAAATCAATCTAAGCTTATACACCGAAACAATGATACCATGCATGCAAATTTAAACTAAATTTTGGTAAGTTTTACATTTTCTTTATTTCACATTTGTTACTAATTTATCCGGAAGAGTCCACCAAATGCCGAACATGCCGAACCAGCATGAAACGAGTGTGGACCTTCCGGACTTGACAGAGGCGAACCGCAAATGCCTCAATGACAGGTGGGCCAGCGTACTGTTCCGGCTGGATTAATTGGTTTCTTCCCTTCGAAGAGAACTGCTAGAAAATCGAAATCGAAAGAGCCACTTAGCCACGCAATAGATATAGACGAGAAGGAGGATCCAAGGAGACCTCGCATGCGCCACTGCACCTAGTCTCGAAAATTGTGGCTGCGCCATCGAGTGCTAGCAGAGCACGTCCCGTCGTGTAGAAAATTGTGGCTGTGCCATCGAGTGCTGGCAGCACACCGTCCCGTCGCGTAGAAAATGGGGCTGTGCCACCGATGCCTCGCCGCAGAGTGTCAGCGCGGCGTCCCATCGAATTGATCATCACATTTTACTCCTCTCCCCCCCACCCCCCCACACACAAGTTCACCGACGCACTTCCCTACTTATCCCCATCTTTCCCCATCCCGGCATCTCATCCAAGCAGCAGCTAGCAACATCTCCCACTCCAACCACCGCATACAGCTAGCACACACCCCAGCTTCACTCCCCCACTGCAATGGCCTCATTCGTCCTCCCGCCCGCCTCGACGGAGCTTCAGTACCCGCGGAGCATGGCCGGTGATGACATGCTCCGGGTCTGGGCTGCGTCGGCCATGAGGTTTCCCTTCGATGCAACGTATGCCTTCATCAGAGCGGGCTACGGCATGCGTCGCACTGCCGAGAAGCCTATGTTTCGCCTCCAGCAGCTTGCGTCCGGGGAGTTGATGGTCCGCTTCGCCAACCCCCTCGATGCACAGCTGCTCTACGACCGCGCCTATGACTGCGGCGACGAGCTCGTCCTCTTCACCGCCGTCTACGCTGTCAACACTGACAGCGGCTACTTCCCCAAGAGCCGCTTCATCCACCTTCTGCGCCCCCACGATGAGGCTATCGTCAGCCCCTCGCGTGTCTCTTGGGAGCGCACACATGGCCACCTATGCACCATCAGCTTCGACGACCTCCCTCCCCACTACACGAGAGACCAGGAGGTGTTGGACAAGCTCGTCAAACGCCTCGGCGGCGATATGGTGGAGGTGCTCACGCCGAAGACCATCCACGTCAAGGCGTGGATCAAGGACCCGTGCAGTCTCCCAAAGGTGTGCGCCGTCGTGGAGCAGCAGCCAGACAGCTTGTTGAGCTACAACCGTCATGTTAGGATCTCAGTTAAGCAGTTCCGGGGTGTGTAAATCTCTGATTTGCTACCATGCTTATTGAGTAATGAAGTGTCTTTTGATTTGAACCTCTACTGCCCTTGTAATTAACTATCTCGTTAAGCTTTCGGCATGCATGCTATGCTGACAACCCGGCCGGCCGTTAACTTCGAACGCTCCGGTGGCAGAACTAGCCGTTGCACAGCTTGCACTAGCCGTTGTGCTATATGCTCCGGCCGGCGCGCGATGGCATGTATATCTCTCTTCCCCCATCACGTTCACACACACTTACTTAGCTATATCTCATTATCCAAGTGAACTACCTAACGATTTTTCCTCATCGACGCCATGCCCGGATCAGAGGTCGAGCACTCGGCTCTGGAGCTGTGCCAGCAGGTCACCGACCATGAGCTGTGACCGGCCATTGGGCCGCCAGTCATGCTTTCTCCCACCCCTCTCATGGCGTCCACTGAGCAAGAATTCCATCAGCACGTTCTCATCGCCACCGTGCTTGGGTCACGCCCCCCAGTTTCGCCGTTCGGCTTGGTGGCGGCGCTATCCACTCAATGTGGCATCCGCCCTGACGAAGTCCTTGTCGAGGTGTGCGTGCCGCCCGCCGATTTCTTCGTGCGGTTCAAGTCTAGCGACGACTGCGGTCGCCTTCTCCATACCTGGCCAACGTTCCGGTGTGGCGACACGACCATCAGTTTCACGCGTTGGCATCGAGGATACGGTGGCACACAGTCGGAGCTTGCCTACCTATGCACGGTAAGCTTCGACGACATCCCTTTCCATGCCAGGGAGCCGGAGGTGCTGAAACGGCTCATCAACTTCATCGGCGGCGAGATGGTGGACGTGCAGCCGCCCGCAGAAAGCTGGTCCATCGACGTCACGGCGTGGATCAAGGACCCGTGCACTGTCCCAAAGGTGCACCACGTCCTTGTCCCGGAGCCTAACAACAGCGTGCCAACCGACTCCGACAACCTAGATCGATCTCCGTCGCCGCCATGCTCACCAGAGAGAATGCTCTGCTTCGCTCATCGGGTAATCATCCACATCGTCGACTTGGTCGCGAACCACGCGGGGACGACACACCTACATCAGTTCAGAACATGGGCAGGCCAGGTCGACGGCACCTCTCCGTCGCACTTGCGCGACAGCGTCCACACCTTCGGAGGAAGAGCGAGAGGAATATTCTGATAAGGCGGTCACACCTAGTTGGCACTCACTTATATTTTGGCGGGTGTGGATATGTTGTTTACGCGGGGAAATTTTGGCCGGGGACAGATTTGCCTCGCTCACTCCTAGTTGGCACTCACTTATATTTTGGCGCACTCACATTTCAAATTTTCCGCCCCCTCTCTCTGCACCGCACCCCCCCCCCCCCTCTTCCCTGTCACTGCGCTGCCACACTCCGCTTCCGCCAGAGCAGCGGCCCGTGGCTCCACCCCAACCCCCACCCACCATCTCCTCCCACCTCCCCCTCCAATCCCCCGTCTCCTTCGAGTCGGCGTCCCCTTTCTTCCCCGGAAATGGTAGGTGTGGTTCGATCGGATCTATGAACTATGTATGTAGGTGGATCTCATTTCATCTGTGATTTATTTCTCTAGGCTAGCTCCTTACCTGACCTAGAGTGACTCAAAATCGAAGAGCCATGCAGTAGAATGAAGGAAGAGCCGAAGCTCATGTTTCCATCAGCGGATGCATTACCGAGATTCGATGGTATGTGTTGTTTGTTACTGTCCACAGGACTGCACACTAGGCCGTGTAATTTATTTCTTTAGGCTATCTCCTTCAAGAAACATTCCTTCAGATTTCCACATTTTTACCTCAACACCGTGGCAGATACTGCTAATTAAGGTGAATAACTTAGAATGGCTGCAGCTTGGAATGAATTTTGTGTCATGTATTTTGTTTAGCAAAAAGACTGCTGTAATGACTGCAAGTATGTTCCTTGCAATGACAGGGAATTGCTGAAGGACTGCTATGGCGAGAAGAAAATTGTGACTGGAGATGGCTTCATGTATACAGATATATGATCGCGAGAAGCAAGGTAATTGATACATGCTCTCGAAACACAATAAAGAACCAACATCTTATCACAGTAATTGATGTTAGCTGTGGCGAGAAGAAAATTGTGACTGAAGATGACTGTTGTAATGCCTCTATGTTTGTGACTCAACATGTTTTTTTGGGGTTAACCGGCGTACTCCTTTAATTGCATATTCAAGGTTGCCCAACATGAAACACTAAAGGGGACAGTGAAAGATCAAGGCCGGTTGCCCACCATGAAACACTAAAGGGGACTGAATGACATATTTCCTTTATTTGAGCATATTTCTGGAGTACAATTCGATGTCCATATCCAATTGAAAATAGCAGACTGGCTTTCTCTGTGCTGATATATATTCTGCTATCTTTGAATGCAGAGAAGCCGTCAATGTGATTCGATCCATCGGTATGTCAGCTCGCCAAACAAGGTAACACAAAATAACCAATCGCAACAACTTATTAGTAATTAATTACATCAGTCGTAGTACACTTGTAAGTATTTACAACGCCGTCAATGATGATGTTTCATGTAATTCCTTCTATCAGAATCTCTTCGATCTTTCACATATTTTATTTCTATATGCAACGCCATTTATATTTCTCATCAAATTTTCAGATAATTACAAGTGGTTTTCATCAACAATGCAAATTGGTTTGAAGATGCATGAGGCAAGTTTTACCTGGAGAAGCTGGCTTCGAAGCGGATTGGTCATCATTCTCTGTGCATCACATGTAGTTCAGAGTGACATCGATCAAATATGTAATTCCAAACAGTTGTGGAGACTCGCCATCTAGTATTATGTTCCTGGTGGCATGTAATTAACAGTCCTGTAGTAGTACACTACACATTAGATTCTTAATTATGTATCATATTTAGAATTAGGCATCCTGTAATAATTTCGTGTTTTATTTAAATATTTGGTCGTGTCCCAAATAGCTGGGAAAACTGGCCTCCGGATCTTTATTTGCATATCCGGATAAATCCCAGTTTCTGAACAGATGCTGGTCACCGGAAACACATGGACCCTCCGAACTTTGCCGTCGGTTATAAAAAAAGAACCGACGCGTGACCGCTGAGGCCGTTTGTTTTCCGAACCGGCTCCAAATGTTTCCGGAGCTGATGAACAAATACGGACGGTCCGGCATGTGGAGGCGGCTAAAAGAGCCGCCCGGCTCTAGCGTTTGCGACGGTCATCTGCTCCAACCGTCTCAGGGTTGCAGAGGCGGGTCTTTTTCACAACCGTCTGCGGGGAGTAGTTTCCCAGCCACGGGTCTGAACTAGATCCGGGAATATGGATTATCCTCAACTGTTGCTTCGAGCCGGATGGGAAAACCGGCTGAGGCCCATGGTCGGGATGCGGCTGCAATACTCGGATCTGTAGTAGTGTCACTTGCAATTATCAATAAGAGAATTATTGTTTTAGAGGCTAGTGCTATTCATGATAATCAAAACCGTAGGATTGGTGAATTGGAGGAGGCTATTGATACCTTAAGTTCCACTTTTTCTTCTATTAAAACTAAAAAGCAGAAGTCTTTTGTGGGTAAAGAGAAAAAAATTATGTATGTACCCAAGGTATCTAAACCGAAACCACCTAATGTGTTTAAAACTGATAAAGTGTTTAGTGAGGGTGAAGCACAAAATGGATTATTTAGATTTTCTTCCCAAGAATTACACAACCCGAAAATTACTATTGTGACAAGCCATGTTCTTGAGGAAGCTTTTGATGATTTGAACCTTGCTACACTTGGTAATACTTGATGCATGCTTTGTGCCTAGCTAAAAGGCGTTAAAGAAAAGCGCTTATGGGAGGCAACCCATTATTTTTATTTCTGCAATTTTTCTTTTATTGAGTCAAGGAATTGTTTACTTCTGTAGCAACTCCTTTGTATCTTTACTTTTTCGCATTGTTGTGCCAAGAGTAGTCTCTAATGATAAGATGATGCTAGATTTTGATTGCTGCGCAGGAACAGATTTCTGCTGTTCACCGTATTAATTTCTAAAATCAACAGAATGTGATTTAAATCTGCAATTTTTGTGCGTAATCCTGATGTATGTACGCATCTTTCATTAGTTCAAAGTTTTTCAATCTGAGCAACGTAAGTGCCTCGAAAAAATTCGTCTTTGCGGACTGTTCTGTTTTAGACAGATTATGTCTTTTATTTTGCATTCTCTCTTTTACTAGTGTTGGGTGGAATTCTTTTTTGGGTGGAAGAGCTTCACATAACATCAGTGGCAGTAGTAATGTTTAAAGTAACGGTCATATTGCGTCCTTACAGAACATGTGAGTTTTTGATTGATGCACTAACCCTCTAATGAGATTTACTTTGAGTTTGGTGTGGCGGAAGTTTTCAAGGGTCAAGAGGAAGAGTGATATAATAGGATCAAGAAGAGTGAAGAGCTTAAGCTTGGGGAGGCTCCCATGGATCTCCCCAGCATATTTCAAGAAGACTCAAGCGTCTAAGCTTGGGGATGCCCAAGGCATCCCCTTCTTCATCGTCAAAATTATCAGGTCATCTCTAGTGAAACTATATTTTAATTCTTTCACATCATATGTGCTGTTCTTGGAGCGTCTGTGTGCTTTTATTTTCAGTATGTTATTTTTATTTTGTGATCAACTTGATTGGATCCTAGCATTCTTGATTGGGAGAGAGACACGCTCCGCTTTTTCATTAGAATACTCCTATTCTTCACTTATACTTGTTGAGTATTCATATCTAGCGCTGTTCAGCTTTTAGCTCTTGTTTTCATGTATCTCTTGTCAGAGCTATTAGTTCTTTTAAAGAAAGTACTCTCTTACTTCACTTATACTTGTTTGGAGAGTTATTGAAATAAATTGATTGGTGTTTGGTTGGAACAGAAAATGTTGCATGTGGTAAATGGTATAATGGAAAAGACTTACATACTCTTGTAGATCACTAACTTGGATAATTTGATACTTGTCAATTGTTTTGAGTTAACAAGTAGGTCATGATTAAACTTTTGCATCATGTAAGTTAAGCCCATTAGTGAAGAACTACCGTAAAGCTTGTTGAAATTTGGTTTGCATGAGTGGTATCTCTAAGGTCTAGATATTTTCTAGTAAAAGGGTTTGGTTAACAAGGAAGACAGTGTGAGTCTTATAATTTTGCAATATGTTGGTCATATAAAACTTGGTGTACCGGTTGATATCTTGTTTGCTTAAATAACCTTGCTAGCCTAAACTCTGTACTGAGAGGGAATGCTTCTCGTGCATCCAAATCCTTGAGCCAAAATCCATGCCATTGTGTCCACCATAACTACCTATATGTGGTATTTCCTTGCCACTCCAAGTAAATTTTTCATGTGCTACCTTTAAACTATTCAAAATTGTTACTACTCCTTTTTGTGTCAATGTTTACCAAGCTCATGAGGACGTGGTGGATGTCTTTATGTCACTTGTCAAGCAGACTTTACCTTCAGACTAGCGGCATATACATCCGCTTATCTATTAATTTTGCAAAAAGAGCTGGCAACGGGGTGCCCAGTCCCAATTAATTACAACTTTAACCGCTTAATCTCTTCACATTTTGTCAACTGAATACTCAGTGAAAATCTGCATGTGTAAACAAAAGAGAAAAGAGGGATGATCTGCCTTGCTGGTAGAAATAACGTCCTTCATGGGAGCCGCTCTTAAAAGTCTGTTTGGCCGGGGTCATATTGTACTTTCCACTACTGATTCGTTGACCAATTAACATACACCTCTCAAAACTTAATTTTTACTCTCTATATGATTTCAAAAACTAAAAAGCTCTAGCACATGATTTAATCCCTGCTTCCCTCTGCGAAGGGCCTTTCTTTTACTTTTATGTTGAGTCAGTTTTCCTACTTCTTTCTATCTTCCACAAGCAAACACTAGTGTCAACTTTGGTACAACAATTGTTATATGCTACATATTGGACTTATTATATTGCTTTGTGTTGACAATATCCATGAGATAAATATGTTGAAAGTTGAAGCAAACTGAAACTTAAATCTTCCTTTGTGTTGGTTAAATACCTTTTACTAGAATCTATTGCTTTTGAGTTAACTCTTATGTAAACCTGTGGATGCAATGTCTCCAAAGTACTATTCATGAAAAGTTTTGCTTGTATGATTCAGTTGTTTACTCATTATCTATTTGGTAGCAAACTATAGACCATTGACTTGGATCACTTCATTCATTTACATGTGCCTTACAATACTATTTGATCAAGATTATGATGGTAGCATGTCACTTCAAAAATTATTTTGTTTTATCGTTTACCTACTCGAGGACGAGTAGGAACTAAGCTTGGGGATGCTGCTGATACGTCTCAAACGTATCTATAATTTTTGATGTTCCATGTTGATATTATACCAATTGTTACATGTTTTACATACACTTCATATCATTTTTATACATTTTCTGGGACTAACCTATTAACAAGATGCCACAGTGCCAGTTCCTGTTTTCTGCTGTTTTTGTATTCAGAAAAGCTGTTCTGGAAATATTCTCGGAAAAAAATCAACGGAGGTCCCTATTTCACCGACACGTCCACGGAGTCCAAAGGAGAGACGGAGAGAGGGAGGCCCACACCATGCCTCGGCGGGCGGGCCACGCCCTACCCTGGTGTGGGCCCCTCGGGTGGCCTCCGACGCCGCCCTTTCGCCTATTTATTCCTCCCGTCTGGAAAACCCTAAATACCCGAGTCATATTCCACGAAAAGTTCCAGAGCGCCGCCGTCGTCAACCCTAGCTCGGGAGGGTTCTGAAGCTCTTCCCGGCACCCTGCCGGAGAGGGGAATCATCACCGGAGGGCTCTACATCGCCATGCCTGCCTCCGGAGTGATGCGTGAGTAGTTCATCCTTGGACTACGGGTCCATAGCAGTAGCTAGATGGTTGTCTCTCCACTTTATGCTATCATGTTTAGATCTTGTGAGCTGCCTAACATGATCAAGATCATCTTATTGTAATGCTACATGTTGTGTTTGCTGGGATCCGATGAATATTGAATACTATGATCAAGTTGATTATTAATCTATGTTACATGTTATTTATGATCTTGCATGCTCTCCGTTACTAGTAGATGCTTTGGCCAAGTAGATGCTTGTAACTCCAAGAGGGGTATTTATGCTAGATAGTGGGTTCATCTCCAGTAATCTGGGCGAGTGACAGCAACGTCTAAGGTTGTGGATGTGCTGTTGCCACTAGGGATAACATAACAATGCTATGTCCACGGTCATATGTACTTGTTTACATTACGCACATTACTTAATGCGATTATCCGTTGCTTGCAACTTAATACCAACGGGGGACACGGATGTTAACCTGAAGGTGGATTATTAGTCATAGATGCGGTTGGATAACGGTCTATGTATCTTGTCGTAATGCCCAATTAAATATCATGGTAGTCATCTTGTCATATATTTGCATTGTCATGCGCTCACTATTTTATCAATTGCCCAGCTGTAATTTGTTTACCCAACATGTTATTTATCTTTATGGAAGACACCACTAGTGAACTGTGGACCCCGGTCCATTCTTTTACACTGATAAAACCACCAACTGCAAACATTGTTCTCTTTTACTTTCTGCAATTAAATACTATTTTCCACACCATACGTTTAATCCTTTGTTTTCAGCAAGCCAGGAAGATTGACAACCTTCCTGTTTTGTTGGGGCAAAGTAGTTTGATTGCGTTGTGTGCAGATTCCACTTCAACAGCACTTTTTCTGGCGCTGTTGAAAACCTTCAGAGGTGCTCCTACTCTTCCTGGATTCGATAACCTTGGTTTCATACTGAGGGAAAACTTGCTGCTGAACTACATCATACCTTCCTCTTGGGGTCTCCCAACGAACATGTGTTTTTACATCATCAAGGCCAAAGCAGGAGTCGGTGACGTCGGGGGGCTTCAGCGAGCCGGGACCGACACGGCTGGGTGTGGGGGTGCCGTTGTAGGCTCGAAAGGAACTTGGTGGGGGTGTGGGGTTGCCGAAGTTCGGGTTTACGTGGAGGGTATCGACGCCGAGATGGGGAGGCTAGAGGGATTGCCTTGGGCGGCATCAGACCGCCGAGGAGAGAATTTAAGGAGTGCGGGGTGGCCAGGCGGCGTGGGAGCGACGACGGCTACTAGTGGCGGTGGCTGATGGTTTGGCCGGTGTGAGTAGCAGGAGAGATGAAGACCGTCTACGGTTGTGCAGCGGGTTGTGTCGGTGCTCTCCTTCCGCCTCTTCTTCGGCGGTGCTCTTTTTCCACATCTCCAGCGCTTTAAGAAAGGATATCGAATCTTATGCTCCCCTCACCTCTGTTCGATGGCAAAGGCACCCGCGGGTTGGCTATTGGAAATTTGATTGTGCCCACGGGTGACCCTAAGCTAGCACGGACAATCACAGTGTACGTGCATGTTTGGTTTTTTTTTAACAGGGGTGGTCCCAGAGGGACCTAGAAGCATATATTCACAGCAGTGGCATGACACATGGAGGACCAAATGAAATAGAAAATTACAAACATGCCCCTACAATTTGCACCGAGGACCCTAGATCTAACTTTAGGTACGCAGTCGGGTCCGGCTCCATCACCACCGTATCGAAAGAGCACGACACAGCCAAGCGCGTCACCGCCCGGGACGAACCACATGGGGTGGGGCACCGGGAGCCAGCTGCACCAGAGCCAAAAGGGCCTCCGTATTGGCACAACGGCTTGGAGGTTGCTTATCACCATCCATCGTCGGCCCGAGAAAGTCGTAGCCGACGTAGAAGGGGTGGAGGGGTCACCTTTCGACCATCTGAGATGGTAGCCGACGAAGTACCGCCAAGGATGATAGCCCGTGTCGCCGTCGTCCACCATGGACTCTGACCATCGAGGAGGACAGACGCACCGCCGGCACCGCCCACGAGCACTAGCAGCAAAAGGCAGTATAACATATAGCCAGACGCCACCAAGACGAGCAAACCCTAGACCTAATACTACACCTATGTACAGAGGAGGGCCGGCCTCCCCTCCCTCAGCATCTTCGTCCAGCGAGGCCGCCGGAGAGGAGGGGGAGAGGAGCCGGGACGGCAGAGGCGACTCTCAAGGAGCGGGTGGGGAGGGAGGAGAGAAGGTGGAAATGAGAACTTTCGGACATGTCGGCATGTTTGGTTTGAGGATCGAAAAATATACATGAGTGTTTGGTTCACAAGAATAGAAAAAACAAGTCAAATAAAGTCAAACCACATGAGATTATTATGCCACTATAGGGTCATCCACAGAGGTAAACCTCGAGACCCCAAGGAGGTTCCTCAGCGATCGATGATTTGTGGCCGTCGGATCGAAGAATCCACAGCGCGATCTGGGCCGTCCATTTTCCTGCGTTACTTCTTTTACAGCGAACAACAGTCACTGACAGCGGGTCCAGACGTCGCCGGTCCCGCTCCGATCCCGCTACACAGGGAGAGGGTAAGTTTTACGGTAGCATTTGCTTTCGACACAGTACTTTCGAGCACCGTCGTGGTGTGTGTCTCTGCAGTGGTGCGGACGTCCAGCGGACCCCGAAATTTTTGGAAACTAACCCGCGGTCCAGGTTTTACACTGCGCGTGGACCTAATTGAAATTTCGAAAAAACACGTAGACTTTTCTGTAAAATCACCAGCACAATCCCCCATCTCTCCTTTCTCTCTCCCACGACGGAAAGTCGCCGCGGCCGCCGCCGCACGCCGCCGGCGCTATGCCTCTCCCCTTCCAGATCGCCGAAAGCTGCGATCTCCGCCGTCGCCGCTTATCCTTCCTCGCCGATCGGCGCTTGCCGGGACGTCGCACAGCGACGGGAATCGTCGCCGCCGTGCTACGCAACCACCGCGGAGTAGTAGCCGGCCGCTGCTACATCGGTTTCGCTCCGTCTCTGCCTCCTCCTCGCCGCTCAACCCAAGGAGTGCGGGCTGCTGCTGTGCTCTGCCTCTCCATCCTCCCGCCGAGACGGCCGATGAAGCGGCACCAGCGACATCACCGTCTTCCTCGATGCGTCGCAAGATGAGCACGCGCCCGAGACGTCCAGCCACGGCGCCGTTTCCGTCGACCTGTCTCCCGCTGCCACCCACTCCTCTCAGGCGATTCCTCTCCCCGTCGAGCTCGCACAGCTGCTGCACTCACTCTCCATCTGCATCACCATCCTCCTTGCATCGGTAAGGCAACACGTATGCTCGAGCTCCCTCCCTCTCTCTCCCTCTATGCGCTCTGTGTGGGATTGACTGTATCCTTTCCTCAATCAGGTACCTCCATGACCAATTGGGCAGCACCATACCAGGAACGAGGTTTACAATTGTTCCTGCAGATTTGCCTCCTCTCTCTTCCACTAATATGTTATTATTAATTCTTTCATCTTTCTTTGTCTAGCTTCTTTCCAATATATGCCTACAAGTTGTTCGATGAATAGGCAAGTGTGCAGCTGGGTAAGATTAATATATGTAATATTCTTTCTACTCAGTAACTTTTTTTCCTGAAATTTAGCTACAGCCAGTACATCCGTATGATATCATTTCTGAAATCAACTTATAGCCTTTATATGGTATCATTTCTAAAAAAAATCACAACATATGATATATTTTTTCTGAAATTTGCACCATAAATCAACTTACATCTCCTACTCTAGCGTTCTGAAATTATTTCTAAGCATTTTAGTCAGTGCTACAAATTCTGTACAGATTTGCTCAAGAGATAGAAGAGGTCACCGAGCCGAGGAAATGTGAGGTGCTGCTGATTCACCACGGGCTTGCTCCTAAAGAAGGCACAAGAGGGCGTAAGGGTTTGTGTTGCGGCCATGGGTGTTGTAATGGACTGATGGTCAACGACAAGGCATCTCACCACGTCCAGACAACAACCTCTAGCCACAGTAAGTTCATTCCAGTTGGTTCCTTTTTTTATACTCACCTCTTTTTTTATATACTGTTGTAATTGGAGTACTTAACATGGTATCCGTATCTTATTGCCATAAACATGCCATAATAAGGATTTTGTTTGGAGGAACGCCTACACATATTATTTGTCTAGCATCTAATTAAGTGTCTTACAATTTGTTATGTTTGCTAGCCTCTAATGCATCTATTTCTATACCTTGGGTTAGTTCTGTGTGATTTTCCCAAGTCTTTGAGATCAATATTCTTTTCTATTATCTTGACATCTAGGTTGCCTTAAATAGCTCCATATTTTTCTTTATTGTAGACGGTCTTTTGTGGCATTGTGTAATTCTTTTTTTGACCATTTTGTTCCTATTTTCGTATCATCCTCTCATGCACATTTTCCCATCATAGGTTCAGCACTCTGTCTCTGAAATTGCATGGTTTAAATTACTATCAATCCATCATAGGTTCTTACCATACGTACTTAGTTGGGTTGCTGTACTTCCCAACTCTCCTCAGTTTCTTGTGTCTATTTATTAATTCACTTCAATAGTAGTATCCTGCATGTTCCTTCCCTTTCGTGGTAGTGTCTATTCTTTGCGAGGTAGCAAAATTGAGTTGCAATGTGATGTGGTTGCTACTCCTGTGAGATGTATCATGTTATATGCATAGGGGGATAATACATTGTTTTGCGTGTATTTATGCACATGGATATAGTAAATGCAATGTGTCATTACTCATTACATTGTTTAACCAAAGGACAATTTATTTTATCCAGATCTTACTTTTTTTTTTACCGTGAGAAGTGTTTCATGGGTTGTTTCGGAATTTAGGCTAGGGACGATCTCTTTTTACCTAAATGAACATGTGGGCTATTTATATCTAGCTAATCACAATACATGCTTATATGAGTTATAGATTTTGGCAAAAATAATAATTTCGGACTTCTTTGGTAGTTCTGCAAAATAATCATCTCCTTGGTTTACAAATGAATATTTTCAATCCTAAAAAGTAGATATATGTATTATTATTTCTGTTACACCACAACTATTGCTTCACCACACCCCTCTGGTCATTTCAATACATGTAATTAATTGTGCTCTCTTCCATTGATTTTAAGTGTTGCAGAAATAGATATAACAGAGACTAGGTGAGGGACACTTGATACTTGGATGTAGTTTTATTTGTGCTAGCTGCACATAATTTTTTTAAAATGAAATAGTTATACAGATCCCTGTCTATGCATGTACAACTGTCAGTAAAGTTCTAGCATCCCTGCAAAGTTCAGAAGTCAGTACCTATATATCTGCACAGATCTTTGAAATATGTATATTATATCTGAATACTCAAGGAACATTCTTATTGCACACGTGAGCGCATTTAGGAAGGTCAGTAGTATGGTGTAAGACCTATGTTCCCTCTTTTGCCTCTACAAATTTAAACTTTGCCTCCTCCATGTAAGACCTGATGATAGGTTTCGTTGAGTTCATCAATGGAATCGGCTGTTGCTTTAAAAAGTAGAATGGTGGATCTGTTGTGCAATATACAATCAAGTAATAAACTTTGCCTTCTCGATGTAAAACCTGATGATTTGTTTTGATTTGTGCAATGTACAATTAAGTAATAAATGGATGAAAACCATTGTGCAATTCTGGATCCTGGAAAGCCATGTGATCTGGGCATTTCTTGCTGGACTGTTCATATCTACTTTAAGCTATTGTTGGAACCTTCTGATTGAATGTATTTGTCCAGTTTTCTTACCATTCATCTTTTCTTTATTCCTGTTGTTCATCATGTTTGAACTTTTTGTTTATCCCCTCCTATTAAAATACTATCCACTTTCTGGACTTCCAGTCAGATATTTCTTCTCTATGGTCAGTTGTTGTTATGTCGGAACCATATATTCTTGCTTATATGTGATATATTTACTTTTTCCATTTGGGATTGCTTCGCAGGCTAGGATACTTTCATAGGCAATATATGCAAGCCTGGTGAACAGATTCGGAAGATCAGTCGAGGCAGCCTATTGGACAGAGAGACCGATCTCGAATGCACTCTTGACTCTGTCCTTATTGAAGTAGATAAGGCGGCTGCCTGTGACCTTCAGCAATTTACCATTCAAGCAACTAAGGAGATCCTACAAAACTCGGACTCAGACTCCATTCGGTTATAGTCTTGAATCATGCCATGATGGAAAGAGTGCACTTGGTGATGAGCTGATAGATGAAACAAACCATTGAATTCCAGTCCACGGTCTCGGTTTTAGACACAACAGCTCTACGCTTTGGTTTTAAATTCTATCCTTACTGTTTATACCCTTATGTGTGTAAGGCCAACCTCGCCTATCTGACTGTCTACCCCATAAAACTATGTAAAACCTAATTTATGGATCTTTGTTATGTAAATCCTAATTCTACCCTCACTACTCATATTCTCATGTTTCGTCTACATTTTACATGCCAATTGACTTTTACTTAACTGCCTCTTGGTCTACTTTAAAACTTACTAAACTACTGTCGATACAAGCTCATTTCTCTACCAGATCCATAGCCCCGTGGATTACCAGATACAACAAAAGTAATCTGATCAGTCTGCTTGCATTTGATTTTTTTTTGAGAGTACGCGGTAAAAACTATATTTATGATGATTGCCATAGTGTCGTTACCAACCGATTAGCACTCTGAAAGGTGGCTGGCGCCTATTTATCCTGAAGACTCTAATGGGTGTAAAGTTTTATGTATGAAAGAGCATTGTGCTTTCCTCTTATAAACTGTAATGTCACTACTATGTAGACTATTGTGTCATATTAAGAATGTTAGTCATAACGTTTTGCAAATTGAAAATCAGTGTCAACGGCGGGTGGCGCGCGGCGCCAGGGAATCTAGTGTGTATAGAATCCGAAATTTGACCTCGTTTATCCGAAGTTCCGAACCCACCAGCTATCCCTTTGCGGCAACGTAAGCGACCAAGGGAGAGAGAGAGATGCGAGCAGCAGCAGGCGGCCGCGCCTTCCAGCTCCACCTCCTCTGCCCGCGCCGCCCATGGAGACCTCCTTCTCCTTCCACCACCGCAACTGCGCCTCTCTCCCACTCCATTCCCTCGGGCCGCCCCCACCAACGCCGCCTCCCCATAGGTTGGTTCCTCTTCATTAGTAGTCCATCACTACGGCCGCTCGCACACCCGACGGCCCTCAGGGTATTCGACCAAATTCCCGCAGCCAGTGTATCACGTTTTTTGGTAGAGGAAGACACAGGCATGCCATTGCCGCATCTCTGCTCCCACGCGCCACTCTGTCGAACGCTTCCTAGCCCTACGCTTCCTCCTACTGTTGGTATTGCTCTTCCTGGGGTGCTATTCTTTGCACGTGAAGAGACAAAGGCAAACAAAACGATTCATGCTTGACATATTCGTGCTAAAATGAGACCACATGGATCTTTTTTATCCCCCCGTGTGGATCTTCCTCCTTTATCCTGCTCAGTGATTGCCTGTAAAGTTTTTGATGAAAGGGGGAACACTGGCCAGACGGGGCGGAGCTAGATCAATCTTGATCATGGTGCACTGCTCGTGTGTTATGTAGAATCAGGGGAAGATTTAAGCGATAGGGGTGCACTAATCATATGCTAGAGGGGTGCACACATCAATTTTGAGGCTGAATGCAAGCTAAAAAAATTCCTACCCCGTTGGCTACAAGTAGCTCCGCCCCTGCTGGCCTGGGCTTCTCTGCTTTGATATGCTTGTACAAACGAAACAAACCCAACTCTGCTGATGGGAGCATGCCTGTCATCGGTCTATTATTCCTTTCCGTGATGTTGTTCTTAATATGTTACCGTTGTTCCTTGCAACTCAGGTTTTTTGCCTACTCTGGAGCGGGGAGTTTCTACAGTCTACATGTGCCGTCGGGTCCATGCAGCAACATGCAGTGTTTCCTTAGATGACAGGTCACAAGCAGTATTAACAGATGGATCAAATGTACATTCTTTTTCCAATCCTTCACCAATCACGTCTTTTCAGAAAAAAAAGTTACATATTCAGAGTTGCATTGTACCATGCAATGCTGAAACGCAAACGGTACTTTTATATATGTACTGACCTGTTTTTTCCTGCCTTTGCATATTTATACTTCGGTAGGCATCATTTTGAAACAATACTTAGGATATTTAAATTATCGAGAGCCCTGCTTGCAATTTTTCTTTTCAGAACATATATTTATTAGGATATTTGGCTCGCTATAGTCTTGTGGATTTTCGGATCCTTGCACGAGCAGTAACATCCATATTTAGCTTCATATAGTTCTGTGGATTTTATGTGTGTACCTGGAAATGCTTAATGCCTATCACGGTCAAGGTTTTTAAGGCGGTAAGGCGTCATAAGGAGATCACCTCCCGCCTTGACGCTTAAGGAACACCTAAGCACGTAAGGCAGGCAAAATGCTATGACACTGCGAGGACACCTTACCGCCTAAACGTTCATAAGGTGACGCCTTAAAAACCATGATCACGGTTTTTAAAAGTGCACCTAGGCGTGAGTGGACAGCAGAATGCCTAGTGCTTAATCGTGCTAGACATACGCTTAGGCGAGATAGGCGCTAGGCAGAGGGAAAACTAAAACATCTAGTTTCATGTGCCTTTTACTCGAATTTAGATACATCAGTGCAGAGTTTCTGCTCTGCTTAGTGCTTATATGACAATGAGTGCAGTTATATTTTGGATACTTTGAAGTGTGGCTGTTTATTGGTTCATTCCAACTTCCTGAGCATATCTAAGCTGCCTAGTTTACAAGAACCATGATGCTGGACGCTTCACTTATGCAAAAGAACAAGAACCTGATTACTAGTTTAATATATAAACCTTCAGCGATGTAAAAATTGAGGTCCGCAGTTTCCAGCGTAGTTAATTCTGGGCAGCTGAAGAGCTGACATGTGCTTCATTGCAGTTCTTTTAATTGAATCTATGCAATTTCACAGCAGAAGATTTTCTTCTCTTTGAAGAGCATATTTTGTATATTTTCTACAGGATGCATCATAAATTTGTTTGTTTGCGTTATATCTGTATTCAGGGAGATATTGTGCACAAAAGTGAGATGGTTGGTGCATTTCAAAGAATACCGATGGTCATGCCTGCAACTGATATACTTCAGTCAGCACAAAGGAAATCAAGAAATGTACCACCAACAAAGGGTATTCTTCACTTCATTACCCTTTATCGTAGCATTTTCCTCGTGATGCTTTGACATCTCACATATTGTGCGATGTCACCAAGTTTGATTTGCGATCAATATGTTCTGCAGGTATAACAAACATTGCCAAGCGTGAACGTAACAAAGGAGCAAAACAACTTGATGCCTTAATGAAAGTAAGTCATATGTGCAGCTGCGTTGCCAATGCAAATAATTAAACTGGCTTACTGAAAGCTGTTTTATTTTCAGGAACTTTCTGTGCCACTGAGAACATACACGGAGAACTTTCCTAGAAGGAGAGATTTGCATCCTTATGAGAGATCTCTAATTGAGTTGACTTTTGGGGAAGGATATTATGAAAAGGTATGTTTCTTATATAACATGCCTGTATAAGCGTCGCTCGCATGATTACAGCAACAAACTTCAGAATTAGCAATGTTGCTAACCCTATATGTTTTAAGTGTGTTTGTGATGAAATCATGAAAACTACACATATTACTTCTTGATTTATTATGATGTTGTTGGTAGTGCTCTGACAGGTACTTGGACGCGTGGATGCTCTCAGAAAAAAGATAACTTCTGTCGGGAAGCAACATGCTTCTGTCTGTGCTAAGGTCAGTTTAGGTGCCAATTAGTTTGTATATTTTTTCAGACCTTGAAGGTCTACCCCATCTTGATTTGTTGAAACCAAACCTTGTCCTATGACTGGTGTCTCTTACAACCCCATAAAAGAAATACGATACAATCAAGTACTGCTGAGGTCCAACAGTCACATAACGAAGTACCGAATTACAACAGCTAGAGAAAAAATTGCCGAGAGAGTAAAATATTCAATCAAAATTGATTGCACAATGGCAATTACTGAAGGACTCAGTAGTCAGTACTGACAAACATCCTGCTCTGTTAACGAATAACAAGGTGTCAATCTTCGAGAATTCCAACTATTCCCGTGTCTTATTCTTACCAGCGCATTCGTAACCAATAACCATGGCTGCCAAATAAAACCATTATTGTTTCGAAATACAATATTGGCACACTCGATGTAATATAGAACTTTTTTTTTTGCGAAAATATGTAATATATAACTTTGACAACAAGAAATGTTCGAGAGTGTCACTCTGATAGGAAATGACTCAAGTGAGCATGTATGTAACAAGGGAAGGTGATTGCATCCTTTAATATATGCACCAACATGATTAGTAAGGTACTTTGGTCATTTACTGGGAATGAGAACAACGCACAACAGCTTGCAGGTGTTATTTGCCAAACTAATAACCTCCTTTAAATATTTTTCTGTTGATATTTTACAGACTAGATCCTGAACCTATATAGCAAACCCCCAAATGTTGCGAGCTTGTTCTCTATGGATGACTTCGTTGCACTTGTCGCCATATGGATTAAATAGGCCAACAAAGGGCTTGATGATGATGGGATGCTAGAACGTCCTTGCTGAATTGATGCAAGGCATCGGACATATTAGAGAAAACTAGGCCTTCTCCCTTAATACTCTGCTTCTCCCCCATCCTTTTCTTCTTCCGGGATTCTTATCTTTGGTCCTAGATACATATCCCTCTTCTTCCTATTATCAATCCCATTCCAATCCATTTCCAAACTCTTCTACCATTTTTATCCTGGTGGTGTCTTGTTGGTATGTAGCACCAAACTTTGCGCATACCGTCGTCTCACGATTTTCAGTGTTGTGTCTTGTTGATGCAGAAACATGAATAGAATTCAGTAGGATCTCTTTTGTCAAAAAAAATGTGTTGCATGCAATACATGGTTCTTGTACAGCTCATAAGAAAGCTGTGTATACATTTTGTTGGTTTCGTAATATTTGAGTATGATGTACAACCAGGCATTGTTATGAACTGTCGACATTTAAGTTCTTTTAACTACTTTGAAGCCCTCCTAAGCTTCTTTTAGCAAAATAGTAGCATAGAATTTTCGGCTGATTCAGGATTTACATTTTGCATCGACAGTCATTAACGAAGCGTGAAGCAGAGGAGCGACTCAGTGAGGTTTGTTTCGAAGTTTAAGCACATATAAATTAGTCCTCTTAGAATTTTCTGCAAGTTTAGAATTTGTTTATTTATGTCTGTATTTTCTCTGTTTGATATGTTACTGTGCTTCCATGTACTACTTTTCAGGGTCGAAAGGAACTTGAGGAAGTTTTCCAGCGTGGTCAGAGTGCAATTGACGATTTAATAGACGTTGCAAAGGTACAATCCGTACTTTACATTGCAATTGGATACAATGAACACTTAGCTAGGCTTCTGAGTTTTCTATTTAATTCATTACATTGTTAAGCACTTCTGATTGATCAATGAGCTATTTCAGGCTTTGCGTTCTATGCCAGTTGTTGATCCACATATACCAACACTTTCTCTTGTTGGATCACCCAACGTGGGAAAATCATCATTAGTTCGCATATTATCAACTGGAAAACCTGAGGTGAGCATATCCCTGAATTTTGTGGATATTTTCTACCATGGTCAGAATGCAACTGATTACTTTTAGCCCATGTTTAGGATGTCCTTTATTTATTTTTAATCCAATTGCGTACTTTTATAGCCTCATTCCATTAAATTTTATCTAACTCAAAGCCAGGTATTATTTTTGGTGTCTTGATCTACTCACTTTTCTGTAGGTCTGCAGCTACCCTTTCACAACAAGAGGTATTCTCATGGGTCATATTGTATCCAATCATGAACGTTTTCAGGTTCGAACATATGTATTCCAGTTCCTCTACTCTTAGAAAATGAAATTGCAAGGTCAATTTCCCTCTTTCCATCGAGATCTGACACCACTGCAAAATATTTGCAGGTTACTGACACTCCGGGACTTCTTACGAGACATGACGGTCAGTCAGATTCCCTTGTTGAAGTAGTTACTTACTTGAGACACCAGTTTCATGATACTTCTAGTATTCTTCTGCTTGGTAGAGGTTTAATATCCTCCTGGACCTGAATAAGACGGGAAATTGGAAACTTGAAACGTTTGCATTTTTCGCAAACTCTGCCATGCCATGAGTCCAATTTTCACATGTTATGTACTAGTAAATAAATCTGTTCAACGCTAAGTTTAAGCCTTTTGGGATTTCAACTTGCTGGTACTACACATACGCACGCTACTCAGAAGGCTGGGTATTTATATGTGCTCCAAAGCATATTTTAGCAAAATGTTATGGCCCGTGCTAGAAGTCAGGGCAGCTATGGTATTCTGACATTCACATTCCTTTTATCCATTTCGAATTTGGGGTTGACAGATGACAGGAATAACATTGAGAGATTGACACTCGCTGTCCTTTCTTACTTACCAATTGCTGTCCTGTATGTTCACGATCTATCTGAAGACTGTGGGACTAAGGTGGCTGATCAGGTGCATTTTTTGTCAACCATTCCGGACATTTTGAAGATCATTTATTTATGCTAACTTCCAAAGATCAAACAGAACGAAAATTCTTGATCACGTGATTAGTCGGTCCAGATCCAGCAGTTTTTGCATTCTCCTACTCCCTCCGTCCAAAAATAAGTGTCTCAAGTTTCCCAAAAAATAGATGTATCTATACATGAAACATGTCTAGATACATCCACTTTTGGACAAACTTGAGACACTTATTTTGGGATGGAGGGAGTACTTCCGTTGGTTCTACTAAACATGCCTTTCTTCTTCTGTAGTACATCACATATAAGCACATAAAGGAACGATTCGGTGATCGCCTATGGATCAACGTTATATCAAAATGTGATCTTCTTGACAAAGTAGTACCCTCCAGCTTTGACTGTGATGATGACGAAGTAAGGAGATACAGAATGTTTGGACCAGAAGACGCCATCCGAGTATCTGTGCAGAGCCAAATTGGCACAGAAGAGGTTAGCAAAACTGAGTGACAGCCTCATTCCGAACTATACGATTCAACATCCAAGACCCTTTCCAGACTAATGATCCTCCCTCTCTGTCTCCCTCTACAGCTAAAGCAAAGAGTGCATCATCTGCTAACCTCTCAGATGGCTCGGATCAAAGATGGCAAGAGCGAGGATGAACTCCAGGGAACATTTAGCACTGTCCGTCGATTCACTTAGAGGCGCAATCTCCAATTCGAGTGTTTATACAAAGATATCCTGTACTCAGTGCTGAGTGCTGACGGTTGATGCCTCTAGTCACCCGCAATTGTGTAAACACTAAACAGAGTGCAAGAGTTGGTAAAGATTTGGCAACGCTTCTGCAATTTTGTAACGGGGGTACATGTGTTGGCTCGAACTGCGCGAATTGACTTATTATAGGAGAAAAATCACTGCTCACGCATGAAAAGAGTTTTTAGGATGGCCTAGTTCGACCGGTGTTTTTTTTTTCGATTGCATTTTTGTATCACAAGGTAGAAACGCGCCCACTCCTACACCCATGCGGACATCTCCTGATAACATTCTTTAAATTAGAGCAGCTACACATGATAGCCAAAACAAATACTCCCTCCTTTCCTTTATGTAAGGTGTATAGTTTTTTGAGAAAAAATCCAAAATATAGGGTGTAATGTCATTTATGGACAATTTTGCCCATCCACAAAATCCCAATCTGTAATGGAGGGGATTGTTTTCAATTTGCGGCTATTATGGACTATAATATTTTCTGTTTTTTATGAGAAGCAAAGTCCAACGTATGCCAAATATCCATATCTTAATATTTGTGAGGGAGTATTAATAACATCTACAATATCAAATCAATATCATTAAATACATTTCTTACAACAAATCATAGTTAGCATGCTTGACTTTTTAGAGAAGACATACTTCTAGTTTTGAGCAACGCTAGAGACAGACTGGTCTGCCTCAATTTGTACAAATCCGTGTGTTGTTGCGTTACTGTGTTGAATCGTGCCCTCGACTAGGGATGAAAACGGAGTGGAAACTTTCCGACTTTTCCGCGGAAAAACGGAAACGGAACGAAAATACGGAAGTGGAAACGGAATTTTGCAAAATGGAAACGGAAACGGAAACTTTTATGCGGAAACGGAAACGGAACAGCGTATTCCGGCGGAACGACCACGGAAACGGAAATTCCGTTTCCGGCAATACGGAACTTTCCGTTTTTTTTTTGCTACGTGGTGCTATCTGAATGCAGCAGGGCTAACAATTTTAGTGAGAACACCGAGGCAGAAGCAAAGATCTAAACAAAAAAAAGTAAAATATATGAAGTGACCATGTTTAGGCCCTACGTACTTGCATTTTATCTCCCTCTCAAGGCATTCCCGGTTTGGCATTTGAGTGTTGCACTAGGTTTAGGGACGAAGTAGATTTTTTTTTTTTTGCCAAAGTTGATAACTTAGAAATACTATATTATACTAGCAAGATGCCCGTGCGTTGCAACGGGTATAAAATAAAACAATATAGGCTAAGAATCGTGAAATATATCATGTGTCCTTTCAATTTTTGTTTTCAACCATTTGAATTTTTTGAACCATTTGAAATATATAGCTAAGTGCCCGTAGTTTGCAACGGAATAGTAGACGATTTTTAAAACAAAATAATAACTCCCAACCACACGGCGGAACAAGGGAAGGGGTGAATGGGAGTTTGTCTGTGTGCGACAGACAATTAGTCTTAAACACACCGATCATCTAAAACTGAGACAATTTCTAAATTGAAACTAAGACGCAATTTTCTCAAAAGGAAAAAAAATAGGACAACACTCAATCAGTCATGTGAAAAGAGCTCACCACCCGAATCTCAAATTAAGCGTGCATAGCTGCATGCCATTGGTAATTGCGAGGCAAGTTAAAAGAATCCGGACTATGTGGACTCTTCATCATTTTTTCACGTGGGACTGTGCAGTAGCAAAATAATATTGTCTTTATATTTTCTTGATTGGGCTTTCCTTCAGCGATTTTCAGCACCCTTTTGTTTGGATCGGAATTGACCAGTGCATGTATTTGTCTGGGCCGCATCCAGGTACATGGGCCACAGGTGACGAGCTAGCTCAACCCAGATGTGGTTTTGTCTTGCGATCGGTCTCGTTGAACGTTCCGTTCCTTGCGATCGGACTGGGCCGTGCGTGAGTACGAAGCAAGACGTACGAAGAACGACGTACGACCGCCAGCCAGATCGTAGGAGTTGCATACATAATTTAGTTTCACCTTGACTAACAACCCAGATTTTGGAAGTGCGGGCGTGCCTTCAGATACGTTTTTGCCTGTTCTATCTTGACGTACCGCCGCCAACCATCACCTTTACTCGTATTATATAGTAGAGATATTTTAATTTATTTCATCTTATTAAATTGATAAGTTTGTTGGTTTGCGTGAGTTTTCCTGCATTATTCAAGGGGTCTCTTGGTTCCGGCAAACATCTGCTTTTTGTTCCGTGTCCACACCGTATTCGGTATGTATCTGTTTTCAACAATATTTGTTTCTGTATTTATTTTCGGGGTTTCTATATTCGTTTCTGCTTCCGCAAAAAAAATATGAAAACAAATGTGGCACCACCCAGTTCCGTCTGTATCCGCTCTGTTTTCATCTCTACCCTCGACTCTACAACTTGACACAACATGTAGCTGCTGTCCGTCAGTCGCACATTCGCTGCACTAGGCGAATTCTTACGTTCTGTCCTCGACAGGGTAAGCTAACTGTAGAAGGCTCTCCTAGCTTTAAAGAAACATTGCCATCAGCTGGTTTCATGAATAGTAAACATGGTATAGGAACATTTGGTGTGATATACAGAAAATAAGGCAATCAAGTTTCAAAGGAATTGTACAATTGTTCTTCAGAGAGGAGCTGTACACAAGAAATGGTGCATATTAACCAGACCATCGTTGCTAAAACATAGATGCAATACACGTCTCATATTTACTTGTCACTTTTGGTGTTACTATATAAAGGGACTGTCAAGTAGATGGTGAATTTGCAACTGCTCTCCAAATGTTTGTACTTATGTTTCATGTTCAAATTAGTAAGTTGATTCATCCTTGCCTAGGTTTTTCAATAAATAAACATTTGTTTACCACCAGGTAAATGTAAAGAACCATGCTGTAAAGAACCACCAGGTAAATGTAAACATTTGTTTACCACAGGCAATGGCAATAAATATATAAAAACACCCCATTGCCTATTTAACTACCAACATTAAGCATTGTTCTCTACAACGATTCTCGTGATATAGAAAGTAGAACAAATAACTAATATGCAAACAGATTGTCATACCACAATCTTCACGTTTAATGTGTCCCTCTCCTCAAAAGTCTTGTCTAAGGTTATCTTTCCAAGCTCACTTCTCATGGTTGTCTGCGCAAGTTGAATGACTGCGAAAATTGGATTCTCCACGCCATAGGAAGCAGCGTAGGGATCAACAATCTGTGAAGTAACAGAAATAAAGTAAAGGTTGGAATTAATACTACTAATGTGCCTGCAACAGCCTCTGATTTCGGAAGACTGACAGTAAAAATGCAAATCCCTATACATTTCACCAAGTAAATTATCATGAATGATTAATTTACAAGAGATATGTTGATTTTCTTTCCCTTACAAGGTTAATTTAGTAAATTAGCAAATTCATCGACAATTCCCTGCAGAAACATTACTAATACTACGAATGATGCTAAATGTAATCCAGTTGAGTGGCAATACAGAAATAACTAACCAAGCAACTGATATTAGCAGCAGTTTTATTATCAAAACGTAGCAGACAGGTTACTAACTTATCTGGACGTACCCCCACCAGACAGATGGAACAAACAATAAAAAATCCCCTAAACATAAATCTAAACTGTCCTTACTCACAGTACCCAGCCAACCTGAAGCATTTAAGATCTATTGATCCCATAAAGAGTACATTAAAAGATAATGAGCACTATATTTTACGAACACAAAAGGTCCATGCAACAGAGCTATACCATCTATATATCCCTAAACCATCTACACAAAATATGCCAAAATAAAGTAGTCCCTCCGATCTCCTAAAATTGTCGCCAGAAAACAACCTACCACGTACAACGTATAACCTCCGACAGAATTTTTGGATCAGATGGAGTATATATATGTAATCCATGTGAAACACTTGAACATTGTAGCTGCAAGTCACCTAGAAGGCACCTAATTAAACTGCAAATGTATGTACCCTCTACCAATGCAATTCAGAAAGTAGCATGTACACAAACTAAAACTTGCTTTTACAATTTCGCCAACTGTCACTACTGTGGCCCTATGTAGACCGTAACACCTTGCACACCACAATTCCAGAGTCTTGTCCATTCAACTCATCACTTTTGCACAGAGCCCAAATTGACATGGACACCAAGCAAGATATGATAGAATGATCCAAGTAACATCTCATCAAAACTAGAACAACTATTTTTTGTGGAAAATGCAGAATGTACCAAAACTGGAAGAATGACTCAAGAGCTTGTGCAGCCACTGAAAAATAAATAACAGAAGCAGTACGGAACAACAGTGGTAAGTATTGTGCAACTAACTGGTTGTACAGGATGTACAGAGTACAACACTTTAAGCTTTGCTAATCCTACAACCATGGATAGTGAGCCCACACATTACTCACACTGAACATACGCTACTGAACCTATAGCCCAATGCAGTGAGAACTAGGGGCATGATATATCCATCCTCAAATCATACAGAAGTAGAACAGCCGCACCAACTGCAAATCCAGTAGCACAATAAACCCCAATGGCCCTATGCTCATAAATACCAGACAAAGGACAGCAGGTATGGCATATCCGTTCTTCCTAATACAAGGTAACCTGACCCACGATAATTTTTCAAAGTGTGTAGCTAAGGTGAACAAAAATCTTGGGTTTGCTTGGAAAGTGGTCAAAAGAGGAGGAGCCTAAGAATCTACTCGTGTAATTCAAATATACAGGCACCACGCACAACATATGTCTAGGACCAGATGATTCGTCCTAAACTCTACATAGAGTAAGATCTACCCTCCCTCAACTTTCCAGCTCTGGCTCTCCCGAGAAATTAGAATATTGCAAACTGGAGTGACAAACCTCCAACAAGTAACAGCAGCAATACATCATCAGATCGAAGTTACAAAAAGGGCACCATGGCATATGTTTATAAGACCAGATTAATTCAGTGCGATGGTAAGTTACACATGACAACATTTCACACAAAACTTGTACCAAAACGCACCACGTCAATACATCCATCTATCGTCGACCACAGGAAGGCACCAACAAGTAACAACAGCAACACAACACCACGGGCGACAACGAATAGGCAAGGCGACAGCGGGGTATACCTTGACGTAGAGGACGCCGTCGATCTGGATCGAAACGTTGTCCTTGGTGATGGCGGACTGGTCGGGGATGGGGATGGCCTCCTCCTTGAGCGAGTGCACGTATGCGATGCGGTCGACGAGGGGGACGAGGCCGTGGATCCCGGAGCCGAGCGTCCTGAGGTACTTGCCGAAGCGCTCAATCACGAAGGCCTTCTTCTCCGGCACGATGCTGACGCCCCAGTTCACCGGCGTGCTCAGCGCGTCGAACCTGCAAGCCGCAGCGCGAAACTGTCAGAACCCTAGCAGGTCCCGGAATGGAGAGCGGAAGGAAGCGCGGCGCTGGCTAGGGTTTAAGGCGTCGCCTGGAGACCTCGTCCCGCGCGTAGTAGCGGGACATGGAGCGGGCGGCGCCGAGCTGGCGGGGGAGGAGGAGGAGCTGCCGCGCGGGGCGGCGGATCGCCGGAGGAGGGTCGCCATCGGCGTCGGCTGTGGAGAGGAGGGGAGAAAGTGGGGGGACTGGGGGTTTGTGGCGAGGAACCCGGTTGAAGCGGAATTGGAAATGAAATGGGGAATTCCTGCGGTGATATAGGCGTGTCGCTGTCCCGGGTCTTTTCCATTTCTTTTTCTCCTTTTTTTTCTTTTCCCTTCGAGGCTTCGACCAACTTGTTTTGCAAGAATGGGTTTGGTAGGACTTGCGACCCAAGAAGAGTGAAGGAGAATCACACTGTTTGCTTTTCGCTTCTACGGGACGAGGCATCGTGTGAGTGATCGTGACTAGGGCCCACAATGCGTAGACACGTATGTCCATGATCACGGAGGCTTTAAGGTGTGTAAGCACCGGTTAAAACATAAACTGAGTAAGCACGTTTACGAAATTGAACTCGATGTACGGTGTAGGAACTCTCAAGAATTTTGGCTAGTTTGGTCCGATTTTCTGTGCCACCCGTTCATTGATGCAAATGAATTCGCGACATTACTAAAATAGTGGAGTGGAGCGGAGCGGTAGAGACTAGGCCCCGTTTAGTCTAGGTGTGGATAATATATGCGGGGTCTGACTTGGCCATTTGGGATCAGCCTGGCGTTTGAGGGGTCTGTTGGGTGTATTTCTTTGGCCCGATCATTGTACAGCTCAGACAAATGGTGGTTGCTGGGGGAGGGGGTGGTGGTGAACTGTAGAACCCCAATTGGAGATACTCCAAATGGTTTAACTTTTTGTTATGTAACATTGGTTAACTAACTTCTACTTTTTCTTGGAACTTTATCTGCGGATAAAGGATAAAGAGATATATTAATTAGGGCAAATGAGTACCATTGTAGATACAACTATGTTTCACTTCATTCGCCCTAGACTTGAGCCAGAACATAGTGCATTAGAGAGACCTGCATATATGACCTAAGTGATGACTAACTTGATTCATCTCTGTTGGATGTAAACCCAAAAGACAATAAAATACATATGTTTCATGTTTAATTATTATATTTTTTATGATTAGTGTATTATATTTTATTCTATAACTAGTATGGACTATGAATGTAAGATTCAGATGAAAACTCATACGCACGTATAGAAACATGATCAAACTTTTTTACCCTTTGTCATGTGTCTCTTAGACAAACTCATTAATATTACATGACCGTGTTTTTGTTATCATGGGCATATGTTTGTCAATATTAATGAGAGCACATTGTTGTTTCAACATTGTGGCTAGGAAGACTCACGATAGTTGAGGTACTACGAGATTGTTTGGTATATAGTATCATCGCAGATTGGTTAACTTGTTTGATTCCTTAAACCATGAGGATATATGGTCGTGTATTATGGAAAACTTGCTTTGGTATATTCAGGTATCACAGTTGTAACTTGGTGGTCAAAATAGATATCACTGGGTAATCTTGAAGGCATGCATTTAATCATAGTAGTTCAAGATTCGGAATTACTCATCTAGTTAATAGAGAGATATATCCAGGATCCACTTGGTATGATAGTATCCATGAAAAAGTCTGCACATACAAAATCATGATGTATATCATGGAGATACTAGAACACGTGAACGAGTAATGACATCATACCGGTAAAAGAGGATAATATGATATAGTGAATAAAGAGTATTATTCACGGTGATGTCATTCATCCCGCCTCAGGTAATATGATGGGTACCACGAAGTAATGGGAACATAATCGATAACCATCAGGTTCAACAGAATGTCTTCGTATAATGGTAGTAGTCGATGCGGACGTCCATGGTCCTAACATTGACGGGTGATTAGATAGGCACTTCTAATCACATCTACTCGTTACCGAGCATGTAGGGGTCACACACTTAAGACGTCAATAGTATGATGTGTACATATGATGGCTGGAAGTAGAGAGCGGGTATCATGTGATAGAATTATATTTAGAGTATTGATCGAACAAGTTTGGGAGCTGTTAGATTTATTCCGAGGGTTTGTATATGGAGGAAATATTCATCCGGAGGTTTTGTATGTGTACACTAGTTGTCTCAGATCATATAAATCTATTTATATGTTAAGTAATTACTTTCAGCAATATTATGTAGAAGGAAATATTCAGTTTGGGAATTAATTAGACAAAATCATATAAAGGAAAATATTAATAAGGAAATAAAAAGGCAAAAAAAAACCACAAGAGGGGAGGTGTCCCTCCTCCTACCTGAGTGGGCCCCAACACCCATGTGGGGCCAGCGCATAGGATTTGGCGAGGTGCCCCAATCTTAGGCCGGTTTGGTTGGGCGGAGCCCACCCAAGGGCGGCGACGGCGGGGGAGCCCCTTCCCCAAGTCTCCCGCCCCCTTGTCCTCCTATATAAACCCCCACGCCTCCCCAATGGACACACAGTTGTGAAAGGGTTTTTGAGGTGTTCTCTCTTTGTTTAGAGATCGTTTCTCCCTGGATCAAATCTCTCTCTCTATCCCATGTGTTGGGTTCTCTGAACCTCTAGTACACCAGCAGCCCCTAGTTCTGGAACAACGAAGCGTTGTTGGAATTTGACGGGCGGACATGTGTGAACTCTCAGAGGGGTAATACGTCATAGATGTTTAACCCTCGCTCGGTTGGATCCATAAGGCTGGATACAGGAATCGACAACTCTGGCAACATTCTCACCACCATGCTTGGTCGTTAGAATTCACCTCAGGCTTCATCGACATCGTCATCAACAACTCTTTTGCATTGTTGTGTTGGTAACGATTATAGATCTCCTCTAGCTTGTATCTTTATAGATAATCTCGTCTGTTAGGTAAGACGGATTTTTTTAAGTCCTCCATGTAACCTGATACTCTCTCCTAGTATGCACTACCTCACAACCTATTCCCCTACATATATTTCAAGCTTCATTCACTAAGAAAGCCATTGTGATCTATTAACGTTACCATCATTAATCGTGTCCACAACCTCTGAAAAGTCGCTCTCCAGAATGATCGGACAATCGCTCCATTCTATCGCCAAAGCAAGTCCCTCAATGTAAGCCTGTAGTTCTGCTTCAAGGAGATTTGCGCAGGCTTAGAGAACCTATGGTATGGTTATTTTTCTTCTTCTATGTAACATTCTAAAAGCTGGCATTGTGAAATGGGAATTAGCTTTCTGTTTTCACACCTTCGGAAACAACTCTGAATGAAAGCCCTGGATTTCAGTCGCTAAAGAATGTAACTACTCAAGGAACAAGAAGACACACTTTCTATTAACTCGTGGCATCCAGGCGGTTCAGGGAGGGGCCACCAAGGCTCCTCTTTACTCGAGACCATTATCAGCAAAAAACACAAACATTCGAAAAAAAATGTAGCTAGAGCGGAATTAGGGACTAGTGTATCGTCTGATGAATCCACTTTATTTTACACTTTCCAGAATAGGCGATATTAACTGGACCAACAACACACCTGCTCGAGTAAAGGTTTCCACAGCGGGTTGACCAAAATAAGGATCCCAAATCGCATGAGCAATAGTCTTACGTGTAAAGGATCATGTATCCATGATTAAAAATGTCCCTGACCTTTTGGAATGTGGATCAATACCACCAAAAACATCCCAGAACAAGGTTCTAGCGCCATGCCAAATGTGTCCGACAAAGAAGAGATTATTGGAGGTGGTAGTATGAGCCAAGATAGTCGTGAGATACGTTAAGCTGTTAGTATGTCCATCTTTATATCCATACGGAGGGAGAAGGGAAGGCCTGGGAAAAGGAGTGAAACGGACACTCAATTTAAAAGTGAGTAAACAGAATTCCGTACTCGATCTTAAGATCCCTATAGAATTCTGTGGAAAGCCGTATTCGGTGAAAGTCGTATCTACGACTTGGAGATCTTTCCTATCTCTGCAACTCGTGATTTTCGCGAGAGAACCAAATCCAAGTTGGTGAAGATCATGAATGCATAGTAGTATGGCACCCTACTCGTCACAGAGGATCGTTCTCGACAGGGACGGATCCAGAAATTTAACTTTGGGCGTTCAAACTTTGAGAGTGATCCAGAAATCACTCTCAATCTATGATTCTTTGACTGCACTTGCACTGGTGCCAATACCATTATCTGGATGCTGTTGAATCGGAACAGAAGCATGAAGGGCAACTGCTCTGAACTTGCTGCTGAATCTGACCAGAAGGAACTTGCTCCTGAACTTGAACTGAACTGATGTCAATTTGCTCTTGAATCTGAACATTTGGTTTCTTTTTAGCTCTACTCCAGAGAGTTTTCAAATCCACATTCTTTCTCTTGATTTTGGAATTCTCTACCACCTATATTTCAACATGATAGCATATGCTATTTTTCCACTATGAAATCCGTCGGACTATCACACTAAAACGAGCTACAGACTAGGATTTCACATATGCAGATGCAGATTTTAGAAGTTGGGGAATGGCTCACCTTATGCTTGGAGATTGAGGACGGGGTTCGTGATGTGCTCCCTTCTTCGTCTCCGGCGTCGACGACGCGACGGCCGCCGCCGCGTTCTCCATCCCCGCTGTTGTGCTCTCCAACTGGCCATCCCCGCCGTCGCCTTCCTGTCTGCCCTCCTCTGCTCGCGCTTGGCCCAGCTCAGGCGGCATCGGGTGTCGCGCCTCGCTGGCTCGCCGCTGTCGCCGCTGGCTGCTCGATTTGGATTATCCCCTCCCTGCTCAGTGCCCTATTCTCTTTTTTCTTTGAGACAGACTCACTGAACACTGATCAATTTGGTTTGGATGGTTGGTTCGCTTCAGCCTTTGCCGATTGGGCCTGGAGGCTGGTTGGGCCTTCCTCTCAAATTCGAACTTTGAGCCCAGTGGACGAGAAAATGTATGTATATGTGCTGAGAATTACCACTACCGACACAAAAGCTCTTATATACCATATAATATATATATATAATTGCAGAAAAATTTGGGTGTGCAGCTGCACACCCATGAACCGTGGCAGATCCGTCCGTGGTTCTCGTCCTTCCCTGCTTCATCCATCTCTGTAATATCTTTTTTTTTTTTGCTTGCGTCTTTCTCTCGCAGTTGCGAAATAGGATTTCATGCACTTTATATAAATAAAACAACTAACCATGTCCATACAAGAGTTTGAGGTGTAAAAACAAAATGTTGGGTAACAACACGAACACGTCCAATGCGAAAGAGAAAAAAAACGAAAAAAGACCACGGCTAGGCGGCGAGAGGAGAAGTGGGTGACATGCAATCTCAAGAATTTCTCTCGCAACCTAGATCTCCGTTTTCCCTTTTCTTGAACTTAATTGTTTACTGCCTTTTGAAAAGAAAACTTATCAACTGCCGCTGCCGCTCGTGGAAACAAAATAAATTGCAAAATATAGCAAGACAAGAGACGGAGAGAGATTGTGGCGCATTTTTTTATTCGCTGCCTCTGCCGGCTCAAGAAAGATTAACAAGATGGGAACTTGTCGAATGGATGGTGATGGACAAGTTAGCAGGTATATCCGTCCGCCGCCCTGAAAACCCCTCCAAAACCCACCGTTTCGATCGATGTCAGACGACTCTTCTCGTCGCCACCTTCTTGAGAACGGGCAGCTTGTGATTTCGCTGTTAACGACAAGGCATAATGGCCAAAAATAACAAGATGCGACTACTAATATTGATGCAGATCCTGACAGCGATGCCTTATACATGGGGATGCCTAGCAGTAGCAGACTAGCAGGTAAATAACTTAGTGCTACAAAGTTCAACCCAATAATTAGTACTCTGTCTGTCCGGATAAATAAGGAAAACACAGTGATATTGTTTGTCACGCAAAGTATTCTGCCGGAAAATTATCACTGGGACAACAAAAACCCATAAGACAAGCAGATTAATCAGTCTATCCCGGCACCTAAAATGCAGAGATTTTTATTGTTTTAGTTTGTCTAACCGTGTTGCTATGCTATCCTATGCATCCATCATTCGGTGGTGCACAAGAACACAAACACCGCCTGCCGGCCACATCGATTAGTGCTAATCAATCCTTAACCTAATCACGCCGGCTCTCATATATCAACAAAACCCTCAGCCGTCACTCGCGACCACACATAAAAACCCACGCGCGCATCGTCACACTCCCACAGTCCACGCTCCACTTATTAGTTAGCTTCTCTTCTCTCAATCCATGGCCATCAGCTTTCTGCTCTTTTCTCTCCTGCTCCGCCTCCTCTCCATGCAAGCCGCGGCAAACGGCGGCTTCGGCGACGATGACGACGATGACGGCGCCCTGATCACGTCCTGCCTCGCGGCCGCTGGCGTGCGCAACGTCACGACGCGCCAGTCGCCCGCCTACGGCGCCGCGCTGGCCTTCTCCGTCCAGAACCTCCGGTTCGCGGCCGGATGCGCGGACGCTCATCGAGGTCCCGCCGCCGTGGTCGTCCCGGCGTCGCTGGACGAGCTGCGCGCCGCCGTGCGGTGCGCGAGGGAGGCCGGCTTCTTGCTGCGCATCCGCAGCGGCGGCCACAACTACGAGGGCCTCTCCTACACGACGGATGGCGCCGCGGCCGCCTTCGTCGTCGTCGACCTCGTGGCGCTCGACCGCGTCCAGGTCGATGCCGGGTCGCGCACGGCGTGGGTCCAGTCCGGCGCGACGCTCGGGCAGGTGTACCACGCCGTCGCCCAGTCCAGCGGGACGCTCGCGTTTTCCGCCGGGTCGTGCCCCACGGTCGGCTCAGGCGGCCACATCGCCGGCGGCGGGTTCGGGCTACTGTCCCGCAAGTACGGGCTCGCCGGGGATAACGTGATCGACGCTGTGCTGGTCGACGCCGACGGCCGCGTCCTGGACCGGGACGGCATGGGCGAGGACGTCTTCTGGGCGATCCGCGGCGGCGGCGGCGGCGCCTGGGGCGTTGTCTACGCGTGGCGCGTCCAGCTCAGCCCAGTTCCGGAGCGCGTCACGGTCTTCGTCGTCAACCGTCCCGGAACCGTGGTCTCGGTGGCGCGGCTCGTGTCGACGTGGCAGCACATCGCGCCGTGGTTGCCCGACGAGTTCTACCTCTCGGCGTTCGTCGGAGCCGGCCTGCCGGAGTCGGACCGGACCGGCATCTCCGTGACGTTCAAAGGGTTCTACCTCGGGCCGAGCCATGAAGCGGTGGAGATACTCTCCACACGGTTCCCGGAGATCGGGCTATCGGACCTGAACCCGCAAGAGATGAGCTGGATCGAATCCATCGTGTTCTTCTCGGGCCTGTCCGAAGGGAGCTCCGCGTCGGACCTCACGGACCGGGTGCTCCACGGGAAGAGCTACTTCAAGGCGAAGTCGGACTTCGTGCGCCGCCCGATGGCCATCGACGAGCTGGCCGGAGCCGTGGACTTCCTGTCGAAGCAGCCCAAGGCGTACGTCATCTTGGACCCCTACGGCGGCGCCATGGACCGGATCGGGGCGGCCGATCTGCCATTCCCGCATCGCAAGGGCAACATCCACGGCATCCAGTACCTGATCGAGTGGACGGCGGACGACGATGGCGCCTACAGGGAGGAGTACATGGACTGGTTGCGGCGGTTCTACGACTTCATGGGAACATTCGTGTCCAACAATCCACGCACGGCCTACATAAACTATCAAGACCTTGATCTTGGCACCAACGATTGGTCTCGTCCTAGGATGATAGAGGTTGAAGACGGCAGTCCAAACCCACAAGTCGAGGCGGCGAGGACCTGGGGCGAGAGGTACTTCTTGAGCAACTACGACCGTCTCGTCCGTGCAAAGATCGCCATTGATCCAGAGAATGTGTTTCGCAATGCTCAGAGCATCCCGCCTCTCGCCGTTGGAGCCCGGGAGTCGACGAGGACTACACGTGGCATCACGGCCAAAGTCCCAACCGAGGACAAGGCATATGATAGCTAGAGGCAAAACACTCAAAATGAAATGAGATTCACAACATCCCCACCGGTACCTGCAATGCACAACTGTTATACGTAGGAAATCCACGTGGCATCTCGAGCGGAGCTGCATCCAAAGGTTTGGACATGTCAGAGAAAGACAACCGCATATCGACAAATTATGTGATTGTGTTTGTGTTGTAATTTTGCGATGTTGCTGTCCTGGTGCCGTCCAGGAGGACGAACTGTTCTTATTTTTTTGTTGGATTGGTAGCTCGAGCTAAGCCGAAAACGAGAGGATTGTTTGGTGCTTTTTCCGCCTGCTCGATGAAAATCACATCGATTGGTCCCTGGTGAGTCTGTAATGGAGCTTTGTTGAGTTGCTATTGATATGCTACTGATCACTAGGAATCCTCGCGCAAGCATATTCTATTCTCTTCTTCCTTTCCTCTTGTCTGCCATGAATCGCCCTTTCTCTCGCGCGCCGTCCATTTTTGTAATAATAGGCGCTTTATTAAGCTTAAAAAATCCTCATAAAAGTGATACAACTACAAAAGAGTCCATAGTGGCATCTGCATAGCCGCATACCAAAAATAGGAAAAAAGGGAATAAGACAGGTATATGAAACCCATATAGAATGCCTATGGTGATATCCATTCTTGGAAAAAATATTGCCCACCACCACAGGGAGATCATGCCCTGTGGACGACGAGCTTCCCGTCTACTGTAACTCGTTTGGTGACCGGCGATTTGGCAGTGTCTTAATGGAACACAGGTGTTCCATTTCAAAAAACAAAATAGGTGCACCGCTAAATGACCTGCAAAAGAGAGAAAAATACCATAAAAAACAAAATCGTTCATATTACCATATTTTTAGAGGGAAGGCCCAAATTGGTCTCTGATATTTTATGAAAGGATCACAAAGTCATTCACATGACTATATCGCTCACAGCACCATCAAAATTAGGGCGGAATCACAATTTTGGTAGTGATGTAACAATACACATACAAAGAAACTGCGTAGCCCACTAGTCCAGGGCAACATGCCAAGTGCCTAAACGATCAACCGGACACCATATCGGATTTTTGCAGACACGCAAAATCTTTGTGCGTCAGATACATATATATAGATAGACAGGGGTGTGTGTGGTTTTGACTCGTGCTTGAGTAGAAATTTCGAAAAAATAGTAAACATTTCGAAAAAACTGAAAAAGGGGGAACAAACATATCCAAGTGTTCTAGATACGTGCACTATTTCGTAAAAAAATAGACTTTGTTATGATTTTTGAAAAATAAACAAATAAGTGACAAAAAGGCTCAAAGGTCAATTACAAACCCTACAGGGGTTTAGGGTTTTAGGTTTTAGAGTTTTAGGTTTTAGCGTTTTAGGGTTTAAGGTTTACTGTTTAGTGACAAAAGGCAAACACAACAACTAGCAATTATATCAGATGAATCTCGATCATGTAAGGCAGCTCGCGAGACCATTGTATTGTAGCATCGGGACAAGAGATCACCATTTAGATACTGCTATGGAACCCCAGTCTAAGGATGAACTACTATGTCATCGCCATGGAGGCACCAATGATGGTATAGATTCCTCAGGCGATGAACTCCCCACCGATAGGGTGCCGGAACAGGAGTCCAGGACCCCGAACTAGGGTTTTTTTACTGCAGCGGCTCGATATCTCCCCGACGTTTTTAGGTTGAAAGCAATTTATAGGCGAAGACGCATCTCGATGTGGTGCCTGAGGTGGTATCGTGCCCGCGATAGTCCCTCGTGGCGCCCTTCGCTTTGCCCTTTCGCCCAATAAATAATCTCCGTAAGTTATGGGCCTTTTTCGAGGATAATTGTTTTAACAATTTTATGAAACTTAAAAACAACAGAAAACAGAAACTCGCACTGGGCATCTTGTTAATAGGGTAGTTCAAGAAAATGACACAAAATGGTATTAAATCATTGCAGAAATATGTAATGATGATATAAAAGTAGCATGAAACAATCAAAAGTTCTAGATACGTTTGGGACGTATCACAGGTTCTCAGCGCCCGTGTTGGAGAAGGAGGCCATGGAGCTAGGCCGCGCCGGGAGCCTCTTCCGTTCCCATCACCACACGAGTTGCGGGAATTGGTTTGAAATTGGGGACCCGAGTGGAGCGAGTAGCTCACTCCGTGATGGCGCACGACACGAATCATGCTCAGCGTCCGACGACCCGTCGGATGCACCACCCTCTCTACCACCGTCGGATATCACGTGGTGCCCTAACATTCAAAAAATGTTGCCCTAATACTATTTTAAGGTGCCCTGTTTTACATCATATGTCGGAGATGCTCTAAGAGCGATGCATAGGGCACCCACCTCATATCATACATTGACTTTTGAGATTTACAAAATTTTATTCGGGCTGCCCATTTATAGACCCAAACTCTAATGAGGGTTGGGCCACCATCGTCGGCCGGATCTGAAACCCAAACGATCGCTGCAGAGTACCGGTGAGCTCCCGTAGGCCGAAGCCGACCACGCCCGTCATCGGAGCTCGCTGGTTGCCACCATGGGAGCAGCTCCACCGCCCAACACTTGCAGCCCCCCCCCCCCCCCCTAAACCGGAGGCGTGACTCCATGAGAGACGGGACTTGCCGGCGGTGCCCGCTGCTGTTTCTTCTAGGATTTGGGTCGTCCAGGTGTCGCCAGAGAGCGGCACCGGCGTCGCGGGAGGTGACTTTGAAAAGAGTACAACAAACAGAGATCACCCTGTGTTGGCATCTCAAGCCTCTAAGCTCCACCAGGAAAAAAAAAAACTCTGCGTACGTCTCTGTTGTAGTTAACACTTCACACTAGCCACACGCACTCCAAAGATGTGGTTGCAAACAGGAATCGAACGATGGAGAATTGAGAACTTGTCTGTGTCAAGATGGTTAGGAGGGTGGTTGTACCCACAACACACCAGAGTTTAAATCCTAGATTTGACATTGGTGTTTCCCATTTAGGCGGAATATTCTTCAGTGGGAGGCGACGTTCCCGTCGACAGCGAGGCGCCCGTGGTGATTTCGTCAATATCAAGACCTGACCGCCGGCTCAGTCTTTCGGAGGTGCTCATAGGGATAAGGTGTGCGTGCGTGCGTTTAGAGGGATGAGTGTGTGCACGTGTATGTGAGCGTCTGCGTTGTACTGTGTTTCACAACAACAAAACGATGGAGAATTAAGAGGAGAAATAATAAGGACCCTATTTTGCATATGTAGTACTGCCTATTAGTAACTTGATCACAGTTTCAAAGGCCTCTTTTGGATTAGGCGGCAGCATATGTCTCTCTCCCAGGGAAACAGTTCCACGGACGGCACAAATTCGAGTATTCTTGATTGCCTTCCATGGATGAAAACTATCTCCAACCATCTGTCAGTGTCACCAACGCACAACTATATACGAAGTCGTACATAAACTGGGTATACTCGCACACCTCAACAGATCGATTGGTGCGTCTACCCGTGTACGACTTGCATGCTAGTCGTCCACGCCGTAGACGATAGGTACTAATCGTCCACGGCGTAAATTAGGCCACAATATTTTTTTAAATGTCCCAAAACGCGTAATATTTTTCAAATTTCTATAAAAAATGCATTATTTTAAAAAAATTAGCCAGCGAAGTGGCCGTGTATTTAAGAACTGGAGAGAGCATTTTTGGAGGGTAGACCCCAACGGACCTTATTTTTGATGAAAGCATCACATAGACATTCACAACATCATTCGTACACACACAAATCGCCCACAACGTCACCAAAATTACTCCCTCGTCACTACATTACTTTACTTATAAATTTGTTCTAAGTCATTTTTTAGTTTTGACCAACTTTATAAAATAATGTAGCAATGCTTATGATAGTTAATTAGTGCTAGGTTTTTTATGAACTTGGTCAAAATTTAATTTTTTTGACTTGCACAAAACTAGAAGTACACTTATTTAGTGAACTGAGGGAGCACGACGGAGTCCGTCATTTTGATAGTGTATACTCCCTCTGTACCATAATATAATTTTTTTAGCTATACTATGAACTACATATGGAGCAAAAAGATACATGTGATGTGAATACATAGAAATGTAAAACAGGCTAAAACATCTTATATTTAAAAACGGAGGGAGTGGTTCGCACTAGCCACACGCAGAAACGCACTCCATAGATGCGCCTGCAAACAGGTATCAAACGATGGAGAATTAAGACGAGTAATATCCAAAGAACGATTTCATATCAAACTCTCTGAGATTAGGCAATCCGATCGCTAACCATGTGTGTCATTGTCTACTGAAAAATTTATTAGTTTTGCATGAAGGCATAGTCAGTACTGCCTTATGGCGCCCTTGGGAAATCTAGGCGTCCGTTTCGGACATCCGACGGCCTAGATTCGTTGTTGATTTGTCCGCGGTTAACGGCGAATCTGGGCCGTCGGATGTCCGAAACGGACGGCCCAGATTTTCCAAGGCCGCCATATGCCATTGTAAATATCTTTTTCGCTAGTGGTAGCTTGATCACAGTTTCAATGGCCTATTTTGCCTAGGCGGCAGCATATGTCTCTCTCCCAATGAAACAGTTACACGGACGGCACAAATTGGATTATTCCTGCTTGCCTTCCAGGGATGAAAACTTATCGCCAACCCTCTGTCACCCAAGCACAACTATATACAGATACAGAGCGCGCACACCTCAACAGATCGCTCCGTGTTCGGTCGAAAATGCATCATCCCCTTGCAATATTTCTCCTCCGAGTAGTTTGCCTCATCTTGTCATGCATCATTCACTGAAAACACATGCTCTGGTGCTGGTGCAGGAACCTGCATCAGCTTCTCTGGCGCTGATGCACCAGCAGCAAGCAACTTCTCCTTCTGCCTCGTCTCCAACGGCGTCAGCAACTTCTCCCTTCCCACGTCTCCGAGCTACGCCGCGCTCCTCAACTCCTCCATCTTCAACCTCCGGTTCACGCTCCCGAACGTCGCCGGGCCCGCCGCCATCGTCTTCCCGGGGTCGAGGGATGAGCTCCGGCAAGCCGTACTGTGCGCGCGGGGCAGCTCGCTGGCGATCCGGACGCGCAGCGGCGGGCACAGCTACGAGGGGCTGTCGTACACGACGGAGAACCACGGCCCCTTCGTGGTGATCGACCTCGCGAACCTGAACCGCGTCCGGGTCGACCTGGCCTCGGCCACGGCCTGGGCGGAGTCGGGCGCGACGGTGGGCGAGCTGTACTACGCAGTGGGGCGGCGAAGCAGCTCCTTCGCGTTCCCGGCCGGGTCGGAGTCGACCGCCGGTCTGGGTGGGCTGGTCTCCGGCGGCGGGTTCGGGCTTCTGTCCCGGAAGTTCACGCTCGCCGCCGACAACGTGCTGGACGCGGTGCTGATCGACCCGAGGGGGCAGGTCCTTGACCGGAGTTCCATGAGCGACGATCTCTTCTGGGCCATCCGAGGTGGCGGGGGCGGGAGCTGGGGCGTGGTGTACGCATGGAAGCTCCGGCTCGTCCCGGTTCCTCGCAGCGTGACCGTGCTAACTCGTTGCCGGCTTGGTTCACAGGCGGCAGTATGTTGGGCCCCATCTGCCAGACGAGTTTTATCTCTCTGCATATGTTCCCACCGGATCATCATCGGACGGCAACATCTCGGTGACATTCCAAGGCCAAGTTTTGCAGTCTAAAGAGCATGCCTTGTCAGTGCTGAGCCAAAGCTTCCCGGAGCTGGGCCTGACCGAGGATGACCTATCAGAGATGAGTTGGGTCGAGTCGGCGGCGTACTTCGCCGGCCTGAGCACGGTTGACGACCTGCCGAGCCGGCGTCTACAAGCAAAGCAGTACTCAAAGGCCAAGTCAGACTATGTGCAAACACCGATCTCGATGCGTGACATGGTCGAGATCATCCGATACCTATCTACCGGGCCGACAGGGTCCATCCAGCCATCCAGCTAGACCCATACGGCGGCGTCATGGCGCAGGTCGGGAGAGGTGAAAGGCCGTTCCCGCACCGGGCCGAAAACCTATACAACATCCAGTACGGGGTGAACTGGGGTGAAATGCAGTTCCACACGTAGTTTGGACCTGGGGCTATCTCTACCGTCCATTCGGTGAGGATCCGACGGCAGCCTTTTGGTCAAATTTTGGACGTGGTTTTTGCAGAACAGTCCATACCTTTCCAGCCTTTCACAAATTCGACCACCCAGATTTTGAATCACAAAAATAAATTGTACTCCCTCCGTCCCAAAATAAGTGTCTCAAGTTTGTTCAAAAGTGGATGTATCTAGACATGTTTCATGTATAGATACATCCATTTTTTGAGAAACTTGAGACACTTATTTTTGGACGGAGGGGGTATATGTTTGAAGAGTTTTTCGAAGAATATTTCTTACCGGAAAATATTCAACAATATGAAAAATATTTTTTTTCAAGAATATTTAACAATTTTTAGAAAGTTTCAAATAATGTTTCATAGTATAAGATAAAATGTAGCTAGTTTTCAAAAAGTATTTTAGAAAGTATATATTGTTTTAGAAAGTATAAATTGTTTTTTTCATACAAGAATTTTTCATAGAATATATACTTTCAAATTCGAAAGTCACATATTTCATAAAGTTTTTAGAGACCTATTTTACTCGAATCGCACAAAGTTTTCTCAAGATTTCAATTCACAAAATATTCATCCCAGATTCGAATTTATGGTTTTTTCATACTGAATAAGGAATGGTACCAATTTTGAATCTTTGACAAACATTCTGCCCAAATCAGCAATTTATATTTTATGAAATTTCCCTTACAAATTTCTGCTAAAATCAGAACAGATTACAGAAATTATCCATTATATATTTTATTAATGTTTCAGTCTAGATTCGAAACTTTTATACAAGTTCAGAAACATTTATACATGAAAAATCCATAGAAATTTCAGACCAACAAACCTCACTGTAAATTGATTTTTTGGATCGGCATTTCAGCCCAACAAATCAGATTTGAATCAACAGTGAAATGCACTGAATTTTATGGGTATTTCATATTTGAAGGACAAAATCAGGAATGGACCAATTTTGAATCTTTGATTAGCAAATTTTTCACAGTTTCACACGCTGAGAATTCATAGTTCCATCGGGAGATTAAAAAATGTGCCAAAATTTGTATGAATATATTCATACGATATTTTCATACTGCATACCTGCACATATTGATTCACACATATACACAATTGATTCACACACAAAAATATGGATTCAACTAATATAAAATAAGATCCACAAACTGATCCACATTTGATTCACGTAGATCCACAATTGATTCACACAGAAAAATATGGATTGGACACATATAAAATCATTTCCCCTGAACATATTTATATAACATTCACATAGGTACCAAGATAATTTTCGTTACACTGTAGTATGATACGGCACCATCCCAAAAATAAAAACACCGTATGTATCCAGATACAAATATCCAGAAAATAAGGCTCCCAGATTTACACTATAGATAAATATGAAAACGGTGAATTTTTCACACTAAGAATGCAAGAAACGAGATCAAAATCTCTACATAAAATCCAAATATCTACCAAGAAATGCGACTGAATCAACACTATAAAAAAAAAGGAGAAACAAATCTCTGAATTTTTTCTACCTGGACATTCAACATGAACACAAGTTTCACAGAAACTCACGGCTTCATTGATGTTTTTCATACTGTAATGCAAGAAAGGGGTTAAATCTTTGTAGAAATTAAGACCGAGAATGGATACAGAGCCATGGGCATCCAGATCTGTACCACGAAAATACAAAAAGAAAGTAGAAATGCACCAAGGGATGGAAAAAATACACAAAAACCATCAGATCTAACATGCAAGATCCAAGAAAGACATGCAAGATCCACGGCCGGACTTGAAGGTCACCAGCACGGCGTCCGATGCCGAAGAGGCCTTCCTCCATGGCGTCGTTGCCGCCTCCGGGGCCGTCTTGTCCCCCCTCCAAGGCGTCGTCGCCGTCGCGCCCTCCCTCTAGCCGCCGACTCCGTCGCGCCCTCCCTCCAAGACGCCGGCGCCGTCGCGCCCTCAGCGAGAGAGCAGCGGTGTAGATGGCCGGGGCCGGCAGCGGTGTAGATGGCCGGGGCCGGCACCAACGGCGGGGTGCGGGCGGAAGGCGAGAGAGCAGTGGGTGGGGGAGGCGAAACGGGGGCGAGATGGGCGGCGGGAGGCGAGATTGGCGGCTGGGGCGGGGTGGACGGGGTGGATTCAAGGATTTGGTTAGGGTTTGCGCCTATATATAGTGGGTGTGAGACTACGGGTTGATTTTGATTTTCTACGAGGGTTAAAATGCAAAATGACCAAATTTTGACCAGTTGACTAAACGGACGGTGAAGATAGTCCGGGTGGCCAACCTACTTGTGGAATTTCCGGACCGTGAACTGGGACCGGTCGCAGATACCCCATGCGGAGGAGTACATCGGGTGGCTGAGGTCGTTCTACGGAGTTAATGGCACCCGCGGTCACACAACTCCTCCATTTTGTAAAATTAATATTACTCCAGGGGGTTTTCTGAAAATTTACCGTCCAAAACGGACTGACAAGTGGGGCCATTGACCTGCGTGCACGCACTTGTCGAGTTGTGTGACCAAATAATCACATTCTGGAGAAGTGTGACTTAAGTGCACATCGACGACGAGTTGTGTGACCGTTGGTGCTATTAACTCCGTTCTACGGGCACATGTCGCCCTATGTGTCAAAGGATCCCGTGCCGCTTATGTGAACTATCTGGACCGTGATCTGGGTGTGAACAACTGGACGCGTCGTGCCGGTGGGTCGTCGGTAGAAGCGGTGGCTCGCGCGAGGTCGTCATGGGGAGCGGCGTACTTCGGGAAGAACTTCAACAGGCTGGTACTGGCCAAGTCGACGGTCGATCCTGACAACGTGTTCAACAACGCACAGAGCATCCCTCCCTTTGCAGTGATAAGTTTGGATAGGTCGAAGTGACGCCTTTGAAATTGCAAATTTGGTTGTGAGAAGATATGCTAGTGTACTGAATAAAACAAGAAGGGAGTTACTTGCTCGTTTTGTATTGTTCTTTTTTATTTGTAACAAGGTAAATGCTTTGCCTTTTATATTGTTATGTATATTGTTCTGGTTCTGTTCATTTAATTTAGTTCATGACTCAACTATCAGAACATCAGCACTGAAAATACACAACAGAACATGGCCCGTTGAAGCCTATGGAACAAGCGCTCCGTATTTTGTGGTGCCATTTGTTTTGTTCCATTTTTACTTCATCATTCTTTTCGCTGACTATCGATGGCAACAATGGAGTTTTCGGTCGACATTTTAACTAGAGAAGCGACAACGTATGTGCAACAAACTTTTTTTAATGATTGTAGACGCAATGGTTAGCCAAAAGAACACTGGTAGAAAACTGGCCTATGGTCCCGGTTCGGTTGGGCCATCCGTCCCGGTTCCCGAACCGGGACCAGCCAATCGGGACGAATGCTGGTCCCGGTTCAGACACGAACCGGGACCAATGGGGCTCCACGTGGCCAGTTCTGGCTGGGCGTGGGGGAGACTCATTGGTCCCGGTTCGTGTTGAGTGTTTTTTTTGTATTTAGGGTTTATGGTCTCCCTCTCGCCGGTGCCCCCTCTCGCCGGTGCCCCCTCTCCCTCTCGCCGGTGCCTCCGTCGTCTCCCCCTTCTTCGCATCGCCGACGTGCTCTCCATCGTTTCCGTACGCATATTATACGCTCTACTATATACACAGTACACGTTGATGCATATATAATTAATATTCGATCTCTTGCGAGAATACAACTATTTAATTACATGGAGATAGATCACATATGTAGTTCATCGTCCGCAGCATAATGTTCTCCCCTTTCATCGATGACCTCCCTAAGCAGAAATCCCGCCAATTCCTCTTGAATTGCTCGTATGCGCTGTTCTGGGCGAGCTTCTCCCGCATTTTGCTCAAAGAAGTTGTTCTCCGCTCAGAGGTCAACTCGCGAATGAACTCGCAAACGTAGAATCCACATAAATTACTCCCCGGTGGCTGCTGCGGACTTTTCACCGATATATAAGTTAGCTCATCTTTGAATGGACCTTCTACATTCTGTTTGAATAGTGTCCAACACCTGCTTTGGCCAAAAAAATGAACAAAGGAGTTATTAATTACTTGATATCAGGAAACGAACGAAAGAGGCCGATATAATGCGATAATGATTGAAATTACTTATTGAGCATTTCTTTCATTTCGGTCCACGTCGCTTGGTCCCAACTTAATGAGTCGTATGCTTCAACTATGGACTTGTCAACTTGAATGCTTAGCAGAATCCAGTGGAACCTGCGGACGTTTACATAAAGCAGACATGCATAGCTCATCAATTACACTTAACATCGAGAAAGCCAAATAAAAATATGTACAAGACAGAAACACTCACTTGAAGTTGTAAGGAAATAGTATTTCCGTACAGAAGTTTTGCTTGATTAAAAAGGTGGTCAGGTCATGCTCCACGTCTTTGGGGTGATTGCGTAACGTATGTTCATTAACGATATATGGGTCAACGAACCCAACCTCATAATGTCTAGATGCTTTGCATTCCATCATCTTCATTCTACATAATAGCGTACAAAAGGATATATATAGTCAGGATAATATAATACAGGCAATGAACGAGCTGAGCTAGAGACTTAATTACGAAAATAAATCACTTACAGACAATAGCAACTGAGGATAGATTTGTCGAGGGCGCGCTGATTGAATAACTGAAACAGTTCAGTCATTTGAACCTGTATACCGTAAGGTTTGAAGAAATGCTCCACTCGAACGTCCACCGCAATCCACTCCTTCGCGCCTTCTTTGATGTGTGCACCATGTACCAGTCGTGCAGATTTCGCATATGTGTTGATAGACGCGTGAGCTCCTCATTACTGACCATAGACTCCCCTGTGACATATTTCCGTGCTATCTCTAACATTGGCTGATCTTCATAGCCTAAAAGTTGACCAAGAGTCATACCCATGGCGATAGCATTTTCCATGGCCTGCGATACAGTGATACCCTGTTCTCTAGCAGCAGTATGGCTCTGGGGTCCAATAATTGCAGGTCCTTATCCATATCGGCTCTGAAGTCCTTGTCGATATCGGAACACACTATGAGCGGGGGGACCGATTGATTTTTCTGCTGTCCGAGCTGGGCAATTTGTTTCCCGCTTTTTGCTCTTCTTTCCTTGTCCTGCTCAGACTGGGCACGTGCTAGCTTACTAAGTTCACGACCATAGTCAGATTGCAGATTCATCGATATTTGGGATGGCTGCGCAAGGAAGGACTTTCTCCACTTTTTGGATTTTTCATCGTATACCGGCTTCTGCTCGGGCTTTTTTGGTGCAAAAAAAGCCTTATTGTAGGCAGCCACCTCCGCGGCGTTTTCCGCTACAGTCCTGTCATAAGGTCTAATGGGAAGATTCTTATGAGGTACTGTTGGGAGGGGCGACCTTTTACGTTTCGGTGATCGCTTACCCCTCATAGTACGAGCGGTGGGCGGAAACGGCTGACGCGGCGGCGGAGACGGCTGCGCTGGAGACTGGTGAGGCGGTGAAGAGGACTGTTGCGCTGGAGAATGCTGAGGCGGTGAAGAGGACTGTTGCGCTGGAGACTGGTGAGGAGTCGATGGCCTTGGCTGCCAGTTCGGAAGCACGATGAATTCCTTTGGCCATAGAATGGTCGCTTTCTTGGCTTCTCCAAGTTCAAGCACCTCCCCATCTTCACCTGCAGGGTGTTGCAGCTTCAGCTCCTCATAATCTTTCATCACTTCATCCACCGCGACAACAGCGTAGCCATTTGGAACCGGAGAGAAATGGTAAGTTGGATTAGGTCCAATTGGTACGACATAGCCGACCGCCACCTTCACGGTTAAGTTAAAAACTTTCACATGCATCTCACAAGGTGTGCTCTCCGTGATATCATCCACTGGGTAGCGACGAAGTGGAGCCACCGTCACTGCATCATCAGTACCATCCTGGAGCTCCGTGGAAGCCACGCTGCTTTTCCGATTCGATGGGCCGCCGGTACCATCGCATGCAGCTTCTACCATGTGCCGCTGAGATTGGCCGCTAGTACCTTGCTGGCTAAGTGCGGCAATTTGATCCTTCTGCCGCTTTAATTCTTCTTCTTTTACTTAGCCGGTCTGCAGCAGCGCGTGCTTCCATTGCCTCCCTTTCCTTTCTCCTCTGATGGCTTCTATCAGGAAATTTCTTCCTGTGCTCGGGAATCGCAATTGTCTTGGGCTTGGAGCCAGGTACGCCTCGTAACCGTCCGTCGTGTTCCTTATTCCCAAGGGCGCGTGTGAGCTCGTCATCCTCTCTATCGGGAATGAACCGTCCCTCTGCAACATCCTTTACTGCATTTCTAATGCCTTCGATGGGTAGTAGGGGATTATCTTTGTGTCTTCTGTTATATATGCACTTCCCTTCTGCGTCCAACGTGCCCCCATGCCCGTAAAACCAATTTCTTGCCCGTTCGATCCACTTGAGTGGCTCTGGAGTGATCCCTTTAGCCAGCAGGTCCGCCTCAAGTTTCTCCCACTTAGGCATGCTAAAAGCGTAGCCACCAGCCCCCATAGTATGGTGGTAGATCTTTTTAGCAGCATTTGCCTTATTTTTTGCAGACTTTTCCTGAGCTTCCTCCGATTTCTTGTACGCCACAAATTCTTCCCAGTAGTCCCTTATCTTCTCATACCCTTTATCGAAGTCCGGAGTCTTATTTTTCTGGACAAACTCGATGTTCAATCTTTTCTTCCAGTTCTTGAATAGCTCGGCCATCTTCTTAAAAGCCCAGTCCCTGACTTTTTGCTCCATGTTTTTCCGGGCAATCTTTTCTGCCTCATTTGGATCCTCCTCATCTGGATCCACCTCTGGCGCCAGGGTGAAATTAAGCATGAGCTTTCTCCAAAGTCTTTCTTTGCCCTCCTCGCCGACATATCTTACTCCTCCCTCCTTTGGCTGATGCCATTCTCGAACGGTGATCGGGATGTAGTCCCTAACAAGAACTCCGCATTGCTTTACCATTTTATTTTTAACACCAGGGGGAGCAGTCGGTGTGCCGTCTTCAGCGACTTTTTCGATCCTGTACCTTTCTTGGTCGCCCAACTTTTGGTTGGGCCTCGTTTTGTCCTTACAGAATTTTTGCTCGATCCGGAGGGCTAAAAGAAGAAAGAGCGTTAATATATGTATATAGACAACAGAGGCTTAATTAATACAATCTTCGGCTTCATTAATATATGTATATGCACCTCGCCGGAGTTTGCAACATTTAATGTTCCACCGGAGCCTTCGGCTTCTCCCTCGTCGGCTTCTCCCTCGCCGGCTTCTCCCCCACCCCAGCCGTCGGGTTCTACCTCACCGGAGCCGTCTCTTCGGTTGAGAGACTCATCTCCCTCACCGGAGTTGTTCAGAAACTGCGAGGTGACATCGCCAACATCTTCCGGCCCGCGGATTATATCCTCGAGGATGTTTTCCTGATTTTCGTCTCGTTCCATAGTTTCTGCAAATTAAGAACAATGCACAAAACTTTAGTTGGGTAACTTGTTCCATATGTCAAGATACATCTACCCACAAAAATGTGAATCGGATATGTGAATGCAAATGTAAAACATGTTGTGACATGGAATGAATTTGGGAAATCCATGAAGTGTTAGTACCTCGATGCTCATTTGTACATATGTGAATGCAAATCCATGAATTTGGGAAAATTTCCTATACATTTCTTATACAAATCCTATACAAATTCCTATACAAATTCCTAACACTAAAATTTCCTATACATTTCTTATACAAATTCTATACAAATTCCTATACAAATTCCTAACACTAAAATTTCCTATACAAAAAAAATCCTATTTACTATACTAAAATCCTATACATTTTCCTATACAAAATTCCTAACACTAAAAATCCTATACAAATTCCTAACACTAAAATTTCCTATACAAAAAAAAATCCTATTTACTATACTAAAATCCTATACATTTTCCTATACAAATTTCCTAACACTAAAAAAATCCTATTTACTATACTAAAGTCCTATACAAATTCCTAACACTAAAATTTCCTATACAAAAAAAATCCTATTTACTATACTAAAATCCTATACATTTTCCTATACAAAATTCCTAACACTAAAAATCCTATACAAATTCCTAACACTAAAATTTCCTATACAAAAAAAAAATCCTATTTACTATACTAAATCCTATACAAATTTCCTAACACTAAAAAATCCTATTTACTATACTAAAGTCCTATACAAATTCCTAACACTAAAATTTCCTATACAAAAAAATCCTATACAAATTTCCTAACACTAAAAAAATCCTATTTACTATACTAAAATCCTATACAATCTAAATGAACTACAATCTAAATTTGGATTCAAACATATTTGTAATTTCCTATACAAAAAAATCCTAACACTAACCTAAAATGCTATTTCCTATAAAAAAACTAACACTAACTCACCGAGAAGCGCCGGCGTGGGGACGGCGGTGGCGCTGCGAGGCGGCGGCGTGGAGGCACGGGAGGTGTGCGGGGAGAGGAGGGCGGCGTCAGGCCGGCGTCGGGGCGGCGTACGTGCGGGGAGGAGGCCGGCGTCGGGCGCGTGGCGTGTGCGGTGAGCAGGGGCGAGGCGAGCAAGAGGGGAGCGGCGGCGGCTCGCGGCCGGTCAATCCGCGCGGCGGAGGAGGTGGAGGGCGGGGCCGCGCCGGAGCACGGTGGCGGCAGAGGTAGAGGGCGGGGCCGCGCAATCGCCGGAGCAGGGCTTCGCCAGAGTCTCTCGTCGGGAACTGTGCGCCAGAGGTGGAAGAAGAGGAAAGGAACTGGCGTTATAAAGAAAAGGCCTTTGGTCCCGGTTGTTCTTACCAACCGGGACGAAAGGGTCTTTGGTCCCGGTTGGTAAGAACAACCGGGACCAAAGGTCAAATTTTGGGCCGCTTGAACTTCGCGCAATTTTGGGCCGCTTTTCGTCCCGGTTGGTAATAACAACCGGGACCAAAGGCCTTTTAAATGGGCTTTTCGAATTGTTTTCTTTTATATAATTTCCAGGAAATGATTTAAACTTGTAAAATCAATAACTTTTAATCTGTTTATCAGAAAATTATGATTAATGTATCAAAATGCTAAGAAAAATGAACCCATCTATTTATATGTCTATTATTATAAATCCAAATAATACAATAATATGTTTATTATTATCAGAAAAAATAAGGAATCTGAATATATCATCCATACATCTGTTTGCATCATGTATCAACTGTGCCATTTTCAATTCAAAAATGCATTAACTCATATCTTTTGCATACTTTATTATTGTCATTTTCAATTTGAATCTCACTAAACTTTCAAACTATTAACCATTTTGCCATTTTGAATTAAAAAATGCATTAACTTTTATCTTTTCCATAACTAACTCAAAACCAGAATACTTATTCAGATGCTAAAGATCATTAGTTGGAAATGCAGAGATAAATAATACATTTTACACGATCGTCGTCGTAGATAGACAAACATTTTACACGATCGTCGTCGTACATAGACGAACCATTTGTCCTCCAACGATGTGGCTCAGGTTAGTCATACTCCTGCCTAGGCCTATAATACTCGTCCTCGTAGTCGTCGTAGTCGCCGCCGTCGTCGTCGCTGTCGTCGGGCGGCGCTCGCCTGGACTGGAAGCGAGGGTAGCGCAGGCGGGGGTTATCGCCGGCCGTGATGTAGTTCATGACGCTCTGGAGAGTCCGGCCGCTCCACCACAGCCGACGGCCGGCCTCGTTGAAGTTCGAAGGAGGCGGGCCGTCCTCCTCGTACCTGGCGAGCGCCCTCTCACGCCGATTGATGAAGAAGGCGTCCCAAGTCGGGCGGTAGTCGGGATGCCAGCGGGGATCCATCCGCTGCGCCGGAGTGAGCTCGAGGTAGTAGTGGTTCGTGATGGCCGCCCGGCGCGCCAAACCTTGAGGGACAGGAGGGACCGGCACGCCTCCGGTGCTCAGCCTCCAGCCGGCGGGGACGTCGTAGCCGGGCGGGCAGGGGTAGTTCGAGGCGCAAAGCGCCTCCGCCTCCGAGTAGGTTAGAGTGGGTACGGTGGAAGCCATGGGAGAGTGATGAGGTTGCAGATATGAGTTTAGATGTGCTATGCCAATGGAGGCCATGCATGACTACATATATATAGTGAGAATCCCACCAATAAGGAAGAAGCACACGGATCGTGTGTTTCTTTCGAGCGCTTGTGAGCCGTTGGATCAGGGGTGTGTTTCTTTTGAAGGCTTGTGAGCTGTTGGATATCACTTTGTGAGCCACCACCCGGGACTAAAGGGAATCCCACCAATAAGGAAGAAGCACACGGATCGTGTGTTTCTTTCAAGCGCTTGTGAGACGTTGGATCAGGGGTGTGTTTCTTTTGAGAGATTGTGAGCTGTTGGATCAGTAGTATCACGACCACTAAATTCGTGAGCCACATCAAGGTTTAATACATTCCATATAATGCATTACATAAAAGGTTTAATACATTATTACACATGATCCAACGTCTCACAAGCGCTTGAAAGAAACACACCCCTGATCCAACATCACCAACATTATTCTACATAAACGGACTTGCTGGCTCGAAGGCCGTAGGATTAGGGGGAACGGCGGGAGGAGCCAGCCCCGTGGGCGGCCGCCCGGTTCTCGCGCGCACGTTTGCGGCGGAGGGCAAGATCCATGGAGGATGAGTCTTTCAGCGCCCAATCCAGCTCGGAAGCCTCCTTCGCCTTGAGCTGGTAGGAAGTCTTGGCTCGCTGGACAGGGTAGTCGCGGACAGACTGGAAGGAGGCTTCCATGGCCTCCTGTATCTGCAACCCACAACCCTCTTCCCCGTCGTCGCTCCAGTCGAAGTCGTCCTCCTCCTCCTCCGCGGGAGGAGCGGCGGCGCCTGGTGGAGGTGCAGCGGCGCCAGGTGGAGGTGCGGCGGCACCTGGTGGAGCAGGAGGCCGGTAGCTGGGCATTCCTCTCCACGCCGGGCTCGTGGGCATACGGCGGGATAGGCTCCCGCGGTTGCGCCCAAGCGCGCTCTGCCGAGCACGCTCGACCTCGTCCAGAAGGCGCTGCGGCGGACGTGGCGGATCCATCTCGTGGAGACGATGCGTTCGTGGCTAGGAATGGTGGATTAGGGTTTACCCCGTCGGCGACAATATATAAAGACCTCCAGGGCAGCGCTGGGGGAGGACACGTGCCCAGGGCAGCGCTGGGGGAGGACACGTGTCGTGACCGCAAAACCCGCCTTTAGTCCCGGTTGGTGTTACCAACCGGGACTAAAGAAGCACACGGATCGTGTGTTTCTTTCAAGCGCTTGTGAGACGTTGGATCAGGGGTGTGTTTCTTTTGAGGGATTGTGAGCTGTTGGATCAGCAGTATCATCACGACCACTTCGTGAGCCACATGACCCGGTTGGTGTTACCAACCGGGACTAAAGAAGCACACGTACCCTATATATAGCCCCCCTCCTCAGACAGGTTACTCACTCACACAAAACATTCCAGCGTCACTCGGAGAGGCATCTTTGGGCAACCAGCGGCAAGACGTCTCTGATGACCTGCGACCGTTCCAAACGGTTGCAGATCATCAGAGATGTCTTGCCGGACGGTTGTAGATCATCAGAGACGTCTTGCCGCTGCTTGGATCGAAGTGGCGCTCAAACACAAAACATTCCAGCGTCACTCGGAGAGGCATCTTTGGGCAACCAGTGGCAAGACGTCTCTGATGACCTGCGACCGTTCCAAACGGTTGCAGATCATCAGAGATGTCTTGCCGGACGGTTGTAGATCATCAGAGACGTCTTACCGCTGCTTGGATCGAAGTGGCGCTCAAACTCACGAGCCACCGTCGGGCTGTATGCAGGGGGAACCGTGTTTGGACGGTCGAAGCTGAGGTTTGAGAGGTTCCCACGGGAGGTGTGGGAGCCGACAACCACCTACCACGCGTGTTTCACCGGTCGTCATGCAATTAATTAACAGAAAACAAAAAAGAAAACTCACATGTGATATAACCCATTTCTTCTAGGTGGAAACTCCCATTTCGTGTATTATGGTTTTCACCACATAAAGGTTTAATACATTACTACACATCACATAAAGGTTTAATACATTACATTGATTTACATAAATGCCATGAACCCTTCTTCGCGTATGTCCCTGGCCTATGATCGCTTCGGCCGTAACCATGGAGCATCTTCATTATTTAACGGGATGCTTGGGTCAGTTTTCACTGTGAAGGGCGGAATTTCATCAAACTTATCATAATCTGCTGACATGTCTGTCTTGTCCTCGACTCCCACGATGTTTCTTTTCCCTGAAAGAACTATGTGACGCTTTGGCTCATCGTCTGATGTATTCGTTTGCTTATTTTTTCTTTTTTTCGGTCTGGAGGACATGTCCTTCACATAGAAAACCTGAGCCACATCATTGGCTAGGACGAATGGTTCGTTCCTGTAACAACCAAGATTCTTGAGATCCACTGTCGTCATTCCGTACAGCTGGTCTACCTTTATCCCGTCTCCCTTCATGTTGACCCAACTGCACCGAAACAAAGGGACCTTAAAAGTAGGTCCATAGTCAAGTTCCCATATCTCCTCTATGTAACCATAGTATGTTTCCTTTTGCCCATTCTCGTCTGTTGCATCAAAGCGGACACCACTGTTTTGGTTGGTGCTCTTTTTATCTTGGGCGATCGTGTAAAATGTATTCCCATTTATCTCGTACCCTTGGAAATTCAATACAGTCGAAGATGGTGACGCGGCCAACAAGTAGAGCTGATCTCCGACAGTGCTGTCATTCATGAGCTGTAATCGCAACCAACTGCCGAAAGTCTCCATGTGTTTTTCTTTAATCCAGGAGTCATCCTCCCCCGGGTTCTTGGAGCGTACATAATTCATGTGTTCCTCGATATACGGAGCCACGAAGGTGGAACTTTGTAGAACTGTGTAGTGTGCTTGAGTTAAAGAATGCCCGTCCCTACATATCAGTGCTTTCTTTCCTAGCGTGCCTTTTCCACTCAGTCTCCCCTCATGCCGCGATTCAGGAACACCAATCGGCTTAAGGTCAGGAATAAAGTCAACACAGAACTCAATGACCTCCTCTGTTCCATAGCCCTTTGAGATGCTTCCTTCTGGCCTAGCACGGTTATGAACATATTTCTTCAAGACTCCCATGAACCTCTCGAAGGGGAACATATTGTGTAGAAATACAGGACCGAGAATGGCAATCTCCTCGACTAGGTGAACCAGGAGATGCGTCATAATATTGAAGAATGATGGGGGGAACACCAACTCGAAGCTGACAAGACATTGGACCACAGCCTTCTGTAAACTTGGTAGAGTTACTGGATCGATGACCTTCTGAGATATTGCATTGAGGAATGCACATAGCTTCACAATGGGTACTCGAACATTTTCCGGTAGAAGCCCCCTCAATGCAACCGGAAGCAACTGCGTCATAATCACGTGGCAATCATGAGACTTCAGGTTCTGGAATTTTTTCTCTGCCATATTTATTATTCCCTTTATATTTGACGAGAAGCCAGCCGGGACCTTGATACTGCTCAGGCATTCAAAAAAGATTTCCTTCTCTGCTTTGGTAAGAGCGTAGCTGCTTAAGTATTGACGCCCTTTATCCGTCTGCTTGTTGTATGGGTCTTTCATACGTTGCTGGTCCTCCCGTGCTTCTGGTGTATCTTTTGTCTTCCCATACACGCCCAGGAAGCCTAGCAGGTTCACGCAAAGATTCTTCGTCACGTGCATCACGTCGATTGAAGACCGGACCTCTAGGACTTTCCAATAGGGTAGCTCCCAAAATATAGATTTCTTCTTCCATATGGGTACGTGGTTGTCAGCGTCATTCGGAACAGATAGACTGCCAGGACCCTTTCCAAAGATTACTTCTAAATCCTTGACCATGTCATATATAACATCACCATCAGGGAGGTTAGGCTTCTTCCGGCGATCTGCCTCACCGTTGAAATGCTTGCCTTTCTTTCTTACGGCATGACTGTTCGGAAGAAATCGACGATGCCCCAGGTACACGTTCTTGTTTCCCAAATGTATACTTTCAGTCTTATCTAAACAGTGCGTGCATGCATTGTATCCCTTGTTTGACTGTCCTGAAATGTTACTAAGAGCAGGCCAATCATTGATGGTTACGAACAACAACGCTCGTAGGTCAAATTCCTGTTGTTTGTGCTCATCCCACACACGTACACCTGGTTCGGACCACAACTGCAAAAGTTCATCAACTAATGGCCTTAGGTACACATCAATGTCGTTGCCGGGTTGCTTCGGGCCTTGGATGAGCACTGGCATCATAATGAACTTTCGCTTCATGCACAACCAAGGAGGAAGGTTGTAGATACATAGAGTCACGGGCCAAGTGCTATGACTGGAGCTCTGCTCCCCAAAAGGATTAAAGCCATCTGTACTTAGACCAAATCTTAAGTTCCTTGCGTCATCTGAAAATGTCGGGAACTCTCTGTCGATTTTTCTCCACTGGGACCCATCGGCGGGGTGTCTCAACTTCCCGTCTTTCTTACGCTCTTCTTTGTGCCATCGCAACAACCTGGCATGCTCTTTGTTTCTGAACAGACGTTTCAACCGTGGTATTATAGGAGCATACCACATCACCTTAGCAGGAACCCTCTTCCGGGGGGGCTCGTCATCGCACTCAACATCACCAGGGTCATCTTGTCTGATCTTGTACCGCAGTGCATTGCATACCGGGCATTTATCCATATTCTCGTACTCCTCACCGCGGTACAGGATGCAGTCATTAATGCATGCATGTATCTTCTGCACATCTAATCCTAGAGGGCAGATAGCCTTCTTTGCTTCGTATGTAGTCTCGGGCAATTCGTTATCCTTTGGAAGCTTCGGCTTCATTATTTTCAGTAATTTCTCAAATCCCTTGTCAGAACAACCAGTCTCTGCCTTCCATTTCAGCAGTTCCAGTGTGGTACCGAGCTTTGTGCTGCCATCTTCGCAATTTGGGTACAACAACTTTTTGTGATCCTCTAGCATGGCCTCCAACTTTAGCTTCTCCTTTTCTGTATCGCATTCTCGCTTTGCATCAGAAATGACCCCACCAAGACCATCAGCGGGCTCATCTGATGCCCGATGTTCACCTCCTTCTTCTTCAACGTCTTCCATTACAGTATCACTGTATTCCTCAGGGAACATAGTGAAAGGGCATGGCGCCCCCATGTGTGGTTTTGGTAATTAATGACAATCCCTATGGACTAATGGTTGCATTGAGTTTTACTTGTAGTGTTTGTCCATAGACCATGCTTGAACTCCATATGTTGGATTCAAGGTTGATGCCATGAGTATATTGATATAATGAAGTATTTGGCATCAAGATCATAGAGTTGAGCATATTGCAAGTATGTCTTGAAGAAAAGAATTATGTGATCATTCATGGTTATGTTCAAGAGAAGAAAAGATACAAGGTTGATCAAGTATTGATCAACACACAAAGCTACAAGATGTACCAAGTGGGATCATGTATCTCTTGGTATGGTAAGCAATTGTCCATATAGTTTTGTGATCTAACCCATGATATGTGTGTAGCATTTCTATGTGCGGTTAGGTATCTTTCTATGGGCTTGCATCAAATGAAGATTTCATATGGCCCATGATCGATGACGTAAAGTGGTGATCGTCATCAATGTTGAGAAGCGCAAGTTCAAGAGGAGCATCTCAAAGAAATCCTAGACTTGAAGCTTGCCACCCATTTAGAGATAATGTTCATGTGAAGATGTGCCTAAGAGAGGCTCTCCCATAGTGGAGTATGGGGGAGCAATGTTTGGGTCTTCACCAAGCGAAGCGCAATCAAGAAAGGTGGTCCACTTGAAGAGATCAAGATCGACGTCATCTAGCTCAAGTGGAATGCGCAAGGCAAAGGTATGATAGGGTTTCTATTTTACCGGTCTCATGGTACTAGTTGGGAGACCAGGTTATAGGATAGATACCGTACTATCAAGAGGGGCTCTCGATTGAGCTTTAGCGTATCAGTTGGAGAGAGCTCAAACCTTTGCATACTTGCCTTCATCATCTTTCTTGGTTCTTATTTGGATTTTCTCCTTGTTGGGTTTTGGTGCTTGTTGTGATCTTCATGACAAGACCAAGTTCTCCGAAAACGGACTTCGTATGGAAAACTTGTTGCGTTTTCTGGTTGGAAATATTATCGGTCCACCTTCGAGATAGGGTCCACACCTTCCCATGTGTGGTATCCCCTCTTGTCGCTACCTTTCCAACAGAATTGGATTCATCTCGTTTGGAGCTTCCTTGCAAAAGTTATTGCGGTTCTCTTTTTCTGGTTCTGCAGTTTCTTCTTAGGCCGGTAGTACCGACCCTCGCCCGGTACTACCGGGTGACCCCTTGCGAAACTACCGCGGCCAGTACCGGGCCCAGTACCGCATCTCCGGATGGCTCTCTGCCTCTCGAAGTTTTTTACCCGGTAGTTGCCCCGGTAGTGGCGCGGTACTACCGGGAATGGAGCACTACCGGGCCAAGTGGTCCGGTACTACCGGTGCGCGCCGAGTCCGGGAGCGCTGACTGGTCTTCGTTCTTCCTCGAGTCAACGCTGCTCGGTACTACCGGGATCGGCCCGGTACTACCGCTGCGGCCTTTTTCGTCTGCAACGGGCAGATTTTTGAGAGGACCTTCTTAAGGGGGTTTCTTCCCCAACGGTTCTCTCACCCCTTGAGCTAGCTTTTCCCCTCTCCCTCCTCCATTGTTGACCTTTGAAAAGCTTGCCTTCCTCTCAATCCCTCCCATGATTCTTGCATATCTTTGAGGGAATTTGAGAGGAGATCTAGATCTACATATTCATCCAATCCATTCCTCCTCTAAGTGAGGGGAACCTAGTAGATCGTGATCTTGAAGTTCCATTTGTTGAGTTCTTCCTTGTTCTTCCTCTCTTCTCCCCCCACAAGCATTAGTTGCTTTTGGTGGAATTTGGGAGCGAAGGATTTGACCACTTCTAGTGGTCTTGCCTTCTTGCATCAGTTGCATCGGTTTGAGTTCTCCACGGTGATACGTGGAAATCGAAGTTGAGAAGCTTGTTACTCTTGGGTACTTGGGGTGCCCTAGAGCTTGTCCTCTTGGGTACTTGGGGTGCCCTAGACGGTCCTTGTTGATCTCGGAGTTTTGGTGGCTCGCGGGATAGTTGGGAGCCTCCAATTAAGTTGTGGAGTCGCGCCCTAACCTTGTGATTCTTGTGGCTTTGGGAGCCGTGGGAATTCGGTGAGAGCCTCCAATTAAGTTGTGGAGTGTGCCTCATCCTTGTACGGGTTCGGTGACCACCCTCAAGTGTCCCATAGTGGTTCGTGGCACTCCGCATTGGTGGAGGCACGAAGGAGATTACGGTGTGCCATTTGACGGCTATTCGGGGATCACTTTGTGACTCCGCACCGCTCCAACGGAGACGTAGCTTCCATTGGGAAGTGAACTTCGGGATAAATCATCGTCTCCAAGTGCCTCGGTATTTCTATACCCGAGCTTCTTACTTATGCTATTTACTTTGTGATAGCCATCGAGCTTGAAGCAATATATCTTGCTATCACATATTTGCTTATCTTGTTTAGCATAAGTTGTTGATGCACATAGGTTAACCTAGCTTGTTTAGGTTTCGTGCTTGATAAATTAAACGTTAGTTTTATTCCGCATTTATTCAAGCCTAAACCGCAAAGAATTTTAATCGCCTATTCACCCCCCCTCTAGGCGACATCTGTGTCCTTTCACATAGGATAGTTGTCATCATCCTCCTCTTCTTCATTGTCTTCCATCCTAACCCCTCTTTCTCCGTGCTTGGTCCAACAATTATAGCTGGGCATGAAACCTCTCCGAATCACGTGGTCTTGAATGGTTCTCGGGTCAGAGTACTCCCTGACGTTCCGACACTTGTCACATGGACAAGGCATAAAATTATCCACTTTGTTTGCCTCAGCCACTTCGAGAAATTTATGCAGGCCTGCAATAAACTCGGAACTGCGTCGTTCACCGTACATCCATCGCATCCGTGCATCCATCTGCATCATATAATTAAGTTTATCAAATACCATTACAATAACATCTTGAATAGTGAAATGACCACCGTACATCGACATGTGCAATATTTCTGTATCAATTACAGATGAAAAGGATAAAGTTGCTAACCTCGGCCGAGGATATCATCTTGTGTGAACTTAAGTGTGGCTCGGGCATTTCATCGAACACATCTTGTGCGTGGCAAAGGAAAAAAAAACTAGCACCCACTTCCCACCAATCCAACCAGAAAAAAAGAGGAGAGAAGAGAGGGGGTGGGTTATTTATAGGCAGGGGAGGGGTATTGGTCCCAGTTCGTGCCACGAACCGGGACCAAAGCTCCGCAGCACGCCACGTGTCCTGCACCGGAGCATTGGTCCCGGTTCGTGGCACGAACCGGGACCAATGTCCCCAACCGAACCGGGACCAATGCTCCACGGACCCCTGACAGCTCGAACCGGGACCAATGCCAGGCATTGGTCCCGGTTTTTCTATGAACCGGGATTAATGGCTGGTTCGGCTCTGGACGAAAGGTGGTTTTTCTACTAGTGGAACAATGGATAAGCTTGATTGCTCGCAAAAGATATTCCAAGTTTTCTAGACAATAATTTGTTTTTTCTAATGGCAACATTTTGTTGGTTTGAGTCAAGAAAATCACTATGCAAGTTCTTCACTGTTGACCATTTTCAAAAGCCACCCTCGAAAATTATGCCTAACTTTAGCCATAAATTTGACTTATAAAATAGGAGTCATATGTCATAAGATTACACTATTGGATTCATTTTTTTGAAAAAAAATAAACCAAGGTTCCATTGGGCGAAGTGCCCTCATTGCCAACACTTGGTGCAGGCGTAGCGCTCCCTCCTGGGAACACCTTCTTTAACTCTACGAGGAGACTTCCTTTTCCCATCTTTTTACATTTTTAGTTTAATTTTTATTTATGTTTCCTTTTCCAATGAATATTTGTTGAAACATAAGTTCATGTTTTTGAAAAAAATTGTGTTTCATTAACAAATGTTTGCAATGTTCCAACAAATCTAGTCGGTTTTCTAAAAAAAATCAAGCTATCCAAAAAATGCTCATAGGTTAATTTTTTATTTTAATTATACTCAAAAAATTGTCCAAAAAAGAGTTCATAAGGTTATTAAAAATATCCGGGCAAAAACAAATGTTCACGGGTTCCAAAAAATCCGAAATGTTCACATGGTTTTAAGAATATTGACGGTTTCAAATAAATGGCATGTATTTGAAACAAGGTTCGGAATTTTTTTAAAAACAATGTTCATGTTTTTGGGAAAAAGGATTAAAACAAAATAGTTTTAAAAGGTTTTAAAATACAAAAAACTTATTAATAATATTTCTAAAAAGTACAAACTGTAAAATATAAATAGAACAAAAATAAATATAAAAAGTTAAAATAGAAAAGGAGCAATATCTGATGGGCCGGCCAACAAGTGTTGCAGGCGTGCAGCGCTATACGGGTTCCCCTTGGAATCCTATTCTACACACTTGCTGCACAGCTTATCAGGAAAACGCGTACCCCCTCCCTAGCGTCACTGTTTTGAATGGGAAAGCCCATCTATTTTTTTTTGAATTTAATGGGAAAGCCCATCTAGAAGCTGCCTCATCCCTAGCGTCACTGCTTTTTTCACAGTTTTTCTTCTGCGTTTTTTCCGGTTTGCATTTTTTTTTCCTGTATTTTATTCATTTTTTGTTTTGAAAAATGATCATATTTTTAAATGGTCCAGTTTAAAAAACATATTTTTAAATCTTCATATATTAAAATATTCAATTTTAGAAGTGTTCAAAGTTTTAAAATGGTTCATGAACATTTTTTTTTCAAGTTTGTGAATTACTTTAAAATTTGGTGACTTTTAAATTCAACAAATTTAAATTCACTAACCATTTTCAAATTCATGATTTTGTTTTAATTCAGCACATTTTAAATTCACGAACCATTTTAAATTTCATGAACATTTTTTGTGAACCATTCTTAAACCATGAACCATTTTCAAATTCATAACATTTTTAAATTTTGGAAACACTTTTCTATTTACTATTTTTAAATTGTCAGAGTAGATGATCACGATCGAAGAAACAACTGTATGTTATTAGCCCGTACCAACAAAAAAAACGAAAGAGAAAAAAGAGCGAAACAATCCAACGCATATGAACATATATGGGCCGAGCCCAGACAACGCTTAGGGTACATGTAGGCAGCAGGCTCGCCACTTCTTTTGGGCTTCTGCTTATGCAGAAGCCAACTTATGGATTTCGGTGGGGAGAAACTGCGGTGGGGAGAAGCTAGTAGAAACTGTCTAGACCCTTCTTTTGGGCTTCTGCAGATTTAGCTTATTTGCTGTGCTTAGTTGTGAGATGTCTGAAATGCCCCTGGATTTGATATGTCTACTTAATAAAGTGATATATCAGCTTATTTGTTGTGTTGCGTCTGATAAATGAGCAAAAAAATACAATCAAAATAATATGAAATTCCATACATTGTGTTTTAAAGGTAAACATGAAGAGTTCAGTACATGCCAAAATAAAAGCAATGTCATAATGATTCAAATAACAATAACAAGAACTTCTCAAGCTACTATTCCTTGCGCGATGGTCTGTCGTAGTGCAGCCATGAAGCTACCAGATGAAGAGGGAGCGGCTCCACCAGTATAAGATGCGCTATCCTCATGTACATATGTGCCCCGCTCAAACCTGTCGAAGTGGTCATCGTATAGATTACCCTCACGAATGAAGTTATGTAGACACATACAAGCAGTGATGATCTTCGTTTGCGTCAACTCATCAAAATGTGGTATTGCAAGTAGAATACGCCACTTCATTTTCAGAACACCAAAAGCTCTTTCAACAACATTTCGTAGACAGGAATGAAGATGGTTGAATTTCTCCATCATGTTTCGTGGAGGTGCTCCTTGAAATTCTGGAACATGATAGCGTTGCTCTTTGAATGGGCCGAGATAGCCAGTTCTGTTTGGGTATCCCGAGTCAACAAGATAGCATTTTCCTGCAAGTAGCCAAATATAAAAACATGTCGATAGTAGGTATGAGCAAATATTTTATATACATAGTACATATGCCAAAAGATTACCGGTAGGAGGGTGAGGATAATTGGGGAAATGATGATGCATGTAAAATGCATACATGAACTTTGCATTATTTTTACTTATATTCCAGTCATATTTGCATCATATAAGGGTTATATCACTGTTTTATAATGATTTTGGGAATATTTGACATGTTTCCTATTTTTATGGAATTAACCCTGCGCAGGCAGAAAACCCTATTTCTTTCCTTTAATGTTTCAGAGACCCAAACGACGTCCAAATCACCTGCAAATTTACGAGCATCAATATTTGGAAGGAAGAAGACTTGGGGCGAAGGAAGCGAACAAACGGAGCCCCGAGGGCCAAAAGAGGTGGGCCCACGCGACCCCTATACCTGGCCGCGTGGGACCCCCCCATCTTGGGCCTCGACGCTCCGTTGCCGTCGATCTTTCCTCCACCGGCTCCGTTTTGACCTAAAAACGGATATAAAAATTATCCCCCGACGTTCTCTGGAAGGAGCGCCGCAGAAACACAGAAACACCAAAACAGATACCTGGAGCTGCAGATTGGAGGGGGGAAACTCCGGCGGGGCGCTGCCGGCGTGGTCTCCATCTTCTCCAACGACTTCTCCACCGTCTCCATGATGAAGAGGGAGTAGTCCACCTCTGGACTATGGGTTTGTGGAAGTAACTTATATATCTCTCTCTCTCTCGAGCTTCACTAATTAGTACCGTATGAGCTGCTGAACATGATTACGGTCATCTATGTAATACCTTTGTGGTGGATCTTTTTATGAGTTAATATATGTTTGAGATTGCAATGGTTTTGTTTCAGTTATGAAAGTAGATGCATATTATGTACCCCATTCTTATTTACTTGTTATGATCAAGCATATTTATGAGAGTGTGTGCATTAGTTGGAGTAACGGGGGGTGGCTAGTGCAGTGAACGTGAGAGAAAGTTCTGCGATCCACTTGGGTGTTTTACCTTACTTTGTTACCTCACTAGGGATAAAAAGAAATACCATGCTACCGGAGATGTGGGTGTGACCATTGCCACTTCCTCCATGACTAGATCTAGCATGTTCTTATTTTAACTTCATGTCATGATACTTATTGCTATACTCTGAGTTATCTTAATTACTGAGGTGTTATGATTTAGTTCGCATCTTGGTGGAGTATAAGAGAGACTAATAACCAAAAGGTCTCTATGTTAGGACGTGATGCCCATATAATTATAACTTGTCATTAAACTGTTTTGTTGCAATCTCATATGTCAACCCTAGTGTTCCATTGCCTACCACGTTATTAAAGAGAGAGTGCATTTGTGAAACCATGAACCCCGGTCCATTTTTAATCATAAGAAACACATGTCCAACCACTTTTACCACTTTTCTATTTTCTGCCATTTAAAAATCCGAAAATACAAAAACACTTTTACATCTTACATTCATCATAAAAAACCCAAAATATCATTTATCATTGCTACCACCATCCTTGCATATTTATTTACCATCATTGCATATTTATTTCTTGTTTGCATTGCATATTATCTTTATATCATTCTCACACCTTGTGCTTGACAACCACTAGGTGAGGTTGAGGACCAAAACATTTACTTTGTTTTGTAGGTAACCAAAGAATGATAGGAAAGATAAATCTTCACTACTGATTCCCCGAGAGTTCGATATTAAACCCTCGAGTCACCCTCGTGGGGAAAACACGTCTTCCACTTACTACACACTCTGCACTTGGAGTCTCAACCTAACCCATTTACTTTTCACGCAGGTAACTACGCGAAGCGCTCAGCAAAGGTTTTCTGGCGCCGTTGTGGGGTAACTACGTGAAGGGTCATCAAGACTGTTTTCTGGCGCCGTTGCCAGGGAGCGAAGAAGCAACACCGCATCAAGATTCCCTCGTCAACTACGTGCCCGTCATAGTACATCATTGGGTATCAAGACTGTTTTCTGGCGCCGTTGCCAGGGAATCATTGCTGGAAGGTTTATCCAAGGATATCTCACCAAGTCAACTTCATCACCAACTTGTGCTAACACCTAAGCTTGGGGAGGTTGCACCTACGTGAGCATAATCTTATCCATCTTTACCTTCAAAACAATTTATCTTGTTTTGTCATTGTCTTGCATTTGTTATTTCAGCTTGCATATTTATTTTCAGTTTTGCATAAAAAATTAAAAAACACATAAAAACTTGCTAAAATGGGAGAAAGAACTAAGTTGTGTGATTACACAAACACTCCAAATGATCAATTTATTGCTAGGCCCATTGCTACACCTAAGATAAATGCTGAGAGTTATGAAGTAAGTCCTAGTTTGTTGAACTTGATAACTAGGGAACAATTTGGCGGTAGTGCTATGGAGGATGCCTCTATGCATCTTCATGATTTTGTTGAAATATGTGACATGCAGAAATTTAAAAATGTGGAAAGTGATATTCTAAAACTGAAGTTATTTCCTTTCTCACTTAGAGGAAAAGCTAAAGAGTGGCTGCATTCATTACCTATTGATAGCATTAAAACTTGGGATGATTTAAAAGAAGCTTTCATTAAGAAATACTATCCTCCTGTTAAAATTTTGCAAAATAGAAACAACATTCTTTCTTTTAGGCAAAATGAAAATGAACATGTTGCTATGGCTTGGGATAGGATTAAACTTATGCTTAGAACTTGTCCATCACATGGGGTCAACGAATGGACCATACTACACTCTTTTTACAATGGTCTAAATTACATGTCTAGAAATATTCTTGATTCTGCTGCTGGAGGTGCTTTTATGGGAAAAACTATAGTAGAAGCTAAGAACATATTGGAAGCATTTTGCAAAACTATAGTCAATGGCATACTGATAGAGCACCTAATCCTTCTAAGAAAGTGAACTCCATAGAAGAAACAAATGATTTGTCATCTAAAATGGATACTATTCTTGCTTTCATTAATAAACAAAATATTGAAAATGTGCCTTTGCAAGAACTAGTTGGTAATAATCCTGAAAATATTGATGTCAACTTCATTAGGAACTATGGTAATAATGGGTATGGTAACAACAATTATAACTCTTATAATAAACCCCCATATGTGCCAAACAAATATGCCACTAGTGGTAATGTTTCTAGTGATTTGGAAAACACCATTAGATCATTTATATCTACTCAAAAGGAGCTTAATAAGGAATTTATATCTAAGTTTGAAAAACAAGACTCTTTGTTTGAAAGGGTAGATCAGCTCACTAAGGAAGTTTCCTCATTAAAGAACACCATTATAGCTCAAAAACATGAGGAAACAATTAAATATTGTCAAGAGGTTATAAATAAATCTTGGGAACATATTCATGAGCAAGAGAGAATTGCTAAGGAAACTATTATGGTAATGAAAGAAAGAAAATTGAAGAAGTTAAAATGCTTAGTGAAGTAAAGGAACCATTGCTTGACTTAGAGAATTGTAGCTTGCATGAATTAATATCTATCTTACAAAAATTTGCAAGTGATCCTTCTATTAATGTTAACCAAGCTGGTTTTGGTTCTTATATTGCTAATCATGTGTTAAAAGAAAAGATTGCTAGGTACAACCAAGAGGCTATGATACCACCTAAGCTTGGGGATGTATGGATTCCCAAAGTCCTAGTAACCATTGGAAAAGAGACACACCATGCTATACTTGATCTAGGATCTAGTGTCTCTGTTTTATCTAAAGAACTATATGAAGTACTTGAATTGAAAAATCTTGAAAAATGCTCTATTGAACTTGCACTTGCTGATGATTCCATTAAACATGCTTTAGGAAAAGTAAGTGATGTTTGGTAGAGTTACATATGACATTTGTGCCTGTTGATTTTCTAATCATGGATATGGGGAATAAAACCTCTAGTCCAATTATTCTTGGAAGACCTTTTCTTCGAACTACAGTGTGAAGTTTCAGTTTCCACACAAGAAATGTATGGAACACTTCCCAAGGAAGAGGGGCACATCATTCAAGCTCCCTCATGAGCTTCGTCCACAATAAACATCAAGTAAGAAGCCTAGCTATATGGCTATAAAGAAAGCGCTTTACGGGAGGCAACCCGGTTGTTTTTATTTGTGATTTTCTTTGTGTCCTCTTGCTGTAACAAGAGACTTAGTGTTTAGTTTAGTTTCTGGAATTTTTAATAAAGTGCCAAGTTTTACTCATTTTGGTATGAAGAAGTTGCTTATAGCGTTCGGAGATATTATTCCTACGAATCTGTGCACGGTATGATTTTTAATTCTTATTCTGTAACTCCGAATGAGCTCATATTTAAACTGTAGTAGCAACTTTTCATCCTCTGTATGCATGAATTTTTCGGAATTTTCCGACAAAGTTAAGTAGGGTAAAAAATACGTTTAGCTGCTGCTGTTTTTCTGGACAGATTCTGTCCCATTTTGTTTGATGCATGCTTAGAACTTTTAACATGAATCTTTTTGATCCAATTGAGTTTATGAGTAGGCATACAACATTATACATTTCTGGACATTCATATGAATTTTTGTCTAAGGATTATATGCAGCAAGAAATCTATTTGTTTATCACTACTAATGTGCCCCACAGAAAAAGAAATGGGAGAAACGGTGTTTTGAAGTTTTTTCACAGGGATTAGAGGAGATGCACCAAGAGCTATCCAAGGATGGTGAAGACCATAAGCTTGGGGATGTGAAGACAACCCCACTGGACCTACACACTCTCGGTTTGCACACGTCTAACTTCTGTTTTTCGATCGAAACACTTTATCGCATAAACTTGGAGCGTCTTTTTGTTTGTTTAGGTTAGATTTTTATTTTGTGAGACCACCACACTATCATTTATATATGAGAGAGCTACTGGAAATTTGGGTTGAATTATGTTGGATGCTATTATAAGATTGGGAAAAGGGATGTTGAGTTAATTTTAAAAGATACATATAATTGCATGATTCATGAGCTTGTTAATGAGTAATAATTTGCAAATATTTTATCAAGAGCTATCTTTTATTCATGTTTTGATGCTAAATGTTATTCTACCTTGTTTTAACATGGATTAGTTAGTTCTATGGACACTCATGCATGCATTTAGATGGTCAACTTTCTCCCTCTTGCTAGCCCAAAAATTCCAACAAGCAAAAACTTGTTTCCAACACCTTCAACCAAAGTTTTTCCAGTGAGTCCACCATATCTACCTATTAGCTTTATGCTATTCCGAGTATGTTTATCATGATATTTGTGTTATCTATACCTCTGAATGAAAATGCTTATGTTGTTAATTGTTGTGGGAAAAGTTGGTTATATAGCTCTCTCGAACTTGATGCACACTTTACTTTCATTGCATAAATAAATATGACCCATTGTGATTAAAATTATGAAGTTGTGGACTTGACAAATGTCTTTGGTTGAGAGTTAGCTCATATGTGCTGTCACATGGCAAGCTTTCAACATTGCACATCATCTCATTTAGTTGATATCATGTACTTTTGTTTATGGATGCTTACCATGGGTGAAATAAATGGGAAATGAAGTGAGTTTAAATGAGTTTGTATAAATGGTTAGAGAGACGCCTGGGCCGCTAATCTAAGCCATGCATCATTCATGGTGGAAATTTACTTACATGCTATGGTGAACCTTCTGTGATACACCTTACAATAAAAAGCTATCCAATGGTAAATAAAAAGGGTGTTGAGATTGTTCATTATGTTTGTTTGTCTTGTCATTTTGATATGGGCTTGTTCCATATCCTGGGACAAGAGGTACCCCAGTTGACGCTCTTAATGATACTGTTATTACTTACAATGATATTTAACTTGAACTTGCTTTGTTTTCCAAGTTGAGTAACACATGGAGTAGGTACTTGTATTCAAGGGGCATGAGACTTTCAACCTGTACTTTGTCAAGCACACTACTCGTATTGCTTTCACTTTAAACTTAATCATTCAAGATGCTATGATAGGGGAATGAGAGCTTGACACCAAGGATTACCATATTACAATCATTGACTTAAGTAGAGAAGTTCAGAAGATAGATGAAATTTATTCATGCTTTACCTCTACTCATATATATATCTTTCCAAAGTGTCCACCTTTTATATTCAGATTTTCACCAATACTCTATGACCATTGTAGGATGTTCTTACTTATTATTATGCATACATGTGGTCCATAGTACTTCTTCTCTTATGTTACACTTTGTGAATTATCATTGAACATCCTTGCATTGAATACTTGATATCACTTCATAAACTATCTTGCATATTGCTACTCCTTTTAAGAATGAATCATTTTACTCTATGTAGCAATAGTAATCATCTTTGATATCCATTGATAGTATTAAATTGCAAAGTCCATGTTAGTTTTATCACCTTCATACTCGAGGACGAGTATAGGTTAAGCTTGGGGATGTTGATGCATGTAAAATGCATACATGAACTTTGCATTATTTTACTTATATTCCAGTCATATTTGCATCATATAAGGGTTATATCACTGTTTTATAATGATTTTGGGAATATTTGACATGTTTCCTATTTTTATGGAATTAACCCTGCGCAGGCAGAAAACCCTATTTCTTTTTTAATGTTTCAGGGACCCAAACGACGTCCAAATCACCTGCAAATTTACGGCAATATTTGGAAGGAAGACGACTTGGGGCGAAGGAAGCGAACAAACGGAGCCCGAGGGCCAAAAGAGGTGGGCCCACGCGGCCCCTGTACCTGGCCGCGTGGGACCCCCATCTTGGGCCTCGACTCCGTTGCCGTCGATCTTTCCTCCACCGACTCCGTTTTGACCTAAAAACGCCTATAAAAATATCCCCGACGTTCTCTGGAAGGAGCGCCGCAGAAACACAGAAACACCGAAACAGAGACCTGGAGCTGCAGATTGGAGGGGGAAAACTCCGGCGGGGCGCTGCCGGCGTGGTCTCCATCTTCTCCAACGACTTCTCCACCGTCTCCATGATGAAGAGGGAGTAGTCCACCTCTGGACTATGGGTTTGTGGAAGTAACTTATGTATCTCTCTCTCTCGAGCTTCACTAATTAGTACCGTATGAGCTGCTGAACATGATTACGGTCATCTATGTAATACCTTTGTGGTGGATCTTTTTATGAGTTAATATATGTTTGAGATTGCAATGGTTTTGTTTCAGTTATGAAAGTAGATGCATATTATGTACCCCGTTCTTATTTACTTGTTATGATCAAGCATGTTTATGAGAGCGTGTGAGGGGGAACGTGTGCATTAGTTGGAGTAACGGGGGGTGGCTAGTGCAGTGAACGTGAGAGAAAGTTCTGCGATCCACTTGGGTGTTTTACCTTACTTTGTTGCCTCACTAGGGATAAAAAGAAATACCATGCTACCGGAGATGTGGGTGTGACCATTGCCACTTCCTCCATGACTAGATCTAGCATGTTCTTATTTTAACTTCATGTCATGATACTTATTGCTATACTCTGAGTTATCTTAATTACTGAGGTGTTATGATTTAGTTCGCATCTTGGTGGAGTATAAGAGAGACTAATAACCAAAAGGTCTCTATGTTAGGACGTGATGCCCATATAATTATAACTTGTCATTAAACTGTTGTGTTGCAATCTCATATGTCAACTCTAGTGTTCCATTGTCTACCACTTTATTAAAGAGAGAGTGCATTTGTGAAACCATGAACCCCGGTCCATTTTTAATCATAAGAAACACCTTTCCAACCACTTTTACCACTTTTCCATTTTCTGCCATTTAAAAATCCGAAAATACAAAAACACTTTTACATCTTGCATTCATCATAAAAACCCAAAAATATCATTTATCATTGCTACCACCATCCTTGCATATTTATTTACCACCATTGCATATTTATTTCTTGTTTGCATTGCATATTATCTTGATATCATTCTCACACCTTGTGCTTGACAACCACTAGGTGAGGTTGAGGACCAAAACATTTACTTTGTTTTGTAGGTAACCAAAAGAATGATAGGAAAGATAAATCTTCACTACTGATTCCCCGAGAGTTCGATATTAAACCCTCGAGTCACCCTCGTGGGGAAAACACGTCTTCCACTTACTACACACTCTGCACTTGGAGTCTCAACCTAACGCATTTACTTTTCACGCAGGTAACTACGCGAAGCGCTCAACAAAGGTTTTCTGGCGCCGTTGTGGGGTAACTACGTGAAGGGCCATCAAGACCGTTTTCTGGCGCCGTTGCCGGGGAGCGAAGAAGCAACACCACATCAAGATTCCCTCATCAACTACGCGCCCGTCATAGTAGCATCATGGGTATCAAATGGGGCCTGATGGCCCTTCACGTAGTTCCCCCACAATGGCGCCAGAAAACAGTTGTTAGCCCCTTCGCGTGGTACCTGCGTGAAAAGTAAATGGGTTAGGTTGAGACTCCAAGTGCAGAGTGTATGTAGTAGTGGAAGACAGTTTTCCCCACGAGGGGTGACTCGAGGGTTTAATATCGAACTCTCGGGGAACCAGTATTTCAGGTGTTATCTCCTTATCCTTCTCTTGAGAACCTGCAACAAAATAAATTGTTTTGTGCCCTCAACCTCACCAAGTGGTTGTCAAGCACAAGGTGTGAGAATGATAATAAAATAAATATGCAAACAGTAGTAAATATGCAATGATGGTAAAATAAATATGCAAGGATGATGGTAGTAATGATAAATGATATTTTTGGGTTTTTTATGATGAATGCAAGATGTAAAAGTGTTTTTGTATTTTCGGATTTAATAATGGCAGCAAACAAAAGTGGTGATAAAAGTGTTGGAAAGGTGTTTCTTATGATTAAAAATGGACCGGGGTTCATGGTTTCACAAATGCACTCTCTCTTGATAACGTGGTAGACAATGGAACACTAAAATTAACATGTAAGATGGCAAGACATGGTTTGACAAGTTATTAATAATATGGGCATCACGTCCTAACATAGAGATCTCAAGTATAAGTTGTTCTCTCTCTTATGCTCCACCAAGATGCGAACTAAATCATAACACCTTAGTAATTAAGATAAATCAGAGCATAGCAATAAGTTCAATGACATGAAGTTAAAATAAGAACATGCTAGATCTAGTCATGGAGATAGTGGCCAAGGTCACATCCACTCTCCGGTAGCATGGTATTTTTGTTTATCCCTAGTGAGGCAACAAAGTAAGGTAGAAAACCCAAGTGGATCGCAGAACTTTCTCTCACGTTCACTGCACTAGCCACCCCCCGTTACTCCAACTAATGCACACGTTCCCCCTCACATGCTCTCATAAACATGCTTGATCATGACAAGTAAATAAGAACGGGGTACATAATATGCATCTACTTTCATAACTGAAACAAAACCATTGCAATCTCAAACATGTATTAACTCATAATAAAGATCCACCACAAAGGAATTACATAGATGACCGTAATCATGTTCAGCAGCTCATACGGTACTAATTAGTGAAGCTCATAGAGAGGAGAGATACATAAGTTACTTCCACAAACCCATAGTCCAGGGGTGGACTACTCCCTCTTCATCATGGTGTCGGTGGAGATGTTGTTGGAGGGGAAGGAGACCACACCGGCAGCGCCCCGCCGGAGTTTTCCCCCTCCAATCTTCAGCTCCAGGTCTCTGTTTCGTGGTTTCTGTGTTTCGGCGCTCTCTTTCGCGAAAGCCCTGGGGGGTCTATATATAGTCGTTTTTAGGTCAAGACGAAGCTTCGGGAAGAAAGATCGACGGCAGCGGAGGCCCGAGGGCCAGGATGGGGGACCCACGCGGTCAGGGAATCTGGCCGCGTGGGCCCACCCCTTTCTGCCTTCTGGTCTCCGTTTCTTCGATTCCTTTGCGCCTACGTTTCGTTCCTTCCAAAAAAGTGATCCCCGTAAAGTTTCAGGTCATTTGGACGTCGTTTGGGTCCCTGAAACATCAAAATATAGAAAAAGGGGTTTTCTGACAGCGCAGGGTTAATTCCAGAAAAATGGGGAGTTGTTAATTATCCCCAAAACTCAATATAAATCATGAATATAACCCTTATATGATGCAAATAACATGGAATAACATGTAATAAAATGTAAAGTTCATGTATGCATTTTACATGCATCAACATCCCCAAGCTTAACCCATGCTCGTCCCGAGTATGAAGGTGATAAAACTAACATGGACTTTGCATTTTAATACTATCAATGGATATCAAAGGTGATTACTATTGCTACATAGAGTCAAATGATTCATTCTTCAAAGGAATAACAATATGCAAGATAAATTATGAAGTGATATCAAATACTCAATGTAAAGATGTTCAATGATAAATTCACAAAGTGTAATATAGAAGAAAGTACTATGGACCAAATGTATGCATAATGAAAAGTAAAAACATCCTATGGTGGTCATAGAGTACTTCTTATGAAAACTGAATATAAAAGGTGGACACTTTGGATAGATAAATAAGTAGAGGTAAAGCATGAATAAGTTTCATCTAACTTCCAAACACTTCTACTTAAGTTAATGCTTGCAATGTGGTAGTCATTGGTGTGGAGCTCTCATTACCCCTATCATAGCATCTTGAATGATTAATGTTTAAAGTGAAAGCAAATATGAGTGGTGTGCTTGACAATGTATTGGTTGAATGTCTCATGTCCCTTGAATACAAGTACCTACACCATGTGTTACTCACTTTGGTCCACAAAGTAAATTCAAATAAAGGTCATTGCAAGTAATAATAGTATCATCAAGAACTGCACTGGGGTACCTCTTGCCCCTTGACATGAACAAGCCCATGTCAAAACAACAAGACAAACAGACAATGAACAATCTCAGCACTCTTTTATTTACTATGGGTATAGCTTTTTATTATGAGGTGCATCACTGAATGAACATTATGGTTATGCTGTAAATTTCCACCATGAATGATGCATGGCTTAGATTAGCGGCCCAGGCATTTCTCTAACCATTTATACAAACTCTTTGAACTTACTAAGTATCCACATTCATTTCACCCATGATAGGCATCCATAAACAAAAGTACATGACATCAACTAAATATAAATAAGTGCAATGTTGAAAGCTTGCCATGTGACAGCACATATGGGCTAACTCCCAACCAAAACAATTGTCAAGCCCACAACTTCATAATTTTAATCACAATGGTTCATGCTTATTAAATGCAATAAAAGTAAATTGTGCATCAAGTTCGTGAGAGCTTTTAACCAATTTTTCCCATGACAATCAATAACATAAGCATTTAAATTCAGAAATGTAGATAACACAATATAACATGATAAACATACTTGGAATAGCATAAAGCTAATAGGTAGATATGGTGGACTCACTGGAAAAACTTTGGTTGAAGGTGTTGGGAAACAAGCTTTTTACTTGTTGTAATTTTTGGGCTAGCAATAGGGAGAAAGTTGACCATCTAAATGCATGCATAAGTGTCCATAGAACTAATCAATCCATGTTAAACCAAGTAAAGTTAAAATTCAACATCTAAACATGGTAAAAGATAGCTCTTGACAACACACTTGCAAATTAACATTCATTCAAAGCACATGAATTATGCAACTATATGTATCTTTTAAAATCAACTCAAACATCCCTATCCCAATATATTTAATAGCATCCAACATAATTCAACCCAAACTTCCAGTAGCTCTCTCATATATAAATGATAGTGGTGGTCTTATTAACAAACCGAAATAACAAAAGCAAAAAAAACAGACGCTCCAAGTTTATACGATAAAGTGCTTTGATCGAAAAACAGAAGTTAGACGTGTGCAAACCGAGAGTGTGTTGGTCCAGTGGGGTTGTCTTGACATCCCCAAGCTTATGGTCTTCACCATCCTTGGATAGCTCTTGGTGCAGCTCCTCTAATCCCTGTGAAAAAACTTCAAAACACCGTTTCTCCCATTTCTTTTCTGTGGGGTGATATTAGTAGTGATAAACAAATAGGTTCCTTGCTGCATAAAATCCTTAGGCAAAAATTCATATGAATGTCCAGAGAGTATATAATGTTGTATGCCTACTCATAAACTCAATTGAATCAAAAAGATTCAAGCAAAAAGCTCAAAGAATGCATCAAACAATATCAAGACAGAATCTGTCCAGAAAAACAGCAGCAGCAAAACGCATTTTTCTACCCTACTTAAACTCGTCAGAAAAATCTGAAAAAATCACGTATACAGAGGATGAAAAGTTGAAGCTACAGTTCAAATTACAGCTCAATCGGAGTTACAGATAAAAAATGAAAAATCAAACCGTGCACAGACTTCGTGCAGGCAGAAAACTCTCCGAAAATGAATAGCAACTTTTCAAACCCAAAATAGGTAAAACTTGGTTCTTTATTAAAAATCCCAGAAACAAAACTAACAAACTACTCTCTTGTTACAGCAAGAGGACTCAAAGAAAATCTCAAACAAAAACAACCGGGTTGCCTCCCGTAAAGCGCTTTCTTTATAGCCATATAGCTAGGCTTACTTACTTGATAATCAAAGGGGACGTAGCTCATGAGGGAGCTTGAACCTTGGTGTGTCCCTCTTCCTTGGGAAGTGTTCCATGCTCTTCTTGTGTGGAAACTGAAACTTCACATTCCCTTCCTTTGAATCAATAATGGCACCTGTAGTACGAAGAAAAGGTCTTCCCAAAATAATAGGACTAGAGGTTTTATTCCCCATGTCCATGATTAGAAAATCAACAGGCACAAAAGTCATGTGTAACTCTACCATAACATCACTTACTTTTCCTAGAGCATGTCTAATGGAATCATCAGCAAGTGCAAGTTCAATAGAGCATTTCTCAATATTTTTAAGTTCAAGGACTTCATATAGTTCTTTAGATAATATAGAGACACTAGATCCTAGATCAAGTATAGCATGGTGTGTCTCTTTTCCAATGGTTACTAGTACCTTAGGGATCCAGATATCCCCAAGCTTAGGTGGTATCATAGCTTCTTGATTGTACCTAGCAATCTTTTCTTTTAAGACATGATTAGCAATATAGGAACCAAAACCAGCCTGGTTAATATTAACAGAAGGATCACTTGCAAATTTTTGTAAGATAGAAATTAATTCATGCAAGCTACACTTCTCTAAATCAACAAATGGTTCCTTAACTTCACTAAGCATTTTAACTTCCTCAACTTTTTCTCTTTTTTAATCCAAACTTGTTTCTTAATAGGAACTTCCTTCACATGTTTAAATGATGGGTTTTTCCTTAATAAATCACTAACACAAACCAACTTTTCCTCAATACTGTTGAGACTAATATTTTTTCAAGAAATTCTTTCTCACATAATCTTAGTTTATGCATGACATTAACTAATTCATCATTTATCTTAGGAATAATATTTTTAGAAACAGATGCTAGTTGTTCAAAATCCTCTTTATTTGGTAGTTTCTCTAAACCAGCTTCGAATTTATCTTTAGACAAAGCAAGTGCTACTGTGGTATCCTCTACCTTTTTCTTTCTACCAACAAAGTTACCAAAAATCTTCTAAGTGTCATGGCCGCACAGGATGGTGTTGACAGGACAAAACTTCCACCTGTAGCCCCATCTAAAGCATTTTGATACCAAGGATCTATTCCATAATAAAAGTAAAGATCTAGCTTTTCATCTTCACAAGGTGTAGGATCTTCATAGTGCATCCTATTAATTCTAACCCAGGCATCTTTTAATGTTTCTCCAGGTTGTTGTTTAAAACTAGAAATGGAACTTAAAGGAAGACTCACTTTCTTTTTGTTTTCAAGACTCATGATTGCAAGTTTTTATGTGTTTTTAATTTTTTATGCAAAACTGAAAGTAAAATGACACTAATGCAACTCGAAATAACAAATGCAACACAAAATGCAAAACTGAATATAAATATGCAAACCGAAATATAAAGATGATATGCAAGACAAGAACAAAACAAAATAAAATGATTGTAGGTAAAGATGGATAAGATGATGCTCACGTAGGTGCAACTCCCCAAGCTTAGGTTGTTACACAAGTTGGTGATGAAGTTGACTTGATGTGAGTGATCCTTGGATAAACCTTTCAGCTATGGTTCCCCGGCAACGGCGCCAGAAAACGTCTTGATGGCCCTTCACGTAGTTACCCCACAATGGCGCCAGAAAACAGTTGCTAGCCCTTCGTGGTACCTGCGTGAAAAGTAAATGGGTTAGGTTGAGACTCCAAGTGCAGAGTGTATGTAGTAGTGGAAGACAGTTTTCCCCACGAGGGGTGACTCGAGGGTTTAATATCGAACTCTCGGGGAACCAGTATTTCAGGTGTTATCTCCTTATCCTTCTCTTGAGAACCTGCAACAAAATAAATTGTTTTGTGCCCTCAACCTCACCAAGTGGTTGTCAAGCACAAGGTGTGAGAATGATAATAAAATAAATATGCAAACAGTAGTAAATATGCAATGATGGTAAAATAAATATGCAAGGATGATGGTAGTAATGATAAATGATATTTTTGGGTTTTTTATGATGAATGCAAGATGTAAAAGTGTTTTTGTATTTTCGGATTTAATAATGGCAGCAAACAAAAGTGATGATAAAAGTGTTGGAAAGGTGTTTCTTATGATTAAAAATGGACCGGGGTTCATGGTTTCACAAATGCACTCTCTCTTGATAACGTGGTAGACAATGGAACACTAAAATTAACATGTAAGATGGCAAGACATGGTTTGACAAGTTATTAATAATATGGGCATCACGTCCTAACATAGAGATCTCAAGTATAAGTTGTTCTCTCTCTTATGCTCCACCAAGATGCGAACTAAATCATAACACCTTAGTAATTAAGATAAATCAGAGCATAGCAATAAGTTCAATGACATGAAGTTAAAATAAGAACATGCTAGATCTAGTCATGGAGATAGTGGCCAAGGTCACATCCACTCTCCGGTAGCATGGTATTTTTGTTTATCCCTAGTGAGGCAACAAAGTAAGGTAGAAAACCCAAGTGGATCGCAGAACTTTCACTCACGTTCACTGCACTAGCCACCCCCCGTTACTCCAACTAATGCACAAGGTTGTGATTCCCCAGTCATTCTCCGGTTAAGAGATATCCTTTCCAACATCCAATAACTTCCCGGAGAACAATTGATAAGTCCACCATGACGTGAACAACCAATAAGATCTCCCGGTAAATCAGATAGGCACTCTTACTAGCATTCCATTTGGCTTACTTTGGGTCTTGAGAAAGAAACTATTGCAGAACTGTTTGCAATTAGAGGTAATTTATCTTTAAAATGGTATAAGTGGTTGGTCATCTAGTCCAAACTCGGTTGATATAACAACTCTTTCATCTGTCTGTTGTTGAAACTGGTACCTTTCTTTTGGTTAATCAGATGATGTAACTCTTCAATCTTATGTTGGTTCAACCTCCATCTGAGTCATTGGACCTAGGATGTCAATCCTATGGTAATCTATCCTTCTCTATAGTTACCCCGTATAGATGGTAGCTTCACTATACCTTGACATCACATGTCTCTATCGGCTTCATTCATATAACTAAACTATCGACAATCCAGGAACTCATCTCCCATGGTCCTGATGCATGTCCTTTGGAACGTTGGACCTTGAAGTCATATCCCTTGATCTCGATGATACTACTATCTTGCCTTGCTTGAATATCAGACTTTGTTGTTCTCCGCTAAGTATCGGACTGTCGCTTCATACCCTTCTACCATCAACTTCATGGCTCTTTTAGACATATAAGTCCTATACAACTTTTTCTCGAACTTTCTCCAATATCCGTTGTGCCTTATGATTCCTCCCACGCCACTTCTTCCACCAAGTTGCAACCACTCCCAACAATATATGACTACATATTGTGGCTTCTTAATCCAGCGTCTTTCAATTTCCCGCTCGATGTTCTTCACTCAATAATCGTCATCCTTGGATAAGTCTCGGTAGAATTTCTCATGTAGCTTTCTTGTCATCATTGTTGATTAACATTTCTCCCAATGGTAATGGTACTCTTCCTTGAACTTTCGTAGTTCCTCCATTCTTCCATGTTCTGATATTGTTGACCTCCGAATCCAAATATGATATGAGTTGTGGTCCATCCCCACGTGTAGCTTTGTTTACTTCGATCATTCTGACTTTCTTCTCTTCATGAGCCTTCATTATTGTTTGGAACTTCTGAGAGCACGTCTCTCCCTTACACGAATCCTATCTACCTCTAGATCAGTAACATCAAGAAAAGAACTCCATGTAACAATCATGCCCTTGTACATCAAATTCTAACTTCATGTACCAACCTAGCCAATCAAAAATCCAATAAGATCCAATAAATCGCAAATGCAGTTATATATCAATCATGCAACATAGGCCCGTAAAATAAGTAGTACATTGAGTAAAAACATCTCAAGTACCCAGGCTTAGATGCTATACACTACAAGATAGGTATATATATTACCTTATAGTCTAAAACAACTCTTTGCCTCATTAGTTACACCAGTTGCCCATTTGCAACGGAATAATCCTAGGACAAAGTACTCAAAGAGTAATTATGGTATGGCTTGGTTTCTTATGGAACTAAACTCCATGTAGCTTGGATCTTCCGTCGGGCTAGAACATCTATTTGCGAACATATCCAGATCCTTCATGTAGTTACTCATGGTACATCAGAAGTAGTAGTGTAGCTTCTGTCATTGTTTATGCCATCTCCTACTTTCCTTAACACTTTAGACTATACTCAGGTGAATCCCCTTTGATAAATATCATTAGGGTATTAACATACTTTTCATAGTTAAATGTCGATGATTCTCCACTATCATTAAACATCTCCTGACTTCCTCCATCACAACTAATGATAGGGTTCTACTTCATAGGATAGGATTATCAATGATACCATGTAGGTAACACTGACTTAGATGTAAACTATTTGGTGTATCTACTGGTACAAGACAGTCTTACACAGGTCATACCAAGTTGAAGAAAATAAAATAAGGTAGATGAATATTATACCTATAGAATAGTAAATAAGAATATCTACTCCAGTTGGGTAAGGAAATGTCTATACAAGTATGATAGTATTATTCTCAGATGAATAACCATCATCGTTGTATAAATATAAAGTTTATTTAAGTATGATAACTCCCTATAGTCTTACCAACCTACAAGTCTCCTAAAAGGGTTTTAATCCTAAGGTCGTTCGCTCTGATACCACCTGTAGTGACCACACACACCACTGCATGTTGTAGTGTACAAGTCGTTGACATAATACTCACGAAAGGACCATTCCGTAAATATTACATCCTTCAGAGTAGTACAACAGAAATATAGTCGGTCCAAGGTAACACTATAGGATTACAACACTATTCAATACAAAATCTCGAGAACCTCCTTTACAAACAGAAGTAGGTCTCGTGCAAAAGAAACTCCCAAAAGACTCAAGTCGAAGCACTAAGCTGGATACCAGCTCTACTTCAAACTCCTAATCCACTATGTTGTTGTCACAGCCCTATCTATCCATCTGGAATCTCCATGTCTAGAGTTGTGCTCCTCCATCCAATTATAGTCGTCTTGTCCATAGACATTATTGGCGACGTGTCCACCGATGCACTGTTGTCGCCACGCATCCATTGACAAAGTAGAGGTTGACTCCTTCAGGCCCACCAGGTTGATTTGACTCCTTGTCGAAGATCTCACCAACATCGCTATGGACTCCTGTCCTACATCTGCTATCTCCAATAATCTAAACAGGGGGTCAACGGAGGAAAGGGTGAGCAACACGAGCGTTACTCAGCAAGTTCATATAACAGGAATACGGTGTTTTATGCACTAGCTACCATCCATACCAAAAGGTCATGGATGAACATGCATATCTTTGCAAAACATTTTTAGGAAAAGATTTATTTTATCTTCAGAAAACTATGCCCGTCATCCATTCACAGGTGCTAGGGCCTTGAGGAGCCTCCTTTCCTGCAGCGTTCGTCGTTCCTTCCTGGAACGGGAAGTAACATGTCACATTTTTACACTCTGCAGAGGTGCGTTACTTTACCCATGAGAGATCAACGCCTTGTTGCCCGTCCACACTCTCTTTGGTATGGGGCCCAGTCGATGATCCAAGCCATTCGCCGTGCTTCTCCAACAACCCCGCATGCCCACCCTTTTGTAGGTCTGTCCTCCCCTATATCTAATGGTAGACCGATCCGGACCCAAAGTCCTCCCCTATACCATACAGATAGACCGTTCCAGACAACCCCTACAATCCATCATAGACCCCAGAAACTGTGGGAATTAAGGGATCCCACCCATGTGCATGTAGTCCCGCAAGATCTACAGCCTACGGAACTGGCAGTCCGTTGACATGCGAAAGGGAAAAGATCACAGATGACTTTCCCGTCCCATTCCAAGTCTCATGGTTAACGCTTCATTTACGGCGCAAGAACACTGACGGCATTGGTTATTAAATCCTAGATAATACTTTCCCGTGCAAATGGAACCTCCACCAACCACATCATACCATGGTTCCATCTGCCAGCCAACAATATATATATAGCAATTCACATCATTCGAAAATAGGTTTTACTTTTTCATGCAATGATAAACCATAGTATTTTGCATTTACTTTGATAAACATAATCAAGTAGGACATGAGCAAGAGTGAACTTGAATTTTTGACTGCAAGATTGTGCAGCCAAGGTCTTCGATACAATATATAACTCCAAAATCTGAAATCAGCATCATTGGTTCGGTAAGGACTAATGTTTAAAGAAGCAATATGCTTAATGCATAAATATGAGATGCATTTTGTAAAACCCCGAAGTAGTCCCCGATGTTGTGTGTGAGTTAAGTTTGGGTGATTTCTTAGATTTGATTATCTTTTAGGTTTAATTCACAACCAAGAGTATATTCTAAGATGCTCAAAGTGAACTCACAAGACATATTAGTAAAGCATAGTAATAATAGATGCTTGATGTTGATTTATTTCAATTCTAATGAAATTCATTTTTGAGTTGTTAAGACTTAAATAATATAAGGTTTTTGTCTGAAGTGGCAAAAAGAATAACTTTTGAAACAAATATTTCTTGTACTAAGTCAAGCAATCTCTAAAGGTTATAAGGATTACTTAAAATCATAATATATTCTCTTGTTACATTATTTTGAATTGTTATAACTTCTAAACTTAATTGTTGTTTACTTTTATTAAGTTGAAAAGTATTATTAAATATTAGGAGTAATTACTTATGTGTTTATTTTATTTAAATAATTATGTACAATTATATGAATATTATTAACACTTGGAAAACAACAAAATAACAATAGATTGAGATTGAATGATTAATTTGGATTGATAACTCAAATAATTTGTAACACAAAATTAATCCAATTACTAAAAGTTGTTGACAATGGTGGTTATATTTTATTAAGTAGAGAATTCAATTTCTAGCATAAGAAGTACCTGATTATTCATTAAAGATTATATATTAATAGCATAACCATTTTGTAAGTTTTTAGATTATTACATTATTCTTTAATATTTATTTTCCTTATGAAAATTATTATCTTTCTTATCCACTTTGAGCTTCTAACAACTTATGTCCACACAATGATTAAAACATATTTTCATCTTTGAAGTTCAAATATGTGAAGCATTTTAAATGGAGTTGAAATGCATCCAAAATAGCATTTCAAATTAACTCCATATTTAAAATGATACGTAAATTGTTGTTTAAATTTTAGAGTGATTCAATTGTAATTGAACACTCATTCAAATAATATAAATAGATGTATTTTATTTTATTCTGATCATTTTGATATATTATTTGTATTTTAATGATTTAATATGAAATAGTTAGGAATTTCAAAAGTTTATGCAATTTAAATTATTTCTGGAATAACTAAATTGGAGTTGGTCCCACCTGTCAGGATTTTATTAATTACCAAATTTATTTCCAGTATTACATTTCTATTTATATTAATTAATTATTATTATTATTTTCTTTAGAATTTTTCTTATAATATTTTCTTTTATTTATTCATTTATGAAATGACCAAAATGCCCTTGGTCAAACTTGGTTGAATCAAACCAAACCCACCTGGCTCGGTCGGTGTCTGCCATGGTTGCTCCTGGGCGATGAGTAAGCTTCTTTTCCCCTACTCCCTTCTGCCCATCTCTCCCCTGGCCTACGTGCCCTGCTCTGTGATGCTAGATATCCAGTGGTGATTCAAGATTTTCTGATTTTAGGTGTTGAGCTGCCCTACTGCTTCTGTGATATTCACAGGTGTATTCTTGTTGGTGTTGCTGTGTGCTGGAATTGCACAAGCTATTAACTGTGATGTGCAGGTGATGCTATTCTGAACCTTGGGTTCAGAAAATGCTTCTGATGATTTGCCCCTTTGTTATTATGCTCTAAATGTGCCCTGTGGTAGTGTAATTCGTTTGTTTGAGCTAAATTCTTTAACTTTGCTTGCTGTGATGCCTCAATTGAGTTACACAGAAGCATCTTGATGTATTTAGCTAAGGCAATTTTGATTATACTGCTCAGTGGTGCTTTTAGTGCATATGGGTGCTTGTGGTGCCTCTCCCCTTTGTGGGTTTTGTGCCCAGCATCAAATACTGGATCTGTGCTTCACACATAGCTGTGAAAAGCAATATTTGCTTATGCCTTTGCTCAAAATTGTGGGTTATTTGCCCCTTGCCTATGATGCACAGGCTGAGGCCATGATTTAATAAGAACAGATGCTTGCTTGTGATTTTAATTCCCTGTGATGTTATAGCGTAGCATCTCTATGCCTAGATGAGGGAAATACACTACACCCCACTTATGTGTATCTAGCAGATCAACTCGCTAGAGAAAATAGAGGGGCAACCTGTGATCAGGTGTGATGGTGGTGTTGTTGTGTTGCTTGTGGCTCTTCCTGGTTGCTTGATCTACAGTTGTTGTGGATATCCTCCTTGTTCACCTTGCTGGCCTGTTCCTCCAGCTCCAGATGGCTACCTTCTAGCTCCTGGCCTCCTCCTTGCTCCTGCTTGGCCTTGTGCTTCAACTCCATCTTGCTCTTACTTTTTGGCAAGGATTGTGTGGTGAAAATTCCATGGATTTGGGATTTGGTAATGAACTGTGTGTTGTGCAGTGATGAACTCGAGCTGTGAGTGATGTGAGTGAAAACAGTGGTGTGTTTCCTGTTTGCTACGACTGGCTTTGCTCTTATCCCTACCCTGGCGTGCTTCTCTGTGCTGGTGACAGCACCGAATGTGGAAATGAGTGTGCTGCTTGCTTGCTTGGCTCCAAGGTTCAGTTAACCTGGATGTGCTACGGCTGGTGAACTTATCCCCTCTTTGGTTATTTATTTTTGCTGCCAAGTGGATTTAGGCCAGTGATGTTGTTCTGAGGCTAAATTCGATAATTAAGAACAGATACAACACTTGATCCCTTATTAATACTCAATGATGTTAATAGCAAAGCATCCCTTTGCTAGACTGAGAGTTTAACTAATTCTAATTCCCCTTTGTATTATTTTCTATTTTGCTTCTCCTTTTGTTTTGGCAGGAAACAACTATGGAATAAAGATCAAGAAGAAGAAATACAAGACATTTAGTTTATGAAACAATTTGTAATTTTCTTTTTCTTTGTATTTCCATTTGTTGTAAATAATTTGTAAAGACAATGTAATGTGTGTTAATTCAATAAAATGTTTTATTTGTCTTTAAAAGAATTCATAAGTTGTAATATTTATTGTAAAGATTTGGATTATTCAAATCTCTATTAATTCATTTACTTAATTATTGTTTCTATAACTTTATTGTTTTAATTTGAATTACTTTACAAATTCAATATTATTTGAATATTCAAATTGGATTCAAAATTCCCACAACAAGTAATTACTAGAGGTCATGTCGAAATTTATTGCATTCACCTAAGAGGAACTAAACCCAAATTTATGAAGATGAATGAACTCCGATCACTCTAGGGTTTTTTGTTTGCGAAAAAATTATTCGGATTTTTCAAATTCATGCATGCAGATGCACAAATTCCTATTTCTACCCTCCGATAGCTCCTAAATGCTGGGATGTTACAGCCGCGTGGGCCCACCCCTTTCTGCCTTCTGGTCTCCGTTTTTTCGATTCCTTTGCGCCTACGTTTCGTTCCTTCCAAAAAAGTGATCCCCGTAAAGTTTCAGGTCATTTGGACGTCGTTTGGGTCCCTGAAACATCAAAATATAGAAAAATGTGTTTTCTGACAGCGCAGGGTTAATTCCCGAAAAATGGGGGAGTTGTTAATTATCCCCAAAACTTAATATAAATCATGAATATAACCCTTATATGATGCAAATAACATGTAATAAAATGTAAAGTTCATGTATGCATTTTACATGCATCAGGGCCGAGCATCAGTCCATACACGTGTATCATGAACAGATCCAGGCCATCCAGCAACAACAAATGTGAACCTCATGTCAAAATCACATATTGCTAGCACATTCTGACTTGTATAACCTTTCCTGTTAGTGTATTGTACCTTTAGTTTCTCTGGAACTGTGACACAGACGTGTGTTCAATCAATTGCTCCAATGGCATCTTTGAAATGTGGTCGGAATCTAGGATGTCTAAGTTTGGCATGAGATTGGGTGAAAGTAGGATCATTTGGTCTAATATAATGACCAGCCATACAATCTACACAGTCCAACACATGATGAAACTTGTTGCTGACAGTAGAAACACTACGCTCAAAACGATCCGCGGCTTGACTATTAGACTCAGGTGCCCCCAATATCCACAGAAATAGAGCTAGTGATTCTACACTGGACATCTGAGGAGTGGACTGGAGACCATAGTTAGCAACAAGAATGTCATGTAACATTCTAAAAACTGACCTCCTCATTCTAAAAGCATTGTAGAACCTCCTTGGATCCTTCAACCTCTCCTCAACCCATTGTATCCCTGTGATCAAAGGCACTCTTCTAGCTGCATAAGGAACCTTCTCATTCTCTTCCTCGGCAATACAAGCCGCAAGCAAAAAGCACATATCAAACTCATCATCGGAATCATCATTTGAGGAATTCATCTGCAACTGGATAAAAATGCTTAAGATCGGTTTCATAACAAATAACATGGGTTCTTGACAAATACAAATTGTAAGCGGATACAAGTTCCAAACTAATGCAAAGGCACTCAGCAAATAACATAGTTCATGACAAATACAAGTTCTAAGCAAATAAAATAGTACATGTTCATGACAAATAACACTACTTCTTGTTATATTGCTCCCATGTCATCCTAATCCAATCCAGCCTCTGTTCAGGCGTTGCATCCTCCACCAAACAAGCAAACATTTCACGATACCCCTGTAGAAGGAAAAGTTGTGTAGCATAGAAGTACTCTGGACTCCCAGGCTTAGCTCCATACTCATAGATTAAGGCAACCAAGCGCCTAATCTCATCCCTAGAAGATTCCTTAACTTCACCTGGAGATGTCACATAATTCTTACTCTTATCTTCCTCCAGCATCCTCCTCTCTTCCTCCAGCTTACTCTTCTCTTCCTCCATAATCCTTAGCATGTCCTTATTATTCTCCCTCTTTTCCATGAGCTCCATCATACGGTTCATCACAACGCCACTGCTGCTTGCAGTACTCATCTTTGGTGTTGCTGCAGGACTAGGTGAGTAGGGGCATGATCTCTTCTTCTTGGGACGCACAGGTGTCGCAAGAGGCTCTTCATCACCTTCACAACCTGACCCTTCAACATCCTCCTCAATGTTGATGGTGGTCCCAGAAGATGGAACCTGAGAAGTGGGAGGCACCCTAGTAGTCACATTGGTCACAACATTCTTGTCAAATATTATCTTCAGGTCCTCCTCATCTTGCAGTGGAGCTATCTTAAACTTGGCTGCCTCTGGACACATCTGCATATCACAAAAATATCAGTAGAGGGTATGAAAGGAACAACAATTGCGAAGCATAGGAAAACTCATCATTACCTGTATCTCACGTTCCCACCACTCGTCGCTAGCATCAATGGTATGAGTGGTAGGATCTATACCCAAACCGGATGCATGTTGGAGCAAACCCTTCCAAACCGTGTAATCCTTTTTGAGTGTTTCCCACCTATTTTTTTCATTTGCTTCTGATCATAATTTCTCTTAGTTCGCTCGTTGAATTTCTTAACCAAATTTGCGTAGCCATGTTTGGTCAGAACTTGCACCGGACGATTGTTTGCATTAATCTCTTCAATGCACACGTCAAGAAACACACGATGCACAGTGGCATCCCAGCAAGCTTTCACTTGCTTTCGCTTAACAATCTAGTAGATGCACAACAACAAATAATTATCCACCCATTTATTAGCAGTAGACCAATCTAGATGCATCCTCATCATTATTACTAGTATAATCTATTCAACATGAAGAACACCATCTGTTAACAGTACACAATAATGTAGCAAAACATGTATTAACAGTACACATTATTACACCTCGTGAAAAACTGTAAACTTTCTGGTGAGTCCATCATGAGCTAGTTCACAACTGTTTTACCCTGAAACTCTGATTGAATTGTAAGTTTCAATAATTTATCATCATCAAGCTGTGCATTGTTGTTATGTTCTGCCTGAATTTTACACCTTGTTAACTTATTACTGGGTCGATCTTGAGCTAATTCTCAACTGTCTTACCCTGAAACTCTGATCGAATTGTAAGTTTTGGCTCTTGGTTCTTGGTAATTTGGTACCGAGAACCAGCTAGCTACTGACAGAGTGATTAGATTTGGCTCTGAGATGTAGTACTACCAAAAGGCTCCATGTGAACTGTAAATCTGTGCTTGCATGTACATGGAACTTGATCAAGTCACTTGACTGTTTATTTCGTGCATTTATCATCTTCAAACTATTGCATTGTTCTTATGTTCTGCTTGAATTTGACACCTTGTGAAAACTGTAAACTTTTGGTGAGGGGATCATGAGCTAGTTCACAACTGTTTTACCCACAAACTCTGACCGAGCTGTAGGTTTTGTGCATTGATCACCATCAAACTGTGCATTGGTGTTCTGCTCTACATGAATTTTACACCTTATGAACTGTAAAGTTATTACTGAGTCGATCATGAGCTAATTCTCTACTGTTTATCCTGCAACATCTGACCGAATTGTAAGTTCTGTGTATTGATCATCATCAAACCGGAAATAAACATATTGACATAGTTCTTGCATAGCATACACATCTAGCATTGATATACAGAGGATTGATGACCACCACAGCGCAATCTAGCAGAACAAAACATCTAGCACATAAATTTGGGGGGAAATCGAATTTTTACCGCTGCTTGGGACATCGACATGGATGTGCCGAGGGATGTTGCTGCCGGCTCGCTGGTCATGCGGAAGAACTCAAGGATGTCGGCCTTGGTGCGGACGAGCTCGAGGAGAATCTGGCGGCCGCCGACGGGGAGCAGACCGGTCGAGGCGGACCAGATTGGCCGGGGCGGAACACTGCTTGTCCGTGGTCAAAATCGAGACGAGCGAGTGGATCCGGGAGGGGGATGCCGAGATCTGGTGGCGGCGGACATGGGCGAGCGCCGGCAGGCCCTGGGTGGGGGTGGGGGTCGGGCTCGGGAGCTGGGGGAAGATGCGGGAGTCGCTCGATTCACTTCTTCCTTTTTTTTCCGTCGCAGCGGGTTGGGAGTTGTCCAGTTACGCTCTCTGGACGAGGGTGCACTAGTACAGAACGACACATCCGATACCCCTCTATGGAAACGACACGAGTTAGGCGACGGAAAATCGCGCTTTCCGCGTGAGAAAACCCGCCCCGCCAGGCAAGCTGGCCCACGTCCCGCCTTCATAGGCAACGGTCGCGAATTATTAACTGTTGCCGATATGTTGGTAACGGAGTTTATTTCGACTCAGTTTGCGATATGTTCTTCAATGGCATCGGACATTTGTATACAACCGTTGGCGAGGTTGCTTATATAAAATTCCTTTTTTAGCACTATCTTGGATATTATAAAAGACTGTCGATTCGCCCTTGTTCCTCCGCTCCAGCTTGTTTTTACTCCGCACTCGTGTCCTCCATGGCCAAGAGCATGAGCTCGTCGGGGAGATCGAATGTGTCCTCCTCCTGCGCCGCCGGGGCCGGGTCAGATCTGCCGCTTGTGAAGTGTGTTTGCTGCCGCTGTCGGAACGCGATTCGTCGAGTGTCTCGTTCAGATCTGAACCCAGGCCGGATCTACTTCAAGTGTCCAAATCACAGGGTTAGTTCGACGCTTCAACCAGTTTTGATTGATTCTATTCTATGTGTGATGCTGATTTGACTCTGGATTCGATTTACCATTTGGCAGGGGAGGGGCGAAGAGTATTCTGGGAGCTGTGATTATTTTTTTTGGATTGAAGATTATGTTGAGATGCTGCTTGCTAATGGCGTCGAAGTGGAAGCTGCAGAGCTGGAAAATGTAGCCTTGATAGTCAAGAAGGCGAACATGGAGATGAAGCCGCACACTGCAGCAGCTCTAGCTGGTTTGGCATGGAGCCCAACAAACACTTCGACTAAATCTGACCATGTTGTTGTTGTGCGCAAGGAGCGGCATAAAGGAACAGAAATAGCTCAGTTAAATGTTCTTGTGAGCATTGCTAGAATGATTTTGTGTGTTTGTGTGCTGCTGTTAGGTGTGAACTTGTATGCAGCAATGAAAATCAGTAGAATGTATTAGGTTCGTATGCAGCTATGCAAATCAGTACAATGTATTAGGTTCGTATGCACTTTGAAAATCACTAGAATGTATTATGTTCGTATGCAGCTACGGAAATCAGTAGCACATAGTAGTTGTGAACTTGTATCCAATGGAAACGGTTATATAAAATGTCCGTTGCCAATTGGGTGCCTATAAATGTACTGGCGAAGCAAGCCCCATCAGTCTCATTCTCAATCCCTCACTGTCCATCTTTCAACCCTAGCCGCCGCACATTGTAGCTTTTTACTCTCCTCACTCTCTCATGGCTTCTTCTGCCGGCGCTTCTAGATCTCGCCATCGCAGCCGCGGCTCTAGCGGCCGCACCGAACTAGCTGCATCTGTTCGTGATAGGGCAGATCTGGAGGCGGCTGTGATGCGGCAGGTGCGGGAGCGCGTCAGGCTCATCACCTCCGGTGATGCCCCGCGTGCTCTGGGCCACGCGGAGCTGGATCAGATCATTCATCGGGTGGTGATGCAGCAGTTGTGGCGGATCCGCCATCAACGGAGGCCGATCTGGAGGCCGCCGTCGACGGAGGAGGAGGGGGCCGATCTGGAGGCGACGTCCCCGGTGGAGGAGGTGGCGTCCACGGTGGAGGAGGTGGCCGATCTGGAGGCGACGTCCCAATGGAGGAGGCGCCGTCCACGGTGGAGGAGGTGGCCGATCTGGAGGCGCCGTCCACGGTGGAGGAGGTGGCCGATCTGGAGGCGCCGTCGACGAAGGAGGAGGTGGCCCATCTGGAGGCGACGTCCCCGGTGGAGGAGGCGGCGTCCACGGTGGAGGAGGTGGCCGATCTGGAGGCGCCGTCCACGGTGGAGGAGGTGGCCGATCTGGAGGCGCCGTCCACGGAGGAGGAGGTGGCCGATCTCTAGGCGCCATCCACGGAGAAGAAAATGTGAGGTCTAAATCGCTCAGCTCATGAACTAATTCATCAATTGGTTTTATATAGAACTTGTCTAGTATATAGAACTTGTCTAGTATATAGAAAACTCGTCTAGTATCTTGCACTTTATTGTTTCTGTCTAGTTTTCTAGTCTAGCATAGAAAACTTGTCTAGTATATAGAAAACTTGTCTAGTATCTTGCACTATTTTAAAGTATAGTAGGGTGAATTAATTTCAACTCTTTGTAGTACTACCGATAATGAATAGATCCAGTCACAACTTTTTGTCAATGTGCTAATCCTCGTTATTGTTTTGTGTAGCTAGTGTATGAAGTAATAGTATTTCGGCGACACTGTATAAAAAATGGTGAGGCTCTTGAAGGAAACATCACCTTCAACTTATGCCTCCAAATCGTTTGATCGGACTGCAAGCACACGGATATAGGCGCTTAAAGGTGTGAACTGTTTTCACATTAAATTATATCTATGTCATGTAGCATTATATTTTGGCTCTTCTCTAACTATCAATCCATGTATTTTTATCCAGAAGCACAAAGCTGATCCGAACAAACTTTAAATGTGCTACTTATAAAGTGGGATTATATTTCGGCGACACCGTCCAAGATGGAGCAAGCCTCAGTACGAAAAATTTGGCAATTTGGCTTGGTGTAGTTTCTGTTTTTTCAGTTTCTCCGGCTATTTTGTGGATGTGTGTTTAGGGAGCAAGCCTTAGCTGCAGTTTAGGGAGGCATGAGAATGATAGGATTAGCGAAGCATGTGTAATTCATCTTTTGATGCTATGTAATGGTGACAATTGTTATATAAGTTATGAACGGTTTTGCTAGCAACTTTGTGCTTCTGCTGTGATATTTTGAATGTCAATTGACAACTGTATTGCTGTTGTAGGCTTATGAAAAAACCTCAATGCAAACGAGTAAAAGAGAATCTCCGTTTCTGATGTCCAGATACATTGGCAACGGAGACTGGATGGCAACCGTAGCCAAAATCAAGCCTCATCGGTGACGGTTTTTCTTGTCCGTTGCCGATGAGAGCCTTCACATCAGTGACAGGGTCGGGGACACGGACCCTTTTTCCGTTGCCGAAGGGGTTTTTGGCCTGTTTCCGATGTGTCGTTCTGTACTAGTGGTGACAGTTTCATTGTAATTTGGTCGAACGACATGTCTCTTTTTTCCGTAGCCCTTCGCTCCCGCAGACGAGAAGCTCGGGAAACGCCTCCCTCCCAGTTTCTGCGAACGTGAAGCAAACCTGCTTATTGGTGGGAATAAGCGAGGCAGAAGTCAGGCCCTTCTTTTGGGCTTCTGCTTCTCTGGACCTAGAAGCAGCCCATAAACTGTAAAAGAAGTGGCCCTAAAAGGAGGACCTCTGTATGTCGCTTCAAGGAGACGCCGGATGCTTTCCGTCGCCTGAAGAAACAGTTTCATGGGCTGCTTCAAAACCGGCCCAATAATAAAGGTACTGTTATTTTTATTTTTTGAACCTGGATATTTATAGAAAAATCTAAACATTTTTAAATATGAACCAAAATTCAGATATGAACAATTTTAAAAATCTGAAACTTTTTACGAAATTTGACCAATTTTCAAATCTGAAAAAATTTCAGATCTAAACGATTTTTGAATCTGAACAAAATTCGAATATCAACAAATTTCTAATCTGAATAAATTTTCAATCTGAACAATTTTTAAATCCGAACGAATTTCTAATCTGAACGAATTTCAAATCTGAACAAATTTCAAATCTAAACGAATTTCGAATCCGAACGAATTTCGAATCCGAACGAATTTCGAATGTGATTTTTTTCAAATTTGAAAAAATTTCAAATTCGAATTGGAATTTTTTAGATCTGAAAGAATTTCAAATCCGAACGATTTCGATCCCGGTTTTTTTTCAATCCGAACAATTTTCGAATCTGAACAAATTTTAAATCAAACGATTTTCAAATCCGAACAAATTTCAAATCTGAACAAATTTTGAATCTAGAAAAATTTCGAATCTGAATATTTTTTCGAAAATGAAAAAAGACCAAAAAACAAACATGAAAGAAAAAGAAAACGCAACAGAAAAATAAAAATAAAATAAAAGAAAAAAGAACATAGAAGGAAAAGGAAAGAGCAAACTGAAATGGGCCCGGTCCAGTAAACCGATCCTTCAGGCGACGCTAGCGAAACGCATAGCCCTTGTTCCCTTGTTCCCTTAGGCCCAAACGCTAGCGTAGGATAAGAGCTCCCTTGTTCCCCTTCCGTGTAGTCCTCTTTGGTCCGCTATCTAGGGCTTTGGGCCTAACGAGCCTTGTCGCGGGCTACGCTGAGCTCATACTAGAATTTTTGAACCGTTAAAAATCAAGGGTTTTGGAAGAAGCCGGGCCTATCTAGACCATCTTCAATAGTAAGGTATATGACTACTTTGAAGATTCAATGGCCAATGGCCGTATAGGGAAAAAGGTTGGCTAGCGCTCGGTCGATCCAGAAATACCCGTTTGGTCTATACTTTCTTCTTCAACTTCGTAGCCACTACCGTTCTAACAGTCTTCCTCCCAGTTCGTAGACGACACACTAAGTCCACCGCCACCCCGGCTATTTCTCTAAATCCCCACTCTGTCGTCTTCTCCGGAGCCGGCATCCCCACCCCCTAGCTAGGTTACTTGCTCGCATCCACCGCCTTTGTCACGTCATCGACGACTCCGGCTCACTCCAGCCATAGTCGCCGTCGTTGCCACCATGGCCAGCTGGGTCGTCGACCACATCGTCGTTGTTGCCGAGGAGGAGCTCCGTCTCCTCTCTCGATTTGTAACTTTGAGGATCGACCAAGCGCAAAAGCGGGGAAAAATAGCTTTTAACCAAGCAAAAATTCATGAGAGCATCTCCAACAGGCGCTCTATAATTTGGCGCACTAAAAAATTTATAGCGCCAAAATAGCAGTTTTAGCGTGTCGCGGTTGAAATCAGTTTTCTATATGCACAAACATATAGCGCGCAACCTGTAGCAAAAAACGTCTCCAACAAACGCACTAAAATACAGCATCACAAAACATATTTCTCTGAATATGTACAACAAAATAGATCCCTAAACTTATAAATAGATTCAACTAGCTTTACAATCAACACCCTGAAATAAAAATAAAAATTATAGCCAGGCCCCCAATCGTTGGAGGGAGCTAGCTAGCTCCCTCAATCGTTGGAGCGAGCTCGGCCTGGCGGCGCCGCCGCCTCTCCTGGCCTCGCACGCAGGCGCATCCCGACGTTGCTCGCGGCCGTGGCCGGCGGCGGCGAACTGTAGGGTGGCGACGGCGAGCTCGGCCAGCGGCGGGCGGCAGCCGCGGCGGAGGACGAGTCTTGATGACCCACAAGTATAGGGGATCGCAACAGTCTTCGATGGAAGTAAAACCCAAATTTATTGATTCGACACAAGGGGAGGCAAAGAATATTTATAAGCCTTGACAGATGAATTGTCAGTTCAGCTGCATCTGGAAATAGACTTGATCGACACAGTTTATCAGTAGCAACAGTTTTACGATAGTAGCGGTAGTGAAATAATAGCAGCAGTAAAATAAAGACAACAGTAATGATTGAAGTTGACAGCAGGATTAAAAATACTGTAGGCATAAGGATGGATGGACGGGCATTGCATGGATGGGATAGTTCATGAAATAGTCATACATAGGGCAATTGCAGGTAAATAATAATAAAGCATCCAAATAATAATTAATCATAGGCATGTGTTCCGTATTTAGTCGTACGTGCTCGCAATGAGAAACTTGCACAACATCTATTGTCCTACCAGCCCGTTTGCAGTGGGGCCTCACGGGAAACTACTGGTAATTAAGGTGCTCCTTTTAATAAAGCACTAGAGCAAAGCATTAACACTCCGTGAGCACATGTGATCCTCAAGTCGCAGCCATCCCCTCCGGTTATCCCAATTTCTGTCACTTTGAGGCCTCGGATTCCGGACAGTGACGTGTGTATACAACTTATAGATATGATCCAAAACAATAATTATTCTCATGATACAATAACATGTTCATATCTGAAATCATGGCACTCGGGGCCTAGTGTCAAGCATTAAGCATAACAAGTTGCAACAATGACATAAAATACTAATAATGGATACTAGGCACCATGCACTAACAATCTTACATCTATTACATGAGCGATCTCATCCAATCCCTACCATCCCCTTCAGCCTACAGCGGGGACTTACTCACAAATGGATGGGGGAAACATGGTTGGTCGATGGAGAGGCGGCGGTGATGACGATGACGATGATCTTCTCCAATTCTCCGTCCCGGCAAGGTGCCAGAACGGAGTTTCTGATCCCCAAATTAGGGTTTTCTGTGGTGGCGGAGCTCTGGAGTGTTTCTGGAAAAAGCGTCGAACCCCCCGTCGTTTTTAGGCCAGGAGGAATAAGTAGTCCAAAGGGAGCGGCGGGGGCCACGCGAGGCGTCCACACAAGGCCTCGGCGCGGCCGCGCCGAGGGTGCGTGTGGGCCCCCCGTGCTCCGTCTCCGCTTCGTCTTCTGGCTCCGTGGGTCTTCTGGAAAAATATGACTTTTGTAATTTTTCAGGAATTTTCCCGAAACTTTGACTTTCTGCACAAAAATAAGACACCAGACCAATTCTGCTGAAAAGAGCGCTAGTCCGTGTTAGTTGCATTCAAATCACACAAGTTAGAGGAAAAACAACAGTAAAAGTGTTCAGAAAAGTAGATACGTTTTGGACGTATCAGCCGCATCGGCGCACCGTGTTCGTGCCGGAGGACGAGGGCGACGGGCAGCAGCCGCGACGGAAGATTTTGTGGCTGTTTCCTTCGCGCGTTGTTGTCAGACGGTCCAGCGCATTGAACGTCGCACACCAAATATGCCGCGTACGATGCAGCAATTGCTAGCGCGCTGGATGGTTTTTACAGCACGCTGAAGTTTGTTGGAGCAACGTTTTTACCCACTCGCGCCCCAAAATGACGATTTATTTACAGTATATGTTGGAGATGCTCTTATGCCGGGTTCGGCCGTTCATGCACATCGTTTACTTCTATTACCATCAACTAGGAAAAATGCCCGTGCGTTGCAACGGGATAATAAAAAAACTTTTGGATTAGAAACTTTGATACACATTTAGCACAAGGAAATGTACAAATATACATGTACTTCCTTGTTTATAAAATATACATGTACTTATGCAATACTCACTTTTTCATAGTACAGATATACATGTACTTCTGCAGTGTTGTAGCTGTATTTCCGTTTAATTTTTGTAGTTGTTAAATTGGCTTTTCTCTGCCATCGGATGCTAAAAAGGAAGGAAGTGCAGCAGAGACTATTAGCATGTAGAGTAGTGCGTGACTAACAATTCCAAATCGGGTCATTTGTTTTCCGCGAGCACTAACCGGAGGAAATAAAAGAGATTGCAGCTCGGGGGCATCAGAAGCAGGGAATCGGGGCTTGACCTTCAGTGGTAGTGCATGATGGCGTGTCGGACTGGAGAAGTGATGCCCCGCTGTTGGCTCTGCTATTGCCACCTCCATGAAACAGCACACAAAGCAGCTGAGGAGAAACATCACATGCAACGGAGGACGGGCGTAGCTGCAGCTTGACACTGGTGCAGGCCGATGGATCTGGAACACAAGCAGAGAACCCCCTCCGAAGCTGCTGCGGCCATGAACTTGGACGACGAAAGCCCCTGCCTGCACGCTGTGGTGCGTCCGACCGCGCCGGCGAGTGTGTCCTCGTGTGCTCTCGGGCGACCTACCGCCTGTAAAATCTTGACGGAGGGCACATCTCCACTGCCGGCAATGGCACATCAAGATGCAGTCCACAAGCACGTCTTCTCTAAAGATGCAAGTCCTACAACCGAGCTCCATCATTGCAGCCAAGTCGTCGACATGAGCCTCCCGTCAACCGTGCCCAAGCTCCGACCACACCCATGTCGAAGACTCCAGATTGGGAGCGCTGGATGAGGGCTGCAGCGTCGGTCACGGTGGATCGAGCTGGAGGCGGCTCGAACGAACAGATTCGTTCGGCTATTCGGGGAAATAGACATCGCAGGGTTTGACGTAGGGCAGTCGATCGCCCCATATTTGAAGGCATGGAAAAGGGTAGAAAAGGGCGACTCCGGTCTGGTTGTGATACAAGTTTGGATCGGACTCTTGTCCAACACGGCCAATCTCCGCGGTGACGGACGGGACTATAGGACCAACGGACCGTTTTTATGACTTATAGGTGGCATATGTGGATAATTATTTATAACTTTAGGGGTAGTTTTGATGACCTACCAAACCAAATGGCGGAAGCCTTAGTGCCTTTATTATTAGGTATAGATAATGTCATCGGTCACGTTTCCATGTTAAATAAAACAATCTCATCACTCACCACCCCCACCCCCACGTGTACACCCATGTACTCCCATCAGTAAAACTAGGAGCGCACGTCGCCGTGCCGGGCGGGCCACGAAAACGACAGTGGCAGGACAATGCCGTGCACTTCCGCTGCCCCTCTACAATCATGCACGGAAAAGGTAAAGGTAGGAGAGGCTTGTGGAAGAAGCCTGCCCCCCCAAGCCTCGTATGTTTTCACCCGTCGTCTTCCTCTGTAGCTTTTTTGCTTTCGTTGGTGTGTTTTCGTGGCTTTGCTTTGCGGTTTCCATGCATCGCTTTTTCTTCGTTTGATCACGGGAGGCTGGGACGACGGGGGAGGAAGAAGCAGACAAGCTAGGCACATCGACGGAGGAGGAGCGAAAAGCAGGGAGAAGAGATAACCATCGATCGACCTGGCGGTGAACTAACGGTAGCACGACACTCCGACAGCAAGCAAAAGCTTTGGTTGGAGCCTTGGAGGTCTGGTCCATCGTGTTCTTGCTAGAAGATGCCATGCGGAACTTGCATAGTTGAACTAGCGTACAGTACGGGGGCACCGGAATTTGAAGGATGATTCTGAAGCTAAGAGCAGCGAATAAATACGCATGCGATGCCGTCAACTGCGAGGACAATTCAGAAAAAAAAAGGTGATTAACTACTAGAAAATGAGATGCAAATTCATGCAGATAATGTCTCCTTGCATCAGGGAGCACTATCTTTGATAGTCTGATCTCTCTTTATCGCAAAGGTTGAGGCCGATGTATAGAATTATCCCTATATTCTCATCTGCAATCAACTGGAATAATTTTTGGTCGCTCATCGATCAACGTAAGCATACACTCGAACTACCGTAGGTTTGACTTCGATGGGTAGCCGTGGCGGCACTAGGTCTCGTCTTCTCTTTCCAACCCTCACAGACGATTTCCTGAGAGGCGATCCGGCCGCCGGTCCGGCAACGGAGACACTGTCGTCCCGGGCCGCCCGCTCCTGTTTAGCGGTGCCGGCGACCAAACCGGATGGCGTTCACACCTGTCCGGAGACTAGCGAGAAAACCCCTGCAAAAAACGATCGTCGACCATTTCATCCATCGGTTGCATATCGAGACGGGCTAGCGGTGGCGGCGGCGACGCGCCGTCGGGCGCCGCTGCTTTTGCCATTCTCCTCCGCCGCCCGAGACCGGGATGGGTTCCACGCGCACTTGGCACGCCAATCATCGTCTTTTCCTCGTGCTCCGTGCAGTGCACGACGTACGCCTCCGAGTTGCCGTTGAGATCCACTATAGCTTGATAAATTAGAACACCACTATATAGGTATACTGTTGGCAGCACACGACAACGGCACGAGGAACGCGAGCGTGAGAGCTCATGCCGCGGCTTTTTGCGATGCTAATAGTTGGATCTAAAACTAAAAGGAAAGCTCGAATGGAAAGCCATTGCTGCTGGGTGCCCACTGGTCATCTATCAAGATCAAGCTCCCAATCTCGTCAAAAAGAAGATCAAGGCCCTGTTCTTGGCTTAGTATACCAAGTAGCATCTGCCAAACCATGCCGTGAGTGATTGTTTTCTATATCACCTTGATCTTCCATAAATCTGGACCATAATTTGGTGAGGACTTTTGTTAGAGCCAAATAAAAGCAGGGCCGGCCCTGAGGGGGGCGGCCGCCCCGGCCCCCAAAATCAAGGGGCCCCGAAGTCCCAGGTAGGTAAAGAATGTGCAGTCGCGGAGGGGCCGTCCGGCGGCGCCATTAGAGCAAGGTTTCTGAGTTCTTTCTCGCGTACAGGAACGAATCGTTATGTTCCTCATGTAGTAGAGTTGTTGGGCCTTTTCCCTTCCGTAAGATAAGATTGGGCTTACTTTTTTTTTCTTATTTGGCTTGGGAGTTGGGACCTTTTCCTCTAGTTATCTTATCAAGGGACTATAAGTGGGTGGGGCCGTTGCCATTATTTTTTCACCTGGCCTGTTTTATTTTTTTAACTGAGTGTGGGGGGAGTGTGGGGGGGGGGGCGTTGTCTGTAGTTAGCACTTAGCACTATGCACGAAGGCTCAATGGTGACACCGAAAAAGTGCATAATTTGAAGATATTAGATGCGAGAGTCAAATATAAAGAAGCATAGTCCCTCAAAAACTAAATGTACATACACTTGGTAGAAGCTCCCTTCATGTCAATTTTGATCACCATACTTGGTTAGTTAATCTGCTATCATGGGATGGAGATCAATACATGGAATGCGGGGCACAATCGACTCAATTTCCTTTGCTCTCATCCCTTTATTTATCCGACCGTAGCAAACACGGAACTACAAGGCCTACAAAAAAATCAATTGATTCGTCATGGTAGAGAAGAAAAACATCCCACGGGTCGTACTCAATGTCCCAGGAGCAATGAGTATGCATGCGTGTTTCGACGGGCTATTTACGATTTTAATTCTGGGGGAGTCGTATGCGGTATTGTTCGACTATTCCTGGACGAGAGCTAGAGAAGACGCATTGTCAGCCTTAATGCAACCACTTTTAATATATTGGTAACATTCATATGTATAAATATAATTAAATATTTTGATGAGGCCCCGGGTTCTAGTTTCGCCCCGGGCCTCCGAATTGTCAGGACCGGCCCTGAATAAAAGTGCAGCCTTTTCCTTCCTCGGTTCCGCTTTCTAGATTAATTAGTGTAGGCATTTCTCATAGCAAATGGTTAATTAGTGACGGCACCTTCAAGGCTTCAACGTGTTGTCGACAGAAGCGCGCAATCCGAGCCGGATTTCACCGGTGAGCACTTGAAGCTCACTAAAAAATCAATCGAGTATACATGGTGAAATACGGCTCGGATTTCGCCAGAATCGTACCGTGTTGTGGAAATTGACCGGATTCTGAGAGTTCGGCGACGGTCGTGTAGCTGAAAGTCCCTACCGCCAATCGCCGTGTGGCTAAGTTCACTAAAAAAATCTACTCCAAAACTAGAGAGGTACTCGGTGTCTCATTTCGGAGGCGCACCAATTTTTTTCCGGTTTTGCCGTACATAAGGGATGTGTTCGGTCTGTTTTTTTTTTGGCTCAAAACCTCATTATATTTTTAAATTTTGTTTGAGTGATACATTTTTAAAATTAGATTAAAAGACTCCACACATTGTTATTTTAGTTCGTTCTTATTTTTGCAGCCGGAGGCCTCGAAACCAAAGCCAAGGAACTGTGATGTGTCACTGGACAAGCACGCCCAGGTGGCATCTCCGCAGTGGCAGAACCGTAATAGTTTGTCAACGCGAGGGGTAACGTCGAACGCGGGGTATACACAGAGGAAGTTCCGCCACGCGGTAAAGGAAGCCACTTGCTTTCTTCCCCCATACGTCTCCTCCTGCTCCTCCTCTAAAAATCCCCAAATCCGACCAAACCCTAGGCAAATCCTCTCCCCCCGCTTCCTTCGCTGCTAAGTATATCCCCCCTCGCTACGAATCTCCTAACGGATTGGGCCTTGTAATCGTTGGATGAGAGCTCGGAGAGTGGAGGACGATGACGGTGATGGAGCTCAAGGCGCTGCCGCTCGGGTTCCGGTTCCACCCCACCGACGAGGAGCTCGTCAGGCACTACCTCAAGGGGAAGATCACGGGGCAGATCAAAGCCGAGGTCGAGGTCATCCCGGAGATCGACGTCTGCAAGTGCGAGCCGTGGGACCTCCCAGGTACTGCTTCTGCCCGCTGCGAGCGCGATCAATCGCCTCTTGTGCGTGTGTTTTTTTGTGGCGATTTGTCGGTTGGAGAGATTGGTTGGTCATGTCGTACTCGGTTGGTGCGGTTGGATTCGGGGGTTTCCTGGCGAATTTTTGGGTGTTGTTTTGTGGGTTTTGATTCTGATCGCTGCGAGTCGTGCCTAGTTTGGGGTTCTGAGTCGGATTTCTTCCTCTTGGGCGCGTTGCTGTTCTCTTGGCCAGTGTGTTGGTGCGATTCCCCTTCTGTCAGTGCATATCTTGATGCGATTCCCTCGATGTCTGCTAAACATTTTTGTAATATACCCTCTTTCCGAGATGCGATTTGGTACGATGCAGCTGATTTTGTTTTAGCGTCATGCTATTTTAGTAATCTAAAAATGTCAAATCTCTTAAGCGAAGATTCCATTTCCTCTGACGACGGTATCATGGTGCTTGCAGATAAGGCATTGATCCGCTCTGAGGATCCTGAGTGGTTCTTCTTTGCACCGAAGGACCGCAAGTACCCCAATGGAAGCAGGTCGAATAGGGCAACGGAGGCTGGCTACTGGAAGGCGACCGGGAAGGACAGGATCATCAAGTCCAAGGGCGAGAAGAAGAAGCAGCATATGATTGGCATGAAGAAGACCCTCGTGTTCCACCGGGGACGTGCCCCAAAGGGTGAGCGCACTGGGTGGATTATGCACGAGTACCGCACCACCGAGCCGGAGTTTGAGTCTGGCGAGCAGGTATGAGCTTGTTTCACAGTTTTTGGTGACATCTTTGTTAGATTCTGCTCAGATTTAAGTTCTTAGTTGTTGGATATAGCAGGCTCTTTGTGGATAGTCTTGTCAATCTACTAGTTTGTATTTTAGCTTGTAAAGAATGTGATCAGATAATCAACACACAGTTTGCATCATTTTTTATTGATATTCTGCGAATCTAGCTCTACAAGAAATGAACATTTTGCTGGCCACTATTGGAATTAGTTGCTAATATTTCATTGTCTGATGCTTCTGTTGTGATATGTGTACTTTCAGGGCGGTTACGTTCTATATCGCTTATTCCAAAAGCAAGTGGAGAAAACTGAGCGCTCCACGCCGGAGGAAATGGATAGAAGTGGCTACTCTCCCACTCCATCTCGTTCCACTCCTGACCATATGGAGGCAAATGAGGAAGCAATCACACCATTAAATAAGGAGTCTCCTGAATCTGGTCTGCATGGATGTCCAATTGACTTGCCAGGTACAGTTGAAACTCCAGCCGTGCCTATTACAAGGTGGCTTGCAGACAGGAATGATAATATGTGACGAGTGAAGCAAACGGTTTACGTGGGCCTTTCCATGGTCATGTTGATGAAAGACCCAAGGTGAGCAGAACTGTGTAACAGGCCTGTTAAACCTCTGTTATCAAGCTACATTTTACTGTACAGTATTTGAAAGTTGTTAACTTCAGGTGCTGACTTCCTGTAATAATGTATGTTATCTAATAACAAGCAGGCTGAGCCTTCGGTCGGATCTTTGACTCAGTTAATTGATTCACAGAAGACAAATGTTGGCTCTGATGAATTCGCAACCCTTGCTGCTCCCATGTTTGCTCATGACGTGGATGCTCTCTTGTATGATTTTTCCCTTCAAGGACCTTCAGGTGACATTTGTGGCACATTGAAACCCCGTGATCCATTGGAAGAATTCTTGAATGAAACAATTGCTGATCCAGATGAGCATTCATCATCAACATCTAAAGTTCAGTATGATTCAGACACTGGGCTTATTCCTAATGAGTTTGACAACAACTGGGCCATGCAGGTATTTTTTCTTTTCTTTTGGTGTCTACTTATATGTTATCATTATTTTCCGCATTCTTATATTTGTTTGCTCTGCAGGGTGATTTGCTAGATGATTCAAACTGGTTCGACAACTTTGTGCCTGATGACGCGAATCCGCAGCTGAGTGGATTATATGAGAATGCATCATTGCTTCCTTATGACAGCACTAATCCGGATGTACTTTCCATGGACTCTGCCGACGAGTCCTTGCAAGATTTGTTCAATAGCATGGAAGATACTAGTGGGAAAAGGGATGTATATGAACCTGGATTTAATGCCATGCATCAGCAGTTACAGTCTAATATGCATCCGAGCTATTTATGGAGCAATGAACGTGGTTACAATGCCATTCATCAGCAGTTACAGTCTACTATGCAACCAAATGATGTAATTTCTCAACAGGGCATTGCACCAAGGAGGCTAAGGCTATGTGATTCAGTGTCTGCTGTCAATGCTGAGAGTCTAGAGAGCATAACCGGAGATGAACCGGAAGAATCAGATATTGTAACATCGAAATATATGGGTGGATCTGTTGAGTCAACTGCAGATGTAGATGACGCTGAGTCAACAGGGTTACTATTATGAGCCGGCGCCGTGCACCAAGTTCAAATGTGCCTTCAGATGGAGATGATGCTGAATCCACAGGGGTTACTATCATGAGCCGGCACCCTGCTCCAAGCTCAAATGTGCCTTCAGATGGAGATGAAGCTGAATCCACAGGGGTTACTATCATGAGCCGGCGCCCTGCTCCAAGCCCAAATGTGCCTTCAGATGGATATGAAGCTGAATCCACAGGGGTTACTAATATGAACGGATGCCCTGCTCCAAGTGCAGATGTGCCTTCAGATGTAGACGATGATGTGTCAACAGGGATTTATATTATGAGCCAAGACACCGTTTCAAGTTCAAGCACAGATAGTTCACTAACTCAGCAGGGTACTGCAGTGCGAAGGTTGCGGCTACAATCGAACCTTAACGCGGGACCCTGTTCTAGTGTTGATGGTTCGTCAAGTTGCATTATAGACGAAAATGGAAGTGTCAAAGGGGTGAATGCTGAGGTGAGAACTTTGATTGGTACAGAATTAATTCTAGAGTTATATTTTGGTGGTAACAAGTATAATATTCCATGTTAGGCCATCTACACTGGAGGTGCTTAGAAGAATAAACCGGTTTTTCTCTAAGCACCAGTGCTTATTTGTACTAGACAAATGCTTTGTTAATCACCTCTACTATAAAAATAGGCACCAGTGCTTAAGAGAAAGACTGCTTTATGTTATAAGCACCCCTCCAAGCACCTCAGGACCTCTTTCTATAGATGGCCTTGTATGCTAGGCCCCAGGACCTGTTCAATCTGTTTTAAAAATATGGCCCGCTTTCTGACAGTGAACTGCATTTTGTAAAAGCTACTTTGGTGAAAGAACACTAACAATATTTGGTGTTTGCCTTCCAGATCGAAGAGCACCTGGAAACAAACTTCTCTGACAATCTTGGTTCTGTTGGCAGCAGCAAGGATGATGCACAAACGGACATGCCTGATCATGGTAACTAGTCTATCGAGCAATTATACATTTCTAGTTTTGATATTGTTGAGTAATGTTTTGATAATGTTAATGACATGCAGATGTTGCCATGCTTGTTCTGGATGCCAATTCTGTTATGAAGCAGCGTAAGACAGTTGAGAAGAGCGACAAGGAGAACAAGCAGGAGTATGGTCCTCAGTCACATTTGAGAGCACCAAAGAAGAGGGGAGGCTTTCCAGCACACATTATCTGGCCAGTTCTCTCGGTGGCTCTGCTTGTCCTTGTCAGTATTGGGATGTACGGTTGGGCATAGTAGATTTCTCGTTGGAGTAACATGTCTACCGAGCCGTCTTCCTTTGTACATAAGGTGTCTTACTGCCTGCGTTTAGACGGCTGTAAGATGCCCTCGAGTGTTTGTTCCCCTTCCGGCGATCTGAGGCAGTAGAAAATCCAAAAAAAGTGAGGTAGCAAATGAGAAGGGAGGAAGCAAGGAGTAAGTGTTGCTGTAGATGTCTGTGACTTAGTGCTAGTTTTTGTTCTGCTGTTACTGCAGATGTTCGCCACCAGGTTTGTTAAGCAGTTGTAGCCATGCGGGCCATCGCCATCCCTTATGCGTGCTGTACCGATGATGTACTCTAGCAAGATCTGAACCTAATTAAATCTTATACAGATACTTTTTTCCATTTTGTAAAATTATGTGCTTCATTTTTATACTGCTCGTGTGTATGGTGGTTGAATCGCTGCATCTTGCTTTGGTACTGAGATCGTAAATGTGATTGAAATGGTTTACTGTTGTTACGATAAGCATCATCAAGATCAGGAGCTCTAAGGGAAGTCAGGTGTTTTGCTCTTGAGCAACGGCACTATTTTGTTTCCAAAAATTGGGAAAAAAATCCCAGATTTATAGTGTCGAGATCTACTCTCTTCGTTTCAAATTAGATGACTTCCATTTGTTCACATGTGGATGTATCTGTTTGAAGTAGAATCGAGAGAAACGAGAAGAGACAACAATGAATCAACTGTCTACTCTTTATTGATGAATTTGGGGTATATATACAAGGTGAAGGGGCGCCTCTAGAGGAACCGTCATAGAGGAACCGACATAGGAAGAGGCGCGACCGTACGGACACAGGCGTCCGTACGGCGCTTGGACAATAAAACTAATCCTAACACTCCCCCTTGTACAACGCCGTGCCTTGTATACAAAGAATTATTGATCTTGCAAATCTTCTTGTTCACAAGTACAATCCATCTTGAGTATCTCCTCTAAAAACCCTGTGGGAAAAATATGAGGAGAATGGTGTGTATAATATGTTGCTAAAACTCTTAAAATCCGGTGGGGAAATAAGGAGAAAATGATGCAACATATGATGTTATTGTCTCTTTGATAACTCATATGGGAAACCTTAAAAAGGGAAAAACCCATAGCGAGTTTAGAGAACAATAAATATGTCTTGTATACTTCCTTTAAAAACCCCGGTGGGGAAAACAGGAAGTATGACATATGATGTTTGAAATTCTCCCCAAAAACCCTTTGGGAAAAATGTGAGGAGAATTGTATTTGATATGTTGTTAAAACTCCTTTAAAACCCAGTGGGAAAAGTAAGGAGAAAATGATACAACATATAATGATTATTGTCTCTGTTAACTCAATATGAATGAAATCCATAGAGTTTAGAGGACAATAAATATGTCGTGTATACTTTCCTAAAAACCCCGGTGGGGAAAACAGAAAGTATGACATATAATCTATGTTGATACTACCTCATTAAAAACCTTGATGAGAACCTGAAAAGTAAACTCATAAAGGGAAAAAGAGTGTAATATGATGCTTTGAACAGAATAGTTCAGGAAGATACTCCCCCTGACTCTTGCAAATCCCGAAGCCGTCGCATACCAATCCCATGAATCATTTCTGGAATGTTATAGTTGGTAGAGACTTGGTGAATAGATCAGCGAGGATATCGCATGATTTTAATTGCAAGATGTTTATTCCCGCTCGTCATGAGTTTATGGGGATAAAAAATTTAGTGCAATATGCTTAATGATATTGCTCTTTATGTAACTGTTTTGCATCTATGCAACATAAGCAACATTATCTGTGTAGATAATGATAGGTGATTCGAGAGAACCAACACCACATGACTAATGTATGTGGTTTATCATTCCGTGAAGCCACACGTGTTAACATGAAGCATTGCATCTTAGAATGATCGTGGTAGTATAGTCACCAGAGTCTATTTGAAGACATCAATGGAGTGACAGATCTACCATGTATGTACACATTGTAGGATCATGTAAGTAGCCAATACAGTGTCTAAATTGGAGTTCAGATTTCTCCGAAATTGATACAATATGTCAAGATATTTGGTGCCTTGGAGATATCGAAAGATATTCTTGATCCTAACCAATTCTGTTGGTAGGTCCAATGGCACTGAGATATGGAACTTTACGTTCCAACATCTCTTCTCCATCTTCCCATGGATCTTTCTCTACGTCTAGAGATCGAACAATCCCTAGGAGATGGACATGACTTGTCTATATCAAGTTTCTCCAATTTTCTGGATATAGGCATCTTAGTGTACCATAATACTTGAGTGAAGGTGCTCGAGTTGTAGTCCCAAGCAACATTTGGGTTTATCCAAATTCTTCATCTCAAATCCGTCTTTTAGATGATCACGTGGTTCGTCGTTGTAGGAGTTATCCTTATGTATGACAAACACACATGGGTGATCATCATGTAGGAGTAATCCTTTTGTATAAGGAACTCACTACGTCGGTTGTACCAAAATGTACCGACAACAATAAGCCATGTGGCGACTTATTGATTATTACACAATACATGTTGCATTTGCGTTTCGATTCGGACAGAGATTCCATCGGGAACCATACATGTCGGAATCTAGTGATCCACATGGATATGTTGTCACTACACCTATCAACTGCATAGATAGATGATTTTGTACTGCCAATGATATATGTATCGGAACGAGATTTCACTCATGTCTGGAGAGTAGGTCTCGGATCTCTGCGGAAACCCGACCTTATGCTACAAGCCTTGCTTTCTCACCACCTGGCATTTCTCATTCCGTTTCTGGAAGAAAACACATTAAACAATCCCATAGGGAATTTGTTTGGAAGAGCGAGGCTATATCTGCTTGGATCGCATCCTTTGATGAGTTCAGTCCTAGCAAGTGTGTTCACACTCAGCCATGGCCATGGTCTTTGGATCTGAATCATCGTGAAGGTTGTTTGCAATCATACAAGAGATGTTTGTCGACAGTTGTAGGCTTTGGTTATATGAGTCTCCAGAATCGATATAGTTGGAGCAAATATCATGCACCCTTGATGACTCTTCGTGATTTCCCAATACGCGTGAGTCTGGGTGTTCCGATGTCCCAGCCAGTGTGTGCAAGCTGGAGCTGGGGTTGTGGAGGTTTCCCTTCCACTGGGTGTATACTACCCATTAGGTGTTCATCAACGCAAGGTCGACTTGCATTTACTGATTTAGAGGATTCCTCGATTTCCTTTGTTGCTTTGCAAAAAGCTGGATCCTGGTCAGAGGCCGTACTACTCCCCCTCTTTTTATGAAACAGGGAGTTGAGTGGTTTTTATTGGTACCTCCACTCTTTCGGGCGCATTTCTAACCGGATTGAAGGATTTTGTAACACCTTTGAGATCAGTAAATGAATCTGGCAGGTTATTTGCATGTGTTGCAAATTTGTGAATCGAACGTAGAGTCCCGATTCTTGAGTACGTGGGTATGAGGAGGAACGTGAAGTCCCAATTGATTTCCTGGCATTCGATGTGGTACTTGAAATCTCCCCCTAATGCCTGGAAATAATCCTCCTTAAATATAAGCAATCAGCGTACTAGGCTATGAATACATCCCTTATGAGGGGTTTCAAGGTACTGGGTTATCGACGGATATCTGTACCCCACATAGATCCCTCATATGTGGGCCCATGATGTACGCTGCGGTGGTGAGATCGGTACGCGTGAAGCGCTTCCGAACTTACGCAGATGGGAAATGCTCGGAGGATTTCCACGTATCAATTGCAGAGGGGAAGTACTGCTATATGCAGTTAGTCAGTAGCAGCGTGTAAAACTGCATGACTCCAATGTAAAGTTGGTAAATTGCAATTCATTAACATGGGTCGTGCAATGAGAAAATCCTTTTGATCAGAGACGAAACCAAAAACAATTGTGTATGGACACATAGGACATTGTGCTGAACTTCGATCCTCGGAGCCATGCACAAAATAGTGGAGGCATGTGAAGAGAATTCTGCAACAATATTTGTCCATTCGAATTGCTTTAATTCGATCTTTAGTCCAAACAATGGTTGGTTGGGACCACAAATATCACCTTGAATGTGTTCAAGGGACTGAAGTGATCCACTGGCACAATAGTGCAACTAAATCTCATGACTAGGAAAGTTTAGCTCATGCAAAACATGACCGATGGAATTGCATTATATGCAACATATGCTACGAGTTGGATGTACGTGTAGTACAATCCAGACAACAGAGGGGGTACATTTTCATATACTTGTTCCACATCCATCGGATTGGTACTCGTAGAAATCTATATATAGAATTGAAGAAGTTCCAATATGGAAATCTTTATCAGATATATAGAATGTATGCAATCTTATTTATATCAGAGTGCTGATACAATATATACGTTCTATTACGAGAACACAAATGGACATTAATAAAACGACCACTAAGGAGATAGTGGGACTAGTTTAAGTCTCCAAACACTTTGGTTGAGGCGTGCTCAACCATCATGTTCTCCGTGCCTGTAGGGTCCTGTGACTTATGGAGAGTTATGGCGTTGCAAGGTCCAGTAGGAACATCTCGCGAACAAGCAGCTCCATTGGTGTCATCTGGAGGAAGGTTGAAGTTGGCTTCAAACCTTTTCCCTTGAGGTGCTTTGCATCCCTGGGATTGCTGATACAGAATAGCCAGATGCTTTGGGGTCTTGCACTTGTTAGTGAGATGCGTGTAGCAGCCGCACTTGTAGCAAAGCTTAGTTTTTTTTTCAAACTCATGCTTTGCGGTGCCTTTCCCACGGTCTGAGTTTCTAGGCTTCATGTTCCGGTTGCGCTTTCGCTTACCATTGAAGTTCGAAGGCTTGCCGTTGAAGGCAGCATCAAACTTTTGCCCGTTCGCGACATTCATATGAACTTCAGGTAAAGGTTGAGAACCAACCGGGCGTTGAGAGCCATTCTTAGCGAGCAGCTCATCATGCTTTTCAGCCTGAAGTAATATATGAATAAGGTCGGAATAGACTTGGTAGTCGCGTGCACGGTACTGGTGCTGGAGGATCCTGTCAGATGGAAGTATAATAGACAAAGTTTTTTTTCTATCTTCTCCGCATCAGTAGGTTCCTTCCCGCAAAAGCGTAGTTTGGAACTGATTTTATGAACCTCATGATTGTACTCCCCGACAGACTTGAAGTCCTGGAGTCGGAGATGTGTCCAATCATGGAGTGCTTCAGGCATGACAACTGCCTTCTGTTCATACCTCGTTTTGAGGGCCTGAAACAAGGTACTGGGGAATTCTTCCTCCAAGTAATCAGACTTGAGATCTGGATGAGCATGGTGCCTTATGATGTACAAAGCATCATATTTTTGCTCATCTGTCATCGGCGTGACTCCAGCCGGGAGTGAAACATCCGGAGCTTGGATTGCACGCACTAACCACGGGACGCAAGGGCGATCTTTATGTCCATGACCCATTTAGGATAGTTGTGGCTGTTGAGAGCAAGTGCATAAAACTCTCGAGCCATCGTTTATCTATATGGGTAAACCAGAGAATATTAATTTCCATTTGGTAAATTAAAATCCATCATGGTTATGTCGTAATGAACGATGCAAAATATAGAAGTTTCAAGAAGTGGACTTGAACTCATTAGTGTGAACCTCAAATTGTTAAGTATGACACGTTGTAGATAATCTTCAAAAGAAATTTTGAAGTAGATCTAGCAGCATTAGCGGAGTATAAGATACTCACACTTCGAATGCCTTATGTCATAACTTAATTAAAATGTATGGGAGAGCACATTGGCAATCATAATGTCAAAAATGACAAAATGTAGGCTTAAACAGTAGCGGTAGATAAATCTACATACTACCTCATGATCCCAAAACATCAATTCGAAGAAATCACTTTAAATTTTGCATCTATATTTGCAAGAAATTGAAAATCTCAATTGCAAATAGACATGTTAATCTCAACATGTGTCAAACATGGAAATATATACATATCTTTAAATGATTCCGGAATACATCGTACTCGACAGAGAAAAAGTACTATAGAGGTACTAAATTTATATTTGCAAGAAATTAAAAATCTCAATTGCAAATAGACGTAATTAATCTCGACACGTGAAAAACGTGGAAATAAATTACATCAATTTAGGATCTGGAATACATTGGTACTCAACAGAAAACAGTACTATAGAGGTACTTAATTTATATTTGCAAGAAATTAAAATCTCAATTGCAAATAAATGTAATTAATCTCGACACGTGACAAACGTGGAAATATATTACATCAATATCTGGAATACATTTGTACTCAACAGAAAACAGTACTAAAAACATGTACTGAATTAAACAGGGTCTAAAACAGTTTTAATGTTGTTAGAACTATGTTAGAATCCTAATTTGTAAAAAGCCACACTATCTAGTATAGCAATTTAAGCAAATATATAGTACGTAATAGATGCTGGTGGCCCAGATCGCACGGAAATGGGGCTAAATAGCAGCCCATATAGGAACGGCCTGCCACAGTGATCGGATAAGGGTCAACGACCGACCAGGATTGCCATCCATCCCAGCGAGTCACGATCCCCAATCCACACGGGGCAGGCGCAGGTTGGCACGATTGACCGGCCGCATCACCGGCGACGGGCGCTCTCGCCGTGCTCATCCTGGGAGGAGTCACCGGGGAGGTTGGTGCTGGGCGCGCCGCCGTTGGAGGCGCGGTTGCGGGCCCGAGCGTCGCCGAGCTCCTTGTGCCGGTGTTGGCAGAACGGCTGCTTGCCAGCGGGGCGCCGAGGGCCATGAGGCGGCGTGGAGCGCCTTTGCTCGGCGAAGGTGGAGGTGTGGCGGGCGTCGGGGACGGCAGGTGCGGCCCGACGGCATCGACGTCTACAACCGCGTGGTGCCGGAACCAAAGACGATGTAGGACGCGCCGGTCGTCGCCGAGACAAAAGGCGAGGGCGTTGCCATCCCGCGGGAGCGGGGCACCGGCTTCGTCTTCAACAAGCGCATGGCTCGGAGACGGGAGCGTGGCGCCGGCTTCGTCTTCAACAACCACAGGGGTTGGAGACGGCCGCGGCGCAACCACGTCCTCATCATCGTTGACGACGACAATCTCGTCCTTCACGGGCCATCGTCACGAAGCAAGGGAAGAAGCAGAGACAGAAATCCAGGCATTTGTTTCTTCTCACCTTCGCCTATTCTTACTGTTCTGGTCGCTCTCATCGGGTAGCAGTGCTTCAGTTCTTCGATTTCGATGATGTCGAAGCCAGTTCTTTGTTGTGGCCTTCGATTTTTGGAGCGATGGAGGCCAACGCCTTCTTCCCGTTGTTCTGCACCTTCGATTCAATCGCTGTTCTTCTGCTCCTTCGATTCTTTCTCGATGGATGAAAATCGCTCTCGGCAGAGCGTGCTGATAACGTGTTTGAAGTAGAATCGAGAGAAACGAGAGGAGACAACAATGAATCAATTGTCTACTCTTTATTGATGAATTTGGGGTATATATACAAGGTGAAGGGGCGCCTCTAGAGGAACCGACAAAAGGAACCGTCATAGAGGAACCGACATAGGAAGAGGCGCGACCGTACGGACGCCTGGACAATAAACTAATCCTAACAGTATCTATACATGTTATAGGTATGTTTCAAATTAGACGACTTCCATTTGTCTACACGTGGATGTATCTAGACATATTACAGGTATAGATACATCCACTTTTGGACAAATTGAGCTCATCTAATTTAGAACGGAGGGAGTATAACCGTGTAAAATTTTAACTCAAAATTCGTTATATTGTGGGTTCGAAAAAAATGACTAATGCGTGATCTGGTGGTGAACAGTACACAGTTTTAAAATTTAAAATCTTGCCTGATTTGTTTTTTATGTAGCCCACAATAATATGACTTTTGAGTTGAAACTTTGCAGGTTTTATAGACCCTTTTGATGCGGTTGAAGCTTTATACTTCCCCTGTTCACTACCCCTGTTCACTACGTAAGATGTTTGAATATGCACACTGTCTTTATATACACTAGAGGCTGGGGCACCCCTCGGGGCGCCTCCTAGCCGGTCATGTGCATGCTAATCATCGTCCCAAATAACAGAAGATTATCAGATTTCATAATCAACACAAGAGCAAAAAGCTGCACAAACATACATTCTTCCAGCTTTCTTCAGGTATTGTATAGTTCTACGATAAACCATTAGTTCATTGCCGAGGTATCTCTCTTTTCTTAACTGTTGATTCAAATCACCTCATTGAACAAGCTCTAGGATTTCCTAGTGAAATTTAATTTTAGAACAAGAAAAAGAAAAGGATCTACAAAAGAATGAAAAGAATAGGCAGTGCAGCGCGGGCATAAACATATAACTGTATGCCCTGCCCACAGAGTAAGAACACCAAACTATACAAATTTCTATGTTCATTTTATCAACTGGACGGTATTATTCGAAGGCAATTCCACAAAGGCCTATATACTCCATGACGTTAGGATTTCAAGTTCAGCCCACCACAATGCGCTTTTCCTTGGGATCGAATGATCTTGAGAAAACCCAGCAATCTTTTGCACCCTTCTGGTTACCCCTGGCACTGTCGTCTCAGCCGTGGGTTATCATTTATGCACGATTTTACCAGCTCAGTGAGTGCTCTGGCCTGCTCCTCGGAGACTGATTTGCGTGTTGAGTCAACAATACCTGCCAAGGGCTTTTCGACGGTGAATTACCAGTGTGCCCATAGAACCAGGAGCACCTACAATTGGAGTATTAATTAATGACAAGAGCATGATAACTGCCTATAGCATGAGTCATATTGGCAGGATGCATAGCAAAATGAACTTGGGAATTCTTACCATGCAAGTCCTCAAATAGTGATCCATTTGAAATATATTCAAACACCATCATTCGGGTCAATGGTTATTTGTCTTCACAGTAACCCACAAGTTTCACGAAATTCGTATGGTTCATTTGCGACAAGATTTAAATCTAGGATATAACATCATATCTATGTTAGAGACTCTCATCTTACAACATGAAAAACAATTAAACAGAAAATAGAGTTAAATAACTTAGCTAACTACATAAGGACTATCTGGCATTGTGTCCGGGATAGATGGAGATGGATGTTTAACAGAACATCAAGTTAGCCATGCACAACATGGCAAACGAAGACAAGTTATGTCCAACACCTTAAATATCAGTTGACAACAGTGGACATGTTCCCTAAAAAAAGCTGTGGCCATGTCATAGACAATAACCATTACATATAAGTGTAAATATTGAATTTACTTTGTTATCAACTAAAGAGCAGAACTAAAAATTAATAAATATCCCATGTTATTACAGTGGCAATGCATCATGTAAGAAAGAATAATCATGTAAAATTAAAACACACGGAACACAATATGCCCCTGGAATTCTAAAAGCTAGAACATAACCACCAGAAAAGCATGCATTAAGTTTTACAGTAACAAAAAGATCCAATTTGAAACAAATTTGGAAGATAATACTCTAAATACAAGGATAAGTGTTGGACAGGTTCAAAAGTATAAACCAAAAATAGTGTTATCCGACTAAAATTGAGAGAAAGTAGGATGCATTCAGAGATAATACAAGCAAGAAGTTTTATTGATTTTGAACCAAGTGAGGTAGCAACACCATTGAATGAAGTGACACAACACTACAAGTCATTCTTTAAGCAAGCGGTTTCATTGATTTTGAAGAAACTAAGGAAGCACTTTGATTCATTTCTGAAGCAAAACCTTTTAATGGTTTTTAAAGATATATCCTTGTTGAATGTATCTTCGAGACCATTAATTATACACTGGCCTGGCATGATACAGAATCTAACAGTGCTTGATCAAGTTTTCAAAATGTGCAAGTGCAACAATCTAAGCAAGACGAAATGAATATAACTTTTCGTATGATTTTCTTTTAATTTGTTCACCTCCTCTCACTGTCTTGTGGAAACATGTTTCTTCCATCTCATATTCGACTTCTGCTCTTGTAGCATCTTCAATCCTGCAGCACAATGTAAAAAACTCGATGTGATGATCCACAAAGACAAGATATCACAAAACATAAATAAATGATCTATTAAACAAGGTAAATATAGAACAAGAAGGGAGACATATAGTTACAGATGTTTCACATCAGAGAAATTTATTTAACAATTTCTCCATAGGCCTTCTTAAATGTAAGTTGAGAGTGTAAACATGTATTAGCGCCATTGCTGAAATAGCAATCTTAATGAAGTACAGTGCAACTGCAGCTTGTTGGGTTCAAAATAGCTAACGGGACAGTTTTTGGGATAAACTCATAAACCTCGGAAGCTGTTGTTTGGAGTGAGAATGATACACCTTGGGGAGGGAGGTGTAGTATAGGATGGAGAAAAAGAGAGGCATGGGTAAGCCACATATATTATGTGGTTCATTCATCGATAATGAAAGTGTACATACCTGCTCATCCCGCGAATCGCCATGAACTGAAGAATTTAAGTATTTCTTGTGTAGGGAGTCTTTCTTTCTTTGGTAGTTCATCCCAAAAAAGCTGCCATCAAATCAACAAGGGAGCCTTCAATACCGACCTACCACAAAAGTGAGGATGAAGCTAAGCATGAAAATGCAATTCATAATGCCTAAAAAAAAAAAGATATGGATCAGCTAATACAATGATAGAATGTAGATTAATGTGCCATCCATACTATTATACAAATATTTATTTTAACAGTACACACCAAAGAAGCTAGCTAGCTTACCTCATGGATCCAGCATGTGCTTCACAAATAACAGTAGCTCATAAGATGCAGCGTTCTGACCACCAAAAAAAACATGGTAACATGCATGAGAAATTATTAACAGCTAACCATTGTAGTGAGGCTAGCACCACAACACTCATATATAAATCTGGAAAGTATTTGCTCACTCAAGGTGCCTTTTTTTGGATTCACTTGAGCTGCCCAATCAGGTACCACCGAGCCGCAATATAAAGATGATTACACAACACAATACTTAGATGTGTTTTTCACTGAAACATTTTCTACAAAATTAAAAAGCACAACTTGTAGAGACCGATAAAATTATTGTTTGATATGAAACGGAAACTCACTCTTTTCCAGCCAACAAAGTAAAGCAAGATCAAGAATGTCCATGCAATTTGCTGCAGCTATCACCTGCCTGCCAACGAACACTCAGTTGATGGTCATTAATTGTAGGATTAGCACCTGAAGTCATAAGATGATTTGCTCAGATAAGATACAAAAATATAGAAGATTCAGTAATTCTGAACAACATGTTGGATTCACCAAATCAGATAATCCAAGAAGTCCAAACAAATACTTCTAATTATTCAGACATTTGTTTAGAGATCAACATGCAAGTCTTGAGCAGTACGAGTGTTGCTAATTCAAATGGATGAAAGACCAACCCGTTCCCTAACTCCAAGTTAATTTGACATGGCTTTCTGCTCCATGCAAGGGAGATCCAAATCATCCATCGTGTGCTGCTCCTGTAGGAAATTGTGTCTTGCAACATTTTATATATTTACTACATTGTTCGGAATTAAACTTCAGTCTGGAAGCATCACGGAAATAACAGGAAATTAATGATGTGGAATTGTACTTAAGGAAATATACTTAAGGAAGCTGGTACGGCTATACTGGAACACAGTGTATATTAATATGCTGGAATTATACCCGGGAACAGTATAGAGCGGAATGCCAGGTTGTTCATAGGATTGGCTCTATGGATTGTTAAAGCCTGCGAGTTTGATTTTGTATTCGAACTCGGCGCATGACTCACACGTGCGTGCTGGGACCTAATTGTTTAACAGTAATAGGCTCGGTTAATGGCTGTTAATGATAGTGGTTGGTTTAACAAGTCATGAGTCCTATCTGGAAACAGATTGAGTTATCTGGAATTTGGAGTCTATATAAAGGTCACACCCTCTAGTCTCAATATGCATTGTGAGCGGCACCACCGATAAGGCAGAGGAATAGAGGGTAGGCCAAATAGCTCCAAGCCCTAATTTCTAATATTGGTATCAGAGCCTAAGGTTCGTCGCCGGTTGGTCGCCGCCATACTCCGTTGCCTCGCACGGCCGCAGATCTCCGTGTCCGCTGCGAACTTGCTTTCGTCGTATTGGATTTTTGGTCGATCGGTTCCGCACGGCTGTTCCGCTGCACCTCGTCGCCTCCGCGCACTGTGCCCGTGTGGAGTCGATCGGTCGCCGATCAAGATTACTCTGGGGTTGCATGTCCCGGCCCGCCGGCCGACGTGTGTCCCGCTAACCTACCTTGCGCGGGTGTGCGCCAAGTCTCGCTCGATCTGGAAGAGCAAGTTTTCCTGTTGCTCTGAACGAACGGGTCAAGCAAGAAGAGGATCTCCATGTGATCAAGCATCGACCTGTGTTGCATAGGTTCGGTACAAGTTGGGGCCTGATCACTCGATCTGGAAATCAAACTAGATTCGTTAAATTATTTTGCAAGCACAGATCGAGGCAAAGACTAGTATTAGTCGTTTCTGATTCGGGTGATTACTCTGCCCGGCAATGAGAAATTCACGTGGAAAGAGGAGTCAAAAGAGCTAGCTAGAGGAGAAGACACCAAGGAATTAATTGACAATCGCATCCTGTTCTGCTGCTCACACGGCCTCTCATCAATCTGCTATTGCAGGTAAGCTGCACGGCTCGCTGAAGGAATTGCTAATTAGAAGGATCAATTAACTGTTTGGAAGAGTTTTTTTTTTATGCACTGCACTTGACGGACGTGCACCGGAATTTGGTGTTCTCTGGAACTCGATAGAGCAGTTGGGATCATAAGAATATTCTGTTTGATTAGCCACTCACGTTTAAGTGAGGAAGAGAAAATTATTGCTGGAAGATTGCTGCTGTAGTACTTTGATTAAGGAATAAAAGATTCAACGACAGATTTGTTTTGGGTCGAATCTGGAAAGTAATTTGTGTTGTCGAGCTGGAACAATGTGGAATTATTTTGCATACTCGAGGACTGAATCTGGAAATCAATCTGTCTTGGTGTGCTCAATTTTTCTTTCTCACGTGAGGAACTTTCCCACGGAACTTGCTGCGCTACATATCGGTAACATTTTTCCCTCGAAGTCAATGTCATTATACATTGTATTATCTAAGTTATTTAGAACATGCAGTTTATATGCCATAATTAACGGTTTGGAAAGGAAAATCATGTATTTATTTCAGCTGAATATATTGATATGTCTGAACCGGAAAGTCAAAGGAAAGTTTGGACTAGGAAAATTGACTAGTCCACATAGGTATATCAATATTTGATTCTTTATCTGTTATATATGAGAGTGCACAGATTACATGGAATATTTTGTGTAACCTGGAAGAGGACATATATATACTCTGTAAATGTGGACTTCTTTTATTGGACACCACTCGCCTTTAGAGGAAGTTGGAATTCACTCCGAGGAAATTTATTAAACTCATTGTCAGACGGATTAATTATTATTTTTGCTACTATGTTTTTTTTAATTGCTATGGGATTTACATTATCACCGGAATATATTGGACTCATTGGATTACTCCGGAATCTATCGAAGTATTTTACTAATTCATCGGAATTCTCTGGCGCAACGATGATGAGGCGACATGCATGAAGCATGATTATAATGAAAGTGGCATTACTTATTATTTTGGAGGAATATGGGAAATACTCCAATGGAAGAGGAAATCGATATTTACTCAACGGTATGTCCAATGTTATTTCTTGCACTAAATATTTGTTTGTCACTACTTTTCCATATAGTTGGATTTTGGACTTTGCCTCTACATCATAATTTGATGGAATACAATAGCAAATTTACTGACATGTGAACAATTCCAAAGGAATAATAAGTGTATTAATCAGTCACTAATGATAAATTGTATATACTTTGGAATTGAAAATTATGTAATCGAACTCTGTTTATGGAGGAATTTTCTTTTTGTCACTTACGATGAGAAGGAATTTTAATTTACACTTCTCTATCGGAATTTGTTGATTATGTATGCTATTTGGAAAAGGAAGAGTGGACTTATTGCTCAATGGTAATTAGTGCATTATTATTGAATTTAACACAATGGTTTCATTTATCTTGATAATCCATTGGAAGTTGGTTGTGAAGATAACTCCATATGTAGGAACACTTGTAGTAGGAACACATGCTCGGAATTTATTTATTATGTGGATGGAATTTACGACTTGGTCACATATCAAGGAACAAAATTAGTGGATCATTAATTACGGAATTCTAAACTTTAGTGGGAGGATTGTGATACTTTATCAACACATATTTACGGTATTTTTGGACACTTCTACTTGAGGTGGATATATGTATTTTTTCATGACTCACTTGATATGGTTATTAATATCTTTGACAATACAAGTCGGAAGGTTTTTGTTGTATTAACATCTCATACTGAAGTGGAAAATCAGTTCATCAAAGGATTACAAGGTTTGAAACTGATTGGTGGGGGAAGTACACTTCAGGAATATTAATTGAAACTAATGTGATGAGCATGGAATTATTCACCGATGTCTGATGTCATATACTCCATGGTTGAATGGAGAAATACAACTCTTAGTTATTCACTGGATTATGAAAGCATTACATACTACTATTTGTTGAGTAAGTCATTATTTATCACAGTCACTGTTTGTATTTTGTGAACTGGAAGGAAGTATTCTATTTATATTTTGGTAGTATGGAATTGGAATCATTGTTTACTACAAAGCACACCAAGATTTATTTTAAATGTTTATATTTCTAGTGGATCAAATGGTATTTCGTTTTTGATCTGGAAAAGTGAAAATTGGTGGAAAGTAGGAATATGATATTTTCTCATGAAGGGTGTGTTTATTAATAGTCACACTGAAATATATGTGTTAAACTCAAAGGAAAACACCAAGTTACACTCCCAACACTAACATGCTTAGGAAAAGTGGGAGGAATTAAATTGGGCCATCATATCTTGGCTACTATTGTGTGTTATTTGAGGAAGTTACTCTATATTTTAGAGGAAAGAAAAAATACTAAACTTGTTGCTAATGTTAACTATGGGTGGAAACATTGCGGGAAGGAACAAACTCAATGATGAATAATAAAAGTCTGGGAACTTGTTATTTTACCAAACAACCGCATGCCTATAGGATGTTATTGGATTCATTTACAAGGAAGTTTAATGCAACATTCTTAGTGGAAGTTACAATTCTAAGTTTGTTGTTTAATTCTTTACACAAAGGAAATATTTATACTTTGTGGAAACTCTGGAATTTAGAGGAGTGTTGTTGTTTAATTATTTGCACAAAGGAAATATTATACTTTGTGGAAACTCTGGAATTTAGAGTAGTAGTTGTTGTTTAACTATTTACCCAAAGGAAGTGTTATACTTTGTGTAAACTCTGGAATTTAGAGGAGGTGGGAACAATGGCGATGTTTGCTAATTGAATTGACCAATTCAAGTTTTTTGGAACAAGCTTCACATCAATGGTATGTCAGGTCATATGGATTTATTTATGATGGAAGATAATGGTTTTATTTATGATGGAAGACAATCATATATAAAGGTTAGTGTTAATTGTTTTGTGTTATTGCTACATGTGCTAACTATGTTCTTATTGTTTTTGAAATATCACATTGATGGAAGTGAAGCTTGGTTCGGTTCTAACTTTCATATGAAAGGTATGTTGAAGCTTCCAATCTTTTGGGAGTGGAATTACATAGAGAATGTTATGATACTTTTTTCTATGGAAAAGTGCAAACATGTCATGTACCTTTTGATTAAGGGAATGATACTCTGCGAGGAATTATATTTAAACTCGTGAGGAAAAAGGAAGAATAATTGTCATCCTCAGTTATTGTGGGACATTATTCGTGCGACCTGAACTTTGTCATGCCGTTGTAATTGTTGCTATTTTGATTAGCACGGAAACGATTTGCTGGAATTATTAGCAAACGGAATATGAATCTTATTGAAATTTTTGGAATCACATAATGGACTTGTCGCGCAATGTCAAGGAAATATGGATTACTCATTATTCATTGATGATCTCAACCTTCAACTACGTGGATATTGACGCTATTTGTGATCTTGGTGAAAGGTAATCTATTTTATGTTATGTGTTAATATTTACTTTTGTAGGTCTTTATGGTGTACAAAGGAAACATGATTTAGTACTCGTTATTTATGAAATATGAATACTTTGATGCATCAAGCATTGAAGGAAGGTCTATGGCTAAGGAATTTTCTTTGTGAACTTAAGGTCGTGAAAAGGTGCATCATAACCTGTTGCTTTGTGATAATTTGACTCTAAAAGTCACAAAGGTTTATATACAACGTGAGTGCACTGAAGGAAGAAATTAACGCCTAACCATGTAATAGCATGGGAATTCACTTAGCTGAAATAAAATGTTTTCAGTCAAGTGGGAGATGTAGGAAATTGTGTCTTGCAACATTTTATATATTTACTACATTGTCCGGAATTAAACTTCAGTCTGGAAGCATCACGGAAATAACAGGGAATTAATGATGTGGAATTGTACTTAAGGAAATATACTTAAGGAAACTGGTACGGCTATACTGGAACACAATGTATATTAATATGCTGGAATTATACCCGGGAACAGTATAGAGCGGAATGCCAGGTTGTTCATAGGATTGGCTCTATGGATTGTTAAAGCCTGCGAATTTGATTTTGTATTCGAACTCGGCGCATGACTCACACGTGCGTGCTGGGACCTAATTGTTTAACAGTAATAGGCTCGGTTAATGGCTGTTAATGATAGTGGTTGGTTTAACAAGTCACGAGTCCTATCTGGAAACAGATTGAGTTATCTGAAATTTGGAGTCTATATAAAGGTCACACCCTCTAGGCTCAATATGCATTGTGAGCGGCACCACCGATAAGGCAGAGGAATAGAGGGTAGGCCAAATAGCTCCAAGCCCTAATTTCTAACAGCTCCTGCAGAAGAAGTGGCTTCTTCAAAGGAGAAAGGGAGAAAAAAAGAAAAAGGGAGACATAGAGAGGTGGAAGATGAGAAATGAAAGAGACAGACAAGCTACCTGTAGTCGAGCTGGAGATGCATTGTCGTCCCAACCTTCTGTAGGTGTCCCAACCTTCTGTAGGTGGCCTCTCCTAGCCAAATAATCAATTGCCTCGCGAATGTCGCCGCCGTCTCGATGCTCGTCGGCTCCCTCGCCATGAACCCACTTGCAACCTCCTCGCCTTGCTCGTCGGCGGCCCTGGTCATAGAGGCGGGTGCTGGTGCGGGATGACGACGTAGAGGACGCTGTGGCCGTGGAGGAGGTCAGACAGAGGAGGCCAGGTAGAGGAGGCAGCGCAGCAGTTGCGGCGGAGGTCCGGGACGGTGGCACGTGCAGCGGCCGGAGTGGCCTGTGGTGACGGCGGCGGGGATAGGAGGAACCCTAGCTCTGGCCATGAGAGGCGTGAGGGGAAGGGAAAGTGAGGGGAACGAGCCCGTGCGCTCCAGCCCGCTATCGTGGCCTCGTGGGACCGAGAGGGCTTGCTAGACAACCGAGCAGGACAAAACCAGCAAGCCAATCCAAGAAACCAAAACCATCCCCTGGGCGTCGCGCGAGGAGGCGCTCAGGGGATGCGCTCTTTCTGGTTAAGAAAAACTAAAACATCTTATAATTTGAAATGGAAGGGCACATATTTCTGTCTAAATACAATATGAGATTGAATTTATGTTTTTTTCCACTTTAGATTGAAAAAAAACTGCCCCAGCCATACTAAAAAATTAGAGCGTACCAGTAACTGGCCATTTCAGCGATCTTCATCTCATCCTTCCCATGGCAATGCTCCACCGTTCCGCCCATATCCGCCAGTGTTGAGCCTGCTATATTGGTCTCTACCTGTATAATCTTTGCCAGTGTCAAGCCACGCTGAGAGCCGCTGCCTGAAGCTCGCAGTCTGCTTCCACCTGTTCTCCTCAAGCCCTTGGATTTAGGGTTGAAAATGGAACGGAAACTAACGGAAAGATGTTTTATCGTTTTCGTTTCTGCCTGTCTCGTGGGAATCGAAAACAAAATCGAAAACACCGGAAACGAATATGGTAACAGAAATCATCGGAAATAAATATGAAAACTGCTACGATGCGTAGCGGATTGTCGAAATATAGTAGTGATGTAATACGTTAGTCTATACACCAAAAGACACACATAAGAAAATTAGTTAACAAGACGAGGAAGTGTTCACAACCTGGATTAGCGACGGTTGAACATAAAGTACCACACAACATAAACATACTTTAACACTTCAGCAAGCACATAAGTTTACAAATTTATTTTATACATGTGTTGGTTGCATTTAGGCCATAGTCTTGCATGGCTTCATGTAAGTGAGTTTGGCTGAGCTGTGTATGCGGAAACTTTCCGTATTCGTTTTTCCAGAAATTTCCTTTTCGTTTCCATTTCTGCCGGAATATTTTTTATCATTTTTCTTTGCCTTTGCCATTTCCTTTTATAATATTTTTTTTCCGTTTTGATTTCCGGAAGTTACCATTTCCCCGCAAGTTACTATTTTTGTTTCGCTTTTTTTGCTCTCCGTTTCCTTTTTCTGTGGAAACGACCGAAAAGTTTCCTTCCCGTTTCCATCCCTACTTGGACCACAATATACAGATGCGCCCCTTCCCTACATGCCTTTCCCCGAGCCCATCGCCTCCCCGCTGTTGTTTCCTGCATGCCCAGGCATCGCCACCGTGTCATGATGTCGCATGTGTCTAAATGTCGGTGCTCCGACCAACGGGCCACTATGGGTTCAAGGTGGTATCTTGTGAGTTTAGCTCAGATAAAATGAACATGCGGGCTCACTTTTACGACCGTTCTAAGATATCACACAAAAATGATTGTGCTATAACAACACTCTTGTGTTTTTTTTTTTTGAACAAGGAGGGCCCCCGAAGGACCTACATTACAAATTTGAGTGGCGGGCTTACAAATTACGAAAGGACCCTCAAATAAAAATACAACCATGTCCCTGCATTTAACAGAATGGACCTCAGAAAGAATATTAAAAACGTGAATCAACTTTGAGGCACGACCAGCAGCATCCCCAACGGGGACTGTGTGACTTGGGGGCGACGCCACGCTAAAGCTAGAGCTACTCCCCTTTGTCTTTCTTCTGGGGAGGAATAAAGAGTTGACGCCAAAGAATTGGAAGATAGTCAGCAATAGTCCACACTGGATCTTTATATGGCCTCCTTTCGGAAAGAACATTCTGCAGCAAGGCGGCTGGATGCCATCGAAGGGCCGCTGAAGGTGAACACTAGGATAGAGCAATTTCGAATCTTCAATACAAATTCTCATGACCGAGCGCTAAACTCTAGATCGATTTGCTCTTGACGAGTTAGTCCTTTAACTCGCGAGGAACACCCTTGTAATCATACTTTTGGTCTCCATATCAATATATTACGAAATCAGGACAGGGTTTCTCCTATCAGACCATCATCCTGACCTTGGGTAAATACATGTGCCCTAGGGGTTTTTCATGGCATAAATATTTGTCCTTATTTTTTCCACAATATTGTTGGACGAGATTATTCCAAGAATGATCAATTAAAGGGACAATCCTCCCTTGTAAATCTCTCCTCCGGTCGCAAATGTAGCAACCATCACCACCCTCCAACCTCTATTGCGTCCCTTCCTCTTGTATGATTCTTGTGATCGTCGATGGAATACGATTGGTTCGATTCATTCGTTCACAATCTCTCACAACAAGTATATCAAATTTGCCAAGTATATCATCGAGTACAAGATCACAATCGTGTCGGTATTCTTAAGAATATGTCGTAGTCTGAAAAGTATAGTATTAAAATTTTCTTTTGCTGTAACTGCACAGCTGTACGTGAACTTCTCTCTATACCTGTATTGTCGGTCAAACGCTATAAATTTAGAATCTCAGCTTATGCATGTGACACAATAAATAAAATTAACTAATGGAGTATTCTTCTGGTTCCGTATCGCTGGAAATAAAAAAATCAGTTAGACTGAATATTGAAAAAGAAGAAGAAGCAGCTAGACCTATTACAGTAGATTGGAGGCTGTACCGTGTATTCCTACCTAGATAAGGATGAGCATGTACCGTGGTCAAGCGAAGAAACAATCTTGAACTAAACTTTGTTAGTTGCAACATTTTCCCTTTTAAGTTAATTAACGAATCCCATCCGCTTCCCCATTGCAAAGCTTTGCTTTGGTAAACGGCGGCGAAAAAGTCCCCGTACTCCTCCGCTTCCTCAATTATTAAGGCTCGACCACCCACTCTACCACCTGTGGTTTGTAAGCCATACGCCGGCGATGACCTCCGCCGCCGCCGCCATTAACTCCGCCCTCTCCCCGCACGCCGCTCCCTTCACCCTCTCCTCCCGGCGGGCCTGCACCCCTCCCGGGCGCCACCAGGATGGTAACCTCCCTCTCTCTCCTGCCCTCCAATCCCCACCCTCTTCTTGTTAATCTCCGCCTTGCTCCGATGCTCCTTTTTTCGGCCGGTCCGCGCGTCGTCGTGTAGCCCCTGGGATTGTCTTACGCCGCTGGTTTAATCTGGTGGCGCTTGCCAGCTTGGCGAAAGATTTGATCTTTGTGCGGTTCCTGGGCGTTGTTGAGGTTTCCGGTTTATAGTACTAGGCCACGAATCGGCGGATCATTGTTGATTTGTAGTATCCCCATTCATCTTCAAAATTTATGGTTGTAGTTGTACCGTGCGTTTTCTTTCATCCTCTCAGTCGCCACTAGATGATGATTTTATCCATGACTATCCCCAGTCTGCACAATATTATAGATTAGATATTTGTGTTCTGGTTGTATACTACTTAATGCCCCAGTCATTATTTACATCGCAAAGACATTGAGTGTGAATTGTGATGCATAGGTGATGGTAGCTTTGTGGTGTGCGCCGAAGACTCAGCGTCACCGATTGCAGGCGTCTTGGCGAAATCAAGCGGCGCCGTTTATCCAGCCTCTGCATATGAAATGCACGCTGGGCAGCCAAGTTCATGGTCAGAAGTTTGCATGGATGCATATCCCTCCTTGCCATCGGTCAGGATAACATCCATTTATAAGCAGCAAAGTACCTTGGCCTCAGGAATTGGGAGCAACTGTTCAGCAGTGAAGATCGAAAGGCCACAAAATAAAACACCAGAAACTAACAACAACAGTTCTGGTCTTAGGAGCAAGTTGGTTATAACAGAAAAGCCTAAACCAAACAGAGACAGTGGCAAAGATACATCATCCCCCAATTTACAAGTCAGTAATCCTGTTGATACCAAGGGCAATTCACAAGGTACAATGATCTGCTCCAAAGAGGCAGATCCTGTCCTCAAAGGGAAGCATCTTCATATTCCAACAAGCTCTGCTGATCCTTATGGGTTCATGGCTGATGATGTGATGCCAGATCCATCAGAATGCTCTGTGGATTCACCATGTTGGAGAGGAGTGTCTCCCTTTGATGTTCTTCAGACACCTGCTACCCAGTCAACTAATCAAGACTTAAAAGCTGTTGGGGCGGCACAGAAGCAGAGCTCTAGCACTGTTCGACATTATGAAGCTCCGTCAGATCTTCAAAATTTGGTCACTAGTAAGACTAAGCACGACTATTCCCAATCACAAACTGAAGCCGGTATGTCAAAGAAATCTGGAGTCATAAGTATGCAGCAAACAAAAGTTTCTCATGGGAAGGACCTTGAGTGTGCAAACCAATATGCAGCGAAGTGTGAAATACAGCAGAAACACCTCTTGGAGCTGAGAGATAAGTGCGTGAAGCGATCTGGTTTAAATTCTGATGCGCCGGATTATGTACCTTCATCAGCTGGGAAACCAAAAATTGGCAAAGGTATGTACTTCTTTGAAGTAAAATATCATCGTACCTGCTTCTTGATATTTCAAATTTGCATTTCCTTCTTATGCTTTAATATGTTAAACTATTGACAATGTGCAGGACCCTGTTCTTTAACAGGAAGGAATAAAGTTCTCAAGGCGATCGAGAATCTAACTGAGATGCTCCAGAGTAGTTATCCTGATGATGAAATTGAGCTAGAGGAAAATGACTACATCCTCCTTGAATCAGTGATCGATCGTCTTCAGACTTGCCTTCACAAAACTAGAAAGGTGTGCTGTTTTGTGAAGTTTTGTCATCTAATTATTATTTAGAATAGTCATTCTGTTAATCTTGAAATACTCCCATGTGAGCATACCCACAACCGGCGGCTTGTAGTGTCTTGCATTAGTCAGATATAACATGAGAGAACAGGACTAAGCTTAAATACTTTGATTCATTGGTTCTTCATGGCTCATGGCTTCAGTTTGAAGTTTCATTGCTTCCACTTATGCCAGATATTATTACTTTAAGTCTTATTTCATGTGTAGGGTAAGTAGATGGTGTTATTACCGACTTCTCTACATATTAGTTCTGGTAAAGATAGCTTTACACAGTTATGATACTTGAATGTTTTTCTTGTCAACAAAAAAGAACAAAAACCAGTAAGACTTACAAAAGTTTTCTGATATTTAAATCAGTGACCCCATTGATATTGTGGTATTTTTTTAATAGGGTCCTATTAAGGTTGCTTCCGACAAGGCGGGGCCAAAGGCTCCACATTCTCAGACTACAGTTGTAAAATCTGATGCAGGAAAATACAATGGTAGTTACATGGCAGATGGTGGAAAGGGCATAATCAATAATTATTTTGCTGGTTCTAGTCACATGCTCAATGAGTTTGGAACAAACAGCTTGACACGTGGCCAGGTAACCTTTTCTATGCATTGTAATTACTTTTGTTGTTTATTCTGTGCAGAAGGTTGTCAAATTGTTGATGTCTCAAGGAGTGCAATTTTCAGCAGACATGTTAAAACGTGTGTCTATTCTTATAAGATATGTGCAAAAGAATTCTGCTATTTTCAGGAAAGTCCTATGAATTGTACTTACATTGTGATAAGTTTAGCAGTATTTGCAGGGCACTCACATCGAAAACTTAAGTAGTTAATTGCTATTTCACTTTATTCACAAGCAATTGTTAATGATTGACCAGCCTTCACTCAACGATGTTCCAAAGAAGATGTTCTGTGAGGTAGAGCATCCACAGGTTCTTGTGTATAAGAAGCTATGGATTGAAGCGGAGCGTGCAAATTGTGATTTGAAGTATCAGCTGAAGCACACTTGTATAAAAATAGACCTAGAGTCCGGCATGACTCCTATTGGTGAGTGCATTCAGTCAGGAGGCAATGGCGCACATGGCTGTTCTTCAAGCTCTAAAGTCTACACTAATGTGCCACAGAATAGGCATGTCCTAAAAGGCTTGGAAGAAACCGCCACGCATCGTCATGCGCATCCTGGGCTGCAATTAGCGCCAAATAGAGCTCGGCAGGAGTTGAATGGAGGCATTTTGGATGACGCGCTAGCTCCCACATATATGACTGGAAGAGGCGGCATTTTGCGCAGCAATTCGGAGTATGGCTCATCCGACTGGGAGCACGTGCTACCCGAGGAAATCGGCTGGAGCTGAAGGCATCTGCCAGCCCAGATGGTGATACCTTTATATACGAGGAAGTAGGGTTGCTGGAAGCCAGGGATTCTGGTTATACTTATGTTGCTAACTAACGCTGGTGTGTTGTTCCAAAAAAAAACGCTGGTGTAAGCGGCACTTTTTGGCAAAATGGTGCGTTTTTTCAGCCGGCGGAAAACAGTGCCTCCCTCCATTATGCATCTTCTCTTGGAAACAATGGATATATATTTTTCAATTTGGATGCTATAAGCGGTATCTTGTTCTTTGAGCACATGGCGCAGCTTGGTGTTTTAAGATAAGATTATAATCCTGTCACATGGTACAACGTGTACTTGGAGTAAACTGTACCAAAATCGTTTATTCTTGCAAGTAGGGCAGATAAGCATCGTTGCTGGATGAGGCACCAGGATGCTTAAAATTTGCATATCTATTATTATAGTTGATACTAGTTCACAAGCAATTTAAGCACAAATAGAGAATATGTGTTTGCATTGGAGGAGGTAATTCTTATTGGGGATGCTTGTTGATGTGTCCATAGTCTCTCCCTGGACACTAGAAAGGAGAATGAATAGAAGAATCTTGCAATCTTAGGGCTCCTTTGATTCATATGGTAGGAAAAGTATAGCAATACGAATTCTGTCAGATTGGGATGACATGTCTATTTGAATCCTATGAGAAGAGCAATTGCTTTTCATTGTGGTGTAGGAATTTTTCCATGAGGTTAGAGCTCATGTTATTTTTCTATGGGATTTACACTACAAGATTCCTATAGGATTATTTTCTATGGGATATGATCCTATGAATCAAACGGCTACCAAAGGAAAATTTTCATAGGATTTCAATCATACACAAATCTTATGGAAATCCTTTGAATCAAAGGAGCCCTTAATGCTCTCGAGATCTCTCTAAGGAAAGTCGTTATAACCACTCTTCAACGCACCATCCATGAGCGCATTCCCACTGGTGCCAACGTGCAAAAATCAAAGCCGCAATCGATGGAGATGAACATTTGAAACATTTCCATGTTTGCGCTTCCATCCATTTCAGAAAAAATAAAATTGCTACAATTGAATGGAATGGAATAGAGTTTTTTTTTGAATTTTGGAATGGAATAGAGTTCACTTCACATGAGCATAAAATCGAGACCCTAACCTCCATCAGAAACCTACACAGAACATCCAGGGAAGAGAAACTGTGGTGGGGACACAACTTCGAAATGATTGCATGATGTAGCTGTCTGTCATGTCCTCTCCATGGTGGTGTGCCGAGGGGGCTCCTCATTTGGTCCTTTCTTTTCTCTCTCCTCTCTCGCTCTCCTCCCCACTTGAGAATCGCATGTGCTCGCCCGGCGCCGCTCGAGCCTCTCTCCGCTGGCTCTTCTGGCCGGAGGGAAGTTGGAGATGGCGGCCGTGGCCTTCTATACAGTTTAGGTCTTTTTCTTCTCGCCGTAGATGTAGGGTTAGGGTTAGTTCTTTGGTCCTCTTTGGCAACTGGCGAGATGCCGTACGGCTATTCTTCGCTGGTGCTCCTGCCAAGCACTAGCCGGCTGTCTCCGGCGCTCTCCGGCGAGCTTTCAAGGTGGAAGGTCGGCGGTGGAGTGGTGGTGACCAAGAGCTACTTGAATAATGGCAGATCTGGCCATCTCTTTTTTCTGAGATGTGATGCTGCTGGTTCTTCTCCGGCCGGCCGTGGTGGCGAGGAGAGAAGATGGTGTGGTGTCTGCATCGGCAGATCTGAGGATGGCGTTGTGGGGTTTCTGTCGCCGGAGCTCTCGAGTGGCTCCTGGCGTACGGCGGTGGAGGTGAGGCAGTCTGTCAAGCTCCAGCGGTTGGAGGCGACGGCTGGTTTCGTCTCTTCGGCGACCTCTTCCATTAAGCTCGTTAATCGTGGATCCAGCGGCGGTAGCTACGGCTTTGGTGATTCCCCTATTCCTCGTCTCGGTGGTGGTGGAAGAGGGGATCCCCAAGTTCGTGCTTGCTTGTGGTTGGTTCTGCACCAGGGGAGCTCTTGCGTGGCTTCTCCAGGGAGTGCTCTCACGCCGGCGTCCTCGCCGTCGTCTCTAATGGTTGTGTGGCGACCACTCCCGTTCCTCACGCTGGCTACGGTTCTCTCCGGCTGGCGTTTGTGGTCTATTCAACCTCCAGGCCAAGTTGCCGTTTCGGAGGCCCTCCGAGCTGCGGGCAGCGTGCTCCCGCCTCTTCTTCCCAAGTGGTTCGTCCCCGGCGAAGTGAAGGTCGGCTGTGCCGCATCTCTGTTCCGTCGCGCTGAGAAAGGAGCTGGACTTGATTGCGATTCTTGTCGTACTTTTCAGGTCTTTTGTGCAGGATGTAAGGTCTGGTCTGTAATTTCCTTTTCTTTGAGGGCCTTATCTGTAACATGTAACCACAGCGTTGACTATGAATGAAGCTCTCGGTCCTTTGGGACCGATCCCATGTTCACAAAAAAAAATGGTGGTGTGCCCGTTTCCGTTCTGAATTTTTTTACCACTGTCACCCATGTTTCAGTTATGCCATGTCATCGGCCCAGGAGGAGCCAATTGATTCAGTCAATCCTCTCGCGCCTTCGAATCAAGCGGATGCCGCTCCCTCCATCCTTGTCAGCTGGGGAGTTTGGCGCAAGCATAGTATGCGCATTTTCAAGAACAAGCAATCATCAGTTGATCAAATGTTGGCCTGGATCAAAGATGAGTCCAGGGAATGGGCATTCGCAGGGGCAAAAGAGTTGTGCAAGCTCATGTGGGAACCTCCTTGAAAGTGTATGCCTGTTTACCCTTTGGCCTGGGTTATTTATTTTCTATATCTCTTTAATCCTTTTCCCCTAGTGCGATTATGTAAATATTCTAGTATCTGCTAATATATGGAAAGCGAACAATTGCTGGTCCTTTCAAAAAACCACTGGGCTAACGGCCCATCCAGATGGATACTTCTGAATTCTGATCATAATCTGAATTACAATTCATGCATGATGCATCCATGCATGTAATTTGTTGAGAGAACTAATTAAGAACTACTCGTATAGTATATATTGACATCTCACAAACAAGAAAGTTTAAGGCGATAAGAATGCAGCTCATACTAGCTACTACAGGTCGTAGAATTATTAACATCACGAATGCAACATGAAAGAAAATACAAATCTTAATTCTTGTTACCGTTATTCATCCGTACCTAGCTGTTGACTAATCAAATGTGCACACAATAAGAAGAAAACAAGGATCTTGAGTGTAAAGAAAAACGATCTTGAAACGGCGCTGCAGAGTTGCTTTATAGATTAATCATGATCTGGAAGCCTGGAATCCCATGACCGATGATTACTTCATAAAAGCTTGTTTACTAATTCTGTAATTCTGCATGAACTTAGTTTGTGCTCCTTTTGTGATGATCAATAACACTACATTATTAAGCGGTAAGAACAAATAAAGAGGAGACACATCAAGATTCAAGAACATGAACATGGTGAACTAGCTATCATCGATTCAACTTAAAGAATCATCTTCCCACATTGAACAAATCTAACTTTTCAACTCATCAGTAGCTTAGGATTAGCAAGAATTGCCACTTTCTACCTACGATTTTTCCACATTATCTCAACTTCCCTTTCTTCCCTGCTGGGTTCCTCTAATCCTCTTCCACTACCGCCATTGTCTCGTCGCCGGCGCCACATTCGACGTTCACCCCGAAGAGTCTGAAGCTCCTCGTGGCCACGGGTTCCACCTCGGCGTGATCATGGCCAGCGAGGACACGTGCCGTGTCCAAGACCATCGTGGACCCGCCGCCACCGCTGGTGGTCCCCGCTCGCACCCCGCCGAAGAGCGGCATCGCCGGCGGGGCGTCGGCGGCCGCGCTAAAGTCAATATCGCGGCGGCGGCGCTGGCAGTGGCGGTAGTCGATGAAATGGCGTCGGCCGGAGCGGGAGAAGGAGACGGTATCCCCGGCTGCTAGGCCGGCGGCGTGAACAAAGCGGCTCCAGCCCTTGGTCATGACGTAGCTCTGGCTGCTCCCCCAATAGGAGTACCGGAAACTCCACGGCGTCCCGGCGCGGTCCTCGAAGCACAGATCTGCTGTTGTGCCGGGCGCCGCTGCGGTGGGGAAGTAACGCTCAGCGTGCTGCTTCGGCACGACGAGCCGATTGAGCTTGCCAACATCGCTCGGGGTCAACACCTTGTCGAACATGTGCTCCGCCTCCACGCCGCCGCCGGCGACCACCTCGCGTTCTTGGTGGCCGCGGCGACCTAGAGGCAAGTGCGCCGGTGTCAATTCTTGACGCTGGTACAAGTCTTCTTGTTGCTGCGCTTCTTGGTTTGCTCGAGTGGCTTCCATGTATATGTGGGTTGTTCTAGTTAGGAAAATCTGAGGTTAGATATTTGGATTCTTTGGGCAAATCTCGTCTTTCTTGGATAATATGAGCTTTTTGTTTTGGTGGAGTGGAAAACCTAGCTAGATACCAGTACATGCAATGCGAGCATGATGGATCGATCTTATCTTGATTAGTACAGAAGACTTCAAGAAGATGGTAGGGAGTTCATGAGAGAGAGAGGGGGATAGAAGATTATTGCAAGGAGATGAGTAGTACTTAGGGAGCAAATGTGTTTGTCCTTTCTGCAATTGGCAGGGACAAGAGGATGCAAGGTGTGACTAATATAGTAATTTGTTGACTAATTTTATTTCAGTACCACTTAATGCCACCTGCAGGATGCAACTTGTTGCTAGCTAGGCAACTAGGTCGTCGTCTCAACTGCACGTAGTTAGTTTTTTGCGTGCTTAGTTTGCTTATATATATGACCAAGTGGGGTTAACTGCATTTACCGGGGCCCCAACTATAAACAAATAGCACAAAACATAACAAGTTGTTAGGTGACGTCAGCCCCTCCCTTGCTTGTGACGTCAGCTAGTTCCATGTGATATGGAACAAAAGATTCTCGTTTTGACAGATTGTTGCATGCTCTAATTGAAAAACTGGCAAACATATATATTGGCAGAATTTAGAGGATGTGCATATGCGTGCCGGCCGCATCCACCTAAGCAAAAGAGAACCTGAATCGATTCGTGATGTTTAATAAGCTGCTTAAGCTGGCAGAAAACCTATATTGTACACTCTAGTTCCCAGGATTCTTCTCGTCAGGTACGTGTGGAGTACAATGCACCCACCGTACTTGTATTTGTCGGCCTGGCCGTAGTCATCATACACAGAAATACATGATTTATACTGCGCTTGGAGTAGTAATGAAATGCAGGTTAGGGGTCCAAAAACGGTCAGTGGTGAGCTCCAAGCGATGTATTCGGTGACATTACAAGCTGTGAACCCCATTTGTCGGGACACCTAAGGCCCCGCTTGGAAGAGCCGTGTGCTTTTCCGCCCAGTATTTTTCCACCCGCCTCTACCTACGTATTACACGGACATGATTAGGTCCGTATTTCTTCCCGACAGCTTCCGGCGCAAAAACAACAATCCAAGCGAGCCCTAAGCGTCAAACGAAAGCAGACCCACATGCAGTAGGGGGTTATTTACAAAATTTCACGGTCTACTATCTCTCTGTCTCCGAGCGACTTCCTCCGATCCAAAATCCTCAAATTACTAACCCTAGATTGTGTTGTCACGGGAGCAAGTCCTCTACTGCCGGTGCTCGTCGTCGTTTCGTTCTCCGCCACAACTCTTCCCGTTCTGCTCTCTGCCATTTGATCCCTCTATTTTGGCCATCGCTTGCCCGCAATGTGGTGTGTTGTGGATCAGTGTGCACTTACATGGACTGGCAAGCGAATCCTGATGTGCAGTGGTCCGACGGCCGGGCCCATCAAGACGGAGAAACCGAAGATGAGGGTCATATGGCTGGAGCAGGAACACGAGGAGGAGCGAACCCGAGAAAAGAACACAAGACTGAAGTTAATTACACGACAAATAAGTGACATAGCCAGCCGAGCGATCTAACTTTTCAAAAAAGCAACCACCTGATCTGGAGGCCATGAAAGCAGGCGGCCCCCCAGTGGGAGCGCGCCCAAGAGAGGGAGGACTATGGGGGATGGAGGATCTCCGACAGCGAGCTCGTGCGATCGCCCAAAAGGCCGCATCGCTGAAGAACCCAGGCAGATTGTGGGAGCGATTGACGGAAGAGAATCTGTGGCCGGAGATCGCGGAATTCAAGAGGAGGGCCATGGAAATCGTGGCGATCAAGAGGAAGAAGGAAAGAGTCGATGCGGTTGGATCCGATAAGGGGGAGGATCTGGCTGGCTCCATGGAGTCGCAGATCACGATCGCCGGTGTTGGCGACAATTCCTCTAGGAATACAGGAAGAATAACGGAAGATCTCGGTATCAAAGATCCCGATCAGAATCACAGAAAAGAGGTCACGCCGATGAAGATTGGTGGCGATCTGACTGAGGCCGGAATATCGGAAGCAAAGGAAGGTAATCCCAAATCCATGGAAATCCTTGATATGTACATTATTGCGGATTCGAAAGAGATGATGTCGAAGAGCGCGGGTCTCAGGATCCTTTTGAAGAGGGCTGATTACATCCCTTCCTGGAGGACGACATCGATGATCTGCACTGATCCGGTGATCCGGCGTGATCTTGATGGGGACAGAGGCCCGAAGTATAAACCCAGTCCGTGGCGTTCACCCAGAGCACACATCGCCGTACCCAAACACCAAACACCCTCCCACACCATGGACTCTGCCAAGAAGAGGGAGATCGTTGCCGGCAACAAGCCAGTGACGACGGCAATGGAGATGCCTGCTGCTGAGCTGGACAAGGAGCTCGTCGTGGTGGACTTCGACGCCGCCAAGACGGAGATGAAGTTACACATGCTGGCCGTGGGCCGCTATGTCACCACCCAGGTGTACAGCGCCCGCGGTCTGTTCCAGAGGATGAGGCAGGTACGTACGGCGACTGCTTTCATGAAGAAGAAAGAGAGATTCCTGGGCAAACACCCGGCTAGGGAGGACACAAGGATGATAGACTCGTCACAAAGCTTCACAATCAGGCTCAACTCGGGAAGTGACAAGAGGTACCGTGGGACTGAGGAGGATGGGAATGGCGAGCCAGGGGAGGGAGAGATCGAGGATGATGCTAAGGAGGCAACCAGCCATGGGGCCGCTGGTCAACTGACAGGCGCGGATGAGCGCGCCTGTCAGAAGCCATGACGACATTAGGTTGGAACTGCCGGGGAGTGGGCGAAACCCGGACAGTTAATGAGCTGGAGCGCCTCGTGCACACTCACCGTCCCCAACTCGTTTTCCTCACTGAGACTCGCCAGAAAAAGGAGATTGTTGAAAATCTACGCTGGAGACTTGGTCTCAAGCATGTGGTATCCTTCCAAGAGGAAGGAAAGGGGGGAGGTCTAGCCCTCTTCTGGCATGAGAGTAGTAGAGTTGTTTAAAATAAATAAGAGTATTATTGATGTAATCATTCATGATGAGGTAAAAGATCAAAAATGGAGGTGCACGTTTGTTTATGGGGAGCCTCGGACCCACCTTCGCCACAATATGTGGGACCTTTTAAAAAGACTAAAAAATATGAAAAATCTTCCATGGCTTGTCATGGGAGATTTTAATGAGGCCATGTGGCAGAGTGAGCATTTTTCGGCTAGGAAAAGAGGAGAGAAGCAAATGTTAGATTTCAGAGAAGCTTTATCTTACTGTGATCTTCATGACATTGGTTTTTCAGGTGCCCCGTGGACTTTTGATAACAAACAGAAGGGGGCCAGAAATGTGAAGGTTAGATTGGACAGAGCTGTGGCATCCCCAGCTTGGTCTGATATTTATCCACACAGTTCTCTGACCCATTTAACCTCTTCGCGGTCAGATCATTGTCCAATCCTGCTCAGTTTGGACACAAGCACAAATACGAAGATAAAAAACCCAATCAAGAGGTATGAAGCATGCTGGGAGTTTGAAGAATCCCTGGCTGAAGAGGTTAAAATTGCCTGGGAGGGCCATGATCGGCCAAAAGACCTGGGTAATGTGGCTGCAAATCTGAAGGGGGTCATGGACTGCCTTCAGTCCTGGAGTAAACAGACTGTCGGTGCTGTCCCCATCAAGATTGAGAAACTGAGAAGGAAACTCAAAGGTATAAATATGAAAGTTTCAACGTCAGTTCGTGAGCAACAAGAGAAACAAAAAATCTAAAAGGAACTGGATGGTTTACTTGAGCAAGAAGAGGTGTACTGGCGTCAGCGGTCTGGAATAAGCTGGCTAAAAGAAGGGGACAGAAATACAAAGTTTTTCCACCAGAAAGCCACCTGGAGAAAGAGAAAGAATAGGATAAATCGCCTGCAGAGAAGTGATGGGGTGATGACTGAGCACAAAGATGAGATGGAGGAGATGACAACAAGTTTCTTCAAGAACCTGTACTCTAGGGACAATGAGGTGAATCCAAGGGCCATTCTGGACCTTGTACACCCTCAAATCACTCACCACATGAACAAGGTGCTATGTGCTGACTTCAGTGACGACGAAATCAGTAATGCCCTTTTTCAAATTGGGCCACTTAAGGCGCCTGGAAAGGATGGCTTCCCTGCTAGATTTTACCAACGCCACTGGGGTATTTTCAAAGAGGACATCATAGCTGCTATTAAGAAGTTTTTCCACAGTGGTGTCATGCCTGATGGGATAAATGATACTATCATTGTTCTTATCCCAAAGAAGAAAAACCATGTCTGTCTCAAGGATTTTCGTCCTATCAGCCTGTGTAATGTCATTTACAAGGTGATTTCAAAATGTTTGGTCAACAGGCTGAGACCCCTGCTTCAAGACATAATTGCTCCAAACCAGAGTGCCTTTATCCCGGGGAGACTTATCACTGATAATGCACTCATCGCCTTTGAGTGTATGCACTCCTTGCAGAAAAGCAATGATAGAAAAGGTAAATTTGGCGCTTACAATCTAGATCTGACGAAAGCCTATGACAGAGTTGACTGGAATTACCTGGAAGGTGTCCTCGAAAAGCTTGGTTTTGATAGGAAATGGATTGATTGGATCATGACTTGTGTGAGAACAGTAAAGTATGCAGTTCGCTTTAATGGAGAAGTCTTGGAAAATTTCACACCAACTAGAGGACTGAGGCAAGGAGACCCTCTTTCTCCTTACTTGTTCCTGTTTGTAGCTGATGGTTTATCAAAACTCCTTCAAGATGAGATTGATAAAGGCCAGATAAAAGAATTGAAGGTGTGCCGACGCAGCCCAGGGATTTCTCACTTGCTGTTTGCGGACGATAGCCTACTATTCTTTGAAGCAAATGTCGATCAAGCAAGAAAGATTAAAACAGTGCTGAACAATTATGAATCTGCCACGGGGCAACTGCTTAGCCCAGGCAAATGCTCTCTCCTTTTAGGAAACAAATGCACTTTAGAGGATGGAAAGGAAGTGGCTACTATCCTGGACATCCAAACTGTGGGTTTTGAAGACAAATACCTGGGATTACCAGTCCGGTCGCATGAAGGATGGAAAATTTCAGCCAGTTAAGGAAAGGGTTAAAAAGAAATTTACAGATTATGCAGAAAAATACTCCTCGAGTGGAGCAAAGGATACAATTATAAAGGCTGTGGCGCAAGCCATCCCAACCTTCCCTATGAGTGTGTTCAAGTTTTCCCCAACTCTCTGCGAAGAGCTCATGAAATTAACCAGAGACTTTTGGTGGGGTGATGAACATGAAAAGAGGAAGATGCATTGGCTGAGCTGGGAAAAACTGACAAAAAGGAAAGGCCGGGGTGGAATGGGCTTCAGGGATCTTCACCTCTTCAACCAAGCCCTCCTGGCTAAACAGGCGTGGCGCCTGATTGTTTTCCCAGATAGTCTATGTGCTAAGTTACTTAAAGCAAAATATTTCCCCAATGGGGAACTTACGGATACTGCCTTCATTTCAAACCCATCTCCTGGTTGGCAGGGGATCATGCATGGTTTGGAGCTTCTCAAGAAGGGTATCATTTGGCGCATTGGCAACGGCAAGAAGATTAGGATTTGGAGGGACAGCTGGATCCCGAGGGGAAATTCTAGAGTTACCAATAATGTCAACAACTCTAGAATCCGAAGAGTGGACAAGCTAATCAACCAAGAGGACCACACTTGGAAGGAAAGTCTGGTCCTCAGCACTTTTGCACCTTATGATGCAGAAGAAATTCTCAAAATTAGACTGCCAAATTTTGATGGGGAAGATTTCATTGCTTGGACTCCTGAAAAGCATGGCCTGTTTACTGTCCGAAGTGCTTATAATCTGGCACTGGATCTGCGTAGTGCTCAACCGCCAAATTCTAGTACTAGTCTAAATGGTGATAGAGCCTTGTGGAAAACCATCTGGAGCTCAAACGCCCCTCAAAAGATTAAGATTTTTACTTGGAAACTTGCTACTGATAGTTTGGCTGTGCAGGTTAATAGAAGTAAAAGAATCCCAAATGTGTCACCTATCTGCTCCATCTGTGGGAGAGAGGAGGAAATAGGGTACCATGCAACTATGAGCTGCACTAAAGCAAAAGCCCTCAGACAAGGACTCGCTAAAACCTGGGATCTTCCTAGTGAAAAAGAGCTATTGTTCACTGGAAGGGACTGGGTGCTTGTCCTACTTGATAATCTGAACAAAGATAAGAGAATGAAGATGATGTTCCTTTGGTGGCGAGCTTGGCACCACAGAAACAACATCATTTTTTATAAGGGTGATGCGTCTGTTGATAATTCTATCCGTTTCCTGCAGAATTATCTAAACACAATGCAGGGTCTAAAACATGGAAGTACTCTTGTGAGTAGGAAGGGGAAGAACAAAGCCTTCCCTCAAATTGATGCCAACACTCCTACTCAGGTTCATGACACTTCGGTGAAACCCTGCTGGACAAAGCCAGAAGCGGGATGGGTCAAATGCAATGTGGATGCAAGTTTTTCTGCGTCTGAATATACAGGTGCTTGGGGGCAGTACTCAGAGATCACAATGGTCTTGTACTTGCCTCAGCCTGGAACCGTATCAAGCACTGTACCTCAGCCACGTTTGGAGAAGCTCTTGCATGCCTGGAAGGTCTAAAACTTTCTCTTGCAAATTCAGACTTAAATCTAATTATTGAGACCGACTGTGCATCCCTTCTGGAGATTTTCAATGAGAGCAGCTTGGACAGAACTGAAGTTAACCTCATTGCAAAGGAATTTAGACAAAAGAAGCCTCCAGACCGAAATGTGATTTTAGCAAAGATCAGTAGAACATGTAACTCTGTTGCTCATAATCTTTGCCAATTTGGCCGTAGAGAGTTGAGTGGTGGGGTTTTATTAAGCTCGGTGCCGGCCTGCGCGTCAGAAGCGGCTTTACTTGATTGTAATCAAAACACTGTTATTTGATTTTTATATGGAAAATTTCAAAAAAAAAAAAAAAAAAAAAGAGAACGAGTCGATCTAAGAAACATATGCAAATACAGAGGATGCCAAATAAAAGGAGAGAAACCCAGAGAAAGTGAAGGAGTAAAGGTGACGTACAATGTAGTGGCAACATACCCTGAAGCAGAGAGCGGACACTATAAAGCCATGAAAAATAGTAGGGCATCTCTCAAGGCAGAACTATCCAAAAAATGAGCAACAAAGACAAAAAAAATAGGCAGGTGAAAAAAATGCAAGATCAAAGGATGGTTAGAAAAGGGAAAGCATAACCAAGTGATACAAACCGCCAAGGCCGGTACATCAACGAGAAACTAGGAAGTAATAAAGCAAGACACACAAAAGCCAAGACGAAGCGAATGTGATGCGTGTCTGTCAAAATGACAGAGGCCGTAGCCGCAAGAGGAAGAAAACATGCCGCAGCGGATTGACAACTGAGAGGAGGCTACCTGCAACAATGGAGAACATATGAGAAACCAAGATAGAGGTCGTGTCCAGCAGAAAAGGAGAGGGTGGAGGATGTGAAGAGAGGGAAGAATGATGGTCTCGGTGTTGTGAGACGTGTCAAAAAACGATGGAAGGAGGAATGAAGTAGCAGGCATAAAGCCGTGTGGCGCGCCCTCCCACCACGTGAGCGTGCATACGAATGACGAGAGTTTGTGCGGGGAGGATCTGAGAGCTAGTTTCACATGTCTGTGTATGGCCATGGACCTGAAAGCTGATCTCGCGTGGCACGGGGCCCCACAACGTGACATGACGTAGGAGCACGACGCTCAATGCGTCCCCCGGAGGCAACGATGTGAATGTGTGCCCTTCCGGACGAGGGTTTTCGGGATGCTCGACATTCACGCAAAACTTATAGTCTGGTATTTCAGAACTTCAGAGTACATACTTAGAGCATCTCCAACAATCTGTTGGTTAGATTGTTGGTAGAACTGTCCACCCAAAATCTATCTTAGGTTGGAGCTGAGAGAATATATATGTTGCTCTCACATTCTAGTTTGGAGCTTATGAGCGAGTCATTGGTACGTGTACAGACAACCTCACCCCCTCTCTTCTCACTTATTCCTTGTTGCATCATCAAAAATCATATATGGCAAAGTTTACAACAGCGAGCGTCGTCAAAAATCATACTTCGTATATGCAAAGTTCACAAATGGCGACATGGGCACTTTTGGAGATGTCCGTACTTGATTGACATACTTGTTCCTCGGCCAGTAGATATCTCATTGCTTCAGCACATATATAGTTTTGCGGTTCAGCTTTCATACATGCAATATGTAACATAATTATGCGTTCATCAATGATCAATAATGTAGACACTATGTCTTAACCGCAAGTGGCCACGTTGGGCACTTTATTTTCTTTATTCTTCCCAACTTCCTTGGTTGGGCAAGTGTGCCAGTCTATACAATGATTTGTTTTGAGAAACATATGTACTACTGTGGTTGCAACATCATAAAAGGAAAATGAAATGAAGTGGTTGTACAAGGTGATCATGTTCTCTTTATGTAATAAACCTAAAATCCAGCAAATTGAACCGAAATTCCAAGTATTATCCTTCAGCAAATTATACAAAATTAGCAGAATTGCCTTTTACCAAGAAAGTACCATAAATAGGTGCTCAATGCTTGATTGACAGTCTGGAGGGCCTGCTTGGCAAGCATTAACATACAATACACAATAAAATGAGTTTTGTGAAACACTGCATTGCAAAGGACTGAGAAGTCCAACAGTAGCTTAGATGTAAATACTTATAATTTCTTGAAAATAAACTACTTGTAAAGGCCGGTAATCATGTCATGGAAAGCAAATCAGGCGGAGGCTTCGCTGTCGAGGCGAATCCTCTTGGTACCAACCTCGTCACCTGCCGGCACCCTATTCTCCTTTGCTTCCACCGAGCACCTCTTGTAAGGCTTGAAGCCTGTCCGACGGGATTTCATATTCAGGTGTGTCAATTCAATGGGAAAGGAAGCTTTTGTCCCAACCGATGTATCGAGTTCAAGATCAATAATTGCGGGGCTCTTGTTGAGGTCGACCGTCACTGTAGCTGCTTCATCTTGTCCCTCCTTGGCAACCGCCTTCGATCCTTCTGCTTGCAGAGGAGAAAAGCTTTGGGGAAGCTTTCCTCTACTGAACAGTGCATCGAAAGCCATACGACCCTGACAGCAGAAATGTGAATTAGAAAAACAGTGATAGATGCTCAAAGAGTAGCATACAAATGAAACTGTGTAATGCTGGTAGATTACAACCTCTTCGGAAACTTCCTTCCATGAATCACTTGTGCTTGCGATGCTCCTAAATCTGCGGTGGCTAATGTCACCAGCTGAAGAATTACTGCAACATGCTTGCTGCGCCTTGTCGTTAGCTTGGTCTTGTTTCTCAGGAACATGTTCTGCCTCAACATCACTACTTGACGGAGTGTTGGAGCCACATGAAGAGCGATCCTTCTTGTTTCCGAATGCATCACTTGTTTCAGCTCCTGTGGCATGTGTTGTCTCAGCTTTAACAGCCGGAGATATCTCTAACTCAGTGTGGAGCGACACCTCTTCTTTTCCATCCTCGCCAGACCCTGAAGATGCTACAACTATCATAGCTTCCGGTTGATCTTGCTCCTGAGTTACTTGGCACTCCTTCGATGAGTTGTCAACTGGGCAGTTCACTGAAGCTCGCTGAACATCTGCCGTGGGAAAGGAAGCACTAGGAACTGGGACAAATGGAAAAGCCATGGGGGGAGCAAAAGAGGGAGAAGACCTTGTGTTGCCCACCATGCCGATGCTGCTGCAACTGTAGCTGCTACAATAGAAGCCATGCTGGGAGGAGAGCCAATATGTCTTCCTTGAGCATTCTCAGTAAGATTTTCTTCATCTGGGAGGATAGATGTGCTGCTGTCTGCTGCTGGCCAGTATGATGCTGCAAGCCTTGCAGCTGCATGCACTGCTGGGTTTGACAACAATGTGGAAACAAGCATGCTGGAGAAGGTGGATGACATATCAAAAGAAGACTTGTATGCATCTTGGTTACTGTGACTTTGCATCATCGGTGCAAAGGCTGCATAGTTGTGGGGAAAGGGCTGCGCTGCTGAGCTGCTGTTAAATTTTGGATCCACAGGAAGTGCTGGATGGATGGCGTTCATGCTTCGGTTGGCTCCTCCCACTTGATCATTTGTTTGATCAGGATGACTTCCTTCAGTTCCAGGGACTGGAATGCCAGTTGCCCCAGTTTTATTAATTAGGCAGTGTGGAGCACTTGCAGCCTGTTGGTTCGTATATGTTATCTCCACTGTCTTTGGCCTTAAGTTCATGTGTTGCCTTGAGTTATCCCGACAATCTTCATGAGAATGGTCATATTTACCACAGGTTTGGACTCTGTTGAGCATTTCCATTTGCTGATCATTAGTATCTTTTACATCCTTCTCCACATCAATGGATATAGAATTCCTTTTCATGGTTGCCATGTCTTTGATTTCTGTTTTAGCCAGTTCAATCTCCCTGGACACACCATGATTTGAAGACCTCTTGCTAACGGAAGAAAATGAGGCACATGGAGCTTCTTGAAAGAGATTAAGAACTTCTGAGCAACTGCCGTTTTCGGACAACTCCATTCTTTGAAGATTCTGGATGCAAGCATGCTTTGTGTTAAAAGAAAATGAAGCATAGCAAAACATGCATTAAGGATATAATAAACAGAGCTCTAACCAAAGCACAGAAGTACAGAGACATTTACCTGAAGAGTTCCATTGCTCTCCGTTTGTGCATTACTATTGTTCAAGCTTATACTTGATTTTGTTGGCTTGTCATTTGGAACTTCTCTGGCGGGTGTCTCAGAGCTGAGGCAACCTTTTCGAGGATATGGACAATTAGGTTTTCTTTTAGGCCGTGGTGGAGGTATGTCGATATCATGAGCTTGTCCCGGAGAAGTGCCATTATTGATAGCTTCCTTTTCCAACTGCAATTTCCCAATTAGTTAGATACAGATAGATACTGATAATAAACCAGAGTCACATGCTGGAGGAACAGTAAGTTTGATGTGCATAGAACTGCTATTACTAGATTTTGTAGTTTCATAAAGATATCATCTTTGAAGGTAACTGAAAACCTTTGGCAGTGAGTTTCTAGAAGCCACCAGTACCAGGAACATCCATTTTGTAGCTGGAGGGATTTCGCCTCAATTTACATACTCAAACCAACCACGAACCAATTGGAAAATACACAAGTTCTTTACAATGCTAAGCTATGAGGAATACTGCTGATCACCATGTCAAGGTTCTTTACTGATGAGTTTTGTTTAGAGTTGTATGAGGAGACACTATATTGTGAGGAAAAATGTGCGAAGGAGGCAAAAAACAGCAAGGATCAGACATGAGAATTCTTTTACACCCACTAAGCCAAGCTATGAATTCACTGATGCTCACAAAAACTTATCTGTATGATGTGATGAATCATCAGAGTTGTAATCATACAAGATGGCTCGCCATGGAGGTTGGAACTGTACAAAACATGTCATTCTGCACGGAGCATGGTGCAACAGATGTTTTGAGACCACTGCTACAGGAAACATGTGCACAAGTTCCTTGCTGGTGATCTTGTTGGTTATGCTCCTAGTATCACTCAACTAATCATCTATCTTCCTGTTATTTATTTTTCTAACGGACATATTGATCATTTTTATCAAAATCATCCTCTTGCTCCTTAGATGGTAATACTATTTGATTTTATTGGAATATTTGAATATAACTTAAAAGGCACGGCAAACTCTACAGTCAGGACAAATCTTAAGAAGTTCTCCTTGACATCGTACGAAGTTCAGTGTCTAGTATTGGCAGCTTTGCAATCATAAGTTCTTACAAATTTTCACTGCATAAGAAGAGTGACATCCTTATATCCTCATGGTCCCAGATTAACATGACGATGTTCAGTTCAGAACAACGTCAACCATGACATCCATCATCACTGACCAATTAAGACTGGCTCTAAGGAGATTGGCAGACTGCCACTGAGAAGCATGTTATGTCATTTTAGCTAGATGCTAATATGGCTGCAGTGAAGGATCACGGGGTACCAAAAGAAGGCAACAAACCAGACCAAGTAGCTAATTGTGACACAAACCAACTTTAAATTGGGTTAATCTGTTCACTACTAAATCAAGCAACATACTGAAGGCTAGTCACGGTTAACTTCAAACCACAGACCAGCAGCTACTAGTTACAGATATATCGTCGCAATTACTGCTACAAGCATAATGCTATTTCATCTGAAGCTTTGGAATAGTCGTAAGTTCATAACCCTTCAGAGTCCACTTAACCTGGCTCTTTGATGGCATTTGTTACAGAATTGTCCTGTGCTAAGAAATATTTAGGACCATCAACCCAAGGGCATTCCACAATTGCAAGTTTTCACTTTTCAGACCATCAATATCATGGTCATGGTCCAACAAACCAGTGGTAACTGACTTTGGTGCCCATTTTTTGCCAAACCAGTGGTAACTGACTTTGGTGCCCATTTTTGCCAAACAGGTGGGTATAGGTAAATATGCAGCTGGTACCCACCCTCTCGGCTTACCCCCTCCCTAAACTGCTTCCTCTCAAACAAACTTTTATAACAACAGGCTTGTAATTCTTTCTAATTTACACCTTCCATAGTTTCATTCAAAATATCGAAATGAAAATGAAGATTCTGAATGCCATAAAGCAAGGCACTTTTGGTAACTAGACTAACCAGACAAGTTGTACCAAAAATCAGAACCAACTGCACCTAATAACTCGAAAGAATTTCACGGTTGCTACACATAAGGACTGTACATCCTGACAACCAACCCACTATATCATGCAAGGTCAGATGGTAATGGCTGGTTGGCAAAGCATGGATTTTGATGAACCAGAAAACCATCATGGTCAAAAAGCAAAAGAAAAACTAGCCCTAGCCTCCTTCACCATCCATGACAGGATGAGAGTGCAATTCCAACAAGGCCACTGTCTGGGCCTCCCCTACCGTTTTTGCTCAACAACAAAAAAACAAGGCAACATGTGTGTGTTTCGATTTATAGCGAGATGGTAATGTCGTCTCTACCATGCGGCAGTATCACATGATAGGCAGCAAAGAACAGAAAGCAGAGAAACGATGAAGGATGAAAAAAAAGGAAAGAAGATAAATTTTGCTGCTCCAACTCTCCATGCCGGTGTGTACTTTTACGGATGAACATCATCCTTTGGAAAATGAAATACTCAAATAGCTCTCGATCATTTTACATAATGTAGATAGTGAAAACATGTTAGATTAATGCTTTTACCTACGTTGATGGTGGCTCCAACAACATGTTAGCATAAATTTGCCATACAATTACTTAGGCATTTGCTGTAGTCCACTCAAGGGTATTCAGATATCCAATTTTAAATTATGGACTCCATATGTAAATTTAACTAATACCATAATGTTTTCTTGCAACATGGATATGTAAGTGAATTAATGAGAGAACCAGAGGTGTTCAATATCATCTTTCTGCAATATCTACCTATATATAAAGGACGCAACATTTGACGCCCTCTCAGCGCGCCGCGCACTGTTCATGTGAACAGTTATGAACCGTGCGCGCGCACTGTAGTGCTTTTTTTTTCTTCTTTTTTTGAAAAAAAAATTCGCTTCGTTTTTAAAAATAAAAAATAAAAAAACCCCGCGATTTTCAAAACATGCATTTCCAAAACATGAATGAAATATGTGCGCGCCGATGAGTAGGTTTCACTCTCGTTATCGGCTTCGAGCTTGGTCGACTCTGACTACTCAATTTTTGATCCAACTTTGCACAAACGTTTAACGAATTCTGTCAAATTTTCGCCGACGAGTAGGTTTCGAGTTTTCTCGACTCCAGCTCCTCAATTTTGGATCTAACTTCGCACAAACATTTGACGAATTCTGTCAATTTTTTTGCAGAAAAGTCCCCGCGTTTTCCAAAAATTATATACATGAAATATATGCGCGCCGACGAGCAGGTTCCATATTTTGTCACATTCTTTTGCAGAAAAGTCCCCTCGTTTTTCAAAAAATTATATACACGAAAAAAGTTTCGAGATTAGTCGACTCTAACTCCTCAATTTTGGATCCAAATTCGCACAAACGTTCGACGAATTTTGTCAAATTCCAATTTCCTTTAACATTTATCATGCCATTATAACCTTCAAACCTACACTTAAAATAAAATAAAAATAATATATCCAAATTTTCCAAAAATAACAAATTTCCAAAATTCCCACAAAAAAAAATCCCCTGTTTGCTAAATTTACGCAAACATTAATGCATTACATCAAATTATTAGTTGTAATATTTATGCAAACATAAATGAATTATACAAGAAACTCCACCATTTCTATTCACAAAATATATTAGTTGAACAAAACAACTTAACAAGTTATATTCAAAAAAATATACACCACGGGCGCAGCGTGCCGACGCGCCGCATTCAACTAGTTACTAATTTAGTACAAATCAGCAAACACAGGTTAGCATATTTTATCCATTTTAACATGCACTTAATCTGTTCATCAATTAAAATAAAGTATCGTTGTCATGATATTCAAAAGAAACGAATCTTTGATTGTTCATGCTCAGCACTGCAGTACACAACTGTACAGTGAAAGAAAGAAAAAAATATTTCAGTAAAGTGAGGACATAAACATTATGAAGCATGCAAAGAAGTCGTTCATTTTATAAGAATAAAGATGAAATAGCCCGAAAATTAAGGAACTAGTCAGACAATGGCACTAGCCAAGAAGATAGAGAAAGAACCTTGGTGAAGAATTTTTGAGCATGGCTTCTGATTTGCACAGCCGTCTTTGTCCCAACATGCTCTGTACAACAAATAAGAAGGCGAATAAGAAAAAAAAGCAAATAAGTTCATATCAATAACATAGTAAATTCATATAAGTAGACCACCACTAAAATCAGAGAGCATTTTCTTAGAAAAGATCATCAATGGATTCAGGAATGCCGTACAACTACTCAAGGTATGATAGATACGAAAATTCACCTTCAATGCGCTGCCAAGCTCTGCCATACAGTTTGAGGGCTTCAAGGAACCGTTTGTGCTCTGCCTCCGTCCACCTTTCCCGTTGTTTTGTGATTGTGTACGGCTTCCGCACCTACAAACAAAGATCATGAAAATGTTGTTTCTTTCACCACAAATTAACAGGCAGATCCATGAGCAACTCACCTTTATCACTGTTTCCTCACCAGAAGAATTCATCTCCATCTTTCCAGGGGAAAAAAAAATAGAAGGAAGTGTCTACAACTAGGCGCTTTGTCACTTGGAGTTGAGGTCTTCCACAAACAACACTTCTCCTCCTTCCGTGTCTGCAGCCAAACGCTGAATCTGATGCAAGTAGTATCTCATACCTCCTGCTACACCTCTCTATCACACGAACAAGATAAGCATTTCAAATTTGTGCACCCAGCCGCAAAAGAGCAGCTAAATTAGTTGTTACAGACCAAAGACAAAACCTAGAAAATTTACCACTACTCATAAACTGAACTTTCATAATCTACAGGGTCAAGTTCACTCACCTACTTGAATTGATCAAGCTGGTGTCAATCTGCAAAATAATGCAACATGGCACGACACCATTTTAATACGCATTCACCCCTTAAATAAATAAATTTGCACCCACTCGACATTTGAAATATGAAGGCACTAAGAGAAAGAGAACTTCATTTCATCCTAAATCAGACATATCTAATTAAGAAAATTAAAGAATTCTAACTACAGAATAAATTGATCTAACAATGCCAGGAACAGCACCATTCCACTTACCTACTGAAAGCCGTTATTGCAGTTGCCTTGTTGCACACATGAACTGAATCGGAAGAGTTTAACCTTCCTCCTATCTTTATCTTCAACTCTAGAATCAGATTAAAACTCTCAAGTATTCAGATCATGCAACCAAGCCACAAAAAGAATCAGATTAGACTCACAAAAGCAATCGAAACCACACAGAAGCTGAAAAGAAATAAAACAAGAAGCAACCTAACCCAGATCACCAGCTAAGGACAAACACCCCGCATAACCTATCAGAGCAATAAAATCCACATTATTAGAGCGGGAGGTCCTATCAGCTTCCAGCTATGAGTGACAGTTCATGATTTATAAAACTCCAAAACTCACAATAATTGCTGACATATTGACAAACTTCAAAAAACTCAAATCAACCAAAAGCTAACAAGATTGCAGCTACCTGAATAAACTGAGCTCGGAAGTTTCAGTACTTTGCTTGAAAGGGTACAGGGGAAAAAGTAGTCTGTGAATCAAAACAGTAGGCACCACAAATGCAGGACCTCAAGCTCAAGAATGATCATGTATACCCAGGGCAATTCCTACACTTGAAAGTTACTAAAATGAGATCAACCAAAGTGCTTTTGCCAAACTCAAGAAACAACATATTTGAGCTGCCAAGAGAAGAAAAATGTGCCGCTATGAGACCAATAAGCTCCCTTGCTATAACTTATCTGGTTTGCTGCCTGGGTTTAAAACCAGTTGAACTGTGAATGGTGTATCAACAACTCTAGAAATGAATCAACTAACTGACTAACACCTTATGCATTTTTACAGGAAATTAATGTAAAAACAGACTGAAGCAAAAGCCCGTAAAACATGAAAAAAATTAACCTTCGTCTACTAACAGAAAAGCATTTACTAGACCATAAAACTAGAAATGATTTACTAGATTGGTTAGATCTTCAACAGAAAAGGATATTCGATTACACTGTGTTATTTGATTCAAATCAGATGTTTCTTATTTATCATTTGAATTAGATGATGTGATCCTCGAACTTAGAGCTAAGATTTTAGGAGTGCAAAGGACTTGGGGGAGGCGCACAGCAACTGTGAGCTGTTATTGTCGCGCAGTAGGGATGGGAGATGGCGCAATAGCCACAAGAGATGGAGAACAACTCTTTCGATTTTCTTGCTTGATTCACATATTACATCATTAAGTGGTCTCTTAAAATGGGAAAAAAATCAGTCCCGACTAGGCTAGCGACAAATGGTCCTACATCATTTTGTCCCACTGCACTAGGCGAGTCACAAGGGAAGCCCGCAGCTGAAAGACTTACCTATCTGTTTTGCATACTTGTAACAAGGATGGTGACCTATTACTGAGTATTCAACCCAATATACCTTTTTTACGACATTGCACCTATGTTAGAAATCAGAGGTGGATGCCATGATACAAGGACAAGCAATAACAACACAACAACAAGATTTGTTGACGAGGTTTCACGAACTCGCCACTCCCCAGGCATGACTAAGGGTGCTCCTCCCATGTAACAAATCGACATAGTACAATGGACAACAAAGCCCACCGAGGCCATTAGACCCATGTCAACCCCCACACCTGGACCAGTCCGGCTGCCCTACCACGGGTGTGCGGACCGCCCCCTTCGGGATCTTTTCGTCTAGTCTACTTTTGCTACACGCGGTGCATTTATATATTAGGTCTGGGTCACGTTTTTTACTCGAGAATCTAACCTTCCTCCAATTACAAGTCCAACTATAGCCTAATTTGCACATTTGACAAAACAACCACCTTGACAAATATGTACATCCCTATCTTGAAGGTGCCATGGACAAACGTCTATGTAACTTTGACTTGATACATTAATCATGAGCTGCGCTGCTACTTGAATTCACATTTTATTTCGACAAAGGAATATCAAGGAGATACCAAATAAAACCCAGCCTCCGCACCAGCATAATGTCAAGAACTTGTCTAGACATCAAGGATGCACATAACCAAAAAGACAAAATGAAGAAAGAAAAAAAGACTCCGCCAACCACTCGCAGCAGCCGGATCCAAACCACCACCAATGGCAACATACTGCGAAAGAGGTTCTCCAATAGCGACGCTAAGCGTCGTCATCACCCAATCATCAGATCATGGGTTTTCACTCCCAAGAAAGTCAAGAACTCCGTCATTGCTAGGTACAACCAATAAAGGTCAGCCCAGGTTTTTACCGTAGAAATCAAGACTCGTACTCGAAGAGCACCACCAAAAATTGAAGCCACCTAGCGACGTCTCGAGTTGTGGCATGGTGTGCTTGTCGACCCTTCAGATCGGTAGTGTTAAGGTTCATGGATGGTGTCGGCGAGGCGGTGGCGATGACTCCATCAGATGAGCCTATCTGCCTGCTTTCTCCCCGTTGTTGCGGCGTTGTCTCTAGCGCCATGGTGGAGCAGTGAGGATTTGTCCAAGAGTTGTCCGACAGCAGCGAGGCATCGGATCTAGGGCCGGCAAGGCACAGGGAAGGTCCCCGGCATGCCACAACAATTTGTGCCTCGCCGCGCGGGACCCCCAAGGACTATTTTTCTTTCTAGGGGGCTTCATTCTGCAAAGTTTTCAGGGTAGTTGTCTGTGCATGATGTCTTTGGTAGCTTCCATGAGTATCTTTTGCAATATCTTTTTACATTAAAGAAATATATGGTTACTTATAAAAACACGACACCCAGATGCATTGACGAGGTTCGTCGAATTTGCGTATGCTCGGGTCATGACTACAAGCGCTACTCCCATGTACTAAATTAACATATACTACAACCAACGATAAAGCCTGCCGACGCCATCAAACCTATCTCAAACATCGGGCCATGACTGATCCGGCACCCCTGCAAGGACGCCCTGATCGTCCCCAACGTGAACTTGTGTCTAGCCTAGCACCGTCTAGTCTACTTTGGCTACCCTAAAGTGCCTTTTTGTACTACTCCCGGGTTACATGCATTCGACGCAAACACCTAATCCTCTGCTAATAACAAGTCCAACACCATGAAATCTGAAGTTGCACACTCGCGCGGGTGGTTCATTGCATGTGTGGCAGTGACATGTAATCTTCATCTAGAATGATTTCATATACCATCTCATTCGGCTAATTAGCTTCTCAAATTCAGTGATAGAGGTTGAGAAACACCGCAAGGGAAAATTATGGCACATCCAGCCTAGATGATGTCGAAGTCAATCAAAAAGTTGGTTATGTCTAGCCGATGAGTCGTTGACTAAATAACCATGTTTGTAAAATACTTTAAAGTAACCCCTAACTTGTCTCTTAAATTGACCTTTGCTTGCCAAGTCCAAACTATTTTTTAAGAAGCAAGGTTTTGGCAAAAGGAGCTAGACTAGCCCAGGGCTATAATACTCTTGGTGTGTCATGGTAGTTCTTTCTTCCATGTCAGTTATTGGTTATTCTCATAACTTTGTTTGGGCAGGGTCAATTTCAACATAGGAAAGGATTACTATAACTTTGTTTGATACACCCTCACAGTTTTCCAGATTTACATCAATGGATCCCTTGGCCTCCTACACCTTATGTTATTTCCAATTTCTTTCAACGGAGTTTGCGATTGCTAAAACTTTTAAACTTCGTTGGTTGGGTTGTGCATCATTGTTATTCCGAGGCCGTGTATGAACTCTAGCCTTCATGCCCATTTGTGCATCATTGTTATTCCGAGGCTGTGTAATATGCATATGTTGCTTTAGGATTCCTAAACTTTTTAAAAGAGTAGTAGTAGTAGTAGTATGTAAGCCAGTCCCGAATTTTTATCATAAAAATGCGTTGTCATAACTACAAGAAACCTACGGTTGTTTGAATAGCAGACAAATAATAATTTCTTCTTAGTTCAGTTCGCTTTATCACCTACTTTAATCAAATTTAACTCACTTGCTTAATTATGTTAGATTAAGATGTTTTTTCCTCGCATAGCAAATCCAGAATAAAATATTACATGGTGTCTTTTCAAACAACTTCAGATCATCAACAGCATCATATTAGATTCAGGGATCTGATAAAATCACACTTAAAAAAACTTGTACCTAAATTAACAGGTCGACCCTATAGTCTTGTACCTGCAGAAACTTGAAGCAAGAAATCACTATTCATTTTCTCGCTCGCCTCACTAAAATCGACAACTGAATCGTCGTGTCGCTTCCATCACGACCTAGAAAACTGAGACTAGCTAGAGCAAGAAGCACGCACGACCGACTAGACTCTATTAGTCTCTATAGCAAATAAATCACAGCTCAATAGGACTTATCAGACCTGCTAGAACAAGCCTATATGAGAGCTGCTTTCTCTCCCATTTGTTAAACACAAAAGTCACAAGTCATCTGATCGGTGAAGCAGCACCGCTAAGTGAACAGCTACAGTTCAAAAGCCTCAGGTTGTGCATCCATAATCATTGGAGCAGAGCAACGCTAAATCAATTACAGAGAAGGACCAGGCCGAACAAACCGTGGACTGCGTCACGAACTACACCGAGAAACCTAGGAAACACGCGTGTCCAGTCGCACCAGAAAATTCTGGAAGATTTGTATGGGTTCTAGCTACGTTACCTCGGGCGAGCAGCAAGGGAAAAGCTAACAGCCCAGGTCGCCTCGTCGCCCGCCCAGCCCGACCTCCGCGCGGCGGCCTGCACGAACAAGCCACCACGCGCACAAAATCAAATCAACAAAAACCAACCAGCAGTTCATCACGCAAGACGGAATCTCCCAATCACGAACCTCAAGCGACCGCCACGGCGGGGCGCCGGCGCAGCAGCTCCGCTTCCAAAAGAAGCGCCTCTGCTTTGGGGATCTGGCTACTGGCTAGAGACTGGCAGCGGGAGGAAGAAGCGTGGGTGGGCGCGCGAGGAAGGAAGGAGAAGAAGGGTCGAGATGTCGGGTACTCGGGTGCGGGCCTCGCTGCTGCCCTGTATGCTGCGGCTCGTGGAGACTCCAGGGTGGAGGCTGCGTTTGTGGCCGCGGGCGTGTGGGGATCGCTCTCGCCGCCCCGAGAAATCTCAGCCACTATCTTTACTTGTGGATTTCTCGGCATCCTCTCTCAATCTTGCTGCCGCACCCTCCTGAGACGCTCGAATTTGCAAACCACAGCTTGTGATGGGCGAGGCTAGCTTGCACGCGTGCCAAGCCTCGCGCGGTTTCGCACGTGCGGTTCCGACAGCTACGCGAGGAGGAGGAAGACGAGCGCCACCGTCTGCCTCCGGCACCCGCGACCGGCGGCGCTACCGTGGCCGCCTCGCCGCCCCGTCCTGCTCAAATTCCCACCTCTGCCGGTCCGCCGCCACCCCCGACCATCCCTCTAACCCCCCCCCCCCCCCCCCCCCGCACCCCTTCTCCGGCTCCGGCGACCCACCCTGCACCCCCCCCAAGTTAAGTCTGGTATCGCCGGCCGCCTTCTCCGCCGCAGCTTCGCAGCGGCGTCGCCGACGCCGGCTCGGCCTGGTCGAACCCCCACCCCCAAGTTAAGTTTCGTCTCGCCTCCGCCGCGGCCAGCCGCGGCTCCGGCGGCCCTGGTTCGGCCTGGCGCCGTGCGAATCGTGAAGAATTTGGGAAAGAGGAGAGAACGGTGGAGAATTTGGGGGAAGAAACGGGAGAAGGAAGAAGACGTGGGTGGGACCCACCCACGTGCTACGCGTCGTGGCCACCGCGTCAACGCGTCCGAAGAGCGCGCGACGCCTCCCGCGCGCGTCAACTAGCATTTCCGGCTTGTGATGTGTACTTTCTGTTGTGCCGTGCTAACCTTGTTTACTTGTTTCTCGTGGGTGAAAATAGACCACGTTTTAGGAGAAAACATTCAGGTTATTCTAGGGTTCTATATTGAGTGCGGTGGTTTGGATCAAAGACTTTTTGAAGCCTCGAATTTGAAGAAAAAGGAAAATCATATTTTAAAGTTTTAAATAATGTGAAATGCAAGTTATGCATCAAAGATGTACTCCACATACCCGTAAATTTGCAATAACAAATATTTTACACATGTTTTGTCGATATGTAGGAGCAGCTAGTAGCATCCGTTATAGACCCACATTTTTTTGTTTTGTATCTAGCCCACAAATTAGCATGTCTTTCATGAAATATTACATGTAAGTAATGAGCATTTTTATGTACTTGTGAAAAAAACCATCTTCTTTTGAAAATCCAAACTATATTTTTGGTTACTAAAAAAGGGATTCAAGAAAGCCCATGATCTATATGTATTTTCCACCTCTGATATATTCCTTTGAGAGCATTTCCACCTCTTATATCCTTTAGACAAGGCATGTATATGATTTATGTGATATATTGATCCCGGGTGAGATGCTTGTAAATCATGTTTGTTGTAGTGTTTTTTTTTTTTGCTTGTTCAGACTCCATTGTATATTATCGGTATTGTCGTACTTATTTCTTGAGGACTTTGACGTACTCTCCTTGTAGATGAAAATAGTCAGTGCTCTTCTTTATGAGGAGAATAGGAATATAAAAACTATCAATGTTATTTCAGACCTCTCGTACACTTTGTAATGTGTGTGTGTGGTCTAGAGACCACATCATTGACTCCTCTAGTGTTTTGACGTGTTAAAGATGTACATTGTTGCCACAATCACGCATGTAAGTCTTCCTTTTGTCACAGTTTTGTGGTGTGTGTATCCTACTTGGTGACGATTCACGGTAGGTATCAATGATGCATTGCAGGAATAAGCAAGGATTTATTTGTGTATCTTTTAAGGGAAACATAGTGTAAAATATAATCAACTCAATTTTATACTATTACTGAGAAACATTCTATGATTGAAACATTCAACCTTTTTACAATTTATCAATAAGGAAAACAAGAATTCACCGAGCTAGAAGCTATTTACATGTTCGCTGTACTCACAGCCAGTGGCGGAGCTTCAAAAAAAGTTTGGGGGGGGGGGGGCGAAATACAGAAAAAATTAAGGCACGACAACAATAGACTTGAGAAAAATTTATAGTGTATTGACCACATTGGTTGCAAAATAGTACATGTCTGATGCGATCCATATATCTCTCTCACTATACGTATATTCGACTTAAGAATAGAACTAAGGATATTTCTAGCCGATTTCTCCAAATGTAGACCCCTATGGCCTTATCTTTTAACTCCTTAAAATTGCTCCTCCAAAAATTAACGATTTTAGACGGTACCTTAAACTTAACTCTTTAAAAATATTTGAACACAATTCATACAAACTTGAACACGAATTCATGCAAATTTACATAACTTCAAACTAAATCTAAATTAAAAATACATAAAACCAAAGAACTAATTGCTATCGGTGAGGTTGGTTAAAAACTTCTCCAAGTGTTCTTATCAGATCTAACAAGGTCGATGACCGATGCATCCGACGGCCCGGCTCCGTCGACGGTCTTCCTCGACTTGTACGTCTCGTACTGCCGGTGTTCCTCCGTGACGCGTTCCGGATACCAGCGGAGGAGCTTCGTCATGTACTCCTCATCGGCGCGCTCCAAGGATCCGACCATGGGAGCAGCGCCGGAATGGGAGGAGGCGTCAGGGTGGGGGAGGAGAAATTTCCGTTCATCGAGCGGCGCAGCGAGTAAAAATAAGAGAGCACAGCGCCAAGGAGTAAAATGTTTCTCCTCTACCGGCTATAGGGGATAGGTTAGGTGCACGGGTTGTGGAGCAAAAAATGTTAAATTTTACTGCTCTAATAATTACTTGATCATAGCAATCAACTTTGAAAGAGTCATCAAAACATGGAGGATGCCCCATCTATGCCAAAATATACTACTTTATCATACCGATCAACTTTGAAAGAGTCATCAAACCATGGAGGCAATACAGATCAGCTGGCACTGCCTGGCTCGTTGCTCCAGTTTTCCTGGTCGCCGTCTGTGTGAAGTGCGAGCACACCTTTTTCTGTCGCTGGAATAGAATTGGCAAGCACATGGGCTAGCTGATGGGCCATAAACTGGAGACTGGGGGGGCCGGATGCATTTATTTTCTCCAATCGTTACTCAGTACTAGCTGGTAAATAGAAAATTTGTTTTGGGCTGGGGGGGCGGCGGCCCCCCTGACCTCAACATAGCTCCGCCTGTGCTCACAGCTCTAGCCTCATCTAGGAGTGGTCACCGTCTTTTCCATAATTTTTTCAACTCGAGAGGTCACAGTTTGTACTTTCATCTGTTGCCAAAGCAAGTTCCGTAGAAGCAAGACCAGTTTTCCTGGAGCTTCTCGCAAAACGCGGACTTTCAGGGACCCAGAAACGAAAACAAAAAAGGGAGCAGTCAGTACCACTAGCTGGATATTTGCGGCCAGAAATGCCTTAAAATAGCCTCAGCCCCTGGCCCACAGGGAAGGGCACCTGGCTAAAATATAGTGGCCAGCCCCGCGCTTTTTTCCAGGACGCCCACAACATGTGGCCTCCCGCGTTCCACCACGCAGCAGCATCATCTGGGCCGTCCGTCCCGTGCGTTCCCCCTGGACTGGCCGTCCGATCTCTCGAAGGCAACTCGTGGCTGATGTCTGCCGGACACAGCGGACGGCCCAGATTCGCCACGCCTCAGATCGCTCGGCGATGCGGGGCCCTTTTGAACTTGCGGCTGTGGGAGAAAAGCGCATGGGACGTGGGGCCCACGAGGGACTGGATGCGAGGGGAGGAAGGGAAGAGAGGCTTCCGTTCCGTTTTACGTTGGGCCCCACGCGTCTGGCCGTCGGCGTCTTATCTTTATGGGCGATCGTGCAGGCGGTGATGTGGCGCGGCGCTTTGTTTATTCGAGGCCAAAGAAGATGGCAAGCGTCGACTGCTGGGGGCTCAGGAATATTTTATGCCTATTTTTATTTTATTTTCCTCGGTTGCGATTCGGATCGGAAAAAAATTCTGCCTTTGGTTCAGCTCCTTTGTTTCCTCACAAGACGGTCTGCATACATTATGCGAGTTGTGACATGGTATCTAGAATCTTTATTTCAACTAAATAAGCAAATATTGTGTGCACCATATCCATTGTTAGATTATTAGTACTAGCCAAGTGGTATCTCTAACGGTATCACCATATTTGTGTGCACCATGTCCATTGTTAGATTAGTAGAAGCCAAGCGGTATCTATAACGGTATCACCACCGAGAAAACCGCAAAACAAAACATCATGAAATACAGGATAATATTTATAAAAAACACACGATAAAGTCACATGTGCACAACCATCGTACGTGATGTGGAGACTGTCGAAACCTAAACATTTTGTCGCTTATACTCGGGTATACGACATGTTAATAATAAATGCCTATGGACACACAAGGACTTGCGTAGAGGAAGCTCGAAACAAGAAGAGAACATGAACACATAATTTACCTAGTTTCATGGCCCCAAATTGGTATCAACCCTACTTCCTAGCTTGTGTTCTTCAAGGAGACTACAATGAATGATGTGATGCCTAAACTACGAACGCCGAGAGCCTAAGGTTTGGTGTGTATTTCTTGTAGAACTTCACGGCTTGGACCAAACTAAGAAAGGAACCCTTAATCTTCTAAAATTCTGGACCACGTGCTTTTTTTTCCTTATACACCCGGCCAAGAGAGTAATATTCTTGTATAATAGGGTTTGAACGTACCAAAATGTTAAAATATGTGTACGTGTTTGGTTACAGCCGGAATTGTAATTACGCGTAGCTTAGACATAGGAGTCGAACACGTGTAAACTAGGCCAAAGATGTAAAGGTACAGTGGGTAGCTAAAATAGACTAGACAGGCTAGACACGAGATTATAGGAGGACGGCCCGACGTGGTGTTCGTGATCGTGATGTGTCTATTGAACTCGGTGGGATTGTTGTCATTGACATTATGATTAGTACATGGGAGGAGCGTCAGTTAAGCATGCTCCGCCGATGTAGACGTTGATTTCTTGATCTCGGTAGATCGATATGCATCTTCGGCAATGAAAAGTGGTATCAGAACGAGGTTTGGAGATCGGTGTTTGTTGATCAATTGTCAGAATTGCAAATCGGTGCATGACTTGCAGATCGAAAGTTAGTACACTCAGGATTCCTGCATGTTCGACCGATGAAGATTTGATTATTGTGCGATGGGAGCAAAAGTTGGCTTAAAAGATCGATGCAAGCAAGGGATTCGAAGAATTGTTGGCAACGTGCGAAGCAATCGAACCAAATCAGATCTGACGCGGCGGCGATGATGGCGTAACGGGAGCTGCTCTATGACGCTTCAAGCGTTCGCTCGCTGTACACACAACGCACACACGCGCGTCGCTGTTGGGCCGGCCCAAATAAGGTAACTTCTCCTTTTCTATTTCATTTTTCTTTTCCAGATTTATTGTATTTTTTCTTTGTCTCCTGTATTACAGATCTCCAGATGCAAAATATATTTATTGGAATATAATTATAAAGTTATGGGAATTTTTTTATCAAATTAAAAAAATCATGTGAGGAAAAAATATTTTTACGTTTCAAAAACATTGCTCTCTATTTTGTGTAAAAATGTTTTTAAAATCATACGAAAATTTGCAACCAATGAACAATATTTTCAAGCCGTGAACAGTTATATTGAACAAAGTGATTTATTTTTCTCTATGAACGTTTTTCTTTGTGAGTATTATTTTGAAGGTTAAGAAAAAATATTCACGTGTTTTGAAACCATTTTTGTCTTGTTCAAAAAATTGTTCACCCGAATTTAAAAAGGATTCGTAAAGGTTATAGAAAATTATTCATGAGTTAAAAAAAGGCTGTGTAGTCAAAAACTTTCCGCAAATTCAAAAAATGTTCACAAAAATTATAAAAAATATTTGTGAATTCAAAAAAGACCGTGTTCTTAAAAAACTTCCTGCAAATTCATGAAAATGTTCGCGTGTTTAAATTTCTTTTTACTAGTTCCAATATATATTGGCACAATTCTAAAAAACTGCTTACCAGATAAAAAATGTTCACATGTATATGAAAAATTATCCACAAGTTTAAAAATATATTTTTAAAACTAAAAAATGTTTACAAGATTTTAAAATGTTCTCTTATTATATAGTAAAAATATATACATAGGATCTGTTATAAAAAGTAAAATAATAATTGAAAAGTAAAAAATAAAACTAAAATTAAAAACTAAGAAAAAGGAAAAGAAAATCAGAAGGAAAGAGAAATAAAATAAAACTAAGAATAAAAAGGAAACAAAAAAGAAAAATAGAAAAATATTACGACACAAATATAGGTACTATATCTGGGCCTGCCCACCACAAAGGAGCCTTCAGGCCCGGTGGGCTAACAGGCGTAGTGGGCATTTGGTGATTCCTATACGACGCTCATTGCCGGCCCATTTCCCTTCAGCTTGTTTTTTTTTTTTTGGTTTTCCTAGACTGTTCAGGTTCGTTTTCTATGACTAGTAATCGTGCACGTGCAATGCACGTATTAACTAATGCATAAAATTATATCATAAATATTTAATAAGAAACATATTCCTCGTTCAATTTTCAAGCGAATTTAGGTTCAATCTCATTAAACATGAGACTACACCATCATTCTACATACTTATTTTTCTACCTAAAAATTAAAGTAACACCAACCATCTCATAGTTAAGTTTCTTAGTGAAAATTTATGAACAAAAGAACCATCTCATAGTTAAGTTTCTTAGTGAAAATTTATGAACAAAGGCGTATAAAAATAATTGATGTATCTGTGTTTGAATAAATACAAATAAATTATTCGATGAATAACCTGTGTACAAAACCACATGTAGAGAGTGAAGTGAAATGTATATCATAACTGAAATTCCATTTGTATGAAATAATATAAAACAAGTGGTAAACCAACCATATGGATTCTAGCATAGGTAAGAAACCACAGATTGCAACATGCATATGTTAGACAAACAGGGCAATGGGCACAAATGCCCCAGCTTCAAATTTCATAGAGGCAAGGTGAAATAGTGTACATCGCATGTTCTCTGATCAAATTTTTACAAACAAACACTTGCAATGGAACAACATCCTAATAGGGAAAACAGAGGTTTGTCAGTATAAACTATTGAGTTACTGCATGATGCATGTAAAATGCATACATGAACTTTGCACTTTAATTGCTTATATTCCAATCATATTTGCATCATATAAGGGTTATATCAATGTTTTATCATGATTTTGGGAATACTTCATAGTTTTCCCATTTATTTGGAATTAACCCTGCACAGGCAGAAAACCCTAGTTTTGTATTTTAATGTTTCAGAGACCCAAACGTCAACGAAATCACCTGGAAATTTACGGGCGTCAATATTTGGAAGGAAGAAGGACTACGGAAAAAGGAAGCAAGCAAACGGAGGCCCGAGGGCCAAACAAGCATGGCCCACGCGGCCAGGTACTCTGGCCGCGTGGGACCCACCCATCTGGCCCTCGAGGCTCCGTTGCCATCGATCTTCGCTCCACCGCCTTCGTCTTGACCTAAAAACACCTATAAAAAAGGTCCCCCGTCGTTCTCTGGAAGGAGCGCCGCAGAAACACAGAAACACCGAAACGGAGATCAGGAGCTGCAGATTGGAGGGGGAAAACTCCGGCGGGGCGCTGCCGGCGTGGTCTCCATCTTCTCCATCGACTTCTCCACCGTCTCCATGATGAAGAGGGAGTAGTCCACCTCTGGACTATGGGTTTGTGGAAGTAACTTATGTATCTCTCCTCTCTTGAGCTTCACTAATTAGCACCGTATGAGCTGCTGAACATGATTACGGTCACCGTTGTAATACCTTTGTGGTGGATCTTTATGAGTTAATATATGTTTGAGATTGCAATGTTTGTTTCAGTTATGAGTATAGATGCATATTATGTACCCCGTTCTTGTCTACTTGTTTTGATCAAGCATGTTTATGAGAGCGTGTGTGGGGGAACGTGTGCATTAGTTGGAGTAACGGGGGGTGGCTAGTGCAGTGAACGTGAGAGAAAGTTCTGCGATCCACTTTGGTATCTTTACCTTACTTTGTTACCTCACTAGGGATAAACTAAAATACCATGCTACCGGGGATGTGGGCGTGACCATTGCCACTACTCCATGACTAGATCTAGCATGTTCTTATTTTCACTTCATGTCATGATACTTATGCTATACTCTGAGTTATCTTAATTACTGAGGTGTTATGATTTAGTTCGCATCTTGGTGGAGTATAAGAGAGGTTAATAACCAAAAGATCTCTATGTTAGGACGTGATGCCCATATATCTAAGTAACTTGTTATCAAACCCTGTGTTGCAATCTCATATGTTAACTTTGTGTGTTCCATTGTCTACCACTTTATAAAGAGAGAGTGCATTTGTGAAACCATGAACCCCAGTCCATTTTTAATCATAAGAAACACCTTTCCAACACCATATACCACTTTTCTATTTTCAGCCATCATTAAATCCGAAAATACAAAAATACTTTTCATCTTGCATACATCATTCAAAAACCCAAAAATATCATTTATCATTGCATCCACCATCATTGCATATTTATTTCTTGTTTGCATTGCATAACTATCCTGATATCATTCTTACACCTTGTGCTTGACAACCACAGGTGAGGTTGAGGACCAAAACATCTAACCTTGTTTTGTAGGTAACCAAAAGAAGGATAAGAAGATAAATCTACCACTTCAGATTCCCCGAGAGTTCGATATTAAACCCTCGAGTCACCCCTCGTGGGGAAAACTGTCTTCCACTTACTATACACTCTGCACTTGGAGTCTCAACCTAATCCCGTTTATTTTGCAGGCATCAAGACTTGCTCTTCGGGATCATCAAGACGTTTTCTGGCGCCGTTGCCGGGGAATCGTAGCTGAGAGATTTATCCAAGGGTGTGCATCATCGCATTCATCTCACAACAAAGTCAACGTCACCAACTTGTGCTAACACCTAAGCTTGGGGAGGTTGCACCTACGTGAGCACCATCTTATCCATCTTTACTTACAAAGCAATTTATTTGTTTTGTTAGTGTCATTGCATATCATATCATATTTATTTCAGTTTTGCATAAAAAATCAAAAATACCAAAAAAAACTTGCTATAATGGAAAAAAGAACCTTTGGCCATTTAGTGTTAGGAACTTTCCTCAAGATATGAATATTCCAGTTGTAGAATTTGAGGTAGATCCTAATGTCACTAAAATGATTTATGAACACCGTTTTTCTGGGAAACCGAAAGAAAATGCTCTACTCCATCTTAACAAATTTAATGAAAGATGCAAAGTGTTAAACTTGACTCATGCCAATGCTAATGTGATCAAAGTAAAGCTTTTTCCTTATTCCTTAGCTGGAAAAGCTTTAGATTGGATATTAAAATGGCCACCTAAAATTTTTAGCAATTGGTTTAACCTAAAAGCTTCATTCATTGAAAGGTTTTTTTTTCAGAAATGGTTTACAATATTAGACAAATAGTTATCACCTTTAAACAAAAAGAGGATGAACCTATGGTAAAAGCATGGGAAAGGTTTAGAGGTATAGCTTATGGAATGGAACATGGCATGAGAGATTGGATGCTCATGCATATATTTTATAGAGGATTGTCTGAAACCTCTAAACTCTTTTTGGATAAGGAATGTAAGGGTTCTTTCATAAATGTTACTATTGCTGATGCTTACATTCTACTTGATGGCTTGCTTTTGGAAGTGAAAATTAAAGAAAGTTTAGAAAAAGCCCAAGTACCTGAAGATGTCTTTGATGACCGTTATGAAATATTCAACCTATACAATAGGGAAAAGAAAGTTGAGGAAGTTAAAATGCTTAATGAAGTCAAGGATCCTTTGCTTGACTTAGAAAATTGTAGCTTGCATGAATTAATATCTATCTTACAAAAATTTGCAAGTGATCCTTCCATCAACACTAACCAAGCAGGTTTTGGTTCTTATATTGCTAATCATGTCTTGAAAGAAAAGATTGCTAGGTACAACCAAGAGGCTATGATACCACCTAAGCTTGGGGATATGTGGATACCTAAGGTACTAGTAACTATTGGAAAAGAGACACACCATGCCATACTTGATCTAGGATCTAGTGTCTCTGTTTTATCTAAAGAACTATATGAAGTGCTTGAATTGAAAAATCTTGAAAAATGCTCTATTGAACTAGCACTTGCTGATGACTCTATTAAACATGCTTTGGGAAAAGTAAGTGATGTTATGGTAGAGTTACATATGACTTTTGTGCCTGTGGATTTTCTAATCATGGATATGGGGAATAAAACCTCTAGTCCTATTATTCTTGGAAGACCTTTTCTTCGTACCACAGGTGCTATCATTGATTCAAAAGAAGGGAATGTAAAGTTTCAGTTTCCACACAAGAAGTGCATGGAACACTTTCCAAGGAAGAGGGAACCACCAAAGTTCAAGCTCCCTCATGAGCTTCGTCCACAATAAAACAACAAGTAAGAAGCCTAGCTATATGGCTATAAAGAAAGCGCTTTGCGGGAGGCAACCCGGTTATTTTTATGTGTGATTTTTCTTTGTGTCCTCTTGCTGTAACAAGAGATTTTGTGTCTAGTTTAGGTTCTGGAGTTTTTAATAAAGTGCCAAGTTTTACCCTTTTTGGTTTGAAAAGTTGCTTATTGAGTTCGGAGATTTTATTCCTGCACGAATCAGTGCACGGTATGATTTTTAATTCTTATTCTGTAACTCCGAATGAGCTCATATTTGAACTGTAGTTGCAACTTTTCATCCTCTGTATGCATGAATTTTTCGGAATTTTTCGAGAAAGTTTGGTAGGGTAGAAAAATACGTTTTGCTGCTGCTGTTTTTCTGGACAGATTCTGTCCCATTTTGTTTGATGCATGCTTTGAGCTTTTAAGTTGAATCTTTTTTATCCAATTGAGTTTATGAGTAGGCATACAACATTATATACTTTCTGGACATTCATATGAATTTTTGTTCAAGGATTATATGCAGCAAGGAACCTATTTGTTTATCACTATTAATGCACCCCACAGAAAAGAGATGGGAGAAACGGTGTTTTGAAGTTTTTTCACAGGGATTGGAGGAGATGCACCAAGAGCTATCCAAGGATGGTGAAGACCATAAGCTTGGGGATGTGAAGACAACCCCACTGGACCTACACACTCTCGGTTTGCACACGTCCAACTTCTGTTTTTCGATCGAAACACTTTATCGCATAAACTTGGAGCGTCGTTTTTTTGTTTTTGTTTGAGTCTTGAGAGACCACCACACTATCAATTATATATGAGAGAGCTACTGGAAATATGGGTTGAAATATGTTGGATGCTTTTATAAGATTGGGAAAAGGGATGTTTGACTTGATTTTTAATGATACATATAGTTGCATGATTCATGAGCTTGTTTATGAGTAATAGTTTGCAAATTCTTTTTGTAGAGCTATCACTTATTCATGTTTTGGTGCTGATTGTTATTTTACTTGGTTTAACATGGATTAGTTAGTTCTATGGACACTCATGCATGCATCTAGATGGTCAACTTTCTCCCTTTTGCTAGCCCAAAAACTCCAACAAGCAAAAACTTGTTTCCAACACCTTCAACCAAAGTTATTCCAGTGAGTCCACCATATCTACCTATTGGCTTTATGCTATTCCGAGTATGTTCATCATGATATTTGTGTTATCTATAGCTCTGAATAAAAATGTTTATGTTATTGATTGCCATGAGAAAAATTGGTTATATAGTTCTCACGAACTTGATGCACATTTTACTATCATTGCAATAAATAAAACATGACCTATTGTGATTAAGATTATGATGCTGGTGGCTTGATAAATGTTCGAGGTTGGAGTTAGCCCATATGTACTGTCACATGCAAAGCTTTCAACATGCTCCTTCATCTCATTTAGTTGATATCATATACTTTTGTTTATGGATGCCTATCATGGTGAAATGAGGTGGAAATGAAGTAGTTCAAATGAATTTGTATAAATGGTTAGAGAGACGGCTGGGCCGCTAATCTAAGCCATGCATTATTCATGGTGGAAACTTACTTACATACTATAGTGAACCTTCTGTGATACACCTTGTAATAAAAAACTATTCCAAATAGTAAATAAAAAGGGTGTTGAGATTGTTTATTTTGTTTGTTTGTCTTGTCATTTGGATATGGGCTTGTTCCATATCATGGGACAAGAGGTACCCAGTTGACGCTCTTGATGATACTATCTATTATATAATTAAAACACAAGACAAACGACGGCTTAGATTAACCCACTAAAAGTTAACGGTCTAGATTTAAAAGTTTTATTTCCGGAACATATTCCCGCAAGGATATAGAGATTTCGATGCACACGTTACAGACTATACCTTCCTAACCCAAGTACATCAAGATAGAGACACTACGTCATTACGACGTCCCGCCGTCTTCTCTGTCCAAATCGTAGCATGAGAGCGCATCGGAATCCTACCAGCAGGAGGTGCGATTGCTCCAATGCTCCCTGGGCAATCTTGCAAGCTTGAAGAAAGACAAGGCCCGGCGGCCGGCGGCCTCGCTCCACCACTTCTGGAACAAGTTAGCTCGATCTCCGTACTAAGTCTAAATCATGGTGGTGATCAGGATCTTCGTGGCTGCCACACAAGCACCTGACGTCCAAATCGACGACCTGGATTAGACTACAACTTTCAGCCGTGTAGACCATGAGTTCTGAGGTACCATGGTAAACGAGCAGCCACTACGTTGTACATGCACGATCTTAGGAATTGGTAATCCTGTTGTTGCATCTGCATGATGCAAGGATGGATTCTGAGGTAATAAGCTGTACCAATTTCAATCCTACAATATAGGTGGTCGTAAGTCATGTTATGGTGCCCATTCGTGATATGAAGTGCAATGGTTTTTTTTTTGCAGGGATGAATACGTATCCTCAATTGTATTTATACTGCTGATTATTTATTTCTCCCGGTTTCTACGATGTCGTGTTCCTGGCTGCAAAATTTGTGTGAGCAACTGAGCTTTCTGCTCTTAAGTTTCGTGAGTATAAATTAAATGGATGTTATTTAAAATCTCTCCACTACTGATGCCATTAAATTGCCTAATGATCGTAGATAAATCCCTTACTCGAGGATCGGCTAAACGGCAACAACAATGGATTTTGCCGACGAGCGAGGCGACAACGGCGATCTGGTGAGGACGAACACAAAACGTGCCTGAGTCTATCACAAGGTCTTTATTTTTTGCGAAATCTATCACAAGGTCTTCAGAGAGACCTTACTCCGTATAGGGATATCAATCTGCCGAGTAAATCCACAGGCCGGTGGTTTGAATCGATGCCGACCTCAAGGACCAAACACCGGCCGGTGTGGCGTAAGCATAGAGTAGAGGACCTGATGACCCAGCGACCGGCGTGCAGTTTGCATCATGTGGGCTTGATTATTTTCTGATGAGTGGGTCAAGCAGGTTATGTCCTGTCCGCAAGCATTGGAATCCAGACGGAGGACACGGAGTGGCGCCGGGCGATTTTCTCCGGCCGGCCGGCGTTGGCTTCCAGGTTCGTGCCCGAAGCAACCCACAAAACTCTGAATATTCACCCCGCCGGCGCATGGTGTCCAGCAGGCAGCAGCCTCCGCAACGACGTTGAGACCTCTGTGACTCTGTAAGTAAATTTGCTCCTGCACTTCAATGATGCCTACGATTGGGAACAAGTGACAAGTGAAAAACGTGGTGCTGGATTTGGCTCGCAAAAGGAGGAGAAGATGACGCACGACAACTCCGTCGTACTTACAGTAGTGCCATTCACATCTGCAACAAGGTATGTTTGATTAAAAGCATCTTATACTGTATCGTATGAGCTAGCTGTGTGCCTGCCAACATGCTTTCTTCAGAAATATGCGTCAATGCATTATGCATTTGTGCAACAAAGTATACCTACAGTAACATGCGTTATTCTTATTGAATGTCATCTGGTAGAAAAGGAACATATACTGGACCAAGAAAAAGATGTCTTGGCAAAAATATGTCTACCCTTAATAGATGGAAATAAGGAAATACCTTTCATCATAGAAAACTCAGAAAATCCCTAGAATATGTATTTAATATTCTAAAGATGTGAAAAAAATATTGATATAAATTATAATATCTATTAGACAAAAAGGCATATAACTGGCTGAGTGAGAAAAACTATGCAATCCATATTCTCTAAATAAAATTATGTCTGAAAATCAGCAACACAAATATGTGCGGTCGTGGATACAAGCCTCATATATGTAATTCATAATAAAAGAAAAAATAATAAGCAATGGTTTTCACACGAGCTCCATATAAATACCACAGACATCTATGGTTTGAACTGCTTTAATTTATATGAAAAGAATAAGATTAGTAATTTATTTCATTTTTGTGTGTACACATGCAATAATGGTTCGACAACAAAGATAATATACACAGTCATAGACAAAACATGGGTAGACATATGCACGAGGTGGAAGCGGTGCCACCAACAGAGTTCATGATGGCCACATGTTATGGAGAAATTAAAATTGTTTGTAATAACATGCATGAACTGATAATGTTTATGAAATGGTTGCGGGCGTCTATGTTTTACATGATAATTCACCAACTTCAACGAACCAAGTCTTCAAATATCCTACATAGCGGTAAAATTTCAGCCGACGTATATGATTAATCAGACTTCTAAATATTATCTATATTATAAGTCACTACTATCGTCGCCCCAATCGAATACAACACAAAATTGATAGAAATATGTTGGAGTTTCTTACCATTGGAAATACTATTCAGTTTCCGAAAAAAATTGTATGATAATAACATGAGCATGAAAAAGAACAAATTATAAGGAGCATTCATGCAAGAGAGAAATGATTCAAGCATTTTTGTGATGAAAACACAATCAAACTTTCATGTCCTTGGATGAAAATAAAACATGTCAACTGTAATAAAATAAATTAGCATGAAAGAATCTATAGCCATGCCATTGCACAGAAGAAAGTTTATTTCATCAGCTATTAGATCGTGGAGGAACATTATACAAGTTCTAACTACGAGACGTCAATAGTTCAATGTATTTCTCCGTGGACCATTCCGAAAAACTAAAGAAACAAACCTATAGGTAAAGAGTAGTGTAAGATAGATTTCGAAAAATTAGAGTGGAAGTCAAAGACTTTTGGACTGCGAGTCACAGAGCGGATTCACATCTTGCCTTCCCGTGTTGTGTAGCTGTAGTACCATACTCTGCTGCACGCCTCTGCCAATGTTTTGCCTGTCGAATTAGTCATGGTTTGCCCTGTAAAACAAGCTGTCTTTTCTGGAGCTGAGTGCATACAATGGCTAGCGGCCGGCCGGCATGTCTCGAGGAGCCTGCCCACGCCTTAAAGTACTAAATCTGTAGCTATCGGACAATCTTCCTCTAAAACTTTAGAAATAATAATAGGAAGATAAAACATGAAATAGATAGTCTAGCCGCGCAAATGCGCGGGCCACCTGCTAGTTATTACTTACAATGATAGATAATTTGAACTTGCTTTATTTCCTAAGTTGAGTAATCATGGTGTAGGTACTTGTATTCAAGGGGCATGAGACATCCAACCTTTACTTTGTCAAGCACACTACTCATATTTGTTTTCACTTTAACCTTAATCATTCAAGATGCTATGATAGGGGCAATGAGAGCTTGACACCAATGAATACCTTATTGCAATCATTAACTTAAGTAGAAGAGTTTGGAAGTTGGATGAAACTTATGCATGCTTTACCTCTACTCACATATTCATCTTTCCAAAGTGTCCACCAAACATATTCAGATTTTCATCATCACTCTATGACCAATGTAGGATGTCCATACTTATCATTATGCATACATGTGGTCCATACTACTATCTGTTATGTTACACTTTGTGAACTATCAATGAACATCCTTGTCTTGAATACTTGATATCACTTCATAAACTATTTGCATATTGCTACTCCTTTGAAGAATGAATCATTTGACTATATGTAGCAATAGTAATCATCTTTGATATCCATTGTTAAGTATTAAATTGCAAAGTCCATGTTAGTTTTATCATCTTCATACTCGAGGACGAGCATGGATTAAGCTTGGGGATGTTGATGCATGTAAAATGCATACATGAACTTTGCACTTTAATTGCTTATATTCCAATCATATTTGCATCATATAAGGGTTATATCAATGTTTTATCATGATTTTGGGAATACTTCATAGTTTTCCCATTTATTTGGAATTAACCCTGCACAGACAGAAAACCCTAGTTTTGTATTTTAATTTTTCAGGGACCCAAACGTCAACGAAATCACCTAGAAATTTACGGGCGTCAATATTTGGAAGGAAGAAGGACTACGGAAAAAGGAAGCAAGCAAACGGAGGCCCGAGGGCCAAACGAGCCTGGCCCACGCGGCCAGGTACTGTGGCCGCGTGGGACCCACCCATCTGGCCCTCGAGGCTCCGTTGCCGTCGATCTTCGCTCCACCGCCATCGTCTTGACCTAAAAACGCCTATAAAAAAGGTCCCCCGTCGTTCTCTGGAAGGAGCGCAGCAGAAACACAGAAACACCGAAACGGAGATCAGGAGTTGCAGATTGGAGGGGGAAAACTCCGGCGGGGCGCTGCCGGCGTGGTCTCCACCTTCTCCATCGACTTCTCCACCGTCTCCATGATGAAGAGGGAGTAGTCCACCTCTGGACTATGGGTTTGTGGAAGTAACTTATGTATCTCTCCTCTCTTGAGCTTCACTAATTAGTACCATATGAGCTGCTGAACATGATTACGGTCACCGTTGTAATACCTTTGTGGTGGATCTTTATGAGTTAATATATGTTTGAGATTGCAATGTTTGTTTCAGTTATGAGTATAGATGCATATTATGTACCCCGTTCTTGTCTACTTGTTTTGATCAAGCATGTTTATGAGAGCGTGTGAGGGGGAACGTGTGCATTAGTTGGAGTAACGGGGGGTGGCTAGTGCAGTGAACGTGAGAGAAAGTTCTGCGATCCACTTTGGTATCTTTACCTTACTTTGTTACCTCACTAGGGATAAACTAAAATACCATGCTACCGGGGATGTGGGCGTGACCATTGCCACTACTTCATGACTAGATCTAGCATGTTCTTATTTTCACTTCATGTCATGATACTTATTGCTATACTCTGAGTTATCTTAATTACTGAGGTGTTATGATTTAGTTCGCATCTTGGTGGAGTATAAGAGAGGTTAATAACCAAAAGATCTCTATGTTAGGACGTGATGCCCATATATCTAAGTAACTTGTTATCAAACCCTGTGTTGCAATCTTATATGTTAACTTTGTGTGTTCCATTGTCTACCACTTTATAAAGAGAGAGTGCATTTGTGAAACCATGAACCCCAGTCCATTTTTAATCATAAGAAACACCTTTCCAACACCATATACCACTTTTATATTTTCAGCCATCATTAAATCCGAAAATACAAAAATACTTTTCATCTTGCATACATCATTTAAAAACCCAAAAATATCATTTATCATTGCATCCCCCATCATTGCATATTTATTTCCTGTTTGCATTGCATAACTATCCTGATATCATTCTTACACCTTGTGCTTGACAACCACAGGTGTGGTTGAGAACCAAAACATCTAACCTTGTTTTGTAGGTAACCAAAAGAAGGATAAGAAGATAAATCTATCACTTCAGATTCCCCGAGAGTTCGATATTAAACCCTCGAGTCACCCCTCGTGTGGAAAACTGTCTTCCACTATACTATACACTCTGCACTTGGAGTCTCAACCTCAATCCCGTTATTTGTGCAGGCATCAAGACTTGCTCTTCGGGATCATCACTGCCTTCTACTCTTATTGTCATGTACATTCTCCAATTGAAAGCTCTTATAATCATCTTCACTCTTTACAGGTGGTATCGTGTCCCTGTTAGCAAATCTGCGTATTCTCAGAGAATAATCAATAACTTTGGTCTCAAGGAAACCACCGCAGAAGGTGTAAATACATTTTCATACAACTCCCTCGAAGAATACATGAAAGGTTCCATGAATTTGCATAGGAATTATGAAATAAAATAAAATAGATCACCATAGTATCCGCTCAATCAATCTCAAATCAAAGGTAGTCCAAGAAGGATGGGAAGCAAAAAATGCTATCAAGTTTCAAGTTCGAAGTTTGACAATCATGTGAGGGAGGCAGTATTCACTACGATCAATATGATATTGTGACCCCATCCTTGGGCAGTTCAGGAGTGGTGAACCAAAACACATTTTTGATTTTAAAATTTGGACTCTGTAGTGGACTATTTTCAATACAGTTCATCCATGATTCAACTTTAGAAATTGGGGATAAGACTAATGATTTACTACAAATATATTGTTGACTCCATGTATATCTGGGTATTCCAGACATTAATCTACTGAGAGTGGTCATCTTAAGGCTAGTTTGTCAAGCATAAGTACCACAATGACATAACAAGGTATTTGAACAAAAATCAGATTTGAAAAAAAATCAGATTTGAAAATTGTTCGGTTTTCCAAATTTGTTCAGATTTGAAAATTGTTCAGATTTGATAATTTGTTCATAATTAAAATTCAAATTGTTCAAATTTATTCAGATTTGAAAAATGTTCATATTCTAAAATCTTTTCAGATTTTCAAAGCTGGTCAAATTTAAAAAATTGTTCTGATTTGAAAACAGAAGAAAAAGACGGAAACAGAAAAAAGTACCTTTGTATTGGGCCGCTCCAAAATGCGGTCCATGAAGGAGCTCCCTTCGGGCGAGTGATGCATGTAAAATGCATACATGAACTTTGCATTATATTACTTATATTTCAATCATATTTGCATCATATAAGGGTTATATCATTGTTTTATATTGATTTTGAGAATATTTCATAGTTTCCCTATTTTTCTGGAATTAACCTTGCACATGCAGAAAACCCTATTTTCCATATTTTGATGTTTCAGGGACCCAAACGACGTCCAAATGACCTGGAAATTTACGAGTATCAGTTTTTGGAAGGAACAAAGCATGGGAGCGAAGGAAGCGAACAAGCGGAGGCCCGAGGGCCAAGATGAGTGGGACCCATCATCTGGGGCCTCGTGGCTCCGTTGCCGTCGATCTTTTTTCCCGAGCCTCCGTCTTGACCTAAAAATGACTATAAAAATAGTCCCCGACGCACTTCGGAAAGGAGCGCCGCAGAAACACAGAAACCACGAAACAGAGACCTGGAGTTGTAGATTGGAGGGGGAAACTCCGACGGGGCGCTGTCGGCGTGGTCTCCATCTTCTCCAACGACTTCTCCACCGTCTCCATGATGAAGAGTGAGTAGTCCACCCCTGGACTATGGGTTTGTGGAAGTAACTTATGTATCTCTCCTCTCTTGAGCTTCACTAATTAGTACCGTATGAGCTGCTGAACATGATTACGGTCATCTATGTAATACCTTTGTGGTGGATCTTTTTATGAGTTAATATATGTTTGAGATTGCAATAGTTTTCTTTCAGTTATGAAAGTAGATGCATATTATGTACCCCGTTCTTGTTTACTTGTTATGATCAAGCATGTGTATGAGAGCGTGTGAGGGGGAACGTGTGCATTAGTTGGAGTAACGGGGGTGGCTAGTGCGCTGAACGTGAGAGAAAGTTCCACGATCCACTTGGGGTTTTACCTTACTTTGTTGCCTCACTAGGGATAAAGAAAAATACCTTGCTACCGGAGATGTGGGTGTGACCATTGCCACTACTCCATGACTAGATCTAGCATGTTTTTTTAAACTTCATGTCATGATACTTAATGCTATGCTCTGATTTATCTTAATTACTAAGGTGTTATGATTTAGTTCGCATCTTGGTGGAGTATAAGAGAGATTAATAAACAAAAGATCTCTATGTTAGGACGTGATGCCCATATAATTAGTAACTTGTCATGAAACCTTTTGTTGCAATGTCAATTCTAGTGTTCCATTGTCTACCACTTTATTAAAGAGAGAGTGCATTTGTGAAACCATGAACCCCAGTCCATTTTTAATCATAAGAAACACCTTTCCAACAACTTTTATCCACTTTACATTTTCTGCCATTTAAAAATCCGAAAATACAAAAACACTTTTACATTGCATTCACAATACAAAACCCAAAAATATCATCCATCATTGTTTCCACCATCCTTGCATATTTATTTATCATCATTGCATATTTATTTACTGTTTTGCATTCATTTTATTTTGATATCATTCTCACACCTTGTGCTTGACAACCACTTGGTGAGGTTGAGGGCCAAAAAATTTACTTTGTTTTGTAGGTTTTCAAGAGAAGGATAAGAAGATAAATCTTTCACTACTGATTCCCCGAGAGTTCGATATTAAACCCTCGAGTCACCCCTCGTGGGGAAAACCGTCTTTCCTATACTATACACTCTGCACTTGGAGTCTCAACCTAACCCATATTCTTTTGACGCAGGTAACTACGTCAAGGGCCATCAAGACAGTTTTCTGGCGCCGTTGCCGGGGAATCATTGTTGTAAAGGTTTATCCAAGGGTATCTCACAACAAAGTCAACTTCATCACCAACTTGTGCAAACACCTAAGCTTGGGGAGGTTGCACCTACGTGAGCATCATCTTATCCATCTTTACCTTCAAAGCATTTTATTTTGTTTTGTTATTGTCTTGCATATTATTTATATTTGGTTTGCATTTTATTTTCAGTTTTGCATAAAAAATTAAAAAACACATAAAAACTTGCAAAAATGGGAGAAAGAACTAAGTTGTGTGATTACACAAACACTCCAAATGATCAATTTATTGCTAGGCCCATTGCCACACCTGAGATAAATGCTGATAGTTATGAAGTAAGTCCTAGTTTGTTGAACTTGATAACTAGGGAACAATTTGGCGGTAGTGCTATGGAGGATGCCTCTATGCATCTTCATGATTTTGTTGAAATATGTGACATGCAAAATTTAAAAATGTGGAAAGTGATATTCTAAAACTGAAGTTATTTCCTTTCTCACTTAGAGGAAAAGCTAAAGAGTGGTTGCATTCATTACCTATGGTAGCATTAATTCTTGGGATGATCTAAAAGAAGCTTTCATTAAGAAATATTATCCTCCTGTTAAAATTTTGCAAAATAGAAACAATATTCTTTCTTTTAGGCAAAATGAAAATGAACATGTTGCATGGCTTGGGATAGGATAAAACTTATGCTTAGAACTTGTCCATCACATGGGGTCAATGAATGGACCATATTACACTCTTTTTACAATGGTCTAAATTACATGTCTAGAAATATTCTTGATTCCGCTGCTGGAGGGCTTTTATGGGAAAAACTATAGTAGAAGCTAAGAACATATTGGAAAGTATTTTGCAAAACTATAGTCAATGGCATACTGATAGAGCACCTAATCCATCTAAGAAAGTAAACTCCATAGAAGAAACAAATGATTTGTCATCTAAAATGGACACTATTCTTGCTTTCATTAATAAACAAAATATTGAAAATGTGCCTTTGCAAGAACTAGTTGGTAATAATCCTGAAAATGTTGATGTTAACTTCATTAGGAACTATGGTAATAATGGGTATGGTAACAATTATAATTCCTATAATAAACCCCTATGTGCCAAACAAATATGCCACTAGTAGTAATGTTTCTAGTGATTTGGAAAACACCATTAGATCATTTATATCTACTCAAAAGGAGCTTAATAAGGAATTTATATCTAAGTTTGAAAAACAAGACTCTTTGTTTGAAAGGGTAGATCAGCTCACTAAGGAAGTTTCCTCATTAAAGAACACCATTATAGCTCAAAAACATGAGGAAACAATTAAATATTGTCAAGAGGTTATAAATAAATCTTGGGAACATATTCATGAGCAAGAGAGAATTGCTAAGGAAACTATTATGGTAATGAAAGAGAGAAAATTGAGGAAGTTAAAATGCTTAGTGAAGTCAAGGAACCATTGCTTGACTTAGAGAATTGTAGCTTGCATGAATTAATATCTATCTTACAAAAATTTGCAAGTGATCCTTCCATCAATGTTAACCAAGCAGGTTTTGGTTCTTATATTGCTAATCATGTTTTAAAAGAAAAGATTGCTAGGTACAACCAAGAAGCTATGATACCACCTAAGCTTGGGGATATATGGATTCCCAAAGTACTAGTAACCATTGGAAAAGAGACACACCATGCTATATTAGATCTAGGATCTAGTGTCTCTGTTTTATCTAAAGAATTATATGAAGTACTTGAATTAAAGAATCTTGAAAAATGCTCTATTGAACTTGCACTTGCTGATGATTCCATTAAACATGCTTTAGGAAAAGTAAGTGATGTTATGGTAGAGTTGCATATGACATTTGTACCTGTTGATTTTCTAATCATGGATATGGGGAATAAAACCTCTAGTCCAATTATTCTTGGAAGACCTTTTCTTCGTACCACAGGTGCTATCATTGATTCAAAAGAAGGGAATGTGAAGTTTCAGTTTCCACACAAGAAGTGCATGGAACACTTCCCAAGGAAGAGGGACACATCAAAGTTCAAGCTCCCTCATGAGCTTCGTCCACAATAAATATCAAGTAAGAAGCCTAGCTACATGGCTATAAAGAAAGCGCTTTACGGGAGGCAACCCGGTTGTTTTTATTTTGATTTTCTTTGTGTCCTCTTGCTGTAACAAGAGACTTAGTTTTTTAGTTTTGTTTCTGGAATTTTTAATAAAGTGCCAAGTTTTACCTATTTTGGTTGAAAAAGTTGCTATTTGCATTCGGAGATTTTATTCCAGCACGAATCTGTGCACGGTATGATTTTTAATTCTTATTCTGTAACTCCGAATGAGCTGATATTTGAACTGTAGTTGCAACTTTTCATCCTCTGTAAGCATGAATTTTTCAGAATTTTTCGACAATTTAAGTAGGGTAGAAAAATACGTTTTGCTGCTGCTGTTTTTCTGGACAGATTCTGTCCCATTTTGTTTGATGCATTCTTTGAACTTTTAACTTGAATCTTTTTGATCCAATTGAGTTTATAAGTAGGCATACAACATTATACACTTTCTGGACATTCATATGAATTTTTGTTTAAGGATTTTATGCAGCAAGAAATTCGTTTGTCTATCACTACTAATGTCACCCCACAGAAAAGAAATGGGAGAAACGGTGTTTTGAAGTTTTTTCACAGGGATTAGAGGAGATGCACCAAGAGCTATCCAAGGATGGTGAAGACCATAAGCTTGGGGATGTGAAGACAACCCCACTGGACCAACACACTCTCGGTTTGCACACGTCTAACTTCTGTTTTTCGATCAATGCACTTTATCGCATAAACTTGGAGCGTCTTTTATTTGCTTTTTATTTGGTTTGATTTTTGTTTGTCTTGAGACCACCACTATCATTTATATATGAGAGAGCTACTGGAAATTTGGGTTGAATTAAGTTGGATGCTATTAAAATATTGGAAAGGGATGTTTGAGTTGATTCAAAAAGATACATATAGTTGCATGATTCATATGCTTTTAATGAATATTAATTTGCAAGTGTTTTATCAAGAGCTATCTTTATTCATGTTTTGATGCTGAATGTTACTTTACTTTGTTTAACATGGATTGGTTAGTTCTATGGCCACTTATGCATGCATTTAGACGGTCAACTTTCTCCTCTTGCTAGCCCAAAAATTCCAACAAGTAAAAACTTGTTTCCAACACCTTCAACCAAACTTTTTCCAGTGAGTCCACCATATCTACCTATTAGCTTTATGCTATTCCGAGTATGTTTATCATGTTATTTTATATTATCTATACTTCTGAATTAAAATGCTTATGTTATTGATTGTTATGGGAAAAGTTGGTTAAAGAGCTCTCACGAACTTGATGCACACCTTACTTTTATTGCACTTAATAAACATGCCCATTGTGATTAAAATTATGAAGTTGTGAGCTTGACAAGAGTCTTGGTTGGAGTTAGCTCATATGTGATGTCACATGGCAAGCTTTCAACGTGCTCTTTATATTTTGTTGATATCATGTACTTTTGTTTATGGATGCTTATCATGGTGCCAAATAAATGCAGAAACTTAGTGAGTTTAATGAGTTTGTATAAATGGCTAGAGAGACGCCTGGGCCGCTAATCTAAGCCATGCATCATTCATGGTGGAAATTTACTTACATGCTATGGTGAACCTTCAGTGATGCACCCCACAATAAAAAGCTATACCAATAGTAAATAAAAAGGGTGTGGAGATTGTTCATTTTGTTTGTTTGTCTTGTCATTTTGACATGGGCTTGTTCCATGTCCTGAGGCAAGAGGTACCCCAGTTGATGCTCTTGATGACACTATTTATTACTTACAATGACCTAACTTGAACTTGCTTTTGTGTCCCAAGTTGAGTAACACTTTGGTGTAGTACTCGTATTCACGGGGCATGAGACATTCAACCCATACTTTGTCAAGCATATACTCATATTTGCTTTCACTTTAAACTTTAACCATTCAAGATGCTATAATAGGGGTAATGAGAGCTTGACACCAATACCACATTGCAAACATTAACTTAAGTAGAAGCATTTGGAAGTTAGATGAAACTTATTCATGTTTTACCTCTACTCATTTATATATCTTTCCAAAGTGTCCACCTTTTATATTCTGATTTATAAGAATACTCTATGACCATTATAGGATGTTTTTACTTTTCATTGTGCATACATTTGGTCCATAGTACTTTCTTTTATGTTACACTTTGTGAATTATCATTGAACATCCTTACGTTGAATATTTGATATCACTTCATAATCTATCTTGTATATTGCTACTTCTTTGAAGAATGAATCATTTGACTCTATGTAGCAATAGTAATCATCTTTGATATCCTTTGATAGTATTAAATTGCAAAGTCCATGTTAGTTTTATCACCTTCATACTCGAGGACGAGTATAGGTTAAGCTTGGGGATGTTAATGCATGTAAAATGCATACATGAACTTTGCATTATATTACTTTATTTCAATCATATTTGCATCATATAAGGGTTATATCATTGTTTTATATTGATTTTGGGAATATTTCATAGTTTCCCTATTTTTCTGGAATTAACCCTGCACAGGCAGAAAACCCTATTTTCCATATTTTGATGTTTCAGGGACCCAAACGACGTCCAAATGACCTGGAAATTTACGAGCATCAGTTTTTGGAAGGAACAAAGCGTGTGATGCATGTAAATGCATACATGAACTTTACATTTTATTACATGTTATTTGCATCATATAAGGGTTATATTCATGATTTATATTGAGTTTTGGGGATAATTAACAACTTCCCCATTTTTCTGGAATTAACCCTGCGCTGTCAGAAAACCCCTTTTTCTATATTTTGATGTTTCAGGGACCCAAACGACGTCCAAATGACCTGAAACTTTACGGGGATCACTTTTTTGGAAGGAACGAAACGTAGGCGCAAAGGAATCGAAGAAACGGAGACCAGAAGGCCGAAAGGGGTGGGCCCACGCGGCCAGATTCCCTGACCGCGTGGGCCCACCAAATGGCCCTCGGGCCTCCGCTGCCGTCGATCTTTCTTCCCGAAGCTTCGTCTTGACCTAAAAACGACTATATATAGACCCCCCAGGGCTTTCGCGAAAGGGAGCGCCGCCGAAACACAGAAACCACGAAACAGAGACCTGGAGCTGAAGATTGGAGGGGGAAAACTCCGGCGGGGCGCTGCCGGTGTGGTCTCCTTCCCCTCCAACAACATCTCCACCGACACCATGATGAAGAGGGAGTAGTCCACCCCTGGACTATGGGTTTGTGGAAGTAACTTATGTATCTCTCCTCTCTATGAGCTTCACTAATTAGTACCGTATGAGCTGCTGAACATGATTACGGTCATCTATGTAATTCCTTTGTGGTGGATCTTTATTATGAGTTAATACATGTTTGAGATTGCAATGGTTTTGTTTCAGTTATGAAAGTAGATGCATATTATGTACCCCGTTCTTATTTACTTGTCATGATCAAGCATGTTTATGAGAGCATGTGAGGGGGAACGTGTGCATTAGTTGGAGTAACGGGGGGTGGCTAGTGCAGTGAACGTGAGAGAAAGTTCTGCGATCCACTTGGGTTTTCTACCTTACTTTGTTGCCTCACTAGGGATAAACAAAAATACCATGCTACCGGAGAGTGGATGTGACCTTGGCCACTATCTCCATGACTAGATCTAGCATGTTCTTATTTTAACTTCATGTCATTGAACTTATTGCTATGCTCTGATTTATCTTAATTACTAAGGTGTTATGATTTAGTTCGCATCTTGGTGGAGCATAAGAGAGAGAACAACTTATACTTGAGATCTCTATGTTAGGACGTGATGCCCATATTATTAATAACTTGTCAAACCATGTCTTGCCATCTTACATGTTAATTTTAGTGTTCCATTGTCTACCACGTTATCAAGAGAGAGTGCATTTGTGAAACCATGAACCCCGGTCCATTTTTAATCATAAGAAACACCTTTCCAACACTTTTATCACCACTTTTGTTTGCTGCCATTATTAAATCCGAAAATACAAAAACACTTTTACATCTTGCATTCATCATAAAAAACCCAAAAATATCATTTATCATTACTACCATCATCCTTGCATATTTATTTTACCATCATTGCATATTTACTACTGTTTGCATATTTATTTTATTATCATTCTCACACCTTGTGCTTGACAACCACTTGGTGAGGTTGAGGGCACAAAACAATTTATTTTGTTGCAGGTTCTCAAGAGAAGGATAAGGAGATAACACCTGAAATACTGGTTCCCCGAGAGTTCGATATTAAACCCTCGAGTCACCCCTCGTGGGGAAAACTGTCTTCCACTACTACATACACTCTGCACTTGGAGTCTCAACCTAACCCATTTACTTTTCACGCAGGTACCACGCGAAGGGCTAGCAACTGTTTTCTGGCGCCGTTGTGGGGTAACTACGTGAAGGGCCATCAAGACGTTTTCTGGCGCCGTTGCCGGGGAACCATAGCTGAAAGGTTTATCCAAGGATCACTCACATCAAGTCAACTTCATCACCAACTTGTGTAACAACCTAAGCTTGGGGAGGTTGCACCTACGTGAGCATCATCTTATCCATCTTTACCTACAATCATTTTATTTTGTTTTGTTCTTGTCTTGCATATCATCTTTATATTTCGGTTTGCATTTTTATATTCAGTTTTGCATTTTTGTGTTGCATTTGTTATTTCGAGTTGCATTAGTGTCATTTTACTTTCAGTTTTGCATAAAAAATTAAAAACACATAAAAACTTGTTAAATGGGAGATAGAACTAAATTGTGTGACTACACAAACACTCCTAATGATCAATTTATTGCTAAGCCTATCACCACACCTGAGATTACTGCTGAGAGCTATGAAGTTAGTCCTAGTTTGTTAAACTTGATAACTAGGGAACAATTTGGTGGTAGTGCTGTTGAGGATGCCTCTATGCATCTTCATGATTTTATTGAAATCTGTGACATGCAAAAGTTTAAAAATGTTGAAAGTAATGTCTTAAAACTGAAGTTATTTCCTTTCTCACTTAGAGGAAAAGCTAAAGAGTGGCTACATTCATTACCTACTGGTAGTATTAATTCTTGGGATGATTTAAAAGAAGCTTTCATTAAGAAATATTATCCCCCTGTTAAAATACTGCAAAATAGAAACAATATCCTCTCTTTTAGGCAAAATGAAAATGAACATGTTGCCATGGCTTGGGATAGGATTAAACTCATGCTTAGAACTTGTCCATCACATGGGGTTAATGAATGGACCATTTTACACTCTTTTTACAATGGTCTAAATTACATGTCTAGAAATATACTTGATTCAGCTGCTGGAGGTGCTTTCATGGGAAAAACTATATTAGAAGCTAAGAACATTTTGGAAAGTATCTTGCAAAATTATAGTCAATGGCATACTGATAGAGCACCTAGTTCATCTAAGAAAGTGAACTCTATAGAAGAAACAAATGATTTGTCATCTAAAATGGACACCATTCTTGCTTTTATTAATAAACAAAATTTTGAAAATATGCCTTTGCAAGAACTAGTTGGTAATAATCCTGAAAATGTTGATGTCAACTTCATTAGGAACTATGGTAATAATGGGTATGGTAACAACAATTATAACTCTTATAATAAGCCCCCATATGTTCCAAACAAATATACCACTAGTAGTAATGTTTCTAGTGATTTGGAAAACACCATTAGATCATTTATATCTACTCAAAAGGAGCTCAATAAGGAGTTCATATCCAAATTCGAAAAACATGATATTTTGTTTGAAAGAGTAGATCAACTCACTAAGGAAGTTTCCTCATTAAAGAACATCATTATATCTCAAAAAGAGAAAAAAGTTGAGGAAGTTAAAATGCTTAGTGAAGTTAAGGAACCATTTGTTGATTTAGAGAAGTGTAGCTTGCATGAATTAATTTCTATCTTACAAAAATTTGCAAGTGATCCTTCTGTTAATATTAACCAGGCTGGTTTTGGTTCCTATATTGCTAATCATGTCTTAAAAGAAAAGATTGCTAGGTACAATCAAGAAGCTATGATACCACCTAAGCTTGGGGATATATGGATCCCTAAGGTACTAGTAACCATTGGAAAAGAGACACACCATGCCATTTTAGATCTAGGATCTAGTGTCTCTATATTATCTAAAGAACTATATGAAGTCCTTGAACTTAAAAATATTGAGAAATGCTCTATTGAACTTGCACTTGCTGATGATTCCATTAGACATGCTCTAGGAAAAGTAAGTGATGTTATGGTAGAGTTACACATGACTTTTGTGCCTGTTGATTTTCTAATCATGGACATGGGGAATAAAACCTCTAGTCCTATTATTTTGGGAAGACCTTTTCTTCGTACTACAGGTGCCATTATTGATTCAAAGGAAGGGAATGTGAAGTTTCAGTTTCCACACAAGAAGAGCATGGAACACTTCCCAAGGAAGAGGGACACACCAAGGTTCAAGCTCCCTCATGAGCTACGTCCCCTTTGATTATCAAGTAAGTAAGCCTAGCTATATGGCTATAAAGAAAGCGCTTTACGGGAGGCAACCCGGTTGTTTTTGTTTGAGATTTTCTTTGAGTCCTCTTGCTGTAACAAGAGAGTAGTTTGTTAGTTTTGTTTCTGGGATTTTTAATAAAGAACCAAGTTTTACCTATTTTGGGTTTGAAAAGTTGCTATTCATTTTCGGAGAGTTTTCTGCCTGCACGAAGTCTGTGCACGGTTTGATTTTTCATTTTTTATCTGTAACTCCGATTGAGCTGTAATTTGAACTGTAGCTTCAACTTTTCATCCTCTGTATACGTGATTTTTTCAGATTTTTCTGACGAGTTTAAGTAGGGTAGAAAAATGCGTTTTGCTGCTGCTGTTTTTCTGGACAGATTCTGTCTTGATATTGTTTGATGCATTCTTTGAGCTTTTTGCTTGAATCTTTTTGATTCAATTGAGTTTATGAGTAGGCATACAACATTATATACTCTCTGGACATTCATATGAATTTTTGCCTAAGGATTTTATGCAGCAAGGAACCTATTTGTTTATCACTACTAATATCACCCCACAGAAAAGAAATGGGAGAAACGGTGTTTTGAAGTTTTTTCACAGGGATTAGAGGAGCTGCACCAAGAGCTATCCAAGGATGGTGAAGACCATAAGCTTGGGGATGTCAAGACAACCCCACTAGACCAACACACTCTCGGTTTGCACACGTCTAACTTCTGTTTTTCGATCAAAGCACTTTATCGTATAAACTTGGAGCGTCTGTTTTCTTTTGCTTTTGTTATTTCGGTTTGTTAATAAGACCACCACTATCATTTATATATGAGAGAGCTACTGGAAGTTTGGGTTGAATTATGTTGGATGCTATTAAATATATTGGGATAGGGATGTTTGAGTTGATTTTAAAAGATACATATAGTTGCATAATTCATGTGCTTTGAATGAATGTTAATTTGCAAGTGTGTTGTCAAGAGCTATCTTTTACCATGTTTAGATGTTGAATTTTAACTTTACTTGGTTTAACATGGATTGATTAGTTCTATGGACACTTATGCATGCATTTAGATGGTCAACTTTCTCCCTATTGCTAGCCCAAAAATTACAACAAGTAAAAAGCTTGTTTCCCAACACCTTCAACCAAAGTTTTTCCAGTGAGTCCACCATATCTACCTATTAGCTTTATGCTATTCCAAGTATGTTTATCATGTTATATTGTGTTATCTACATTTCTGAATTTAAATGCTTATGTTATTGATTGTCATGGGAAAAATTGGTTAAAAGCTCTCACGAACTTGATGCACAATTTACTTTTATTGCATTTAATAAGCATGAACCATTGTGATTAAAATTATGAAGTTGTGGGCTTGACAATTGTTTTGGTTGGGAGTTAGCCCATATGTGCTGTCACATGGCAAGCTTTCAACATTGCACTTATTTATATTTAGTTGATGTCATGTACTTTTGTTTATGGATGCCTATCATGGGTGAAATGAATGTGGATACTTAGTAAGTTCAAAGAGTTTGTATAAATGGTTAGAGAAATGCCTGGGCCGCTAATCTAAGCCATGCATCATTCATGGTGGAAATTTACAGCATAACCATAATGTTCATTCAGTGATGCACCTCATAATAAAAAGCTATACCCATAGTAAATAAAAGAGTGCTGAGATTGTTCATTGTCTGTTTGTCTTGTTGTTTTGACATGGGCTTGTTCATGTCAAGGGGCAAGAGGTACCCCAGTGCAGTTCTTGATGATACTATTATTACTTGCAATGACCTTTATTTGAATTTACTTTGTGGACCAAAGTGAGTAACACATGGTGTAGGTACTTGTATTCAAGGGACATGAGACATTCAACCAATACATTGTCAAGCACACCACTCATATTTGCTTTCACTTTAAACATTAATCATTCAAGATGCTATGATAGGGGTAATGAGAGCTCCACACCAATGACTACCACATTGCAAGCATTAACTTAAGTAGAAGTGTTTGGAAGTTAGATGAAACTTATTCATGCTTTACCTCTACTTATTTATCTATCCAAAGTGTCCACCTTTTATATTCAGTTTTCATAAGAAGTACTCTATGACCACCATAGGATGTTTTTACTTTTCATTATGCATACATTTGGTCCATAGTACTTTCTTCTATATTACACTTTGTGAATTTATCATTGAACATCTTTACATTGAGTATTTGATATCACTTCATAATTTATCTTGCATATTGTTATTCCTTTGAAGAATGAATCATTTGACTCTATGTAGCAATAGTAATCACCTTTGATATCCATTGATAGTATTAAAATGCAAAGTCCATGTTAGTTTTATCACCTTCATACTCGGGACGAGCATGGGTTAAGCTTGGGGATGTTGATGCATGTAAAATGCATACATGAACTTTACATTTTATTACATGTTATTCCATGTTATTTGCATCATATAAGGGTTATATTCATGATTTATATTGAGTTTTGGGGATAATTAACAACTTCCCCATTTTTCTGGAATTAACCCTGCGCTGTCAGAAAACCCCTTTTTCTATATTTTGATGTTTCAGGGACCCAAACGACGTCCAAATGACCTGAAACTTTACGGGGATCACTTTTTTGGAAGGAACGAAACGTAGGCGCAAAGGAATCGAAGAAACGGAGACCAGAAGGCCGAAAGGGGTGGGCCCACGCGGCCAGATTCCCTGACCGCGTGGGACCCCCATTGGCCCTCGGGCCTCCGCTGCCGTCGATCTTTCTTCCCGAAGCTTCGTCTTGACCTAAAAACGACTATATATAGACCCCCCAGGGCTTTCGCGAAAGGGAGCGCCGCCGAAACACAGAAACCACGAAACAGAGACCTGGAGCTGAAGATTGGAGGGGGAAAACTCCGGCGGGGCGCTGCCGGTGTGGTCTCCTTCCCCTCCAACAACATCTCCACCGACACCATGATGAAGAGGGAGTAGTCCACCCCTGGACTATGGGTTTGTGGAAGTAACTTATGTATCTCTCCTCTCTATGAGCTTCACTAATTAGTACCGTATGAGCTGCTGAACATGATTACGGTCATCTATGTAATTCCTTTGTGGTGGATCTTTATTATGAGTTAATACATGTTTGAGATTGCAATGGTTTTGTTTCAGTTATGAAAGTAGATGCATATTATGTACCCCGTTCTTATTTACTTGTCATGATCAAGCATGTTTATGAGAGCATGTGAGGGGGAACGTGTGCATTAGTTGGAGTAACGGGGGGTGGCTAGTGCAGTGAACGAGAGAAAGTTCTGCGATCCACTTGGGTTTTCTACCTTACTTTGTTGCCTCACTAGGGATAAACAAAAATACCATGCTACCGAGAGTGGATGTGACCTTGGCCACTATCTCCATGACTAGATCTAGCATGTTCTTATTTTAACTTCATGTCATTGAACTTATTGCTATGCTCTGATTTATCTTAATTACTAAGGTGTTATGATTTAGTTCGCATCTTGGTGGAGCATAAGAGAGAGAACAACTTATACTTGAGATCTCTATGTTAGGACGTGATGCCCATATTATTAATAACTTGTCAAACCATGTCTTGCCATCTTTCATGTTAATTTTAGTGTTCCATTGTCTACCACGTTATCAAGAGAGAGTGCATTTGTGAAACCATGAACCCCGGTCCATTTTTAATCATAAGAAACACCTTTCCAACACTTTTATCACCACTTTTGTTTGCTGCCATTATTAAATCCGAAAATACAAAAACACTTTTACATCTTGCATTCATCATAAAAAACCCAAAAATATCATTTATCATTACTACCATCATCCTTGCATATTTATTTACCATCATTGCATATTTACTACTGTTTGCATATTTATTTTATTATCATTCTCACACCTTGTGCTTGACAACCACTTGGTGAGGTTGAGGGCACAAAACAATTTATTTTGTTGCAGGTTCTCAAGAGAAGGATAAGGAGATAACACCTGAAATACTGGTTCCCCGAGAGTTCGATATTAAACCCTCGAGTCACCCCTCGTGGGGAAAACTGTCTTCCACTACTACATACACTCTGCACTTGGAGTCTCAACCTAACCCATTTACTTTTCACGCAGGTACCACGCGAAGGGGCTAGCAATTATTTTCTGGCACCATTGTGAGGGAACTACGAGAAAGGCTATCAGTTTTTAGAAGGAACAAAGCGTGGGAGCGAAGGAAGCGAACAAGCGGAGCCCCGAGGGCCAAGATGAGTGGGCCACGTGGCCAGATTCCTTGGCCGCGTGGGACCCATCATCTGGGGCCTCGTGGCTCCGTTGCCGTCGATCTTTTTTCCCGATCCTCCGTCTTGACCTAAAAACGACTATAAAAATAGTCCCCGACGCACTTCGGAAAGGAGCGCCGCAGAAACACAGAAACCACGAAACAGAGACCTGGAGTTGCAGATTGGAGGGGGAAAACTCCGGCGGGGTGCTGCCGGCATGGTCTCCATCTTCTCCAACGACTTCTCCACCGTCTCCATGATGAAGAGGGAGTAGTCCACCCCTGAACTATGGGTTTGTGGAAGTAACTTATGTATCTCTCCTCTCTTGAGCTTCACTAATTAGTACCGTATGAGCTGCTGAACATGATTACGGTCATCTATGTAATAACTTTGTGGTGGATCTTTTTATGAGTTAATATATGTTTGATATTGCAATAGTTTTGTTTCAGTTATGAAAGTAGATGCATATTATGTACCCCGTTCTTGTTTACTTGTTATGATCAAGCATGTCTATGAGAGCGTGTGAGGAGGAACGTGCGCATTATTTGGAGTAACGGGGGTGGCTAGTGCGCTGAACGTGAGAGAAAGTTCCGCGATCCACTTGGGGTTTTACCTTACTTTGTTGCCTCACTAGGGATAA